>CM066215.1:2076168-2788902 GCA_033675125.1 Athetis lepigone | reverse complement strand
TACTTTTAATTGGACCTTCACGGAGCTTTTTTAGAACAGAATAAGTAAGATATCATCCATTATGGCCTAAAAAAATGCGACGCCCAGAATTTAAATTATTCGCAGCAGTTATCCTTTCGATGACGAAGCGACAGGCGGCTGTCGCGCTACTATTGTCTTTCTATTGTGCTTCGAATCACGTGTGTTCGAAGATTTAAACTATCTCCAATAAATAAAAACCGTAACTGCTTTTTCTTAGTGGTAACTAAATTGAGATAAAATATTAAAAACTAGCTTTTGCCCGCGACTTCGTCGCGTGGTTAATAGTTCTATCCTATGTCCTTTCTCGGGCCCCAGACTGCATCTGTACAAATTTCATTCAAATCGGTTCAGTGGTTAGGCGTGAAGAAGAGACCGACAGACAGACAGAGTTACTTTCGCATTTATAATATTAGTACGGATGTTGTGTTTAAGGTACAATTTTTTTTTAATTGAATTACTACTAAGAAAAGCAGATAAGGGTTAAGCCTGTCGTAATAGTTTATGGTATGTGTGGCCTAGCAATTTTTTTTTTGGTCATTGTGAGGAAACCTGGATTTGTAGTTAAAAAATTACTTAAGTCCGAAATCGTCAACCCGTCTTGAGCACGTGGTGATCAATGCTCGTGCTTCTCTGTATGAGAAGAGGCCTTTGCCCTGCAGTGGGACAGTTATAGGCTGGTATTATTATTTTTTGGTGAGTGGGAAATCATCCAATGACTGCTCCCGTCCTGGGTGCGGCGGGAGGGCGTGTCAGACTCTTACTGACTAAAACCCATCATGTTCCTTCGATTGCCCTTTATGTTCCAGGGTCACGGTAACTATATAAACATTCCCGCAACTGGCCTAGCAATTGGGGCTAATTTTAGATCTGGCCGCGCAAGGTTTTTTTTGGACCATCAATTTATGAATATAGCCTGATGTCCTTTGCTAGGTTAATCCTTCGAACACACGTGATTTAAGACACAATAGAAAAGACGATAGCAGCCCGACAGCCGGCAGTCGGTTGGTCGTCGAAAGGTACTTATACGTAATATAACTTGCGTGAACTGACCTTTGAAAGAGACTTGTGGTGAACTTTAAAAGAGACTGACCCCTGAGTTAGGTTACAAAAGTTTCTTCTCAGAGTTGTCAGTTTGAAAACACCGTCCATCGTTTTATTTATAACTAGCTTTTGCCCGCGGCTCCGCTCGCGTTAGAAAGGGACAAAAGTAGCCTATGTTACTCTCCATCTCTTTAACTATCTCCACTTAAAAAAACACGTCAATTCGTCGCTCCGTTTTGCCGTCAAAGAAAGACAAACAGACAGACAGACACACTTTCCCATTTATAATATTAGTATGGATGTAAGTACTATAAAAAATAAGCTTTAAATTCAAAATTACAATAACAATTTTACGTGAAAAATCCTTTTTTATTGTCCAGAGTGACTGTAACTCATGAATGTGACCGAAAATAAATTATTTATCAACTCTGAAATATTGGTCAAACAGGGAATGATTTTAAACAATGCCAGCTTTCGCCTGGTGCTTTTTAATGGATGTCATACTTCCATCGGCAATTTTATCCCTTTCGGGGCCGAATTTTTAAAATCCTTTCTCTGTGTCTATCTACTCTTCACAAAGAACACACTGTATGTACAGTCGCGGTCTGAAAGTGGTTACCACCATAAGGATCACAATTGCATGCACACATTAAGACCACAAGTTCTAAACGTCTGTTTCATGATAATTTGATTGATCATAGATTATTTTTTTCTAATAATATGACAATTCAATGCTTTAGGTGATGGACTGACTACTAAAAAGGTTTGATATACAGAAAACCTACTTTGAAAAACATTTTTTTTTAAATAAGAATATGAAAGAAATAATAAATAAAAGTTTTAAAAAATCTTTATTCAATATCTGGTATAACATCACTCCGCAGCTATGACTAATTAGTTTTTGAATAAGAATATGAAGAAAAAAAGCACTGAATAAAAATCTTTGGTAAATACTATCTGACCCCCGCGGTTTTACCCGCGTAGTTCCCGTTCCCTTGGAATTAAATAAAAGACTTTCTATGCCCTTGTCAGGCTATAGACTAACTCTGTACCAAATTTCATTTAAATCGTTTCCGGTAGTTTGGCGCAAAAGCGAGACAGACAGACAGTACTTTCGCAATTATAATAGTAGTATGAACTAGTACGAATCCACAGCTACGACCAATTTAGTTTTTTTAAATAAGAATATAGGAAATAATAAATCAAATCTTAAAAAATCTTTATTCAATATCAAGCATAACATTACTCCGCAGTTACAACCAGTGCATAGATGCAACAAGACACGCGCATAGATCAGTATTTCTGGTATCATTTTCTGGTATCACTCGAGCACAGCGTGATCTATCTCGTAGTAGGCATCATCAATTCATCACTTCTTCCTGAATCATTTCCATGATCTATTATTTGGTCTTCTTCGCCGTGACATCTTATTCAAACCTCACAGTAAATCACAAAGATTGTCCTTTGCTCCGGGTTAAACTTGCCATTCTATTGCGACATGAAAAAATATATTTTGTAAAATTTTACTCTTGTCTAAACGACGTTCAAACAATATTTTTTGACAAATGTCAATTCAACAAATTAAGAAAAGAGTTTCAAAGCACTTACTTTGGCACTATACCTGTCACTGTTACACAACTGCCAAACGTCAAGTGCACGATAGAGACGAAACATGGCTCAGCCGACGCCGTTGCTTAGTAACGTCTTTGTTATTTCGTTGTTCATTTTGCTTAATAACTTCTAAAAGGTAAAAGTAACATGATATGGCATTTTAGATTTTATGAAAAAAGTTAGTATAGAATGTACTTTCAAAATTGGTTAACCTTTTCAGACCGCGACTTTACATGTTTCATGACTCTAGGGGCGCGCAGTTTGGGCTGTGCGTTGATTTATCAACAGTTCATTCAGTTTACCATAGATATAAAGATAGATAAATCAGCTCTAAATAAATTTTGCCTAGTCTTTATAAGATGTCATCACAACAAAAATAATATTTTCTACGTGTGTGTAAACGAAAGACTAAAAGTACAAGCAAATATAATCTCATCAATTTATATCAAAATTAATTCACAAACACACACGCGAAACTCATTTCCTCGTTTCAAGTCGTTGTAATTGAGTAAAGATTTCCGAGATCAAAGTAATGTCAGTGCGACAGAAATGCGGAACTTAATCAACTAATTAATAGAAATCAAGCTCTTATCTTAATTTGTCCCTTGAGATTTGATATTGCTCGACAATCGAGATGAACGGAAATGGTGCTTTAACATTTACATTATACCTTTTAGATAGAATTGTCGCGTAATAACTGTGTTGTGAAGGTCTGTGTTGTACCCTCAAGGACATCATTATAGGGCCGAGAAGTGCTACTAACTGCCAATGTGTGAGTCTACCTCGTTCGTATTGGCGCTTATGAATATTGCTGCTACAGTCTGATAGGCAGTCGTTTCACGTTAAAACACTAGTATCCAGCTGAATCCGCTAGCTTATTACCTATGAAACAGCAATCAGCAATATTTGCGCAGTGATCGCGCGATTAACGCGCGATTAATCACTTAACGTCAAAAAAAATCGTATTATGTATGAATCGATTGCTAATCGCTCGCTGATTGTTCTAATGCACTTATTGCTACGATGACGATAAGTAGCAATCGCTGAACTAATAAAATATCAACTTTAACAAAAAAAAACTTAACTTTGCTCCTAAAAACCATACTAAATACGCCCACCAACGAAAAAAGCATGCTTGTTTTAGTTAACTGATTGCTCCACAGAGGCAGCACTATCGCTAGATTGCTATATTGGACTTGAGTATTTTGAATTGACGTTGAGAAGCAAATATTGCGCAATTATCGCGATCGGTCGGCTTCTGCAAGATACGTAATCCCGGTGCCGGTTAGGTTGGAAGCGACCCCAATTATGTTGATTAAGACTGTAGGGAGCTATTTTTTTTTGTTGATGAGATAGAAATGTTGCGATGGCTAGTAATTAAAGCACTTTTTCAATTCACATGTACTTTCTAAGTGTATCTAGGATATCACTGATATTCCATTCTTCGCAAAATCACGAAAAGCCGTTGGTCCTATCATTCGTAGATCCTAAGCAGTGGTTACGTGTAGTCAGAAGCCAGGAGAGTGGCAAATTAATCTAGCATAGGCCGTGTGTTACCAAGGTACTGCGTTTTTAAACGATAAAAACCACTTAAGTGTTTCGTAAATTGTGTTTTGTTACACTTTTACATAATTATAAAATACTAGCTTTTGCCCTAGACTTTGTCCGCGTGGATTAATAGCTCCCGTTCCCGGGGGATTTCCGGGATGAAGATGAAAACTATCCTATGTCCTTTCTCGAGCCCCAGACTATGTCTGTACCATATTTCATTCAAATCGGTTCAGTGGTTTAGGCGTGAAGAAGAGACAGACAGAGTTACTTTCGCATATATAATACTAGCTTTTACCCGCGACTTTGTCCGCGTGGATTAATAGCTCCCGTTCCGAGGGATTTTCGGGATGAAAACTATCCTATGTCCTTTCTCGAGTCCAGACTATGTCTGTACCATATTTCATTCAAATCGTTCAGTGGTTTAGGCGTGAAGAAGAGACAGACAGACAGAGTTACTTTCGCATTTATAATGTTAGTACGGATTATTTTAGCCTTATTTGAAGCAAATGAATAGGGTTAGCGTTTCGGTAAAAAGGATCACCTCAAACATAGTCAGAGGTCAAAGTCTCTATTGATATTCATCATTTGTAAGACTTTGCTTGATTTGCGTGGACCTATTTAGGTAGTGGATGCAAAAGGCACGTGATAGAGACATGTGGAAAAGGCTAGGGAGGCCTACGCCATAGAGGCGACTACTAATATTGCTACGTAATATTTTCTTTAGAATATAGTATAAACATAGAATAAAAGCAAAAAAACAAATAAAAAAAAAACATTATAAATAAGATAGATAAACTAAACATAAATTACAACTTAAGTAAACTTACGTGTTACGTGTAAACACTATTGTAGTAGAGAATAAAGGCTATTTTTATTTTATTTATTTTTATTTTATTTATTCAGGTAGTGAAAGCATTATATTTGTCAATAATCGTTTAGCTTAATCACAAACGTAAAGAGCGTTTCACGATGAAATATAAGCACTAGGAACAATGAAGCAATAACAATTTATATTCTGGTTGAAAAGATGGATGAAAGGTCATTATTTGGCGTCACAGCCAGCCATTTTATTTAACAGATTCATATTAAAATCCATTACGCTTTTTGAATTCATTTTCAGTGAAAATTCGGTGGTGGCCTTCGCAAAAATATTTTAGATACATTTTACTAAGTTGGTGCTCAATTAGATTTCTGAGTGTGTCAATTAGAAACTTTAATTATTTATGCACAAAGTTGTTTAAGGAAATGTTTGTTATGATGAAGTAAACATTAGTTAGGTATGTAGATAAAAACTTTTTTTGTGTATTTTATTAATAAGGATGACTGCTACGCTCCTCTTCGTCGTAGCGTGACGATATTATATTTTCCCGTTAAAATGCTAGTAGCAGAGATACAGCGCATAAACTAAAAATCTTTAATAAATTACTATAAATTCTCAAGTCCTTATTTATTTCTGACTTTACATGTGTGATGCTTAAAAAGTATATTATGTGTGATGCTCCACACATTTTATTGTTAAAGGTATGTTGCAAATCAGTTTCTACCTACTGCAACAAGTTTTACGTGAGTGTAAGTAAAAAAAAACTATTTAAATAAATAAATAAAATAAAAAATAAAATCTATTTATTTCAGGCAACATGCCCATACATTTATTGTTAGTGTACACTTAAAAACTATGTTAGTAATTAAATAAAAATAAAAAAAAGAATTAATTAAGATATTTGCCTCCTCTCTGGGCACCAGAACACCGCGCACTGTGTGTGCTTGAACCCAGTGCCGCAGAAGGGGGCGCTGAGAGCTTTGGCTGAGCACGTTCAGAATGGTGTTGGTTATTTAGTAAGAAAAAACTCACTAAAGTTTTGGCCTAACCGGCTAATATAAATATTGCTACGTATACTTTAAAGTTTGAATGAAGACTTTTTTTTTACTTACATATTATTATTTACTTTGCTTAAACACCTCGTCCACATATCTTGCCAGTTATTTTGACCGTAGTGGACGGTGACATTAATTATAATTTACCCAGGTAGAATAATTAAGTTGAAGTAAATAAACGGTTCCCTTGATTAAGTTTCAGAAATAAAAGTTTTAGAAAAAAAAAATACTGCTGTCTGAAAAAAAATCTTCATGATAGACCGTCTATGTGTTTCACTGACCAGAATAGAAAGTTAATTTTATCCTTTTCTCTCTTTACTCTTTAAACACAAAATGTGATTAATTGTGTTTGAAATTGATAATGTGTGTAGTATAATATACTAGAACAAATTGAAATAGCTTGATGATGTCCGTGCAATATTCTAGAACAATCTGAAGCATTTCTTGTTGAACACAGTCGTGTTAAAAACACAGTCTACAAAATACTGCGGCGCCCGATTTTGAAAAGGCTGTTTTAAAGATAGTCTTGCTTAAGAAATCCGATATTGCCCATTTTTTTCGATTCCATTTTCCCCCTTAGGGTCGATTTTTAGGAAAGATTTTGTAAAAAATTTTTTTCAATTTCCACTTTTCTTTTAGCGTCGATTTTAGGAATACGCCGATTTGATCGATTCCACTTTTTAAAATCAAAACTGCTGTTCCATTTTACCTAAATACACAAAATCTTACGTCCACAGACTGTAATATTTAACACCAAAAATCGTACCGGGTTTTACCTAATTGTATTTGATTTAACAATAGGGATGTTGACTACATCAAAAGAATGACATTCTGTTTAGTCCGTCTGTTTAGACAGTCCAAAAATACTGGACACATGTTTTTGCTTAATCAAATTATAACACCATACAAAGATAAAGAGCATCAAAGTCCGGAGAGGGGGCTTGTGACGTCACTTCTCAGTAACAATTTTACAAAGGCGTGACGTTTCACGAAACTTCAACGCACTGTATTTTCGTCTTTTTCTGTTTACGAGAAAAAAGAAAAAATACGTGTCCCAAATTTTTTGTTATCTAACTGACGGACTAATTATTTTTTTTTGTCGTTCGCCTATTACTGGAACCACCTTTAGATGCGGGCTGCTAATGAGAACTGTTTTGAATAAAAAAATGGGATTGCGGAAAGTTTATAATAGTTACCGTGACCCCGGAATAAAGGGCAACCGATGGTTTGTGGGTTTTAGTCAGTATAAGTCTGACACGCCCTCCCGCCGCACTCAGGACGGAGCAGTCATTTAATGATTTCCACTCCCTAAAAAAAAACTCGATGAGCTTTGGACAAAGCTCAAAACAATTATTACGTCTGCGACCGACAAATGCCTCAAATATATTTATTTTGGTACTTTGTCTAAGTACCTATTTATTATCACGCTCCAACTTATGAGATAAGAGCATTACCAAAAACGCAAAATGTATGAGTAGGTAGTAAAATATAAATCTAGAATACTATTCTAAAAGTGTCATTTATTACCAAGACGCAGATAAATAGTATGTCGTTATTTATTTTAAAAAATAGATATATCTTTTTAAACACCAATCTTAATGAAATTTTGCTAAATAACTGTGATGTGTGATAATGAATGATGATAATGACTTATAAAAATCAGTGGAGTGAATTCTGGCTAAAAAACGTTGTCCAGAACTAGATTTATTCATTAACAGTATCTATAGTATGTCATTATAATGTATATTATTGAAAGAGTAAGTCTCTAAAAGAGCTGCTTTGACCAAAACCAAAACCTTTTTCCGAATTTTGTTGGGGTCGGCTTCCAGATTAACGGTTGCTCTGCTGGATACCCGTGTTTTACGTGAAGCGACTGCCTATCAGACCTTCACAACCCGTCAACTGGGCGATACGATACACTCTTGGTAGACTGGTCGGAATTTTCTGGCTTCTGACTATCTGTAACGACTGTCAAAGTTGTACGAATGACAACCGGGACCACGGCTTTTCGTGCTTTTCAAGGCACGAGATGTCAGTGATGTTCAAGATAATCTTTAGAAAATACGTATGAATTGGTAAAGGAACATTCGTACTTGACAGGATTCGAAACTAACCTCTTACCGCGAGGCTCCAAAACTCAATTGTGACCATAAACAAAAAAAATAAAGTGGAGCCGTCACGGGACGCCTGGCAGATGTGAAACATCGACATTACATCATCGCCACACAGTACACAAGACTGTGACTGTATATATATACCATCATATGAGTGCGACGCGTCGCCACGGCATGCGTCGCCACGCCAGAAATTTGTTTTACGTGCGGCTATAGATGTTTCACATCAAAAACAATTTTGATTATAATCAGATACTCTTAAGTGTAATTGAGAATATTATTGTATGAATTGAATGTACGAAAGCTACGGAAAGATGCTCATTTTCTATGTTTTGCAACAAAACTTTTTTATATAGGAAACGTGTGCCAAATGTCTGGAGCTACAAAATAATAATATGTTTGTGATATGTTCTGCGTGTTCGTTTATATATTAGACTAGCTTTTATTTATTTATTTAATAAACTTAATGTACGAACACAGTACATAGGCGGACTTAAAGCCTTAGGCATTTTCTACCAGTCTACTTTAGGGTGATGCAGAGATAAAACATAGTAGGTAAATAAATAAATAATAATAATTTTTATTAGAAACTCAAATTACAATTTACAAAAATAACAGTGAAGCCACACTAGGCAGAGCCTGAATCGTGGCTATCAAACAAAAACGATTACTCTTATAATAATAAAATAAAATCTGCATTTCGTTCTAATGAAGTTGAAGAGCGAATGTGTTGTGTGTATTATGAATGTGAAGTGTAAAAAATAAGTGTTTAGGAGAGTATTATGTGTAATGTGTATTGTGTGTGTTGTGTGTTTTTAATGAGAATAACATTTTGATGAGAGTGTTTAGCTTAGTCTTTAGACAACTGTACGAAGCAATTGCTCCATCTGGTGGTAGTTCATATATATATATATATATATATATATAGCTTTTGCCCGCGACTTCGTCCGCGTGGATTAATAGTTCCCGTTTCCGGGGGATTTTCGGAATGAAAATTATCCTCTCATCCTTTCTCGGGTCCCAGACTATACCTATACCAATAATACCAAATTTCATTCAAATCGGTTCAGTGGTTTAGGCGTGAAGAAGAGACAGACAGACAGACAAACCGACAGACAGACAGAGTTTCGCATTTATAACATTAGTATGGATTTTGTGAATAAAAGTATATTATTTTATTTTATACAGTTTTTATAAACTTGCCTTACTATATTGAAACTACATAGGTTTTCGTCAATTTACTAAATTGAAATTGTTTATTATGCAAGTAGGATATTAAATCACTTTTACATGTCATTTTTTTAAACTAGATGGAGTCGGCATTTCCTAGCTGACTACCTCTGAGAAGAAATGCCGAAACAAACTCAAAGGATTATCGTCTCTTTTAAAGTCCAGACATAGATTTCAAATTTTTTTGTGCAACAAACCATGCAGAATACGTTTCAGTCAGGCCTCTTGAGGAAAGTTCCAATTGCAATATTTAGGTACACCTGCCTCAACAAGCAACGTGAGCTCAACTTAATCTTAAGGAGCTCCACGAACCGACACAATCTTACTTGTAAGAGCTTAAAAAATGGGCTTGCAAGCCGCGTGCAAAATAGTTACATAGTGCATTCTACATGATTTGTACACTTACAATAATAATATAAATGTTTTTTTATACACCAAAAAAATATATTCTAGTATGGGTTAACAGAGCTTAGCAGAGCGAGCAGTTCAATCCCAAGCTTTAATGTCTTCTAAATATTCTGAAATTTTATAGTACCCTTTTTTACAAAGTTTGCTTTTAATACAGCTTTTTAAATCTTCTAATGGGTAATTTTCGAATATCTGTGGGAAGTTTATTATAAAAAAGTATACATTGACCCATGAACGAGTTTCCTACTCTGTGGAGGCGAGTGTGATGTACAGCAAGATTGTGTTTGTTCCTGGTATTTACATTATGAATATCAGACATTTTCTTAAAGTTCGATATATTTTTTTGTACATACATTAGATTTTCAAATATATACTGTGACGTTACAGTCAGAATGTTCACTTCTTTGAATTTTTCTCTGAGAGAATCCCTAGGACTAAGGTTGTAAATAGCTCGAACAGCTCTTTTCTGTAAAACAAAGATGGTATCAATGTCCGCACAGGATCCCCAGAGAAGAATTCCATACAACATAACACTATGAAAATAACTGAAATAAAACAATTCTGGCTGCATCCACATCAGTTATAAACTAAACTAACTAACCTAACATAACCTAACATTAAGTTATCCAAAAAAATGTTAGAATTATTTTGTACTGGGACCAATTGGTTTGGGCCGTGCGTTGATCTGGAACAACGGTTTGGGCTTTGCGTTGATCTGGAACCAACTGTTTGGGCCGTGCGTTGATATAATTATCTAAAATCAGTCAGTTTACTATTTTATATGTATAGGTTTCATACCTTTTAAATTACAGGATACATATTTTAGTAACAAATTTTAAAACCTTTTTCTGTCTGTCTGTATGTTCCAGTCGTGCTTCTGGGTAATCGTCGCTGAAGTTTTATGAGATAACCATAAATACAAAAAAAAGGTTTTAGGGTTCAATTAAAATAAAAAAAAACAATTTTTGACTCCTAAACTTCTTGGCTTTAATCAAAGCAAGCCGTGTGCAGTTTGATCCAACTTGAAATATAGGACATATTTTATTTCGATAGCAACCAAAGCGCTTCATAGCCGAGTCAGTTAGTCACACTATAAAATGTACCGATGGCTTTCTTATTCTCACCAGCGTATTTTTCACGCATGCGTAGTGCCATTTCTCGTACTACGCGAATAAGCGTTTTGACCTGTTTGAAGGACGCCAATTTACTTCGTTTTCTATTTATATTCTGAAGAGCGGAGTTCTAATCTTGCTGATAGAAAGTTTAGGAAGTTCTTTAGGGGACTAAGAAAAAGGATTAGTTGACACGTACGTACAGTTTCTGCTTATTTTTATGGGGAAAAGGTGTGAGTTTTATTTACTTGAATATATAAAGGTAGGTTTTTTTTGTATAGTCGGGGGTGCGGATCATGCGTCTAGTTGAGGAAGCGGTTTTAAGGGGTTTTAAGGTCATAGCTCATTACAGCCACCCGGCAGCCACTCCTCACCGACTCGCCTCCTGCGGCTAGTATTCTTTATATGGACTTGTATGGCCATGCGCTCACTATATCAACTCCGTACCGTCACCGGATCGCCTCGGTTATAAGGCGAGTCGGTGCGGAGGAGTGGCTGCCGGGTGGCTGTAATAAATATAAAAATAAACCTCCGCCTTTTGACAGAGAATATCCATCGCTTTTTTGGTTTTATAATACATCTATTTTTGACAAAAATACACCTTGTATAACGCACAGTCAAACCTATTGTAAACATGTTATAGTACACATATTATTACTTCATTTTTTTTTTATTTTACAAAGATTCGGGAATATTTTAATAATAATATTATAATACATACTTTTACTTAAACTTAATGTTTAAAAAAGGTCATTTTTTGTTATTTATTGGCATAAGTACTTTGTTTAGAAACGTAAACACGTTTACGTACATCGTTGCCATAAGTGTTAATGATTCTGTATTTTTCCATATAATTCGTGTGGAAGAGTTTTTAGACAACGTACAGGAAATTTGAAAAATACCCGAATGTCTATTATAATTTATAGATCATGTGTGTGAGACGAGAGACATATTCAAGGACGCGGTAATATCATCTCATCATCTCCCTAGCCTTTTCCCAATGGTGTTGGGGTCGGCTGCCAGCCTAACCGGATTCAGCTGGATACCGGTGTTTTACGTGGAGCGACTGCCTACCTGACCTCCACAACCCAGTAACTGGGCGACACGATACCTCTTAGTTAGACTGGTCATAGTTTCTGGCTAACCAGTAACGACTGTCAAAGTTCTACGAATGACAACCGGGAACAACGGCTTTACGTGCTTTCCGAGGCACGGGATGTCAGTGATGTCTAAGATAAACTTTAGAAAGTACATATGAATTGAAAAAGTCACATTGGTACTTGCCCGGATTCGAACCCACAACCTCTTACACGAGAGGCGGGCGCCTTATCCACTGGGCCATCACGACACGGTAATATATGCCTACATATAACAAAAAAAAAAGATAACAAAGCAATATAAATCGCAAAGAAAACCGTTATGAAATTATCGCAATATGACTCTCAAACTCTAAACAAAGACACGTGTTTCGAGACACAACAGAAAAACAATACCTGCCCGACCGCCGGCTGTCGTTTAGTCGTTAAAACGTTAAAGTGAATCCTTTACGTGCAAAGCTCTAAAAAGAAAACTGCGTATCTTTTAATCCCGTTTCCACGTTATTTCTGACAGACGATTAACATTCACGATGTATGTTTTGAAAGAGTAATGCGTAGATGTCATTGCTCCTGAATTTATTTTCGTTGCTGACTTTTATCTGCTACCTCACGTGACTTACATACGTTTGTGTGAACGTTTATTTTGTCGTATTGTACTGTCGATTTTTACTGAATGCTTCTGCTTATGCAGAGCTAAAAAAATATGCTGGGACAACTCAAACACAGCCATCTATACCCAAACTAGGCAGCCTGTACTTGGGTATTCAGACAACTGATATATGTATACACATTTTTTTAAATCATTATTGCATTTATTTAATTTATATTTAAGTAGGTACACATTTATTTAACTTCCATTTCTAATAGTGTTACAAAAAAATACATTTATTATTATTACGAGCTTTCGCCTGCGTGAATGTCGTTACTTCCATCCCCTTTTATAGCCCCATTATGGTTTGAATTTTCAAAAATCTTTGCTCAGTGGTTACCTACTCTTCACAAAGAACACACCCAGCAAGTTTCACGTGTCTGGAATATCTTATAATATCCAAAGTGTCTAGGAATGACCTATAAATAAAGATGCGTTATATAGATCATCAATAGTGAGATGTAATCACATCAGTAGTTCCGTAGCCGCACTCAGTGTATGTCGGGTCTGAGATGTCCCATTTAACCAAATTGTGTTTGCACCTCTCCACTACAGCGTGTAGTCCAAGTGCTGTTCAAATAGGCCACTATATCATTTAAATAACTTAATAAATATAAATTTATGATTGTGAGTAGTATAAAATAGAGATTTACATATGTAGTATCGGGTAATTTAGATGGGAGAGAGAGAAAATGGTCAAATGACAGACTGATTGTTGATATCAAGACGCATCTTAGGCCCGTATTAATAGACGCCACTCAATTCGGAGACGCTCTCAAGTCTATTGCTGTCCTTATTTTTTCCCTTGAGAATGACAAGGACAGCAAGAGACTAGAGAGCGTCTCAGGATTGAGTGACGTCTATTAATACGGGCCTTAAACCACTGATCTTAAAATCCTTGTGAAAAGTAACTTTCAACTCTAGAGAAGTGCTCAAGAGGCTGGCAGCATGAGCATTGCAACAGTGGATGACAATGTTCAGTATTTATCGGTTCTGTGGTTAAGTCTAAAGTAAAAGCTAGCTCAAAAGCATTGAATTAGTGCTAAATAGTTGTAAAAAAGTAACAACATTAGCTGAAAATACATACACGATGTAACTAAAACGAAATAATATTGTCATCTGAAAACCAAACCATTTTCAATTTGTAGACTAAAAGGATAGGTATCTAAAGTTTCTAAGCATTTATAACAAAAACATTATCCAAGACATCTTTAATTCAGAAAACACTTCTGTAAGTCTGTCTATCTGCCAACACGTTATCATAAACGATTTTCATCATGACGTCCGTCCATGTAGATAATAGTAAAAGTAAAGTAAAAAAAAAAGCAATGTAAATGACGTAACGTTATTGACTCGACACGTGTCGGTAACAAAGTTGAACAAATTAGAAACATGTTTTTGTTTTCCGGAAAACGCAAACAAAGTTGAGCCACATTGTTTTAAACAACAATGATGTTGCGGAAAACATTCATCGACTAAAAACTAAATAAGAACTTATTTTGTTTATTTTTAGTCGTGATGTGTCGATGGCATGACACATTGTGTCGATTGCATGTGTCGGTGTAATAATAGTGTTGTGCCAAAACTCCATCGTAATTATTACCTACGTGTTTTATTGCTTTTATTTAGGTCGTTTGTATGGCTAATAATACTTAAATTATTTCTGTTAACCTTGTGTTTGAAATAAGCTTTTGTTAGTGTTCGTAAATATAATTCAAAAGCTTTTTTTTGGATGGAGAACAAATTTATGGTGGCCTTACCGTCCGTCTATAGGCATCTGTAATGCCAGTGGTCTCACAGATGCGTTGTTGTTTCAGAGATAAAGACAATGCACAAAGAGAGGGATTTTAAGTTTGTCGCTATGTGTCTGTTTATCAGTCAGACTATCTGTGGCACCGCAGCAGCTCTCAAATCGGTGAATCGTGAATGAGTGATTTTTTATTTGGAAATAGTTATCTTGCAATGATTCTTAGGTTTCATCAGAATCAGCTCAGCTGATTTAGAGCTATCAACTTTTTTGTTAGCCGCGATTAGAACCTCTGGGACGAGTTTTTTTTTTTTAATTTAATGTGCACTTGTAGACAGAGCTTTGATAAAACAAATGCCACCACAGACTGATCTTAGTGTTACAGGCAAAATAAATGGAACATTTTTAGTACTAAATATTTAAGAAATTAGTTTTGTAAGTTCAAGCTATGTCACTAACTGGAAAAGTTGGAAATAGTTGAGTGTTTTGTTAAAACTTTGTCCTCCGTCAAAACGTGACGGTGATAAATAAATCGTTGACAACTTTCAGAATATTTAATAATATACGCTACCCACTGAGATAAAGATAAGAAAAGTTAAAACTTGAAAAACTTAAGACATATTTAGATAGTGCAGGCTGATGTCTACTATTGTATTATACTATTAGGGTGATATAAAAAAAAGTGTTATTAATAAATGCTATTTGCCGCGGTTTCAACCCACCTTTTTTTTGGGGAGTGAGAAATCATCAAATGACTTGTCCCGTCCTGGTTGCTGCGGGATAGGGCGTGTCAGACTTTTACTGACTAAAACCCACTCATGTTCCTTCGGTTGCCTTTTATGTTCCGGGGTCACGGTAACTATTATAAACATTCCGCAACCCGTTTCACCCGCCTCTTTGGTTAATGCCCCGCACCAATATACCGTAGCGTGATATAAAGCCTATGTGCTATTCTGATAAATAAACTATCACTGTAAAATTCACAAAATCCGTCCTGAAATATTTGTAAATCACGTTTATGCAAAGAAACTAATATGTAGGTCAACTTAACAGTCTTAGAACAAAAACCGTTTATTTAGTTTAGTATGAATATGTATCCATATACTAATATTATAATAATATACTAATATTATAAATGGGAAAGTGTGTCTGTCTGTCTGTCTGTATGTTTGTCTTCCTTACACGACAAAACGGAGCGACGAATTGACGTGATTTTTTAAGTGGAGATAGTTGAAGGAATGGAGAGTAATAAGGCAACTTTTTGTCTCTTTCTAACGCGAGCGAAGCCGCGGGCAAAAGCTAGTATTATTATAATATGTATCTTCTTACT
This sequence comes from Athetis lepigone, assembly GCA_033675125.1. NCBI lineage: Eukaryota > Metazoa > Arthropoda > Insecta > Lepidoptera > Noctuidae > Athetis > Athetis lepigone. The sequence continues at coordinate 2,773,116 of CM066215.1, read as the reverse complement.
TAGCAATTGTAGTTATTTTCCATAACCAATGCAATACACTCTTTACAATACATTCATTTATATTCATCTATTATTAGATACTAACATTTTAGTGCCGAATAACCTTCAGGAATATTCAATGAACTTAGATAAGAGAAAATAATGTTATCTGTATCGGTAACTACGTAATAATGAGATAAGTTATGGAAATCGGTACATAAACGTCTCGGGAACTCCGATAAGATTATCTACTTGTAATATAGAAAAGTGTTTGTCTGTTGTAGAAATGTTTTGTAAAGCCCCGTATTTATTGTAAACATTTTGTTTAGCAACATGGTTGCATAAACATGTTGACGAGTTGCTGTCATCATATTACGGGCAACACTTGTGTTGCGGATTGCGGTGATGATCACGCCATATTGCAGAGTTGACGCCCGGTGAGCGACAACATCAGTTGGGCTTAACTATCTTTCAAGGAAACAAACCTGTATTATTATCCATTAATCTGGCTACTTATACAAAGATAATTATTCAAATACGACTGGTTTCAGATATTATTGCGTTTGAACCAAAAAACAGTTATATAGCATACTAGCTTTTGCCCGCGACTCCGTCCGCGTGGAATGATAGTTCCCGTTCCCGGGGGATTTCCGGGATGAAAACTACCCTATGTCCTTTCTCGGGTCCCGGACTATATCTGTACCAAATTTCATTAAAATCAGTTCAGTGGTTTAGATGTGAAGAAGAGACAGACAGACAGAAAGATAGACAGACAGAGTTTCTTTCGCATTTATAATATTAGTACGGATACTTACCAATGTACTTACTAATAAATTTCAATACTAAACTAAAACTACTCTAAAGCTACGCTAAGGTACCTTATAATATTGACCGCTTCAAACTTTTATTTAATTCCTTTCATACTTCATAATTATATCGTGCTCTTTTTTGATTATACCCAAATAATCTTCTCATATTATTTAACTGTTGTCAATAAAACTTAATAAAATATTTTACTAACTATAATGTTAATTATTTAAAAAATAACACAAAATTCATATTGTTTCAGGTGAGTTGCTGTGTAAATAATAAAACCGGTTATCGTTAGAGGTATGTTAAATTACTTAGTTAAAAAACTTTCTGTGTAAAAGTCAAAATGAAGCAGTTACCAGCTTTGATTATAGTATATAATCATAGTTTACCATTCATCCTATATATGAATAATACTAGCTGTTTCCTTTAACTTTTATTCCTTTCTTCTATCCCATTAGTCTACGTCAAAATAACAGTATTGTGTAATTTGATGTTTCTATCTTTAGTAGTTTCGGCTGTGTATTAATTGCCATCAAAAAATCTGCCCTTAATTATTATGGTATGCTTCTATGTGTTGGGCCCTAATTATTATAATATACTAGCTGTCCCTTGCGGTTTCACCCGCGTTATATCAGATTTTTGGTTACTACTCCGCTCGAATTTTACTTGAAACCACGTTTTTTGTCACGTCCCACGGAAACAGGATAAAACAAAAAAAGAAAATAAAAAGTATTCTATGTCCGTCCCCTGGTCCTAAGCTACCTCCCCAACAATTTTCAGCCAAATCGTTCTGCCGTTCTTGAGTTATAAAATGTGTAACTTACACGACTTTCTTATATATATCGTGGACACATTTAACTATTTCTTGAATACTTCTCACCCAACCTAACCTTTTCATCAAATGAATACAATTATTTCATGAAATAATCGCACACATGAAATTACAAATTTTAAGATATTGCCACAGACTAAACAAATAAATTTATAAAGAAAGAAAGGCCGTTGTCATGAAAGAATTTCTATACCAATCATTGAAAGAATTCCTGCAATCTGACCAGTATTTCTTTACCTCAATATTAGTATAAATGACAAAACACACACGCCGCCATAGACAAAGGTCGCTGACCTTTAAGGGATGCTCGTAAGTCGTAACCTGGCTTTATGGACATCTCAGAACACTCGTCGCTTATTACAGCGTCCATTCAGTTTTATTATATGTTATAGGCAACACGGAATCAATCTCATTTGCTCTGGTTTTAGGACATTGTCTGTTCGTAATTTTATGACCTATATTGGTATACAACATTCAAGAGTTATGTGGCTTTCGATCAGTGTAAATAAATTTCTAATTAGATCATTTGTTCCGGGGTTTTTGACCAATTAGTTAAAAACACTAGTTTACAAACATGATTGTGTGTGAGATTTCTATTGCAATTTCTTACTTATTTCAGCACTTCAACATCGTTTTGATCAGTAATAGATTCGAGATCATTCGATCGACATAAAAACTTTGTTTTGTATCAATACGTTACGAATAAATAAAATAACTAGCTTCTGCCCGCGGCTTCACTCGCGATAGAAAGAGACAAAAAGTAGCCTATGTTACTCTCCTTCCCTTCAACTATCTCCACTTAAAAAATCACGTCAATTCGTCGCTCCGTTTTGCCGTGAAAGAAAGACAAACATACAGACAGACAGACAGAAAGACAGACAGACAGACAGACACACTTTCCCATTTATAATATTAGTATGGATTTTCGACTATTTATGGATTACTAGCTTTTGCCCGCGACTTTGTCCGCGTGGAATAATAGTTCCCGTTCCCGAGGGATTTCCGGAATAAAAACTACCCTATGTCCTTTCTCGGGTCCCATACCATATCTGTAATCGGTTCAGTGGTTTAGGCGTAAAGAAGAGACAGGCAGACAGAGTTACTTTCGCATTTATAATATTAGTATTAGTACGGATTATATAGCAATAAATAACACCATTTCATGAAACTGTAGCGGTTGAAGTTGTTCCTCATTTTGGCTTGTTGAACGTTTCTATCAACACAATATTTAGTTAGTTTCTTAGTTGATAATATCTTCTCTTTACAAAAACACACTCTGCAAGTTTCATGTCTTTAGGACCAGCGGTTTGGACTGCGCCTTGATATATCAACAGTCAGTCAGACAGTAAGGGTCAATTTATACTAGCGCAGAGTCGAAGCGCATCGAAGCGTCTATCCAAAACTGAACATAACAAATTCAACTTTAACTCCACAGCGTAACGCACACATTACTCTTGAGAATTTAAACAGTCGCGCGCATCCTTTCGGATTCGCGCGTCTGCGCATGAAGAACGCTGATTGGTGCGCGCGCATTGTCGCGTATACATGCACCCACTAGCGAACCTACGCGTCACACAAAAAAAAGAACACTATAATTCCGCTTTCTTATAGCAAGATCAATTTTAAACATTTTACACACGTTTCAGTTACGAGAGTCAACTGACAAGTGGTTCAATAGCTCAGCAGTAAAATAGTGCGGATTCGCTTTAGTTGTACAAAATTGGACGCTTCGATGCGCTTCGACTCTGCGCTAGTATAAATTGACCCTAAGTTTACTATTTGATGTGCAATAATGCCTTTATCATTATCGTAAATGCTCAGAACAAGCATTTTTTTATGCGATAACGTCTCTTAGGTCATCTTATAATAAACAAATAAACAATTTGCGAAACAGAAATCTAAAGGTCAATATTCAGTAGGCAATTAGAACATAAATAATGAGGCCTTTTTCTTTTGTTTTTACAGTGGGTATTCTTTTGTTTAGTTTTTTTTTTACAAATAAACTTCGAAAAGGTCGCGTTCCGGTGTTTCTTTCAAGTATATTTTAGTTAAGACAATAGCGAGATAAAGGTTAACTTTAGCAACACGTGTCACAAAAAAAAGATTCAAGTAAGTACTATTTATTTATAACTAGCTTTTGGCCGCGACTTTGTCCGCGTTGAATTATAGCTCCCATTCCAGGGGGATTTTCGGGATGAAAAAAAAAATTCTATATCCTTTCTCAGGTCCCAGACTATATCTGTACCAAATTTCGTTCAAATCGGTTCAGTGGTTTAGGCCGACAAAGTTACACTCGCATTTATAATATAAGTATGGATAAGCAAATGATGTTTTAGGGTTCAAGGGGCTTAATTAATACATCGTCAGCCTTCCACGAGAGTACCGCTTTAATGCGATTATTAAGCACTCTTCACAACTCACACAAATCTACTTCAGAAAGGTTTCCACTCTTGTTTATTTTAAGCCGTAAACAGCGAGGAAAATTAATGAGGTACAGGATAAGTATAAAAGCTAGACTAGCTGTAACGAAAAACAGATAAACATTGATTGTCATGGATGCATTATCAATTCACAGATAAAAAAAAACTATTTCCTTTCTTTGGGTTAAAGTTACTTAGTAGAGATCAAAGCGTGCGTGGTTATTAATTTCATACTTAATATTATAAATGCGAAAGTTACTCTGTCTGTCTGTCGGTCTGTCTCTTCTTCACGCCTAAACCAATAAACCGATGTGAAAGAAAGTTTTTACAGATAGAGTCTGGAACCAGAGAAAGGACATAGAATAGTTTTCATCCCGGAATATCCCCGGGAACGGGAACTATTATTCCACGCGGACGAAGTCGCGGCCAAAGGTAGTTAATTATTAAAACTGCACTCACTTTGATCCTGTAAGCAACATTTTGTGGTTGCCACTCCTAATAAAATGAAGCCTGAAAAAGACTTACTCCTCGTTCTTCTTCTTTTTCATCATGGACCTCCCTCTGGGAGGTTTGGTTTCCGCACTTAGTCCTTTAAGGTAGGACCATTGTACGTGAGCCACAGTGGCCTCTACTCCAGCCAGCCCACCTCCCTCCAGAGGCAGATCACCTTCCGTAGACTTCTCAGGGCATCCGGTAGTGAACTTGGGGAACCAAGAATCTCTTTCCGGATTTCGGTCACGCCTGTACATTCAAGAAGTACACGCGCGACCGTCTCCTCGGGATCCATACACGCTCTGCAAAGAGGGCTATCTGTGATACCTAGGTTGTGGAAATGTTTGTTGAGTGAGCAGTGTCCTGTTATGGTCCCCGTTTACCCTTACTCCTCGTTTCTTAAAGAGCCAAAAATATCACGATGAAAGTAAAAGTTCAGTCTTGAGTACAAATTGGGTCAGTTACCTAAACCCTTCATTCAAGGGGCTTGTGGTTCTATAGATAGTATGTTATAAATGTATCTATGAAGGGTTGCAAGACAATACAGCGATAGATAAAGGTGAGCACGATGTCTCTAAGGTGATAAACACACCGGCGGAACACGCGACATTCGCGATATCGCGCGCGAAATCTGGTTCAGGAAAAACGGCGATGTGAAAAATACGCAGATTCATTCCGTCGCATGGACTGGCTTGGTGTGTTTACAGCCTAAGGATCAACAAATGCCAGCGATTGGTCAGCTTGATTTTCAGATAAAAGCGTTAGGGTAACCCTTAATAATAATAATACCAGCTTATTACTGTCTCACTGCAATACAAAGACCTCATACGGCTTCAAGAGATTGTAGTCTTAAATATTTTATAATAAACATCTAAAGCTAGAAACATAAAATAAATATCTTGGGACAACTCACTCATGGCCATCTGATCCCAAACTAGGCAGAGCTTGTTTTGGGAGTGGGAAATCATTCAATGACTGCTCTCGTCCTGGGTGCGGCGGGAGAGCGTGTCAGACTTTTACTGACTAAAACCCACTCGTGTTCCTTCGGTTGCCCTTTATGTTTCGGGGTCACGGTATTATAAACATTCCGCAACCCCGGAGGCAAACTAGGCTGAGCTTGTGGTATGGTTAACAGGCAATTAATATAAGCACTTATGTAAAAACACATAAGAAAAGTCAACAGAGACTGTCTGTTACACAGACAGACGGACAGTGTAGTAATTCTGAGGTTCTTTCATCTTAAAATTTGTTAAGATTATGCTCGTATTTACTCGTATATCTAAGAAAATCAATGATTACTAAGAATAATCATAAATCTTTCCTCTTATATCGTGTTTCTCATTATAATTATGCCGTAGCCCCACGAATTTCCATTTGGGAAATTGCCATACATGTAAATAGCCTATTTGATGAGGCCAATTATAATGTTTGAGGCCAATTAAAGTTCAAAAAGTAATGCTATAAAATTTATAATACCTTTTTTACCTTTACAAAATTATTATCAGATAAAACGTAATAACAAAACATACCAGAATACCAAAAAAGACTCTTTTCAATTAGCTTTTAAAAGAAAAAGAATGTTTAAAATATGAATGGTTTAAAATTGGCCAAGTTTTCTTAGGGATCTTTTGTTATTTTTAGATGTTATTTTTATATGAAACAAGCTGAGATTTTTATTTTAACACGGGATTTTCATTCTTAAAAATAACGTATGTTTTTTTTAAGTTTTTGCATTTATTTACTGTTCTCCTCGGTTTTATTTGCGTTATGTTAGGTCTTTGGTTACTGCTCTGCTATTACGAACCATAGCGTGATGTTATGCCGCCTATGTGTAGTCACCGTGACCTTGGAACATAAAGGGCAACCAAAGGAACATGAGTGGGTTTTAGTCAGTAAAAGTCTGACACGCCCTCCCGCCCCGCTCAGGACGGGAGAAGTCAATTGATGATTTACCACACAACAAAAAAAAAGTAGCCTATCTGCTATTTGATGCATGCTACTCGTATCGAGGTACAGAAAAGTTTAAGCATAATCGGTTTAGCTGTTATTGCCCGAAAAAGTAACAGATATTCTTCCACCTATCCTCATAAATTTTCACATCTGTATTCCTACTACTAATATTATAAATGTGAAAGTTTGTGTGTTTGTTACTCTTTCGCGCAAAAACTGCTGAATAGATTTTGATAAAACCTTAAAGTAATATAGCTTTTACATTAGAATAAGACATGGGATACATAACATAACGCTATGGGCAACGGGAGCGGAGAAGTAACCGAAAACCTAACATAACCTAAAAAACCGTGGGGGACAGTTAGTATAAGTATGAAACGTCTCGCGCCCAGCGCTGGTTCAGGCTATGCTGCGGGGCGAGACGGAATGGGATGCCGTCGCCTCCTTCTGCGAAGCAGTTATGCTAGCGAAGGAAGCGGCGGCGCGCGAGAGGCAACGAAGAACCTCTCGCCCCGGACTAAGACCCAGGCGAAGACGTCGAGAGTCGCAAGACGACTACCGGCCACCGTAGGCGCGGTTCTGCGGATGGCGAGCGATGGGTAGCTCGCCGCCCGGCTAGGACCAGCACCGCGTCAACGGCGCGTTAGTGTTCCACGCGCGCCTCAAAGAGAAGAAGTCAGCACTGGAAGGGGCCCATGCAACAGGGCCACGCCTGCCGGGGTTGCGGAATGTTTATAATAGTTACCGTGACCCTGGAACATAAAGAGCAATCGAAGGAACATGAGTGGGTTTTAGTCAGTAAAAGTCTGACACGCCCTCCCGCCGCACCCAGGACGGGAGCAGTCACTTGAAGATTCCCCACTCACCAAAAAAAAGTATAAGTATGAAGTAATTAATTTTACTAATTGTATCTTGTTTCTTGAAAACATAACTTTAATGTTTTAAATATGAATCTGTCTTTGTAAACAAAAATTCTCATTAAGAATTCCAAATTCAATTTCAAATGCATTAAGACTGGCCGAATAAATCGCAGAAGAATGAATTCCATTCGAAATTTAATTTAAAAGCGTAAAAGCCGACTGTCAAATATCAGAAACTCGGACTTTATGGCGGAATAAAGTTAGTTACGGATCTTGACGATAGAGTTCCGTAAAAGCTTTGTAAGATTCAATTAAAGGTGTGGTTCTCGCAGCTATAAATAGGTATATATTCCCATTGCTGCGTTTCTCTTGGGTAATAATAATAATAATGTAGAAGTATGATGAGTTGTGTAGAATTAAAAATAGAATAAAATTGAGTTTCTTTTCGATTCGAGATCCGAAACGGACCGTTTGGGATTCGAAACGGATTTTAATGCGGTTTTTAGATTGCGTAATCCAAGACAAAATTCTTATGTCTAATAGATGTCTACAAAAAACTTCATTTTCAAAGATTTGTCACATCCAAAGTAAGGGCGGACGCTAGTGCTATGTATTGTATAAAGCTTATTATTTTTTTCTGCTGTTGTAAAATCAATGCACAAAAATTTGCGATTAAGCTCATACAAATGAAAAAGGTCTTTATTAATTTTAAACTTTAGACTAGAAACGAGAAAGATAATCCAACCAAATTAATCCCTTCTCTTATTAAAAATAATATTAATAAAGGTAAATTTTACTAACACTCACCTTAAAACATCTTCATGAAACTGACACAAGGTAACTAAAATTAACGTTAAGTACTTCATAACTTAAACATAATGAATGCCTACTAGGTACTTCAAAGAGCTGGCAGCCATTTTGGATTAAATCCAAAATGGCCGCCTGCTCTTTGGATTACCACAGACTTGTAACCGTCGCGTTGGATTCTGTATGAAAACTGGATTCTATTACATGTCTAGACGAGTCGCTCATAACTAAATTATTTTTGAAAAGCTTTGGCTAACGTAAAGTGAAAGCTAAGCCTCGGTATGGTAATTTTGTATTAGTTATGAATGCTGGTTGTATGAACAAGAATAAAGCTTGGGTAACATTGAACCTTTTAAGGAAAATGGTAGAAAAATCTTGTGTATTTTTTAAGTAATTGTGTTTTCACTTTCTTAATTAAAAAGTGGGTAGTAAATTACATTATGCTAATTGGTGCTATTTCAGTATCTTTAGTCCACGAGATATGCAAATAGCTTTTAGATCGAGAAATAGCAAAGCCGTGGTGTTTGCGTATCCATGTGGATAAATACCATGTATTAAATAAATAGATGAAAAAAAAGCAATTTCAATTTCAAAACCAATGCTTTTATTTCACTTAAACTAATTACAATACCAATAATTACCATAAATAGTCAAGGAATGTGGTCGGTTTGTCAGAAGGTTAGGGTTATCTGTTCCCAAAACATTCGGTTCTATAAAGATAAACGCCAAGAAACTCCACTGTACTCTATTCAAGTATTATTTTTACAAAATTTTTGTAACATTATTATTGTAGCTTTCATGATAATATGTGATAACAGTGAAGGTAAATATCAGTATAAAATAATTCAAAATAACAATGACTTCAGCTGTAGTAGCGCGATATGGCGTCAACTCTTTTGTTTCTAATCTGCGTTAACGGGCAGATTTATAATATAAACTAGCTGTCCCCTGCGGTTTCACCCGCATTTATCGTTACTACTCCGCTCCCGTGGGTCGTAGCGTAATGGTATATAGCCTATAGCATTCCTCGATAAATGGGCTATTTAACACTGACAGAATTTTTCAAATCGGACCAGTAGTTCCAGAGATTACCCTCTACAAACAAACTTACAAACTAACAAACCTACAAACTTACAAATTTTACCTCTTTATAATGTTAGTATAGAAGTACGGATACGGATCTGCGTTCGCCGGCAGATTTATATAATTTTGGTGTGTTGTGTCAAAGATGTCACGTTATATGTAAGGATTTTACGCTACATGACACGTCATACCACAATGGGTACCGCTTCAGCCAAGATTGTATGTGTTGTGGAGAAAATTCTATTTTCTGAACGTGTTGTGGCGTAATTGGATTTTATTATTTAAAATCTAGAAGAATTTTATCTGTTAATTGAATGAATATTACTAGTTTATTACTGTACTCTTTAATGGCAAAAACATATAGATAAGACACGAACGGTGGACACCAGACGCAAACGAAGACTGAAAATGAATTGTCGATTTTAAACTTACATAAATCAGGTTTTTCCAAAATGATGTATTTCACTTAACATTTAGTTATAGATTGAAGATTTTGTCTTTCGTACACATTGCATTTTTAATAATTCAATTTTGCAGTCCTTTAAAAAACAGCCTCTAGTCCTTATTAACACGAGTGAAATAATAAACCTAAAAAGGTCAAAATTTTTGAAGTTAATCCAAGTCCGACGACTAATAATTAAACTGGGCACACATCTCTTATCTATATTTATATAATTACCAAAAGATTAAAAAGTAGTAGTCTAGATTTAAAAAAGTGTGGCCAACTCTACAAACACAGATCGCCAACATGTTTGCCGAACATAGAGCCAACATCAGAAAATTAAATAAAAACAGCACTTGGAAGCTAGTTAGTTATTCTGCTGTAGTTGTTGGCGTTAATTAAGGAAAACAAGTTCTTGAAGACAGACCATTAATTTGTTTGTTTGGTATTTGTTCGTTGCTTAACGCGACTGGTGTACTTAGGGTGTACGTAGACGATCCGTATTCGTAGGATATAGGTATTTTAATAAATAAGATATAAAAATCTTATAAAAAAAATTTTTTCGGACCAGGGCATTAACTTGTTAGTCTTAAAAATAAAACACAATAATAAGTAGCATTATTGGAATTTTGTACAGAATTTATAAATGTTAAGTGATAGCTAAAAACAAGTAATGCAAATTAGTCGATAAATAAATAAACTATTTAATGATAAATAAATAAATTAGTTGTAAATAAATCGATTTTATATCGAAATGAATTTATTTTACAATATTGATCATCAAAGTCAGCTTCGCAACACCTTTTTATGTAATCTGATATAATTTATTCCTCAAGATATAAAATAAAATGCTTTCGCAGGGGCCTTATCTATAATTTTATTTAAATTAGAATTCCGCCTACTCAATCTCGCTATCTAAAAGTAAATAAGTCCAATAAAAATAAAATACAGTCAAAGTTCAACAACACCTAAAGGCGTCCTCACACACAAATGGAGCCTTCGCTGTAGCGATAATGTAAAAGACGTAACAGAAAGAAAAAAAAGCCATTTCACGATTTCAATCGCATTCTAGAATAGTATCTCTACTGGCATTGTGACATTAAATACCTACCCTTTTAACCTTACCCAGTTTAATAGACTGGAATTTTTGATAAAGAATCAATGAGATTAGCGCTTTCGAGTAAGTTCTACAGTTTATTACCTAGACTTGCTAAGTGGCTACTATTCTTTACGTGTAGATTTTAGTGCTTTAAAGCATAGTTTAAAAAAATCAGTAACTACGTTTACTCCTTTATATTGAACTAGCTTTCACCCGCGGCTTCGCTCGCGTTAGAAAGAGAAAAAGTAGCCTATTTAACTCCATATTTTTCCCCAGATAGTTGAAGGCAACTATCTCCACTTAAAAAATCACGTCTATTCGTCGCTCCGTTTTGCCGTGAAAGAAAGGCAAACATACAGACAGACACTTTCCCATTTATAATATTAGTATGGATAAAGAAAATGTATCGCTCAGTTAAAAATGCTCGTGTAACAAACACCCACCAAAAACTTCAAAATTATTTAGGCAGAACAACGCAACAAATTATACTTTTTATTAAAACGACAATCAAACACAGTTAAAAAGGTCAAAAGGAGTGGTTTTTCATATAAATAAAAATGTCACAAACATTTGTTGGTGGTTAGGCTAGTCAGATTTACGACAATATTTTTTGGGCCTTCGGTCCTTCCTTTTTATTGTTCCGTGCCTGCAGTTCATTGGTATTTAAGGTTTATGGTCGCATATAATTCATAGGAATAATATTTCAGTTTGAGTTTTTCTGTTCGTACATCTTTGACTGTCACTACGGGTAATCGTAAGCCCGAAAGCGATGTCAAGCAGTAATGTGGTCCCTAGAAATTGGGTTTGTAAGTCTGATCAGGCTGTCGTTCTATTTACCTCATGTGTCATGCTCGAGAATGGTCGCTGTCATTTGAGATTGGTCTTTTCTTAACTGTCAGGGCTTAATTCTTCAAATTATTTTACACTAGCTTCTGCCCGCGGCTTCGCTCGCGTTAGAAAGAGACAAAAAGTAGCCTATGTTACTCTCCATCCCTTCAACTATCTCCACTTAAAAAATCACGTCAATCCGTCGCTCCGTTTTGCCGTGAAAGAAAGACAAACAGACAGACAGACAGATACACTTTCCCATTTATAATATTAGTATGGATTTGATTGTTCGAATTTCGTAAAAACTTGAATGAAAGAGTGTCCTAGAATTTCTTTAGTAAAATTATCAAGCAAAAGAGTTTGTTTGATTGAACGATTAATTTTAAGACTTACTGGTTAGATTTATAATAATGTTTTGTGTTAGATAGCCCATTTATTGAGATATGCTATAAGCTATATATATATGTTATAGTCAAAGTCCGATACACAGTCTCTTCGCGGAAGGACTGGTTTATCCTAGGTTTGGCCAAAGCCATCAGGCAATCTCCGAAATACATTTCAATTTCGCCCTTTGCCTGAAGTATTTTTAGTCAAACCCAGGAGCTCCTAAATTTTCAGTCAAACGTCGAAAGTTAACTATTCTGTTTCGGTTTTGGCCTAGTCAATCCTAGAAGCGACTGCAAAACTCGGTCAAACGTTGATCTGAGCATGTTTAAACAGGTTCATAATGTCTCTCGCGGTGTTCCGACCGATTGTTTTGTCATTTCATGTTCGTTCATTGAGCGTGCGGGCTGTGGTGCGGGCGTGTAATTGTGTAAAATTGAAGATGAGTGAATCAAACGTTAATGCCTCACTATGTCAGAAAAATGATTAATTTTCCATTTTAATTACTTAAGAAATTATTAAAACTTAAAATAATAAACATCAAAATTTTAAAAATGTTATTTTTTTATAAATAAATCTTACAAACTAACCTCCGTATATTCCAAAGCATTTATTTATTTATTTTATACTTTATTGCACATCGTACAAAAGGCGGGCCTAATGCCACACGGCATTCTCTCAAAGCATCTCAAATATAAGTGAAAACACGTAAGCTGACCAATCAGGTGTCAGAACTGGCAGAGTTAAGCGGTTCTTAAGACTTGAAAGCTGCTTAAATGATAAAATGCTTCCAAATATACGAAGATAAGACACTTCATACCTATATCGGAGTTTGACTCGTCAAACCCCGATTTAATAAAATTGTGTTTTGTCGTTTGCCTGACCAAATTAGTCTCTCCCAGGTTTGACGAAAATTGTTTAGTCAAAGGCCGAAAATTTACATTTGTTTGGGCTTTGACTAAGTCATTCAGTCTGACCTGAGGATTGACCAGTCCAACCTAGGAGCGCCGGAGCTTCGGAGTTTGCCTATAACATATATAACATCACGCTACTTCATACGGGAGCGAGCCAAAACTGAAAACTCGTGTCAAATCGCGAGGAACAGCTGGTTACTTTTTGGTATTTAGACGACGGAACGCTAGGAGGTGATGTAGATACTGTTTTGGATGACTTACTTTTTATAAAACAGAAATTCTGTGCGATTGGTCTAGACCTCAATCTTTCTAAATGCGAAATTTTCCTTTCTGACTCTACCGACAGACAAACAACATTGGATAAATTTAATGCAATTGCCCCACAAATCAAAATTATTGATAGAAGTTCATTGCACCTCCTAGGTTCCCCAATTTTGGAAGACAGTTTTTTCTCATTTGTTGAAAAAAAAAATCGAACAATTTAATGATATTTCGGATCGACTCTCTAAAATTAATATACATTCGGCTTTTACACTCATTAGATACTGTTGTTTTGGCCCAAATTTTATGTATAACCTTCGCTGTTCCCCTTTGTGGACACAGCCGCATCTTTTGGATAAAATTGACCAAATTATCAAAAATACTCTTACGTCTATTCTTAATGTGGCTCTGGACGACCGAGCTTGGCTACAAGCCACTCTACCGATTCGCTTCGGTGGGCTCGGCGTCCGCAAAATTTCTAGTGTAAGTTTACCAGCGTTTCTATCCTCCGTCCACAGCACTGACAGGTTAACCAGCAAGATCTTATCGTCTTCGCTGGTTGATTTTGAGGTGCCGTGTCTGACTGAAGCTGTAAACGCTCGGAAAATGGCTTGCCCGGGGACGGATCGGCCCGTAAACCCTTCTTCCCAGAGACAGTGGGATGAGCCGCTTTGCAGATTGGTACAGAATAGTCTCATTAATACGTCCACCAATTCTGCTGAGCGTGCCCGCCTACTAGCTGTGGGTAAATGGGAGTCGGGCCTCTGGCTTCAGGCACTTCCTTCACCCAACTTAGGCACTATGATGGGTGATACGACCTTCCGGCTCGCTACATGCCTTCGCCTAGGCGCTCCTTGCGGAGCTCCGCATCGCTGTCAATGCGGTGAAGCGGTCGACTGCCTCGGACACCATGGCCTTTCATGCAGTAAGAGCGCCGGCCGGATAGCACGACACGCAAGTATTAATGACATTATCCGTCGTGCTTTTGTCTCCGCCGGGGTGCCAGCTGTTTTAGAACCTAATGGTCTGGCACGCGACGATGGGAAAAGACCAGATGGAATGACCATAATGCCTTGGAAGTTGGGTAGGCCTTTGGTGTGGGATGCAACATGTGTTGATACCCTTGCGCCATCTCATCTTCCTAGGTCTGCGTGTTGTGCTGGGGCAGCTGCTGCAAGTGCAGAAAACCTCAAACGGCGCAAATATAATAACCTTATTGGAAATTATATATTTGAGCCGTTTGGGGTTGAAACACTGGGGCCATGGGGTCCGAGTGCTCATCTTGTTTTTCAAGATATCGCCAAGCGGCTGGTTGACTCTTCACGTGACCAGAGGGCTGGCCTTTTACTGGGACAAAGAATTAGCATTGCCATACAACGTGGCAATGCTGCCAGCCTTTTGGGCACCTGTCCTGTTGACAGCGATGCGGACGAGTTTTTTGATGCCCTGTGAGCCCTTCTTTTTATAACTTGTATATATTTATTTTAGTATTATTTATAAGTTTTGTACATATTATGTTTAATTTATTTAATTTAGTTTTATTTCTATTATTAATAATTGATGTTTAGAAAACAATTAAAAAATTACTGTTACTTTTTTAAATAACATATTCTATGTAGCAAAAAAATATTAATCTCACTTCTTTCTTCTTATTAATATAATTTTTTCGCGTAAGCCACAGTATACCAAGGTCCAAAGGGCATCACAAATATGAAAAGGTTAATGTGGTAATCTGTATAAATAGCTACATTCATGCTGACATTTAATTCGGTGCCCATATTTTAAGCGTGACTGCTCTGCCTAAGGTTTTCGGTTCACTTCCCGGGTTTGGAAAAGGCTATGGGAATTTTACATTACAAACTGAGCTGTAGGCCGGTATGGAAGTTATGTATCTATCTATACTTTTTGTCACTTGCCTTGTCAGATTAACGTTGAAACTGACTAAAACAAATCGTTTAATGATATATCGCTATATAGAATAAAACAATGTCGCTTTCCGTGGTTTTTATGGAGATCTTTTAAACTACGCAACGGATTTTGGTGCCATTTTTTTTAATAGCAGAGTGACTCAAAAAAAGATTTAAATGAATACATTTTTTTAAAAAGAGGAATCGGCGGAAAGAGCCGTACGCAGGTTATACATGAGATTTGTATCCTTTCACATAAAATATATCTACATATATTCTGTCGCAAATACGTATATAAATCCATTTTATTTTAATCCGCATAAGACTTACGTCCTGTTAAATGCCTATGCAATATGCATTCATCGATAGATGGGTAGTAAAATAAAATTCAGCCTGTACGAACAGTATGTTGTCACAACTATCTAACCCACCCTAAATGCATAGTATGTTCTAGGGTGCGTCAGATGCTGTAAACTTACTGTACATTACAACACGAAAGCTCGGTTAACACCAGAATCACAAGACTAGCGTTACATTCCGATGTCTGTATTAGCACTGCGGCACTGGGCTTGCTCTGATAAGGGTCCTCGGACCCGCAAGTGGTAAATATATGTGTAGCTCGCACATATATATTTGCTGAATAATATGTCATGATTATTTATTTGTCCGTTGTATTCGTTTATGTTTCTATACAAATGTTGTAATGGGATAAGGTTTATTTGGTTCTGTAGGTACTCAAAGATATCAAACAGAAATCAGACACTATTCGCTCGATTGTCTGTTTCTAGATCCGTCTGTCTGTCAGCGGGCTGTATATCATGGCCATCTCACACTGGCCATAACAAGTGTGAGATGGCCACGTATCTGCAGAACCTCTGTTATTGCAGATGTCTATAGGTGGCGGTGATCACAATAATATCAGGTTTGTCATCAGCTTGGTTGTACAATCATAAAAAGATATCATCTTCTAGAAAAAGTAAAAAGTAAAAAGAAATAAAAACTTATCAAAAAGTGATGTAAAAATGTGAAACTAGAAAATTTATCAAAGTAAAGCCGTGGTCATAAACCAATACAATTTTGTAGATCATGGACTTATCACCCACTTAAAGAAAAGCAATCACGGTTACCATTTCTGCCCACCATACACTAAAGTGCAGTAACAGCAAAATCACGATTTCGAGTAAAACGCATTTAAAGTTAAGAATTGATTTTAAAAAATCAACAGAATGTATAAGCAAAAAAATTGAATGCAGAAAGGTTGTAAAGGCATAGGTTCACACGTTAAAGCAATAAAAAAAAATATATCTTAATAACTGAATTTATTATGGCCATTTATTCTTTTTGGTGCCTATTACTGCATAGCCTTTTTTGTAAAAAATACCATTTTAAACTTAGTAAAATGCAGCAAAAAGCCCTATTACTGCGTTTGGATCAGTTATTTTGTCAAGAAACCCAACTAACATGCAGTAAGGTCAAAAAAATACTGCATTTTAGTTAGTTTTTTAAGAAAAAAGTGTTCAATTTACTAGTGCAGTAAGAAAAATAGCTAGTTCACATTTTAAAGACCGTTTATTTCTTATTATTTAATCACAATAATTCAACTCACTTATGTAAAATTTACATATCAAAAATAATTAACTGCACATTAAAACATTAACTGCACTTTAGCTAGGAATAATCATATCTGTGTCATTATGCTATCCAAACTAATCTGCAGTAATGCTGTATTTTACTGCGTGTTAGTCAGTTTATAATGATAAAAGAATGTTAAGTATTCACAACTAAAATGCGACAAGCTTTGATTTTACTGCATTTTAGTTGGGAGTTCGTGACAATAAATTGTATTTTCTTAATTTGCAGTAAAAATAGCTTGTATGGCGGTAAATTTTACTGCGTATTAATTTTTTTTTTAAATTTTTTTCCAGAAATATAAAACTATCTAAAGAACTGTAAAATTATATTGCTTACTGCATTTTAGTTATGAAACCTAAAAATTTAATCTGCAGTATAATTTATACTGTATTTTAGTTGGGAAATCACGCCAAATTGTTAATTTTTTTCGTTTGCAGTAAGTGAAAACTGTTAAATAAAAACCATTCTAATAGTCTTAGAAATAAGTAAGTTAATTCAATAGAAAGCTTAAGAAACCCGCTTTCAGAATCACTAATAAAACGAAAAATCACAAAAGGGCTGTTACTGCTCTTTAGTCTCTGGTGGGCAGATTTGACAAAATACGTATTTATAAAAATTATGAAATTGATTACTTTCCTTTTTGCGACAGCGGAGTAAAAATAAATTACAGTAAATACAAATCCAAAGTAAATTCATGTTTACTTAATATTCAACCTAAATTCGTAGTAATTACGAAGTCTAAACACAGTGTAATTAACTATTATGCTTACGTTTGAAAAATACTTCGTTGATAATTATGTAAAGCGTACGGCCATAGATTAAGAAAGCCGCAGATATAGACAGGATACTTTTGTTATTTAATCCTTCAAACACACGTAATTCGAAACACAATAGAAAGACTATAACAGCCCGACAGCCGGCTGTCGTTTGGTCAACGAAAGGTTAAGTTCCGAATGTAAATGCTGCCTAAATATTAACCTATAGTCCAATCATTCTTCAAAAGCAGGTTAATTGAATATGGTTTCCAGGATTTTTAAAATTCGTAATTTTATAGAATTTTGAACTTTTGAGGTATAATATATCTACAATATGTAAATTATGTAAGCATAAGTAAGTATATGTATATATCACTTGTCTAATTACCTTAATACAAGCTTTGCTTAGCTTAGGATGAGATGGCTGTGTGTTGGTTGGTCCAAGATACTTGTTATTTAAGTAACCTTATTATCTCGTCCTCAGTCTTAGTAAAAAAACGAGTGGCCTTTCTCTTTTGTATTTAATTTAATCTATGGCTCAGTCTTTGAAATTGAATCGTTGGTATAATTTAAATGAAAGCTAAATACTCGCTCGTAATGAAACTGGATGTTTTCCTCTCCCACTCTTGATAAAATTACTTTTAAAGGTGCTGCTACACAGAGGAAGCTACTGATTGACGATTTAACGCCAAGTGATGTCAAATTAGTGTCAATAATAGTAATTATATTTTGATTTATGATTCTGTTAATGTGTTATTAAGATTCGGTCGGGAGAATTATATCACTTTGTTTAATTAAGTAGATTCCATATTTTTTTGTTCGATTTTGACTAACACTAGTAGTTATAGTAGAAGTAGTAAGGGTATACGTATAGTTGCGGAATGTTTATAAATAGTTACCGTGACCCCGCAACATAAAGGGCAACCGAAGGAACATGAGTGGGTTTTAGTCAAAAAAAGTCTGACATGCCCTCCTGCCGCACCCAGGACGGGAGCCAGTCATTTTATGATTTCCCATTCCCCAAAAAAAAGGGTATACGTAAGATTATAATTTTAAACATCTGTACTGTGATTTATTACGAGTACTTAATGTTCTGAAATTGTATAAAACAACTATAAATATATTATTACATATATTTGATCAAATCAAACAAAATCAGCTTAACCTCTATTTACTAGTAAGTTGTGATTGGATTGTGTGGGACAGGAGTTCTCAAAGCGTGCGCCACGGCTCTTTGATAAAACTTCACTTTTACTCAATGTATGTCCTACATACATAGGGAATTACAGCGTATGATGTTTTGATTTTAGTGCCCACAACATCATATTACCTTAATTCGACTAGTTAGGGCATTACTTAAGACAAGATTTTAGGTACAAGACAATTTATTAGTGCAAACTTTTGTAGTCATAATATCTGGGGACAACTCATACACGGCCATCTGATACCACCACTGTCACTAACCACTAGATGAACAAGCTAATCAGTATCGTCTATGCCAAAGGGTCAGTTAATTACAAAAGTTCTGTCACATTTGGCCTCTTGGCCTTCTAGCACCATAGACAAGTGCAATTGTAGAATAGAATAGATTGTTCAATATGTATTTGATTGACATAAGATTTAACTTAGTTATTAAACATCTTGCATCGAATTCTGTTCTACAATACCACTTAAGGGGTACAAAAATATTCTTTTTATACATTGTTAAAATAGTCAATTAAACATGTAAATATAAGCCCCTAAAAATGCACCGCAACCTGAACAAGTTTGAGAATCCCTGGTAAACGATATCGCACATTATTCAAATACCATGACAAGAAAATTGAGTTACACTTGCGAATGAAGTAACAGCAATTTACAGCAAAATTAATAACTCACTAGTACATAAATCTTCATGTCAAATTCCATTATAAAATTAATTATAGTCGGTTGAACTAGTGTTTACAGATTTACTCGACTATTTATCACAATTAGTCGTGAGGACTAACTTTAACGACCTAACATTTTCATCATCTCCTTCATCATCGCCTTTTCCCAACAGGGATGTTGACTACATCAAAAGAATGACATTCTGTTTAGTCCGTCTGTTAGACAGTCCAAAAATGCTGGACATATATTTTTTGCTTGATCAAGTTAATAACAAAATACAAAGATAAAGAGCATCAAAGTTCCGGAGAGGGGGCTTGTGACGTCACTTCTCAGTAAAATATATACTAAGGCGTGACGTTTCACGAAACTTCAACGCACTGTATTGTCGTCATTTTCTGTTTACGAGAAAAAAGAAAAAATACGTGTCCCAAATTTTTTGATTATCGAACTGACGGACTAATTACTTTTTTTTTGTCGTCTCGCCTATTATTAGGGTCGGCTACAAGTTTAACTGGATTTAGCTGAACACTATAGTTTTACATGGAGCAACTGCCTATAGACCTCCACAACTCAGTCAGTAGGTAACACGATACACTAGCTTAGACTGCCCCCCCCTAGACAAGTGGCATTGTAGAATAGATTGTAGATTAAAATAGATTGTCAAATGTATGGGGTTGACATAAGCTTTCGCTAAATAATTTGACATCTCCATACATTTGACAATCTATTCTATTTCGCTACCTATTCTACAATGCCACTTGTCTAGGGGTGCTGGTCAGACTTTCTGGCTTCTGACTGCCCGTAACGACTGTTAGAGTTCTACGAATGACAACTGGGACCAATGGCTTTACGTGCTTTCCGAGACACGTGATTTCAGTGATGTTAAAGATAAAATAAGAAAATACATACAAATATTGAAAACGTCACATTGATTTCGAATTTGAATCTTATGCATAACAACTAATTGAAAATCACGACATATTGAAGACCTATCATTTTGTTGTATGAAAATACTTAAAGAAAATAGGAAAAGCTGTTTTGTTTGAACTAATAACGCTCTTTCAATTAACGTTTTGTAATTAGTCTACGAGTTGAAACTTGTAGCCTAAAGCGCTTTTCAACTATTTTCTAGAAACCGCTGAGTAAACTGATGATACTTAGTTATTTTTAATTAACAGAATAATTATGTAACTTAAATTATCTTTAATAAGTCACGCTGCGCTGTTCCAAATAAGGCTCAATATATACATGTATATAAAACGTTAAACCGCAAATGAGATAAAATAGAGAATGAAAATTTAATTGAAAACGGGCTTGCGAAGCCTTGGGAATCAGCTAGATATTTTTAAGCATAAGATTATAATAGAGAAATGTCAACAATTTCAAGCATCTAACACCTGCAAACCTAGGAGGGTAGTTCAACATTATGAAATCATATTACAAAATGGCGTCCAAACATGACAGTACAAAACATTATGTAAGGGGAAAAGTTAAAAGGTTATTGACTCGTAAAACCAGCCATTAGTAGCATATGTGAAGTTAGCGTGACTTTGCGGCATTTGTCCGAAACTATTTCCCGGAAATACTGGGAATGTGAGTCACTGTGTATTTATTTTGGGCGATCTCTAAAACGTATCAATAGACACTGAACTAGCTATGAAGTGAGTGAGATACAAATAAAATAATATAGATAATTATATCTTGAGATTGTTTGCATACGGTTATCTGGTCTCAATCTACATAGAGCCTGTACTATGAGAACCAAACAACTGATGTCCATTCTTATAGATATAATTTATACAGAGAGATAATAATATAAATAAATACCACATAAGTATTTCAATTATGAATACTAAGAAAACACTATTTGTTTTTTCTTTAGAATTAAAACGATTATTACATACTAACCCCCAATGTGACTTATGTGTAATACAATGGCATTCAGTCAAATATAAGTTGATATAAGTTGATGCCTGAATTAAATAAATAAATAAATAAGTGTTTGTAGTTATCCTATTTGAATACATAAATTCTCCAATTAATAAAATAAGGTTGTTTCGTGTATTGAGTATATGAGCCTAATAATAGAAGCTAGAACAAGAATACTTAAGTAATAAATAAATAAATAATTTAGATAATTATGTTTAGCTATAACTCTTTTAATGTGCACGTTGTTACATTGTTTTCACATAATACTTTTTTTTTTGGTGAGTAGGAAATCATCAAATGACTGCCCCCGTCCTGGGTGCGGCGGGAGGGCGTGTCAGACTTTTACTGACTAAAACCCACTCATGTTCCTTCGATTGTCCTTTATGTTCCGGGGTCACGGTAACTATTATAAACATTCCGTACAACTACATTGAGCATGGAAAACGTAACCTAATATTTTGTAATATTCTACTGATTTTAAAGCAATATTCATGGAGGTTATTGCTCGTTCTTCTCCATAGAAACCTACTGTTTTGTAACGAGTAAATAACTTCGAGTTTCTGCCAGATTTATTTCTTGACAGTTCAAAAGTACCTGTTAATGATTTGTTTGAATAAACGGTGTTTAGTATGAGTTTAACAAGTTTCTGCCCACGGCTTTGTCGACATGACGGCCAATTATATCATAGAATTGGCATTTATATTTCATTGGTGTTTGGAACAAGCCAATTACATTTTTGAATACCTATACATATAAAAATACTTTTACACACATTATTAACTCAAGTCCACTCACGACTCACTACTCACAGCTAAGGTAGGTAGATAATAGTGGTGGGCCTAACAAATATTTTGTTCCGTGTATTAAACTAACAGCTCAACCATTGCGCTAACTGTGCTGTTAATTGTTATTCCTACATATTTTATACCATTTTACAAACCTGCAATAACTTATCATCAACCAACCGACAGCTGGCTGTCGGACTGCTATTGTCTTTCTATTGTGTCTCAAATCACGTGTGTTCGAAGGTGAAATCCAATCAAAAAGATTGTCAAGTCAACTAGTAAAGCATCTAAAAAGTTGATTATTCCCTATGTCTCCTACAGGTTAGACCACAACAGTGAAACCGCAAAACATTTACGGCATTCCCCCCTAGACAAGAGGGCCTAGCCAAGTGGCATTGTAGAATAGAAAATGAAAACGTATATTTTGTCAAATGTATGGAATTGACATAAGCTTTCGCTAAATAATTTGAGATCTCCATACATTTGACAATCGTTTTCGTTACGCTATTTATTTTACAATGCCACTTGTCTAAGGGGAAGTGGTATTGTAGAATAGATAGCGGAATAGAATAGATTGTCAAATGTATGGAAATGACAAATTATTTAGCGAAAGCTTTTGTCAACCCCATACATTTGACAATCTATTCTAATCTACAATCTATTCTACAATAGTACTTGTCTAGGGGGGCTGTTTATCTATTGGTTAGTGGATCGATTTCCACCCAGGCAACTTTGTTTTTTTATGTGTTCTCATTTTTTTTGTTTGTATTTCTGTAAGTTGTGTTATTTTCTTGTACTTTAATTATGCACCGGCCATGTTTTATCTCCTTTACTCTGAGTAAACTGGTAGAGAATGCCTAAGGTATTTAGTCCGCCCTTGTACACATGTTCATGAAGTTTAAGTAAATAAATAAACTTTGTGTAACGAGCATGTTTGTTCTGAGTCCGGGTGTAATTTTTCTATATTATTTATGTAGTTATAAATTATATAAGTATGTTGATCAGTTGTCTGGTTACTATAGTACAAGCTCTGCTTAGTTTGGGTTCAGATGGCCGTGTGTGATTTATTCCCAGTGTTTATTTCTTTTTCTTTTTTTTTCTTTTTCTAAGAAAACTTTCTTTACAACACTCACGAGCTTTTAACTTGAAAGCTCAATGTGGCCATACCTTAACATTTTTAATTGCTTTTTGTTTATAGTAAGGCGATGTATTATGGCTGCTTGCAACACTTAACACTTCTTACGACCTGGGTTGCCATATACCAGGCATTTATTATATCGTTGGCATTTTACGTCTACGTTTATAGCTGGCAATTGTTTTTGTAAATAATAAATTTTGTGCAGATGGTGTAAAACTATATTATTTAGTACGTACGATACTTAAAATGCTAACATTTTGCACCTCATTAACAGCTAGCTGACTTGCTGTCAAGCGGTTTATCATGGCGAGCGTAGTTTTGTTTTAAATGCGCGTAAACGTGCCTCATGTATTCACGGTTAAACAAATGAGAAAACGATTTACAATTGCACGATAGGGTTGTATTTCGACTCACTATTGTTAAAACTCACGATTGTTGCACTGAAGAGCTTTATCTCATTGTAATATTAAATGTACGGAGTACTCTTGAACCTCATGACAACATAGGCTTTCTGTATCTTTGTATGAATCCGCGATAATCGTCAATCTCGCAAATAAATCACAAGTAAAGGTTAAAAGTCATCAAATCATCATATCCTTCTTTTTTTTGGGAGACGGTCGGATAAACCGGACCCACGTAAACTCCAGTGATTTATGTGAAACGACTGCCAATCAGACTTTCACAACTTAGTTACTGGGCGACACGATACCCTTCTGTTCGCATGGTCAGATATTCTGGCTTCTAGACCACCCATAACGACTTTCAGAGGTCTACATTATGATAACCAGGACTAACAGCTTTACGTGCTTTCCAAGACAAAGAAAGGAGACGATTCGTCACAAAGATTTTAAAGAAGCGTCTAATCTTCTTTCCTGGTACCTTACCTCAAATTCGCTTCACCAAAACTCGCAAACATTTCAACAAATACCTACCCCAGTTAATCTAAATCGACAAAACGAGACACACATACCAAATAATACCAATACAAAGCAACACGTCACAAATAAATGAAGGCCATTTACCTAACAGCAGAGCAATCTCTAACGAATTCCCAGATCGTGCATGAACGGACTCAGTCAATTTCTATTTCGTTTGCGGCGTCCTTAATTCGATGTCCACGGAATGGTAAGAGGCGGGCATGTGGATTGATTGGCATCTGTTAGGTACAAAAGGGATTCTAGCCTGGATTGAGAGATGCATTTGTACTATATGCTACATGTTACAATACAAGGTACATAGTACTTACACGTTACGTGGTTGCAGGTTACGGCTCTATCTATGATAGATGAAACTGACAGACTGATTCTTTGGCTGATTATTATTCAATGTGCAGCTAAAACAACGTGAAACACTAAGCGCCTTACTAATAATCGCTGCATAAAGTTATGAAAGGTTTATACGTCAAAAAATGTATGGTTACACAGGCTTTATTCATTGCATAACTTTACACAGAGATTATTAGTAAGGGCATAAGTATTTTTGGCGTTTTATTGCTTAATCTCAAAAGAAATCGTAGAGTAGAAATCGTCAAAAGATGGTTAAACATTTCCAAATGTTTAACCATCTTTTGACGATTTCTTGAAATATTGTGCTCATTTCATGAAATAATGAAGTTAGGCTAGGATTGAATTGATCAATTTTACGAATTAAGTAGGTACTTTTAGTGCGTTATTTTTTCAGCAAAATAAAGCCGCAATGCAAGCTTAATTTATTAAACATTGCAAGGAATATTGGTGGTAATGTATTGAAACCACACATGGTAGAAAAATATGACTCGCTTACGAGCGCTTTTACATGAAAACTTATTTGTAGAGCTCGGTTTATATACAAAAAAACTTGAAATATACAGTAGTACCAACTGCAAAAATATTAAACTTAAAATTATTAAACCAATACCGTATTCGTCTTTTTTATTTTATAATTTAATTTCACACAATTAATAAAATGGAAGTTCGTCACTCTTTCACGCAAAAAATACTGAACAGATTTGTTGAAACTTGATAGCAGTATAGATTATGGTGATTTTATTTTGTACCGTGAAAATTAACAGGCTTTTCATTCTAACCATACAAAGCTAGCTTTAAAAAAGTATCTTCCGAAACACCAATAAAAAATTATGAATAGTAATGAAATTTAAACACATACTAAGCCGAATTAATAACACAAAGACTACATAACATCGCGCTATGACTATCGAGAACGGAGCTGTAACCAAAACAGACAGACAGACAGATTTTTTTATAGTAAAGGTTTCTTCATATTAATATAAAATACAACAGAAACGTCAAATCATCTTTCATATCTGTAAGGAAAAATCTTCAAGTGAAAACATTTGCGTCAGTCATTCGTGTTGACACCGCTAACTGAATTATTCCAGCCATATAATTTGCGTCATCGTTTTTATTATCAACCTTGATGTTGACTATCAAAAGTCTTATTAGAATATTCTGTAGCCTAAAGCCATCAAATTCTAACCTAAGGCATTTGTTTCACTGAGACCATTTATGAATTGTCTAAGGGTTGGTCGGTTAGTCGGAAAGGTGACGATAGAGTAGTTACTTGTTCCAGAACGTAGTCATGGAGTTTCTTCTCCGTCCTCTTTATACAAAACACCTTTTGGAATGAGCGATTAGATTTAAGTATTTTTAAACTCAATGGACGTTCCAAAGTGCTATCATGGTCCACTGGAAATAAACAATTTGTCTCTGATGTAGGCAGATACTCTTTGAAAACGTAATGTTGCTAGAAGCTAACCCCAACTTCCGTACTAATATTATAAATACGAAAGTAACTCTGTCTGTCTGTCTCTTCTTCACGCCTATACCACTGAACAAATTTAAATAAAATTTGATACAGATATTGTCAAGGACCCGAGAAAGGACATAGGATACCTAGTTTTAATCCCAGAATTCCCTCAGGAACGGGAACTATTATTCTACGCGGACGAAGTCGCGTGTAAAAGCTAGTAGTTTATAAAAGCTAAAAGAGATGATGAGTAGCACCATAACTATCATCAAAAATACTCAAAATGTGTTTACTTTATTACAATTAACAACGATGTATCCTTTGTAAACGCAAACTATGTTAATTAAATGTGAAGATCCCTTCTAAAATTAAGTCCATAATAACCCTAGAAACCCCAATTTATCCTAGGTAGCTTCAAAACGAAAACGGAAAATGTAGGATACATATTTATTTTAATATTAATTTTAACCATTTTAACCACAGTCGTTACTGGTTAGCCAGAAACTCTGACCAGTCTAACCAAGAGGTATCGTGTCGTCCAGTTATTGGGTTGTGGAGGTCAGATAGGCAGTCACTCCACGTAAAACACCGGTATCCAGCTGAATCCTGTTAGGCTGGCAGCCGACCCCAACACAGTTGGGAAAAGGCTAGGGAGATTAATTTTAACCGGCACTAAAATCATCAAGTCTTCGTCGTGTAAATGGGGATTTAGGTATATCAGCGCTTTGAAAATATTATAGCACAGACGTAATAATACACATTTCTATGGAAAATATCGTGTAAAATATCTATCGATTGCCAAAAATACGTAATAAAGTTGTCACTAATGTAATAATTTATAGAATATAAAATGAAAATATGAAATACTAGGAAAGTAATATTTACTATGTTGAAATGGACTGTGATATTTGTTATTGACGTCAGAAACTGAACTGTAGCTTTCGGAAAAGTAAATTAAAGAAAATTAAAAAAAAATATATTAATAAACCAAAATCTACTAAATTATACACACTACATAATAAAGAACAAAGTCGTTTTCCGCTGTCTGTCTCTCTCTCACTATGTATGCTTAGATCTTTGTAAGCCACGCCATTTAGCTGGACGTTATCAAGCATTTCAAAAGTATTAAAAATGATAACAATTTAAAGTGACACTGGCCTAAGAAGCCATATTTTCCGTTTAAAACAATAAGTACACTAGACTGCAAATAAAGCGAATCATCCATTACCGTGAAATAGTTGGTAAATAACTGACGGTGATAAATTCAGAACACACAAAAATTAATACACTTTTCTAGGAATCTTCCTACACAACACAGTCATAATTTTTTCCTTCGACTTTACCTTTACATCAGTATTAACGATAACAGTTACCGTTAACGTCAAAAAGTTCAGTCTATTAATTACTATTTAACAAGCCCAGAACATACCGAAATAGCATCGGACGGTAGGGCAGCGATGAGCGGAAAGTATTAATAAAGTATCGAAGCATTTAAAACTTTATTAAACATAACAACAAGAGCTAGTTTAGTTTGATTGATCCGCGAGCCTTTCTGACCATTCTAACTATAGTGTGTATAAGATAAATGGAAATCTATATACATAATATACAATGGTATACTGACTGATTGACTGACAAATTAGATATTGATATATTAACGCACAGCCCAAACCGCTGGTCCTAGAGACATAAAACATGGAGGGTGCGTTCTTTGTAAAGAGTAGGTAGTCACCAAGAAATGATTTTTGGAAATGGTCATAGCTCATTAGAGCCACCCGGCACGCACTCCGCACCGACTCGCCTTATAACCGAGGCGATCCGGTGACGCTACGGAGTTGATATAGTGAGCGCATGCCCATACAAGTCCATGTAAAGAATACTTACTAGCCGCAGGAGACGAGTCGGTGCGAAGTGGCTGTCGGGTGGCTCTAATGAGCTATGACCTTAAAAGGGGTAATAGTTTCGACAACCATGCGAGCGAAGCCGCGGGCAAAAGCTATAATTTTTTAAATGCTTTGAAATAACTGAAACCTGTCAGCACGATCAGTGTTGCGACTAGGCGACCTCTCAGCTCATTGAAGCGATAAAGTGTATTATTATAATGGTGATAAAGTTTAAAATTATTTGAAACTGAAACCGGCGCAGCGTCGCGAGAAGTTTCGCGTCCGAGTTACCGGGCCAGGTATTTTCGGTTCATTCATGCGATACTATGTATTAAAACAATGACAATAAAGTTTAAAATCATTTAAAATTGAAAACTGCTTGCTACTACGTGTACTCTTCAATGTGTTCCAAGCCCTAACGATTAGTTTACCGAAATCGTCCATTGTTTCACAATATGGCCGCCACGTTATAAATAGTTTGTTTTCTTTGCCTACGGTTTGCGTGTGCGCAGTTAAACGCTTGAATGTTTGTGCTGAATAATTTTGTAGGGTTTTGAATTGTAGCGTAAACTTTCTGGTTTTTGTCTAATGCATAGTTTGGTTTACTAAAACACTGGTATCCAGCTGAATCCGGTTAGGCTGGCAGCCGACCCCAACACAGTTAGGAAAAGGCTAGGAACATAATGCATAGTTTGGTTTACTGAAAAAAACAAATGAAAATCGATTGAGTTGTGACTTGAGCTTTTTGTAAAAGCCAGACTAGTACATATCAGTTTATCATAGAGAGATGTTCTGTAGCATCGTATTTGATTGATTATTCTGTATTCTACTAGCTTTTGACATCGACTTCGTCCGCGTGGAATAATAGTTCCCGTTCCCGAGGGATTTCCGAGATGAAAACTATTCTATGTCCATTTTCGGGTCCCAAACTATATCTGAATCAAATTTCATTTAAATCGGTTCAGTGGTTTAGGCGTAAAGAAGTGACAGACAGACAGACAGAAAGACAGACAGACAGAGTTACTTTCGCATTTATAATATAATGTATGGATGGATGTATGGAAGTATGGACTAGTATGAATATGGAAGTATGAATAGTATGGATTATATGATAACGCTCGTTATTTTCTTTTTAAGGGACTGCGCACATTTATCCAGCTCTATTCTGCTTATGTCTATAGAAAATCACGTTTTTATACGAAAGCTGAGCAGACGCGGAAAACTGAACGATATGCGTACTCGTCTTTATACGAATTACTGCTTTCTATAGGCTTTAACAAGAGCTCAATAGAAATATGGTCCTAATGCTTTTCCTGTGTTTTTACACATTTCCAAAAACAACCATTCAGTTTTTAGAGGCGTGAAATGGCTATAACAAAAATTAACTCTTAAAATCTTCATATTAAACAAACTGAACCTTTAAATAGCTTTTTAAAAATGAATTGATACCGAAACCTTTGCAATTCCCCTAATGCATTCATATACTGTTAAAACTTTTGACAAGCGCTTCTGAACGAGAAGCGTAGGCCCATATTACATGCTAAACCAATGTTTTAACTAATTGTTGAAGCGCTGGAGTTAGCGAACAAATTAAGTTTTCGAACTTCGAAGGCTGTTACAAACTGTGTGTTACATATACGTGTATCTGTGGATAGTCTGCATCGAAGTACCAAGTAATAAAATGGCCGATAGTGTGTTAATCAATGCTGTCTTCTCTATGTGAAATGAGGTCTTGGCTTTGCAATGGAAAAGTAATAGGCTTGTGTTTTTTAATAATATAATTAGTTGTTCTACTTTTAAAAACGTGCAATTTTATTCAAATAATATCTAATAATAATAAATTAGTTTTTAAGACGTGACTTTTTACGCTTTTTTTTTTGTGTGTTTTTTTTTTGCTTGATTACGCTCTTTAAGGCGTACTGTACTTCTCTATACACGTGTAGCCTATGGGCGTCTTATTCACAAGCCGCGTACAGTGCCCTTCGCGTCCAGTACAATAACGCGTTCCGGGCAGTGCTGGGGCTGCCCCGCTTCTGCAGCGCCTCGGGCATGTTTGCGGAAGCGCGCACCGACTGTTTTCACAGCACCATGCGCAAGCGGTGCGCGTCCCTGGTGCGCAGGGTGCGGGCCAGCTCCAACACGGTCCTGGCTATGATTGCACAACGATTTGATTGTCCCTATATAGGGCACTGTTGTGGCAGACATGTACCTACTTTATAATTACTTAGTTTCTATGATAATTAATAATATTGAAAATTTTGACTACATTTTTATTTAATTATTGTAATTGACATTTGACATTTAATATATAATTCTGACATGTAATAAGTAACTCTGACATTATAATAGCCATAACTAATTTTGACACTGACCTTTAGCTTTGATATTTTGTGGTGTATTTCTTATTAATTTGCAAATGTACTTAGTTTGTCTTGTTCCTAAATTATTTTAAAGTAGTGATTTTAATAGTGTAAAGAGATATTGTTTGTGAATATGGGTCTTCGACCTGAATTAAATGAATTTTATTTTATTTTATTTTTTTTATTTTTTATTTTTTGTTGACCTTTTTTTCTTTTGGGGAGTGGGAAATCATCAAATGAGTTCGCCCGTCCTGGGCGCGGCGTGTCAGTCTTTTACTGACTAAAACCCACTCATGTTCCTTTGGTTGCTCTTTGATTTCTGTGATTCAAAATGGCGAACATGTGACATTCTGACAAATGATTTTTCATAGGTATTTAAATCTCAAAGACATCTCCGTGTAATAGTTAGTACGAGTATGTAGTAGTAGTACAGAGTATAAAACAAAGTCGCTTTTTACAGTCTGTCCATATGTATGCCTAGATCTTTAAAACTACACAACAGCTTCGGATGTTTTTTATATAGAGTTTATGTATGTAGTAAATGTATAATGCATGCATATTATAGAAGGAAAAAACCGGTATTTTCAATGATTTGTTACACCCGTGCAAAGCTGGGACGGGTTGCTAGTCTAAAATACTTAAACAAGGTCAACTCTATTTACATCCCTTCCCTTAACAAAATTTAACACATAGTAACCAGATAATAACACACACACCACAACCCACCACATTGTAACCACATAGTAACATAATAATTTAACACATAGTAGTAGTAAGGCATTAAGTCCGCCTCTGTACATGAATTTTGTGCATAAAGTGTAAATAAATAAATAAGTAACTATGTGTTAAATTTTAATGATCTTACCAACCCTTACACTAAGTCCTATATAATCTATATTGTAATGTACAACACAGAATTATGCGTAAGTAAGTTCACCACTCAAGTTATAGGAAAAGTTAGAGCAAACAATTAAGTTTACAAACTTCGGCGGTTTCTGACAAAGAGAAAATGTTGGTCTAAACGCTTATTACAGGGTTAGTGGGATTATACTCAAGTATAATTAAACTAGCTGTCGCTAGCGGCTTCCCTCGCGTGGATATGCTAAAGACAGGACAAAATTCCCTTACTGTTTTAATCCTTAAAGGGTTGACGTTCCAAAATTCCTATCTTAGGTAGGTTCACCATACAGTGTTGGATCTTGCATGCAAATTTTCACGACATTAGGCTTAGTTGCTTAGCTCAGTACCTACATAAAGACTAGGCTGAAAACGGTGCGACATGCATCAAACATTTATCTCGCCACAATTGTTACGCCACAAATGTATACGCCTGCAATAAATGTGTCCTATCAACAAATGTGTGAGTGGCCCTCGAACAGATATACGGGGGGCGATAAATTATGTGTCGTGTTACAAATGTGGCGCCACATTTATTGAGATACTGTACGCCCGAAGTGCGACCTGCTGAAAAGTTATTCAATTTAACAAAAAAGAATAAAAATAGTCTGTTTGTTACTATCTGAGTGCAGGGACTTCTTTTCATGCAGATAAGGCACAAACATTAGTCACTAGTTATTTGCATTAATACCGATTTCAGACTTTAAAAATGTTTAAGTTCAAGTTTCCACACGATGTTATTCTTCATGTCAGTTATGTTTAAACTTAGAAAGTTTATAGTGAATTGAATGGCTTATTCCAAAAATCTATCCTAAAAATTCTCCCTTTTTAGCCATTAATTATATAGGTAAGTACTTGTGCGAGCCACACGTAACCCACACAAGAAATGTCAGGATGTCAGGGGAAGATTTGCTCGGGAGAAGTTTGTCAATCATATACGTCAGTACGAACGGAATGCCTTTAATGCACTGTCAAACATGCGTTAATACATATAACATATTAAAATTAGGTCAGTCATGCAATCCGACGCGTCAATGACAAAAATGCTTAATATTAAGAAATTATTTAAATGGCTTGTACAGTACTTAAGTATATAAATATTCTGGTTACCATAACACAAGCTCTGCTTAGCTTGGGATCAGATGGCCATGTGCGACTCGTCCCAGAATATATTTGTAAATGCTTCCCCGGATTTAAACCCATAATCTCAATTAAAAGTAAGTTCTTTCCACCATAATCTCAATTAAAAGTAAGTTCTTACAGTAAGTTTCAAAAGAAATATATCGCAAGGATAATAAATAAATGAACAAGATATTAAAGAAGAGACTTATGTACCTTCGGGGCGAGTCGAGGACATAAAAGAAATTCCTGGAACGATTGCTTCGATAATATGAGACTGTACTGAATACAGAACATTATTTCCATTTCTATTGAGATATTGCGTTACAGGTAGCTTTCCTTTGATTTTATTTTTTGTTGGTATTACCACGTAGTACTGCCAAGGCTCGGATCTGGTTCAAAAACCGGTATATCGATTTTATTTTGAACAATTATTTCTAAATTCAATTCAAAATATTTATTTTGCTAAGACTATTTACACTTATGATTTTTTAAAGAGTCAGTCTGTTAACCTTTCGACGACCAAGCGACAGCCGGCTGTCGCGCTGCTATTGTCTTGCTATTATGTCTCGTATCACGTGTGTTCGAATGTTTAAAATTGAGCAAAGAATGCCAAAAAAAAATTTTACATTTTTTATGCCAGATCCATCTAGTTTTTTTTTTGTATTATTTAATTTTGTAGTTTTCAATTTTAAATCTCTACTTGTTACGTTATAGGTACGAGATCCAACCGGTAGACAAACGGACGAACATCGAAAGCTTAGAAATAACTTTTTTAACTTCATGTACTCAAACATTGATAACGTACAAACGTAAATAAAGTAGTGTCACCTTTTTTAACCCCCGACCCCCGATTAAAAGTTACCCAGTACTTCATGGATTTTTATCCACCAAAATCCTTTGGATTGAGATAGAATGTGTTACGTAACTACGTTACATCACATCTTAATAGAAATAATTAATTAAACTTGACAGAATGTCTACCCTTTTATACTCTGTACCGTTAGCAACTAAAATCTATTGACACTTTTTTTTTTGCTTAAATTTTATTTAAATCTTTATTATTATAATTATACACAATATTTACAAACTAAAACTAAATTAAAAACCTTAGAATTAAAATAAAATGGCATCAAAAAACTTCTCCGCATCGCTGTCAACCGGTAAAGTGCCCAAGAGGCTGGCAGCATTGCCACGTTGGATGGCAATGCTAAGCCTCTGGCCAAAATAAAAGCCAGCCTTTGGGTTACGAGAAGAGTCAACTATCCTTTTTGACAGCTCTTTAAAAAATAGGTGGGCAGTCGGACCCCATTGCCCAAATAAATTGACACTTTTTGAATCATAATTTATTATGAAGTACAACGTTATAGGAATTTGACTAGCTTGTTGGTTTAGTAGTTAGTACCTGACTGATAACCTGGAGGTCGTGGTTTCGATTCCCACTCAGGACAAATCTTTGTGTCATGACTCATGAGCATCTTTTTACTTATAATATCATGAGTGATGAGAATGATTGTTTGTTCTGTGCCTGAAAGTAATTGATTTATTCATATTATGTGTTTATTATAATGTGTAAGGATCTGTCTAGTTTGGGTTCAGAAAAGTCAAACCGTGTCTGACTTGTCTAAAGATATTTATCATATTTATCATTATTTAATAGTAAATACTTGTCATGCCGACATAGGTTATTTTCTGTCTACTTAGAAAAAAAGTAAAAATAGCAGCGTTTAACCACTTTTTTGCTGACTATACTATCAAAATACCTATTAATAAAGGGACAAATAGCAACACGTTAATAACTGAGTAACAATCCTTTGTGAATAATTACTTCGCCAATTTGTGGCTAACCGCGCACGATCAAACAATTCTA
Organism: Athetis lepigone; assembly: GCA_033675125.1. Lineage (NCBI taxonomy): Eukaryota > Metazoa > Arthropoda > Insecta > Lepidoptera > Noctuidae > Athetis > Athetis lepigone. The sequence goes on along the minus strand of CM066215.1, from coordinate 2,739,063 downwards.
ATTATTTCAGTCCCTTTACTAAACTTTATTGTGCTTAGGTATTTTCAGGAGTTTAAAAGAGGAGTTGTTAATTTTGTCTATATGATAACATATAGTCATTAGATTGTCATCTTTGCAATTTCTTCGCCATTTTCTGTGTGATTTGGATAGCTATTTTTTTTTTATTTCAAAGAGTCCATTTATGAGGTGGTCCCATAAAAGTAGCACTCTACAAAGTATTTCATCATAATCTTTTTAACAAAAAGTACGTGATTTAGAGATCAAAAGATAAAATAAATATAATTTCGGAAGTCTGTGTCCTTGCAAAACAACTAACAAAATCAAAGTATTTTTTTAGTCTGAAAATTCGTATGCATAAGCAGCAGGCAAAAGGCACCCCATATACATAGGTACATTGACATAATTATACTCCTAGACATAATTGTATTCAGAATGACGTAATAGGTACTGGTACATACATAAGCCATACTAATATTATAAATGGGAAAGTGTGTCTGTCTGTCTGTATGTTTGTCTTTCTTTCACGGCAAAACGAGCGACGAATTGAAAAAGCAAAAGCTAGATCAGTATATTTTGTAAACTTGATATTTACTGCGATTTTATCCATAAAAAGTGTCTTATAAAAATTTACTGTGACAGCGTCTTTATCTCTTAGTATCAAGGTCTGTTTTCAAATGTCAAGTGTTAACTGGCCAGCCGAAATTCGACCCTACTTTCACACACAAATCACTTCGTAAGCTGCTGTTCTTTCAAAAAATAACCAAGCGTAAAGGTCACAAGGTCTTTAAATAATACAAGTACAGGCTACTTGTACACGATGCGACTAAAGCTAGGCACACACTTGAAGTAGTCTAGACTACAGATTTTTTTATGTTCTGCTTACCCTTAACGATTGTTAAAAACCTACAAATGACAGCTAGGACCAACGGCTTACGTTCATTTTCTAGAAAGTTAGATAACCCGAGGTACACTGGTACATTCGAGAACACTCCAGTAGCCTCGGGAATGATCGAGGTTGATTCGGTATATTCTCGAATGACCTCTCAGAGCTCCACCGGGCTTTCTGGAACATTGTGGAGCTTCTCGAATTTTCTAGAACGTGCCCAGAACAAGCGAAATTTGTATTACTCTTTATCTTTATATTGTAAAAGTAATCTATTCTAATCTACTATTTAAATATTGTTATAGTAATCTTCTTATACGTGTATTACGATGGAGTATTTTAAAAATATATAAAATTAAATAAATAAATTATCTTGTGAAATTATTTTCACATACGGCCATCTGAGCCCAAACTAAGCAGAGCTTGTATTGTGGTAACCAGACAACTGAAAAACATACTTATAGAATATGTAAATACATACATCGGGGGGCACGGTCGTGCCCCCGGCCAAGACAAGCAAGCGAAGCGCAGGGGCACTACCTACCTTTTCTCGAAGTGTTTCGCCGTTTTTTTTGAACCCTCATAGAGTTGGTTTCCGATGTACCAGACAGTTCATATTCACAAGATGTGATGTCAATAATAGACTCATTAAATATACAAAGTCTCAATTGAATAGCTTTAATACTTTAGATTTTATTGATATCTAAAATTCCCCAATTTCGTCACTGACACACTGACACACTGACACACTGATGATCATCAAAATGTTTGGCTACTTCCTGAAGTGCTAGAATGCTGAAATTTTGTATGTAGTCTGAGTTTAGTATACAACCAACAAAAAAATTCATAAACTTATAACTTTCGCCCTCCATCCCCTAAAATGCGGGGTTGGAAGTTTTGTGAGGAAACAAGTAAATCATCTAAGTAAAAATGCAAAGACAAAGAATGGGCTATGAAAACCGGCATTGCTAATGTACAAGAAATACACCCCAAAAAAAGAAGAAAAAAATAAAAAAACCAAGCGCATTTTTAGTGCATTTTTACTGATATGTAGAATTTGTGAAGTTAGGGTCGGTATAATTAGGTCGTGTAGATTCAGAAGCTTGGCTCTACACGAGATCTGATAAATTTTCCACAGGACAAACCTTAATGTGGTTGTCTTGGCGACATTTAACGTGAAATGTGTTTGGTGGGATATTATATAGAAATTAATACTATTACAAATGAACATTGACGGATTTAATGTCTAAGGCATTCTCTGGTAGTCAACCACGGGTGGTGCAACATTTCAAAACAGATCTTTACAACTTCTTATTAAAAAGCGGCATAAAACCACCAATAAATAGTGTCCAAAATTCCCCACTTAATCGTCAAGTGAGTCACCAGCTTTATACCACTCTGTAATAAGGATCTAGACCCCTAGCTTCTGCATTTGCATTATTTAAAATACAGCGTACATTATATAGGATCCGTTGAACCCTTTTTGGCTTAACCCGTATAGAAACTGAAGGCAAGCTTACTGAGAATAATGAGATGAGTTTAGCTTATTTACCTACGTCAGCAGAAGGCTTATATCATGTGAAAATGGGGAAATAGTTTCTTTGAGCTGATTTTAAAGGGTTGTTTTTTCGTAAACTTATTCTTGATGCTGACCAATATCGTTGAGTCAGTTAGTATTTGGCTGACAACGAGTGACCGCCGTTGCTCATTCTCAAGATGAGTTGGCATTTTAGATTTGTAATAGTTACTAATTTATTTCAATAGATATTGTCTTATCCAATAAGATTCCACTGAAGGATCCGTGGAAAAATCGTCAAGTTATTCCCGAATCTGTAAGTTATCCAGTGGGCTTTTCATAAAAACTTTGCTCAGACTATACCAATATTTTTAAAAGAATGAGCCGAATTCCCTAGTCGTTATAGAATTTTAAAGTGAGCAAAACAATTAGAGAAGCACGATGTTTTCAATCACCAATAGCAGTTACATTCAAGTATTTGCCTTTTAAATGAAAACGTCACTTTTCAATTTATTATTTATTTATTTATTTATTTACACTTAATGCACAACGGTACACAGGCGGACTTAATGCCAAAGGCATTCTCTCCCAGTCAACCTAGGGTGGTGAAGAGATAGCATAGTAGGTGCATTTATGGTGGTAAAACTAAAAAGATAGAAGTATAATAGATAACAAAAAATACATAATAATATACATAATAACTACATACATAAGCAAATAAATACAAATAACTATAATATATATTTATATATAAGTGAAAGTAAATTATGAAAGAACTCTGCTTAATAATTAATGCTGTAAATGGATCTTCAATTTTCGCTTAAATGCATATCGACTGGTCGCCGTCCTAATATCAAGAGGAAGCGCATTCCAGAGAAGAATGGCCTGAATGTAAAAAGAAGAATGAACAAAATCAGAAGTATGGATAGGGCAAAGCAGAAGGAGATTTTTGGAAGAGCGCAGATTTCTAGCATGGGAAGAACAAAGATATTGGAAGTGAGACATAAGATAAGAAGGCGAAGAAGGAGAGTTGAACAAGGAGTAAAGCATTGTCAAAGCACGCAAACTTCTCCTTTGACGAATGGGCAATTTCACCATCATCTTTCTGCCCTGATTCCATTTGGGGTCGACGGAACATGTTTTCCGCTTCTCAGTCCTTACTTTATATCAATCTTCACATTTTACATCCATTTTTTTCCTTACTTATTCTTTTTAACTTTTCCTTTTACTTTTTGATATGTCATTTTTTTTGTTTAAAAACAACGAACAGTATTTCACTCAAAATAAAATACCAAAATCGTTGAGATTTCAACAACGAACTCAACTTCCCAGTAATCGAAATGTAATGGGTTAGTCCAGCTTACCCTTTTGCGACGAGAGAGCGTGAAGGGTTCGCCCTCAGGGCTCAAGTGACCCTTGAATGTCACGGTACCTGTGTCCTGATTCAGTTGTGTAGACCCTGAGGTCAATGAGGTAATCACTGAATACCTAGGTTTGTTTTTTAGACTTCAAAGAACCCAGGGGTCGTTTTTTGGTTACGTAAAACACTGGTTGGGTTTTGTGTTCGGTTGTTAAGTTTTATTTTTGAGGCTGTAAAAGCACTCTTGTTATGATTTTTAGTTTTTACTTGAGTTTGAGTACATTGACGCCCGTTAGATGTTTTGCGATCATATAAATATTACGTTTTCATTTAGATATTACATTATATGAGATTACAAATGTGTTTTATTTTCTGTGAAGTTATATTCCTTTAAACCTACAAACACACGGGATTCGAGACACAATAGAATAGCAGCCCGACAGCTCGCTTAGCCGTTGAAAATTTGGGTTAGAGCCCATTCGTCTCCTAAGATTCGCACCCTGTGCCCATTCGTCCCCTGGAACTTTTGAGGGGCCTATTCGTCCCCTGAAGAATATTTATTTTAATTCATTCTTCTAATATAAGTACATGTATATGTGTATACTGCAGCTTGGTAGTCCTGGTACAGTCGCGCAGAAAAGGGTAAAATTAAAATATAATAATTCCTTAAATATCATCTTTAAGTATTTCAAATGAGATTAAGTTTAATAGGCATTAAGTCAGTCTTCAAAATAGTTAATCGATTCGTCGATCGATCGTTTTCTATTTACCACTTCACGTTACTGCGCGCCTAGTACTTTGGATTGATTAAGGTGATCTGGTGAGAAAATTAAGAATACAGTGAATTTAAAATTTTCGTATATGACTACTTCACGTTACTGCGCGCCTAGTACTTTGGATTGATTAAGGTGATGTTGTGAGAAAATGAAAAATACAGTTAATTTTTTAGATTTTCGTACATGACTACTTCACGTTACTGCGCGCCTTGTACTTTTGTTCTCTTAAGTTTTCAATCATTAATACCCGTTTTTTTAACAAGCCATTCGTAGAGAGACAATATTACATCGTAAGTCTATCGACAGGTTATATTATTATCATGACGGATTATCATTCATCATAGCTCTTTTATCAATGATCTGTTATGATTTATTAAATTAAGTGCGTTATTAAACTGTTCACAAGTGTACTATGTTAACCGTTTCTTAGGTAAAATATAGCTAATTTTATCTCAGGGGACCAATAGGCACCTGAATAGGTGCCGAATCTTTAACTTATATTGTGTATATATTGGAGGAAACGAATGGGTACCTTAAAAATAATATTTTTATTAAAATATTAATTGGTCCCCTACCAGGAGACCAATGGGCACCTATATAGGGGCCGAATCCACAACTTTTATGCTGGGGGACAAATCTTAGGGGACGAATGGGCTCTGACCCGAAAGTCAAAAATATATAAAATTCTCGTGTCACAATGTTAGTTACCTTACTGAAACCGCGAAACGGGGTAAAACCGCGGGAGGCAGATAGTTTGTTTATTAAATTATGACTTAAGCGTCTGACAATAATTATTTTGATCTGCTCCTTAGATGAACGCAATGTTATTTATAATATTAAATACCAAAATAATTATAAACGTATATTATTTTGATACTAAATAAAACACATTTTTTTAATAGTACCACCCACCGTCGAAACAAGAATTAAGACACAAATAAACGTGGATACGGATCCAGAATTTAGAACGCCTCACAATACGTGCCAAGACAACAGCCACCTGGATTTGATTCTTGAGCCAACGGTTTAGCGATAGCTTTTCTAGATGTTGACAACAATTTTCTATCAGACCAACTAGGGGCTTACTAGTAATCTTTTTTTTTTTTGGTGAGTGGAAAATCATCCAATGACTGCTCCCGTCCTGGGTGCGGCAGGAGGGCGTGTCAGACTCTTACTGACTAAAACCCACTCATGTTCCTTCGATTGCCCTTTATGTTCCAGGGTCACGGTAACTATTATAAACATTCCGCAACCCCGGTTACTAGTAATCTTCACAATCAACTAGCTAACCTAACCCTGCGGTTTTATCTGCGTCTTTGGAAGTCAAAATTGTGTTATTTTTAGATTTTTTGAAGATGTTTTTTAATTATTCATCCTATACGAAGTTCGACGGATCGAACGGCTGGAATTTTTATCCCATAACCAAGAAGAAAATGATTAAAAAAAAACAAAAAAACTGAAAGAAACCGGTCACCAAGAAAATAAAGGTTATTTTTATACGTAATATTTCTTTTTTCGTGATAACTCAATAAGTATCCAAAGTTTCATAAAAATCGAGCAAATAGAAGTAATCGAAAAAGATATTACAAGATTTGAACCAAACAAACAAACACAAAGTCAAGCTAAATAAAACCATTTAATAACAGAAGAGCACAGAAAAATATGATTACTTAGTAGGAAAGCAATGTCGTGTTTACAAAGGCTGTTTATACAATAAGTACTGTATGACAACATGTTAGAGTGTATTATGCCATGTTTGACTTTCCGGACTTGTTGGAACATGACAGCTGTGTTTGTACAAGGAGGGGTAGGGGGAGGGATATGTTGTGTCTGAATACTGAAGGAAGGTAGTATGTTGATATTTTATTAAAGTTTGGCTACATTTGTTGTGTGAAGGATGACATCATCCAAATTGTGTAAAATGACACCAAAAAAAACTGAAATATTTTAACAGGACACATGCGCAATCATTCTGTTGTTTTTTGTTTTTGTATGGCGTTTTAAGTTTGTACCAACAACGTCTATATTTTCCAAATCAGTCTGGATTTTTTGTTCATGAAAGGTCTCGCATAGGGCGTTGTAGGTTAGAACCAATGTCACTCTTTCTATTCACTTATACTTTCATCGTTTATCTTGGACATCACAGGATTGGTGTAGGAAAACTTCTTAAAGAAACTTGAATCGACTTACTTCATATTAATACTAATATTCGGCCGCGTAAATGTAGAACTTCCATCCCTTTTTTAGTTCTTTAGGGTTGGAAAAATTATGTTTGTAATTTTGTTTATTTGTGTGTCAATAACAGTGACATTTCACGTTAAAAATAATAATACTTGTGTTGTATTTTTTTTTAATATCGTATGGAATATTTCACACACGATTTCCATCTTCAATTTTGTGTACACGTAGTTTAGTTTTAATAAATGACAACTGCTCGAGCGGACAGCTGCTTTGATCATTTTGTCAATTAAATCTTTTACTGTGTGACGTTATCATGTGCCCTTAGAAACCTTTTTACTTTGACTTCACTGTTCGTCTGATATCATCTTGATTTACTAAGGCTTGCCGTACACCAGCGCCACACTACACGCATTGTACATTTACGTCACCACAATCGTTGCGCTACAATTGTTCAGTAAACAAATCATTTGCAGTACTAATAATGTTTTGTCACTTTTTGAGTGTTACTTTGCTCGCGCACAGTTATTAAGAGGCGTGGTGTGTGTCTCTTGGCGCCACAATTATTGAGATACAAATGTATGCCTGGTGAGCGGCTTGCCTAAAGCCCATTGCTTGGTGTACGCTTCTTGCAACTTACATGGAAAACTATGAAAGTCTATCAACGATATAATGATCAATAGCCGTCTATGCTACGCTTTCGTGGACAATGACGTGTGTTATTACGCACGTACTTTGGCTTACCTGCGTTTCGTCTGTATCGTACACTTGACGTTTGACAGTTGTGTAACAGTGACAGGTATAGTGCTAAGCCAAAGTTAGCGCTTAGTATTGTCTATTTATCTCGCCATAACAACACCCGTTTCTTTAAAATTTTCTTTTTTGGTTTATTGACCGATCTACCTCTGGGGTCTTCTAAATATGTCCAATTTACATCGCAATGTATAACAAGTCTGTTCGGGTCCTATTAGGTCCCCATTTAAAGTGTTTGACAATTTGCGGGCTAGTTGTGGATTGATTTATAGTCTTTTTGGGAGGATTTGTGGAATTCCTGATGTTTACAGCTAAAAACGGTTAATGATTAATGAGAAATGGTAGACTCGTTTCTCGTTTTGACAACCTCAGGTTAATCATTGTAATAAACCTACATGAATACTGATTATTTACTTGGAGCGACTGCCAGATCTCCTCAACCTAGTTAACCAGGTAACATGAGACGCCTTGTTTCGACTTTCTTGCTTTTGACTCCTCGTTATGGCTGTCAAAGATTGACTGACAACTTGATCTGGGCTTTACATAACTTTCGAAGCATGAGTGATGCACTAGGTAAACTTGAAGACTCATTCTTTAAGGCGCGTATTAATAAACGTTACTCAAATCAAAACTCTTACTTGATACCAAACTTAGGATCCTGTTCGTATTAATAAACGAGATTGTTTTAGAGCTCAAGTTCTGGATTAGGTGTTCATCATCAGCCGAGTGTAGACTGATTAATAAACGAAACTTGACACTCAAGTATACAAGAATGGGTGTACTCAAGATGGCAAATCTTGAAAGCTGAGATGTGTTTATTAATTAGCGACGATCTTGAGTTTCTGTCATCGCAATAATCCGGTATCAAATGATGTCGCACTTGAGATCTTATTTGGGTAACGTCTATTAATACGGGCCTAAGTTAGTGATGCTCCAGGTAAGAGCACTAAATATGGATTGAAAAAAAAACATTAGTGCTTATCCAGTTTAAACCTGCTACCATGAGGTTACAGTAAAAAGACGCCATTACCCTTTGGGCTATCACTGAACTACAACAGATATTACAAGTTAACTTTCGACGACCAAGCGACAGCCGGCTCTCGGGCTGCTATTGTGTCTCGGCTGTCGGGCTGTTGCTATTGTCTTTCTATTATGTCTAAAATCACGTGTGCTAGCACGAAGAAATGTTTTTATGCATTACTAGCTTTTGCCCGCGGCTTCGCTCGCGTTAGAAAGAGACAAAAAGTAGCCTGTTACTCTCCATTCCTTCAACTATCTTCACTTAAAAAATCACGTCAATTCGTCGCTCCGTTTTGCCGTGAAAGAAAGACAAACATACAAACAGACAGACAGACAGACACACTTTCCCTCTTATAATATTAGTAGGTATGGATTCATTCTTGATATAAGACTGCAAACATTCCTAAAGGTTATTGCAATTGCCTACAACTCTGTATTTAATTTCGAATGCAATACAATACGCAATTCCATGTTATAGCCGAACAATTCCATAAGAATGATTGGTAGGCGCCTCAGTGCTCGTTTCAATCGAGTTTAATTTTATTAAACCATTTTATAGCCAGTGGTTTAAGTACTGCTAGCTTTTTGTGTAAGTATATAAATTCAATGTAGGTTGTATTGTGTGTAGACTGCCTTTTTGGTGGGATTCGGGGCTCGATTGCTGGGTCGACTAAAATATATGGATGGTTCGGTTTTTTTGTTGACGATTTCTTAATTACGGCCCAAATTTGGTGGTGTGTGATACTGAAACAGTTGGTCCTCAGTGATTTTCATAGATCTTTTGACAGACATTACAGTTAGTCAGAAGACAGATCGGCGTTTAACTATCACTCAAACCAAGAGGTATCGTATTATCGTTCAATCTGAAATCGCGTAGCCCTGAGCAATCAAAATGTCTAATTAAATCTTCGCCACACACGTGATTCGAGACACAATAGCAGCGCGATAGCCGGCTGTCGCTTGGTCGTCGAAAGGTTTAACTTGTAGATGTTAATAACACACTTTTAAAGCTCAAGGACATAATAGGTTTGAGAAGAGGCGTAGGCACTTCTCATACCTTCTACTCTGGTTTTATTGTGACCATAATAATACCAGCGTATTATTAAAATTTACATACATTGTGACCATTTATCCTCCTGTAAACGAATTCCTTAACAGATATTTGTGTTAGTAGACGACAAGGTTATGTACTTTTTTGTTGTTTTGCGAAAAAAAGCAACCGTCAGAATAGTGAGTCTGTCTGCTAATAGTGAAAACAAATGAATATGAAGATGTGTATTGTATTTTAAATACTAGAAGACATGTAAAAATAATATTAATGAAAATCCGTGGTTATTAAAAATGTAAATGTATAACACCTCTGAGGCCTCCTGGCAAAAAGCTAGGTATAAAAAATATAGGGATAAAAGATACCAAGAAACTTTAACCAGCAGATTACGGTTTCGTTTTTATCTTGATTTATTTGTGCATTTTAGCTTTCTGTTTAAAATTCTCAACGCTAACCATGAACTTGACCTTTATGTTAGCTGGTTATTACAAAACGCAGTCACTATACTGTATAAAAACCACCCCAAGGGGGATTTTGGGGTGGTAAAGTGGAAAGCCATTCTTAAACGTAATCTAAATGGATCCTTATTACCCTTGGTCACGGCAACACGCTTAAACGGAGCGATCTTTTGTTATATACTTTGTTTGTTATTTATATGAAAAGTTTCTTAAGAAAGAAAAAAAATTATGTGCTAGTGAATAAGTCGTTGGTGTGTCAATAAATAAATAAATAAATGTGCTGAAAAACACTTATTTGTTCATTGTTAATGGTAAACAACAATTGTTTACACTAAGTATGGCAAAAAGCGATAGTTAGCATTTGCACTTTTCGTTTGATCTAACTTTACTAATGTAACAACTAAAGCGCTTTGGACAACTTTTCTAATAACCTTATACGTTTGACATAATAACTGTCAGTCATTTGACAGTTGGCGCGTTAGTATATCGAATTCAATATCCATAGGGCAGAGGGCCTAGACAAGTGGCATTGTAGAATAGATAGCGAAAACGAATACATTGTCAAATGTATGAAATGGACATGAGCTTTCGCTAAACAATTTGACATCTCCATACATTTGACAATCTATTCGTTTTCGCTATCTATTCTACAAAGCCACTTGTCTAGGAGGGCAGGACAGAAAAGAGCAACGTGTTTTGGATACGCTAATGCCTGCACAAGGGAGAAAATGACACTAGTAAAATAATCAAAGGAGGTTATTGAGACCTAATTTTTTCGATTCCCTTTTCCCCGCTTAGAAAATATCTTCTAGGGGGGAATAGGAAATTTTCAAACGGGACTTTTGGAACAACCTTTTTTTACAATACCCATTCCCCCAATGGTGATATTTTTTGGGTGAATTTTGGGAATAAGCAGATAAAAAGGTCCTCGCATCCAAACCAGCTATTGACCAGCCAAACTTAGCCATATTTTCGAAAATACAAACGACAATTTCGACAGGGATGCTAAACTCCGTGACTATAATATAATAGTAAAGGCGTGGCGAGGCATGTATTACTGCCATAATATTCGTGACACGACAACTTTTGGGAGGCGTCCAACTGTGATGCGTACAGTGAAATAATGATGAGGACTTTTAGCAGCGGTTTGTGTAATATTCGAAACTACGGGCAGGGTTTAGCTGGTTGAACTATATTCAAACTCATTTAGTTAGGGATTCGTATCTTGGTATGTGATGAATGTTTCTAAAATGAAACAATACGACTGTGAATGTGAAATGAAGTAACACTTTTATTTTATGTCAATATGGTTTTACTTCCTGCCGGGGTTGCGGACCTGCCGGGGTTGCGGAATGTTTATACCTGCCGGGGTTGCGGAATGTTTATAACAGTTACCGTGACCCCGGAACATACAAGGGCAACCGAAGAAACATGAGTGGGTTTTAGTCAGTAAAAGTCTGACACGCCCTCCCGCCCCAAGGCGGGAGAAGTCATTTGATGATTTCCCACTCCCCAAAAAAAAAAAAAAAAAATGGTTTTACTTATTTTAAGCGAACGTTGGGTGTTTCCCAGCTGACTACTAAGAAGTCAAAGTTCGTTTTAAAATACATACAGGAACCGTTCAGGTTTATGGTTGAGTTATTCTCTTAAACTAAATTACCTAAATTGAAAAATTAACAGTTATTTTTCATTTGTTTCAGGTGAGTTGCAGTTTATATAATAATACCTGGTATCTACAATATTCGCTGCAGAAAAAGATCAGGTAAAGTTAACCAAAATCAATGAAGAATGTTAAAATAATCGCTACTTTAATTTACTTCAGGCGCTTTCTAATTTGACAGAACTAAACTAATTATTATGTATCTTCTGTCCTTTCTTAAATTAAATAGAAAGGGAAAAATGCAATTAACTTTAATTTAGTTTAGTTTCTGAAAAACGGAATTAGCACCATTATTATCCTTACATTCAACTAGTATCTAAAAACAGCTATCCATACTAATATTATAAATGAGAAAGTAACTCTGACTGTCTGTCTTTCTGTCTGTCTGTCTGTCTCTTCTTCACGCCTAAACCACTGAACCGATTATAATAAAATTTGGTACTGATATAGTCTGGGACCCGAGAAAGGACATAGGATAGTTTTTATCCCCGAAAACCCGCGGGAACGGGAACTACTATTCTAGTTTTAAATAAACTATTAATTAATGCAATGGTAAGAAAAAGATGCACTGAACTTGAATTTTGTTTAGTTTGTGAAGAAGGGAATTGGCACCATTATCATCCTTACATTCAACTAGTATCTGATACAAACCAGCTATTTATTACATCATAAAACCCGGCTATATTTAATACAGATACAAATCTAATGGGCAATGTTCTAACATATCCTAAACCGTTGTCGTACCGCCATATTGGACTGAAGAAAGGGTTCGGGTCACTGACCCGATTCACTGCGTGCGCTGAACCCAACGGCATATTTCCTTTCATCTCGATATTTCCGGTGATTCTGAGAGCTGATGCTTTATTGGTATCCTAGTCGATATGATGGGTTTGATGTCCAGTTAGTGAAGCGGTTTAGGGTTTTTTCAAATAGGTAGATAGTGTGTTTTGTCTGATGGACAAAAGGCTAACGTTTGAGAGAGAAAACTAGAGATCTATCAATGGCAAAAATTAGTAATTTTGGTTTTATTTTAGCTTTTAAATGTAGACTTTGACCTGTGCTTTGACAGTGCCAAATCTAGTAGGTACTCCTCTATTTGCTCAATATTAATATATTAATATTTTGAACGACCAAGCGACAGCTGGCTGTCACACTGCTATTGTCTTTCTATTGTGTCTCGAATCACGTGTGTTCGAAGGTTTAATGGTAGATAATACTTCTTAATATTTTGATTGAAGTATAATACTTACATTTCTATGATGTTGGTACCTGTTTACCGATTCCCAAAAACAACACTATTGGGAATGGGGCACAATGTTTATATATTTAGGTCACCTATAATATGTGTAGTAGTATTCATTAATCCATACTAATATTATAAATGGGAAAGTGTGTCTGTCTGTCTATCTGTCTGTCTGTCTGTCTGTCTGTTTGTCTTTCTTTCACGGCAAAACGGAGCGACGAGTTGACGTGATTTTTTAAGTGGAGATAGTTGAAGGGATGGAGAGTAACCTACTTTTTGTCTCTTTTTAACGCGAGCGAAGCCGCGGGCAAAAGCTAGTACATTTATAATTTTGCTAGTGTTTGGAAAACTCAATAAATTTGACACGATCGGTTCAATTATGAATATGCTTTGCGGTTCAATAATGATTTTTTGACGTTACTATATTTTGAAGCTTGAAAGGGTATTATGTATGAGTGAACTAGACAATACATTACTTTTGACGTACAATCTGTTTTGTCTGCCTTATTTACAATAGCCACTTCAAATAGAGAGGATAAGACAGAGCTTTTAACCTCATCTAGATTTTATGTGACTGATGTAGTCTCTTGTAATTGGAAGCGCGCTCTGGTTTCATGTATCGGTGTGAGTGTGTCTTATGTATGTTTGTGTAGCGCTAGTAGGGATTAATTAAGGTACAATTGTAGGTAGCTGTTAATCCTTTTTTTTTTATTTTTTGGTGAGTGGGAAATCATTAAATGACTTCTCCTGTCCTGGGTGGGCGGGAGGGCTTGTCAGACTTACTGGCTAAAACCCACTCATGTTCCTTCAGTTGCCCTTTATGTTCTGGGGCTACGGTAACTATTATAACTATTCCGCAACCCCGGTAGCCATTGGCCCTAGAGGTATAGCTGTTAATCCTTACATGGTAATTTTTACTCAAAGGAGTGCAAAATTCTCTTTTCTGTCTAAGAATGTTAATATTATAGTAAAGTTAAGTTCCAGATATATGTATAACGAAAAAAAAAAGTTATTCGTATTTTTTCTAAAACAGTTTTTCGGACAATACGGTTTCTAGTTGAATGATGTCATTCACATAGCACTTTTTCTAAAACTCTGTTTGGTCTATTTGGTCAAAAACCTAATAGCAGATAGATATCCATAATACTAATACAATGCGCCATCGGGAGAGACGTTAAATTACTTAACTTAAAAAAAAAGCTTTTTCGAAAAGTTAAATATAAATAATGAGTAGAATATGTGTATCGGTAGAATGTGGGTAATTACCACTCACCGTGTATAGATGAAACACCTGACTCCTACTTGGAAAAAATCGCAAATAAAAGACTGCTTATAATACAAAATATACCTACAATTGGCCGATTATCATAATATGGCTATCCATTATTGCGTGTCCCTACAAAGGCTCGGTTTCAACAAATTAATGCACCCTGCGTAGTTAATGCAGAATTAATGGCGTTTTAAAGTACTCCCGGCCACTATGTAATTAATAAAATACGCTGTGACGGCATCGGTTGGGTACGTTATTTTTTAATTATGCGTGGATCAGCCGCCATAGCGGTTATATGTAGTCATTTGTTAATATAATTATTTATTTTGGAAGTAATATATTGTACTGACAGGCGGTCTATGTGGTCTTAAAGAATTAATTTCAAGGCATTTAATTCACAAGACCATTTACAAGCATTTATGTGTTTGCAAAGCTTTGGTTATTTAATCAAAAAGTTGAAGATAGTTGCTTCTAGACGGATTTTGATAGAAAAAACAAGAAACTACGCATAATAGTTTTTCCTAATCTTAGTTTTATAAAAATAAAGAGTTCGATAGCCTTTGATTAAGATTATTAAGTTTGTTAAGATCTATTTTTTTACTTTACTTACTTTTTATATATAAAAACTATGAAATTGATGCTCGATTGGCAAAGGAATCCTGTAACAAACGTGAAAAAAATACAGACGTACAGAGAATTAAATAACCTCCTTTTTCGAGTAAATTAAAAATTAACTTACCTCATAGACAAATAACGAAGAGATCCTAAGAGTTCCTATATCCTTTACACAGAACCCTAAAACCAGATTTCGCTTAACTTACCTTTTACGTAAATGTGCAAATTGATGGTAATTTCGAGTCGAGCTTAATAACGAGCCTACACACTCTACTTACTAAGTCTTGCGAACTTCGCCAACTTGAGTCTTTAATGATATTGTGGTACATTGAATAACTAATGAATTTTGAATATTACATGTGTCTAAGCTTGTCGAGTACTTGAACGCGTGTCGAGTTATTTGCTCTGTTTTTGCATTTTTATAAATATTTATGGTTTTGTATTCAACTAGCTTTCGCCCGCGGCGTCGCCTGCACGAATGTCAAATTTCTATCCATTATTTTACTTTTTCAGCGGTCGAATTTTGAAAAATCGTTTCTTATTGGCAAGCTACTCTTCACAATAAACACTCCCTCTAAGTTTTCAGTCAGTTAGTGACCATTTTGTGTTTTATGCTACTATCATTCTCTATTGGTTTAATTTCCAAAAATTTTTTAACCGCCCCTAGGTCATAAAAAAGCTAATGTGATAACTGATGTGCCCTGTCCCCCACCCCCCGCCCCGAGTGTGTGGGCCCCGTTTTTACTGTTCGGGTACGAAAACCTCAAAAGAAAATAAATGGCTAAAAACATTAATAATACGCACAACATTCAATATTAAAAAACATAAAATAAACGCCAACTAAAAACAAATTGAAACACTACGCTAAAAAATACACAATTCAATGGGCAAATGAAAATTTCATTTTGTAGAAAAGTATCGGAATTTTTAACAAAAGTACGGAATCCACTTGGCTACCAATACGAAATGCATGAATGGCAGATGTATGGTAACAATATATTTGGTTTTATTACTGCAGGAAACGGCAGAAGCTTTGTTTTCCATAACGAAGAGAAATAATGCACATTGAAATACTTTTGACGTGACAACGTCTTAAATTAGGTTGCGGCTGGGAGTCACTTATGAAAAAGTGTAACGCTCGGTAACGTTACGATGAGTCACCGAACGAGAGAGAGGCCCGCCGAATGCCTTGCGTCTCTCTCCCACTCAACTATGATCGGTAAAAGACGTTGTCACGTAAAATCTTCGCCCGTAAAACCGACTTTACAGGCAACCATTTTTTTATATTTTTTTCTATCCACATATATACAATTCCTGTAATATTTTAAAACTAAGGCCCTCGCCGCGTCTGTTTGTTTGCGAAAAACTAAAAAAAAACTGGGTGGATGGATACTCTTTAACCAAAAGACAGAGCGGTTCATGAGCGATGTGATATTACACGTGCGAAGCTTTCAGAGATTACTTCTTGGAAACAAACTTTAAATCTTTTAAAAATTAATTCGAAAAAAATATTTATTTTGTAGCACCAAACTAAGCAGTACTTGTGCCATGGTAACCAGACAACTGATAAACATACTTGTACAATTTATAAATACAAACATATTATAGGTAAACATGATTATTTGATAAGCATGACAATATTAAATAACAAAAAAAGATAACTGACATCCATACTAATTTATTAGTATGGATGTCAGTTATCTTTTTTTTGGGAGTGGGAAATCATCAAATGACGTCTCCCGTTCTGGGTGCGGTGGGAGGGCGTGTCAGACTCTTTCTGACTAAAACCCACTCCTTCGGTTACCCTTTATGTTCCGGGGTCACGGTAACTATTATTCATTCCGCAACCCCGGCAGGCGTTCGGCCTGTTGGGCCCCTTCTCATGCTGACTTCTCTATGTCAGTTACCTATTAACTCTACCTATTTAGGGATCAAATGGCTGTGTTTGAGTTGTCCTAAGATATTAACTTATTTAGTATGAAATCGATTGTCTGGTTACCATAGAAGAGACTAGATATTAATTATCTATTTATTACGGTTTTTTCTCTAAATTTACCCGCTCAAGATCTAAGAAAGGGAAAAGCGACCACATTTTTTGAAAAATCTTACTCACACCTGAAAGAATGAACTAAATAACGCTTCAACTAAAAACCATTTCTAACAAAAACCACGAACAAAGATTGCAGCGAACAATTTTATGCGACCATTACTGTGATGGTTCACTCATTCACTCATTGTTCAGCTGAATGACAATGAGGCTGAACGGTCTTTGAATGAAACATTTTTACATTGACGCTTGCAGTTTTGAGCTAGGCTTTCTGTAGGCTAGTTCGGTGCGGCCATTTAGATTTTTTTTGCGGTGAATATATCGCAGGCATTTCGTATGTATCCACCGTTTATATTATGTCTCGGCAAAAAATAAAAAATAAAAAAAGGCAAAAGGTGAATATGTCGCATGCATTTTGTATGTATCCACCGTTTATATAATGTCTCGGCATTTTATATATGGCGTTAATAGGCAAAAGGTGAATATGTCGCAGACCTTTTATATGAATTCACCGTTTACATAATGCCTTGGCATTTTATATACGGTGGTAATAGGCAAAATGTCAAAGGAATCCGAATTGCATTAATTTCTGGGTGGTTTGAAAAAACCACGGACGCTCGGATTGCTCTGACATTTTGCCTTCGGGTTTTTACATAACTGCAAGTGTTTTTTTTAAAATGGCGAGGTATTATCTAAATCGCAAATTATATAAAATGCCTGCAGCAAACTCAATCTCAAATCATTTATTTGAATTTCTAATAGACCAATAAATGTCAGGCACTTTAGAACGTCAAAAACAAAGAAAAAATAATCTAGTTGACCCAAATATACCATTCAATTGTACACTATATTTTTAAGCAATGTCATCCGTTAGTCAATTCGTATCTATTTCTACATTAAGATTTATCAATAATGGTTTAATGGGTTATGCGAAACTGGATCAAAAACATTTTTTTTTATTAGGGGTTTTTATTAGGTTATATCGCGTTTTCAAGAGAACTCTTCAAAAGTTCGGGATAAAAACTATCCAATGTTCTTTCTCAAGGTCAACTCTATCTCTGTACCAAATTTCATTAAAATCAGTTTAGTGGTGACGTGAAAGTAGCAGACAGACAGACGGAGTTACTTTCGCATTTATAATATTAGTAAGGATTAATAACCATTATTAATTTATTACTTGTGATGGCTCAGTGGTCTTATGTACGAGGTACGGGTTCACATTCATTTTCTATTTAATGTGTGCGCAAGCAAGCAATCGTGTAGGTCTACGATGGTGGCTTCTCTTTAAGAGAAGAGGCCTTTGTTTCACAATTAATCAATAATATGTTGGTGTCCTTATAAAGTTTATCTTAGACATCACTGACATCCCGTGCCTCGGAAAGCACGTAAAGCCGTTGGTCCCGGTTGTCATTCGTAGAACTTCGACAGTCGTTACTGGTTAGTCAGATACTCAGACCAGTCTAACCAAGAGGTATCGTGTCGCCCAGTTACTGGGTTGTGGAGGTCAGATCGGCAGTCGCTCCACGTAAAACACCGGTGTTCAGCTGAATCCGGTTATAGGCTGGCAGCCGACCCCAACGCGGTTGGGAAAAAGGCTAGGGAGATGATGATGTTGGTGTCCTTATAACTGAACTAGTTTTCGCCCTCGGCTTTGCCCGCGTGGATCTTGAAACTTCCATTCCCTATTTTATCCCTTTAGGGTGGAATTTCCGATAATCCTTTTTAAATGGTTATTTACTCTTCAAAAAGAACATATCCTAAAAGTTTCATGTCTCTAGGAGCAGCGGTTTGGGCTATGCGTTGTTAAGTCAACAGTAAAGACAAAGTGCCTTACTAATAAACGCTGCATAAAGTTATGACAGGTTTATACGTCAAAAAATGTATGGTTACACAGGCTTTATCATTGCATAACTTTACACAGTGATTATTAGTAAGGGCAAAACAATTTACCATTTTATTAGTGCAGGCGTAACAGTTCAATAACTAGTTTAGTATTTGGTGATAGTAATTAATAAACCCAGTTATCGTAAATTAATCCTCTTAATAATCAACTGACCCGTAACCAATAACTTAACCGCCTTTAAATATTTAAACGATATGAATTGCTAATCTGTTACAATTACAATCCGTATTTAATTATTGGTAGCTTTATTTTAAGTTGGGCTTGAAGCTGTAATTAATTATTCATGAATAAGTATTGTAATTTCGAAGGTTACTTTGCATGGTAGATACTTTACGACAGCTAAACCACAGAACAAATGCTAATAAATTTTTACATTGTGGTAACTTTGCATTTATTGAATTGATCAAAAATTAAGGTATTGTTTTTTTGACATATTTGGAATGAGAATGGAATGCAAATAGCTTTCTTTAATATGTTTCTCGTCTCACCAGGTATGGTGTATAAAGATTATCATTCCCCGAGATATGGTGACTTGGTTAATGCAGTCCTAAACAATTTTGTTCGTTTTTCCTCACATTCTCCATAAAAAACGCGCGGGTAAACAGCAAATAATGTGACTTTTCCGCAGGTTATATCATGGCCATATAGATTGTAAGTGTCGGACAGGGACCCAGGCATAGACGTCGAGAGTTGCAAGACGGCTAACGGCCACAGTAGGCACGGGTCTGCGGACGGCGAGCGATGGGTAGCTCGCCGCCCGGCTAGGACCAGGCCCGCGTCGACGACCAAGCGACAACCGGCTGTCGGGCTGCTATTGTCTTTCTATTGTGTTTCAAATCACGTGTGGTCGAAGGTTTAAGTTGTATTACGAGATATCGAAAAACTAAAATCGGACTATGGCGAGTCCCAATATACTGGCCACAGAAGCGTTAAATAGCACAGTCATTTGTCGAACACACGTACACTTAACGATAAAACCATGAACCTGCTAACATAGCACGTCCCGACCCTTAAGTTAATACTCTCCCAAGATTATAAAAGCTCCTCTAGGCTACTTTGACTCCTTGTCACAAAGACGCAATTATTTTCAACCGTAAGGTTCAATAAACTTGATAAAAGATCTCACTAAGGCTCTCAGTCCATTACAGCAGGGACGGAAAATATAGACCTAGAAAAATATTAACCGACACTTCCAGTATATTGGCGCTCCGTTCCGTTCCAAGGGATATTTATCTCTAGGAGCGGAAATTAGTTTTATATATTTCAGCCGCGTAATATGGGGTGTGAGTGTTGTACTTGTGATGGTGCATTGTGTGCACAATTTGTATGACGTCATAGGCATCGGTTAAGAAAAACATCGTGTATTATGAGGAAACATGTACTTATAATGAATCGACAATCCGACGACTTCGACTAGGCCATTCAATTTTGGGACTGGTTATTTTCCCCTGATTTTCTTTAATTGTTTTTTCCTTGTAATATCTATTTAATCAATTTGAAAATAGTGTTCAAATTAGTGTTAAATAATGAGCTATGCGTGGAGTGCACGAAGAACGCCACTAATAGAAACAAGTGGAGAGAAATCGCAAGGGCAGCTACTAAGGACTTTCCATGATCACGACCACTCTGACAAGAGTGCACGATTAAGAAGAAATGAGCTATACAAATTAATAATGTATACAAATCCTCTAAGCGACTTTCAACTTTTTTCTTAATCATAACAAATCTATCAGACGTGTCCTCATTTTGTCCCTTAGACACACCTCTGTTGCACATATCTTATTCCGTCCGCCCCAATGGACGGGCAGCCTAAACTATGATCCTCTTGAACCCTTTCAAAAATCTAACAAGGGTCAATCTCTAGAGAATATTCTGTTATTAAAGTACGCCACACTTATCGGGTGTCGGCTAGTGGACACTTTTCTGCTTGTTTTTTATACCTTTGGGTTATTTATCTCATTCACACTAACGATGTTAAAAATCGATGGGCGATGCGAAAAGTTTTAGAATAGGATACTAAACGATTATTATTGGATTGCTTACTAGCTGTTCCTCGCGGTTTCACCCGCGTTACCTTAGGTTTTTGGTTACTGCTTCGCAGGTAGGACATGGCGTAAAATTATATAGCCTATGTTACTCAGGGATAGTGTAGCTTTCTAATGAAAAAAAACCTTTTGTAAAAGTTTTTATTTTCTACTTTTTAGTGTCGAGTCCCAATGTTGACTGTGTATTCAAAGTAATTTATTTTCAAAATAAAACTACTTACAATCTTATAAAACGAAAATAGAAACTTGAAGTAACGCACATATCGTCAATCTTCGTCGATTTTTTTAGTTCTTAATGAATTTTTCGAGAAGCACCAAACAAGTTATTGAATAGGCCACACGACGAAAGAGCATTGCTAGAGATGGTGCGATTACGCAACTTATATTCAGTCTCTTCATTTTCATTGATTGATGCATCAGCATGACGAGTAAGTAGTTGTTGTCCTATGTTACACTTTAATGCTGTAAATCGTTGAGGAATTCCCTCGACAATATAATTATGGTTTCCATCATCAGATCTACTGCAGACCTTCATTACAACCTATATGGGTGCGAAGTTCTCATCAATTTAAATGAATTAAGTCCAAACACAAGGTAGTTACCGTAAACCGTTGATGAGTTCCCTGAACTATCCTTTGTCTTCATCATCAGACCCCTAATACAGTCATAACCCATCTAGGTGTAAAGTTCTTATCAATACAAATTAATCAAGCCCAAACACAACGTAGCTGCTGTGAATTGTTGAGGAGTTCCCTCGACTGTCTCTCGGCTCCATCATCAGATCTACTCCAGATCTTTATTAAAATGTAGTGCTTTAATAAAATACTTAATGAAAAACTTACAAACGCACTAGTCGCCCCTATGATTTTTGAAAGTTTCCCTCGATTTCTCTGATCTGCTACTATCAAACCCTGATTTTCAGGATCACCTTGGAATGTCTTCTTTCCAACAAAAAAAGAATCATCAAAATCGGTTCATAAACGACGAAGTTACCCGCGAACAAACATAAAAAAAAGCATATATACGGTCGAATTGAGAAACCTCCTCCTTTTTTTGAACTCGGTTAAAAAGAATTTTTGAAATCGGTCTAGTAGTTTTTGAGTTTATTCGTTACATACAAAAATACAAATCTTTCCTCTTTATAATATTAGTATAGACTAGTAAAGATAAACTTTGCTTTTGTTTTTTGACGGATTGTAGTGTTTTAACACTATAAGGTTATTTACTGCATTGCCAGACTATTCTGTAGTGATATCAAATTTTAATAATGTTATGGGCCCTCAGCCAGAAGTTACATTACTAAAACTTATAAACTAAATAACCACTCACCCCTTATGACTTCAGGTTCGGACTTCAGGCTTTGGCTTAGGGCTAGCGTTATTTTGGGAAACTGCCCAGTTTGGGACAGGCTAGGCCGTACAATTATTATTATTCAAAGAGCTTAAAGTTTCGGTAGCGAGATAAATTGTGGAACATTTTTAAATATGTACATACAGTAAAACCCATTTTAAGTTGTCAGATTAGCATACAAGGGTAATTGGTACCAAACCACACAATTTTATAAGAAAAACTGTCATATTTCTTCGTTTATTTAAAATTTATTTATAAGGTCCAAAGGCGGAGGAGGAAAGGAGTGAGGCAGGGAAGTTGCAAAAATATCAAAACGTAAAAACTAACTTATTAAATAAATTAACCTTTCAACGACCAACCGACAGCCGGCTGACGGGCTGCTACTGTCTTTCTATTGTGTCTCAAACAACGTGTGTTCGAAGAATTAATAAATATTCTGAGACAACTCACACACGGCCATCTGATCCCAAATTAAGCAGAGCTTGTACTATAGTAACCAGAGAGCTTATAACCATACTTACATAAATTAAAAAAAATACACACATACTGTGACATAAATTACACAAAAAGAAACAATCATGCTCATCCCACAAAGTTTGTCCTGGGTAGGAATCGAACCCTCGACTCACTAACCACTAGCCCATCATACAATACTTGTAACATCTTTATTCACAATATGGCATGCAAAATAAAATAAAAACGAATATACTTTCCCAGATGAGTTTCTCCACAAAGAGCTACTACTTGTTAATCTTTTAAAGCAATTTTTATCGTCTCCATCAATTTTAAGTGCTCGTAAACTAGAGAAAGCTCTCAATAAATCTGCACAAAGGACCTTATTGTTCTCGGTTTATCTCGTGTCACGATAGACACGAGACGCGAGGTGCGACACGAGTTTTTGCCAATTAAGTATATTAATTAACCACCATGGGACTATAAGGTGAATTAAGGTAATTGGAAGTTTGGAGGTCACTCTGGCAACATAGTTTAGAATTCAGTCGAAGTTTTTGAGGAATTTAATAGGGTAATTAAATAATAGCAACTTTGGTTATCGCCGGTAATCGCCGTAAAAGATAGCCTATTTTCTTTATTAAGATTCTCGCCTACGAAATTTTATCGAAGTCAGTTCATTGAATCAGCCGTGACATAATCTCGTCTAAATCGTGACGTAATGTACTATTAATTTAATATATGTACATTTCGAAGCAAAAATTATCATTGCTTCGAAATGTACATAGAATATATTCTAACCAGCGAATTTTAATCAGCATATGTTTGCACAGATAGCCATACACTCCGTAATTGTATGCACAAACAACGGTACACTACCTCTTCAATATTGGAATCAGTACAAAAAAATTGATCTTTACTAAAAAGTTACTAAAGAAAAAATCCTATACCAATTTGCCTGGCCCAGCATTCATTAGACGCCCTTACCAAAACCACTCATAAAAGTTCAAGTCACGCCACCATGACCCTCCACAAAAAACCAACCTTAAAAAAGGTCAAACTTCAAAGAGAACCAATCATGCGCATAACCTTTAAAAAGTTACGTTTAAAAAAGAATGAAATCTCGATGACGTAACGCATGACGATACAATACACTTCGACGGGTGACGTAGGTCTCGTAGCGCTACGCCGTAGGCCTCGCTACGAAGGCTACGCCGCCTACGTCAATCCCTCCATTCATCTGATAATGTCACTTGTATGTCAGTAACTTTATATAGCTATATTTATATCGCAGCTCTTTCTACTTTATTGAAGAGAAGTTATTGAGTTGTGAAACGTTTGCTTTTTAAACGGTTCTAACTTTGGAAGTGTTTTTTATCAGTTTGTAGGTTTGAGGATACCGGTGGCACTGCGTGTCGTTGGTTCGATTCCCGCACGATGCAAATATTTGTAAGGTCTACACATAGTTCCTTGTATGCGTATTTGAGTTTATTATGTTTGTTAACATACCCACGATACAGTAAATATTACGAGCGCATCGCCACAAGATCCTTTCGGGAATCTTTACAAAAAAATGAATTCCTATTTTCCTTTAACAATCTCCTTTTCTTTTAGTTTTGTAATACAAAAAATTGGAAAGTTAAATAATTAGTGCATTTGTTCATTTCTCTCATCAAGAGATTACCTCAGACCCATACTGTTCTATGGACTTAATAAGAGGCTTTGACCTCTAAGTTTGTTTCGGAAATTTCTTCTCAAAGCTAGGAAACACCGTTCGCTCAAAATTATAAAATCAAAATATTGACGTATAAATATCTTATTATCATTTTATTTGATTACAGGACCACGTTTGTCCAGTCAGCTAGTCCCTATAAATATACCACTTCACCCAAACTGGAATTGACACTTAAAAACCAGATTACCACCGCTTACGACAACAGGATAGTGTAACCAAATTATAAGCCCACTAACCCACAAACACCACAAGTTGGTGTCAGTCCAAATAAAAGGGTTCAAATAAATTAAACTCAAATTGACGGCGGCAGCGGTCACCATTTATTCTGATTGCTGTCCTGTTGTCACACCCCTGTATTTGGAGTTTAAAACTTGTTCAACAAGTTGTTAAGTGTTTGTCCAATTTAGCTTAGGACAAGGTCAAGGTTAAAGCAATTGTTTTAATAATAAATTACTTCGACCTTGACATTCCATTTTATACTTTAAATTTTTGTCGAAAATTGACAAAAAGTTATAGTAGGAATCTTTGTTCTTTCTGTTACCTCATCATTTACTATTTCTGCTGGAAAGCACTTTGAAAATCATAGAAACGAAGTAATGGCATGTGGCAACAAACTTCAAAGCCATTTTACTCATAACTCTACAGTCCTTACTATCATTCCACTTAAATGGATTGTATTAGATATTGTTATTAACTTTTCGACGACCAAGCGACAGCCGGCTGTCGCACTGCTATTGTCTTTCTATTATGTCTCGCTTCACGTGTGTTCGAAGGTTAAGATAATATATTATTGGGCTTAAAGTGATTTTTGGGGTTTACTGGCATAAGCCGGACTAAAAGCCAAATTGTTTATTTCTATTGGACTAGGGCACTTTCAAACATCATTTATTATATATTATGAACAAAAAAATATTCTTGAACAATATATCATCCTTGTGTCTAACATGGCAACGCATCTGAGACATTACACTCTAATACATAGACACACATGTGACTAAAATATCAGGTAGGCTAATAGGTACAGCTATATAGTTTGCCATCCATCACGTCCTTTTTGGGAAAGGATAGGCTCTCCCTAACTATATTAGGGTCGAGTTCCAGTCTAACCAGATCCCTAAATACGATTGTTTTACATGGAGCGACTGCCTATCAGACCCTTACAAATTTGTTACTAGGTAGCACAATACTTTTGGATAGATTTCTTTTCAGATTTATTTGGCTTCAAACCTTCTACTATATGATGACTTCAAGGTTAATTTTACAGGAGGTCAGCGATCTCCTAGAAAAACTCAAATCCATGGACACGGTACAATATGTCTGTACGATCCGACCTATCATAACGACGAAACTAACCGATTTAAACAGCAACAAAAACCCATACGATCATGAATGTCCTTTCAGTTTAACCTTTCAACGACCAACCGACAGCCGGCTGTCAGACTGCTATTATCTTTCTATTGTGTCTCAAATCAAGTGTGTTTGAAGGTTTGAAATAAGTGAATGGTGGATCAATCGTTTCTTTTCTGGGTATGTGTCATCACGTTTTTCTTCAGGTCGATCGAACAAATCAATCATATCGTACCTATATGAAGCCCTTTATGAGGTACATAAATGCCTAAAAAAAGTCACGTTTGCTTTTGCTCGCTATCTAACCCGCAACCCAATCAACAAATAAAACAAAAGTTGGATCCGTTTAACCTAAAAACCGACCCTAACAAAATTGGGAAAAGGTAACTAATGGAGATGATTAAACTATCTAGGGCGAAACATTTTAAGCTAACACCAAATAGAGGTAAATAATCTATACTAATATTATAAAGAGGTATAATTTGTAAGTTTGTAGGTTTGTACGTTTGTATGTAGGGGGTAATCTCTGGAACTTACCGGTCCGACTTGAAAAATTCTTTCAGTGTTAGATAGCCCATTTATCGAGGAATGCTATAGGCTTTATACAATTACGCTACGACCCACGGGAGTGGAGCAGTAACGATAAATGCGGGTGAAACCGCAGGGGACAGCTAGTACTTAATACTAATATATAAATGTGGAAGTTTGTATGTGTGTGCAGAAACTATTGAACGGATTTTGACGAAATTTTACAGTAATATACCTTATACATCAGAATAAGATATAGGCTACATATATTCTGTAGAATCACGTTATAACCTACGGGAGAGCTGCAGTAATCAAAAACAACAATGCGGGTGAAACCGCGGGGGACAACTGTAGTACATAAACGCAAGCATAGCAAGCTTTTAAACATTTCAAAATTAATGTATTACCTACTTTATTATTCGAATGATCCCACCGCACTCCAAAAACCACTAAGAGTGAAATGCAAAATTTCATCGTCGCTAACCGCGCGTAAATTATTATCATTTCAAGCTTTACGCGCGGGAAGCGAGATTTATAGCAGTAGCGTAAATATCTGCGTTGCGTAATATAGCGAAGGTGAATCGCATTGCTTGTCTGCACAAGCAATGCGATCGAACGTTATATGGGACCTTTTTGACACAGCTGTCGGGGACATTATTATATTATTTTATTTATTTACTCGCTTCGTTGTCCGCGTTGATTTCATTCGTCAACACACATACAGGGTGCAAAGTTTTTATGGGTCTTGGAAGGAAACTACTTTAAAGCGTAAAAATATATTATTTTACTCAGAAGAAACATTCTTTTATTTTTAGAAAGAAACAAAATGGTAATCAAAAATTTTTGTTACTATAATAACTAACATAGTATATGCTTACAATGTAATAACTAACATACTGCAAAATCACGGGCAAAACTTGGTTAAATATTTGAGAAAATAAACTTACTTGTCACGAAATATCACTCTGAACGTATGAAGACGAATGAGCGCAATACGCTACGCCACCCGATGTGAAATATAGGGTACAAGGAAAATACGGGATAACCAGACGGACACGCTACCATGTTGACTGCCTGATGGACGGCCACAGATTTATTTTCACATAGTTACGTTTTCAGGATTCATGTGTATATGTTTATTAAGTTTATTTGTTCCACCATAACTCTCAAACTACCTGAACGGATTTTGATGTATAAGGTTGAGGTAGGTACCGTTATTGTCATACTAAATTAGATATGTGTATTAATCACAAATTATAATATATTTTTACTAACATTACAGTTCAGTTTTAGTAGGCTATAGCGTGATGTTATATAACCTACAGCCTACCTTGATAGATGAGCAACCAAACACAAAAAGAATGCGCGTTCAACCAAACTAACAATCTCTTTTCAGCTTTATAATACTAGTAAAAATATATATTAGATTATGTATAGACATATTAGATTTTATTACCAATTTTATCCCAATAAAGGATAAATTACCAAAATTACATCTAAGTGCACCTCTACACCAAAAAAGAAGTTGGTTACCAGCAAAAACTTTGTTTCTTATGTATAAAGAAGATGTACAAAATCAACCCTTATGTTTGTTATTCTGTTTAGTGCAGTCGCCTCGGGCCGCAATCACTTTATGAAAACTGTTGGCTTTAGCACGCAAGCGCAGTCGGGAGGCAGTTTTATACACAATGGCTTAAGCCGTCAGCTTGTAGGACACTTGAGAATATGCAACATTGTTTTTTTTTTAATAAAACGTTGCCTCACTCTCAAATTTAAGTAGTTGAGGCGTGAAAGTGGAACAGTCAGACAGATTTACTTTCACGACGATGCCAGCTTGTACTAGTGACCAGACAACTGAAAAAATCATCATCAGCCGATAGACGTCCACTGCTGGACAAAGGCCTCCCCAAAGATCCACATGCATCGGTCCTGCGCCACCTGCATCGAAGGGGACCGGGCGATCTTGATCATCAGTCCATCTTGCGGGAGGCCTGCCCGCGCTGCGTTTACCGGAACGCGGCCGCCACTTGAAAACCTTTCCGCCCCAACGGCCGTCAGTTCTACGAGCTATAAAGGAAAAACATACTACATCTATACTAATATTATAAAGAGGAAAACTTTGTTTGTTTGATTGTATTGAATAGGCTCAAAAACTACAGGACCGATTTTAAAAATTCTTTCACCATTCGAAAGCTACATTGTCCACGAGTAACATAGGCTATATAATATTACGCTATATGTCCCACGGGAGAGAGGCAGTAACCAAAAACCTAATGTAACGTGGGTGAAACCGCGAGAAACAGCTAGTCATTTAATACATACATATTATTTGCAAACCAGTTGAAACAAGAGACGGACTTTTATAGTTATAGTACCTTTCATCGCCATAATATTTTTTCTCCATGACTATTAAACCAACAGGACCTTTAACTGAACATTTTATTTCTCCATTTAATAACAGTAATATTATTGAAGCAAGAGAAGAGTTATTGGAACGGAAAGTGCAGGTAGTTGCACTTTCCAAGCTGATAACTCCGGATAAGCCAATCTACAAGTAAAAGCTTTCTGACCAACGCAATCTATATCGACAGTCGATTTACTACGAAAACAGCTCTTGTAGAAAATGGTTTGAGAACTTTGTTCTTTAAAAGAGACTTTTTTTATTTATTTATGTTGAAAAGTCTGTAGTTAATTATATTATAAATTAATATTGGTGACAGTTTCATTGAGCAAGTGTGGCGATTAATGCATGTCCTTTTTCTGCATGATAACCGAAACGGGACAGTGGGCCTGTGCCTAGCAGAGGGACAATAATAAGCTTTATTTTTCACTTATACCTGCAACACAGTCCTTAATTAAATATAGTTAAAACCTCAAAAACCATAAATATTTTTCCACATTTTTATAATGGCGGTTACATTACCTTATTGACCGTCCACACATATACCTCAACGTATCCTCTCATTTTCACAATGAATTCGGTCGAGAGTGTCATTGAGAGCCAATCACACAATTTGCACGTAAACGATGTATTACACGTACAGTCAGGGATAGAAGTGGTTGAGCAGTACAAAAATTTTATAGTTAATAAAATTACCGTAAAAGCCATTGTTGAACACCTCTTTAAAATAATATAATCTTTGATTTACGCTGTTCAGACGTACGATAAACGTGTATAGGACACGATTCTGTTTTTCTGTTATAAAGCTTAGTATAAATGTTTGTTGTGTAATTTTCTTTTTTTGACGTGACAACGTCTTAAATTAGGTTGCGGCTGGGAGTCACTTATGAAAAAGTGTAACGCTCGGTAACGTTACGATGAGTCACCGAACGAGAGAGAGGCCCGCCGAATGCCTTGCGTCTCTCTCCCACTCAACTATGATCGGTAAAAGACGTTGTCACGTAAAATCTTCGCCCGTAAAACCGACTTTTTTTTAACTGTTGCTCGCATTCTTGCTATAATATAAAAATATACTTCGAAAATGGCTGACGTTCAATAATTTCAATGGCTTATTTATTTAAAACTTTATGTACAAAAACCGTACGAAGGCGGACTTAATGGCTTAGGCATTTTCTGCCAGTCTACCATAAGGTGAGGGCTTATTCCTAAAATCTACCCTAAGGTGGCGAATGGGAGTTGTAAACATAAAGTATCAATATCCCTCCTAAATATCGGCTAATTCCCAAAATACCACAATTTGAAAAAAATAACCAAAATGTTTATTTATCATTTCTTAGTGAATTCTTACAACATATAATCGTTTGTAATGTTAAGTTCACCCTAGTAGTTTAGGCCCTGCGTGGTAAAATAGTCATGACAAGTAATTAATAATGTAAAGACAGAAAAGCTTTACCTGTCGACTGTACATGCAAATGCGGTTCCAGCGTTATCTGTGACAGCGAGCGTACACGTGAAGTTTTAAACTTTATTGTCATTTTCATAATAATGAACTGTGAAAATATAATTAATTCAGCCTTTATTCATTACGCGAGCGAGGTGATCAATTTTCGTTTATTTTATGAATATTTACTGGCTTATAACATTACTAAGTGTATCCTGCGGGTTTGCTTGCCCATTTTCACGGTTGGTTTTTTTTGTATGACGGAATGCATGCCTAATCTATATTAGACGCTCAAATGTCTCACAACCCGTTCAGAAGTTTTTGCGTGGAAGAGTAACAAACATCCAACCACCCGTTCTCACAAACTTTATATTAATAGTACAAGCTCTTGCCCGCGGCATTGGTCGCGTTAATGTCGATACTTCCATCGCCTATTTTACTCCCTTTTTTTGGGTAGGTTATCATCAAATGACTTCTCCCGTCCCGTTCGTGTCAGACTTTTACTGACTAAAACCCACTCATCTTTCTATACAAACATTTCGCCACTCCGGCAGGGCCTATTTTACCCCTTCATCCTTTCGTAGTGGTTACCTACTCCTTAGAAAATCACATAATGTAAATTTCATGTCTCTTTTACCAGATGTGCGTTGATATATCAACAGTCAGTATAAATGTATATAGATTGGTAAAAATAGTAGAAAAAACAAAAGCAATTCCGAATCTAATTTTAAAAATCGTAACGAATACAACACAAACACCTACCACTTTCCAATTATGCCATCTCAAATGTCAGTGCAGTCGTCCAATCACACGCCGTGTACGTTAACGACATATTATCCGAAGATACCCGAGTAGTTCCGATGAAACACGACGCTCGCGACGCGAACGTATGTGATAGCTTTGACACCTCTCAGCGAAGAGGTTGTATATTCTATTGTATTTATTATGTTTTACCTCAATGGCGGGATGATTTTATATGTCTCATGAAAAGATGAGGTGGTGTTTTCATAAGGAAAAACATAAAAGGAAATAGTCCTTCTATTTGATTTTCTTGCTTGTTTGTGAATAAATGTCATCACTGTAGGTTTCTTAACCTTTCCTCAACTGTGTTTACGGCTTCTAGTCAAACCGAATCTACCTGAATACCAGGGTTTTACATGTAGCAACTGCCTATCAGACCTCCACGACCTAGTCACTGGGTAAGACAACTCTTTGGTTATGATTGTCAGATTTTCTGGCGTGTTACCCATAACGACAATTATACAGACAATTATATGTCTTGACAACCAAGATGACTCTTCCCCAGGTACGTGAGTGAGTGTCAGAGAATAGGCAGATTATCAAAAAATTTTGGACACACATTTTTTTTTCTCGTAAACGTAAAATGACGACGATACAGTGTGTTGAAGTTTCGCGTGACGTCACGATCTTATACAATTTTTGCAAGGTGGTGAGGTCAAAAGCCCACTCCAAAACGTTGTATTTTTTATTAATTTGATGAAGCAAAAAATACGTGTCCCGTATTTTTGGCCGGTCTATCAGACGGACTAAACAGAATGCCATTTTTTTGCTGTCGTCATCCCTATTGTAAGTGATATTGGTACTTTGCCGGTTTTGAAACTGCTAATTCATGCATGAGACGAAACTATTATCACGGCTAGACCTAGGTAGGTGAAAAAGTATATTATCAGAATAAGTTCAAATTCAATGTTTAATGAACTTTAACCTCGTATGTTTCTTAAACTTCATAAACTTATAATTACTACTTTCTCTCAAAGTTCCTACTTGAGATTAACTTCTGAATTTTTTATGAAGTTAGTATCTATAAAGTTTGTTGAGGCTTTTCGTCTAAAATTTTCGGCTTGCGGGTAGGTACAGTCAGTAACACAAAATTTAGCAAATAGTAATTTAGGGTGAGAATATTATCTTACCTCTCTACTACTCTCTAAAATCAGAATTACTAACACCGAGATATAAATAAATAATTAATATCTTGGGACAAGCCACACACGGCTTTCTGATCCCAAACTAAATAGATCTTGTGTTATGGTAACCAAACCATTGATATACATACTTATATAAATTATGAACATTATTTATAAATACGAGTAGCTTTTATAACATATAAATTGTGTCAAATGTGTTAAATTTGAAATGAAGTTATAAGTTAACAGTAAAAGTTTTAGTGTAAGTATATTTTTTCTTTTTGCCGCATTTAAATAAAAGCTTGTTTTTAAAAAGGTTTTTTTATTTAAGAAATGCTTTAGCTAATCAATATTAATTTCACTCTTACACTATTGTCAAAAAACCAAAACCAAAAGTACATGCTAAATATATTTTTCTTAACCTAAAGGTGTTCCCTCAACGGGAGCATTCACATGTAATTGTAACATTATAGATTCGACTTTGAGCATTTCATTACAATAATACCTCCCTGACTAACGAGCATTTGCGTGTAATGTAATATATTGATTTGACTTTGAGCATTTGATAGCAAGATGACAGATATGTCACATCAATATGTTACAAGTTGTATCAAGATATTACACATTGTATCATTACAAGGTGCGCATTGTACTCGTAATGCTCAGTTCTCCTCCTTCACTAATGCTCAAATTTGTAACGTTACATTACATGCGAATGCTCCCGGTGAAGGAGCACCTTTAAAAATCCCCTAACACATAAAATCAAAATAAAAATACTTCAGTGTTTTTGTTCCAACATAATTTACCCAACTGAAATATTCATCGTCTTTTAACGCCCAGAAATCTTCAGAAAAATAATATTTCAATGAGCACACAAAATCAAGAGAGCTGAGTTCACTCGTTAGTCAAATCAATATTACAAAAGCTAGGGAGAAACCCTCTCGTATTCCATTAAATTACTTATCCGGTTCTGAAACGGGAAATGCCGTTGACATTTACGGTTCGCCTCAAGCCCGCAGTCCAATTCCCCGACACTTACGACGGAAAGCCGGATTAGGTGCCGGATGAGATAAGGCAATACTGTATGTTTGAGGAACTATGCGCAGATAAGGTCTTGGACATTTTTCTGCTAGGAGCTCGTATGGTTAACCACCATGCCTATTTAACCTTTCGACGACCAAGTGACAACCGGCTGTCGCACTGCTGTTGTCTTTCTATTATGTCTCGAATCACGTGAATTCATAGATTTAGGATGAAAAACAGCGTTGCTGAGTAACGTTATCATTATGATTACACTTCAGGTGTCGATTTTCCAAAAATCCTGTCTTAGTGGATACCTTCTCTTTACAAACAACAAACCATACACGTTTTGTGTCTCTTGGACCAGCGGTTTGGGTTGTGCATTAATATATCAACAGGTAATCGCTCGATCAGTTAGTTTATTATACATATAGATAACACCAGACATTTACTGACTCACTGCAGACAAGGCCTCATCTCATATAGAGAAGGCAGAATGTTTATAATAGTTACCGTGACCCTGGAACATAAAGGGCAACCGAAGGAACATGAGTGGGTTTTAGCACAGATTAATAAATAGTTACTACGTAACAGATACTTCACTCCAATACAAAAACTAAAATACCTACGCTATAATAGCCTACAAAATCATAATAATAATACCAGTTGTTTGCAGCAAGGAGAAATGTACCATAAGTACGCACAAAGAGAGTTGAGATTCTTTTGCCCGCCGCGCGACTAACGTGTGTGCGTGTCGTCCAGCAATAATCTGCTAGGGTTCTACGTATGATGATAATGGTAATAAAACGAATGTTTTAGGAAAACAATTTTTTTTTATTTGTTGATCAAATATTTTTTACTTTGATAAAATGACTGATGCATATTTTTCGTTCCTTGAATTCCCGACTAATATATTTTAGTGTCGAAAATATCCAAAACCGCGTGAATAATTTTAATAAATAATCAAAAGGGAAACAGGAGAATTGGGAAACAGGAGAATTGCACAATAATCACGCAATAATTACGTGGTTTCGGCATTTTGATAGTCAGCGCTGTACCCGTGACGCGCGAGCACTCAGCCGGGCGCGCGACAGCCCGGTGTTCGTTGTATCGTCGACGATACGCGAAGCGGTAGGCATAAAACGCGTGGCCTTGAGCGAGTGACGGACGCCTGGTTTTAGTCAGTAAAAGTCTGACACGCCCTCCCGCCGCACCCAGGACGGGAGCAGTCATTTAATGATTACCCACTCCCTAAAAAAAATAGAGAAGGCATTCATCAACTCATGTTCCAAACGAATTGGCGATTTTCAACCTACATTGATTTATTATAAGTGCGTTTTTATCTTTGCCCCTATCTTTGTTTGTAAAAAGGGTATTAATTAGCCTTTTTGTTTGTTTCAGGTATTAAATTGTCACCATGGAGATTCAACCTAAGAGTGCTCATTACCTCGGGCAGGGAAGGTTAATTAAACATTATTAGAAAATGACCGAACACTCGAACGTCACTCAATCCTGAGACGCTCTCAAATCTCTTGCTATCTTTGTCATTCTAAAGGGAAAAAATAAGGACGTTTAAGTATTCCGCCATAAGCCCCGTGTCTTTAGGTACTATTTAAAAAATATGTACAAGTACATGTCAAGAAGTTTCTCCCACTTTACAAAAACAACATTATCGTTTTAAATATAATATAACTAGCTTTTGCCCGCGGCTTCGCTCGCGTTAGAAAGAGACAAAAAGTACCCTATGTTACTCTCCATCCCTTCAACTATCTCCACTTAAAAAATCACGTCAATTCTTCGCTCCGTTTTGCCGTGAAAGAAAGACAAACATACAGACAGACAG
This sequence comes from Athetis lepigone, assembly GCA_033675125.1. Classification (NCBI taxonomy): domain Eukaryota; kingdom Metazoa; phylum Arthropoda; class Insecta; order Lepidoptera; family Noctuidae; genus Athetis; species Athetis lepigone. The sequence goes on along the minus strand of CM066215.1, from coordinate 2,704,248 downwards.
ACACACTTTCGCATTTATAATATTAGTATGGATATAACATTAAAACATTAAAATCTTGATTTCTTGAAACAACGTAAATAAAGTTATCTTTTAACTAAACTCCGTAATCAAAACGTATGGTAATGAACAAAATATATAGCAATTATGTTAAAAACATTAACCTTCGTTATAGTTAAGTGTGTTTATACTCTCGTAATTAGTTTAGTTTAATGGACAAATCTGAAAATTAATTTCTGTTACGAGATTCCTATTTAAGTTAGGTACCGCGAACGACGAATTTAGCGTTTTCCAATCTATCTTTAAATTGAATTTGTTTTATGAAAAAACGATTGAAAATCACTTAACTCTTCTTAGATTATAATTTAAACGCTATTTCTTCTCGTACGTTCTAAACTAAAATAAATAAATAAAAATAAAATACTTTTATTTCAGGCAATGACCCATATTACATTACATTATATTCCATTACATTACATTACGTTCATTACATTCATCAACAAAACAAAACAAAACAAAAAGAAAAAAACTAAACAAAACAAAACATTTACATAAGGAAATTAAATTAAATAAAAAGAAAATGTTCATTATACATAATTATGTAGGATCTTAAAATTGCTTTTACCGGGCAGTTTTTCACATACTGATATGCGTAAATAAGAACATTTTTTTTATTCATTCCTACTTATTTTATTGTTGATTCGGGTCGAGAATCGCTAACATAATTTCTTTCTAAAAGATTTTTCGGATTCTAAAATGCATCTTGTATAGTAGTCCTAGTACCTATCTGTCTTTGTAAGTAGGTAATGTAGATATGTTGTTTAGTATCATTAATAGAGGTATCTTTATATATGTCGCAGTCATCTAGTTAAATCAGCTATTTGATTGTATGACTAGCGCGTTTATTGAATGACGACATTTAATTGAATGACTAAACAACAACTCGTCAAGTTGTTTAATGTAACGTTCAACGACTTGACTGAACGTCATTTAGCATTGTCGTTTAATGAGATATAGTCGACTTTGTAATGTTTGTTTAGGGTGACCATAAGTTCGCAACTTAAAAACTTAACTTCCTAATTACATAACAAAAATGAGGACATGACACGACACACTTTATTATGATTTTAATTAAAAAAAAACTTTGAAACTAGCCGGCGGCGGTGTATCAATAGGTAAATCCATGCTATCACACTATTTTATCAAGAATAAGTCACTTTAAAGTAAATTTAATAAAAATAATATCAAAACAGCGCTATCTGCGCGAGCTATTTTACGCCATATTTGTTTTGGTGACTACTAACGCCGCAGTGGAAAAAAAATGAACTAAATTACAATCACCTGACTGATATTACGTCCGCTCTGTTCAAAGGGCTATGCTTCAATCAGCTATCTAGTTGGACGTTGAGTGACGCTTGTTTAATCAGCTTTCGGCCTAGTCATTCAATTAAATGTTGCTATTCAATGAACGCGCTAGTCATACAATCAAATAGCTGATTCAACCAGATGACTGCGACATATATATAATTCTGCTGTACGTGTGTATGTCATTGAACTCCTCCTAAACGGCTAGACCGATTTAAATGAATTTTTCTGTATGCATTTGAGTGGTGCCCTGGATGGTTTAGATTCACAAATCAGCCTGGCAGATGGCGCTGATTGTTTGGAAAAGCATGTGATCTCGGAAACGGCCCTAACGATTTTGCTGAAATTTGATATGTGGGGGTTTTCGGGGACGAGAAATCGATCTAGCTCAGTCTTATGTCTGGGGAAGCGCATGTTTTCACGTATAAAATGGGCGCTAATTTGGCTATATTTATTGTAATCTTATGTCTACCCGTGCGAAGCTGGGACGGGCCGCTAGTATTAATATAATATAGAAATGAAGGTAACAATATAACAAAAGTAGATAGTACAAATATTAAAACCACAAAGAGATCAAAGCCAAAGGTAAGCTAGATTCTTCATAGTTTCATGCATTAAAAATTATATAAGTATGTATATCAGTTGTCTGATTACCATAACACAAGTTCTGCTTAGCTTGGGATCAGATGGCCGTGTGTAAGATGCCCCAGGATATTTATTATTATTTATTATTTATTGTTATCATTACCTGAATGTTTTCTCTGTAACGTAAATGTCATCGACTACCCTCTGTACGAGGTTACCCAATCTTCCCCTAAGTAAAAACCTGAAATAGTCTTTTATCATTAAGAAAGATAAAAGGTCATATGTTTCTAAAATAAACAGAAGGATCTCAAAATAACTCCAGCCTCCTAAGAAGCCGCGGAAGATATTTAGATATCAAACAAAATCAAGCTATCAATCTTACAAACATATGTAAAAGATGAATTCTTTTTACATGAGGGTAACTTTAGCGATATTACGTTTGCCTTGCTGTCTTTTGACGGAGTATTTTTGGTAAACAGGCGGCGCAAATATCACAGGTTTTTAAAAACTTTTCTATAATTCACGTTATATAATGTAACGTGAAGTGATGATTACTCTTACATAGGAAATGAATTGGGTAGTTTCCACCATTAACCAATAAATGTTAGACACAATTTCTATAAAACCTCTATTAATTTCAGCCTAATAAATTCGGTTCAATTTCAATTTGCTATAAAATTTGATTTTTAGTTGTTTTGAAATCAATAAATAGATAGTCAACTGAGTTGTTATTTTAGTGACGGCATAAGTCGTCATTGCCGTACAAAATCTATTGGAGAATGGCGTTTTGACAGGTCATAAAAAGTACGTCAATTGATAATGGTGGAAACTACCGTATTGGTGTGTGAGCCAAAACTCAAAATTAGACCCAATTTACATACCTACATCGTTTAATAAAGCGCCTTAGAAACACAGGTATGTTTAAGTAAATACCAGTTAGAAAAATCATATATTTGCTAAGCATCTTTTCTTTCAATCGGCGGCAAAAGTGTAAGCGAGTAAACAGCTGTTAAAATAAGAATGTGACTTTATCAGCTGTTTCATATATTTTGGTCTTGTTGCATTTATATAACGCACAGGTATGTCGTCTAGTTTTCAACATTTCAGTACTTTCTACATTTTCATGAGTACTATTTGCCTTTTTGGGGTTGTTGTAAGATAAAAATCAGTGTAACTGTGTTTATTAAAATAAACTTTAAAGAAAACTTGCAAAAGCACGTGACTGACACAAGGAAAGTTCCGTTCTGTTACAAGACAGACAAACAGTGAAGTTTGAAGAAGAAAACATGTTGTAAAAACGGCGTTGGAAATAAGAGCCCCGCGAAGCGGAGCTCCCTCAATTTGCCTTAACTACATGTCATATTAATCCCCTACGACTAAATATTATTAAGATGACTAACTAAAAGCTAGGCTGTTAATTAAATGACTGCTGATGCTAGTTATGTACAGCAAAAGAGGCTCCGGACCCCTAAAACATTTAAAGGTGTACTTTCGTTTTTTGCCTTTCTACCTTCTACTGCCCTAAAAGAAAGAAATGGTAGTGTTATTTTGTGTGCGAAAATGTTTTGAAGTACAAATGTACTTACATTGGATTAAAAGTAAAAGGCCTAATGTATATTGGGGTTGTTACGTACAAGATAATATTGGGGTTGAAACTGATATTTACTTGTTTACTCAGAAAGGTAAATATGTAAAGAGATCCGCATTCATTACTACAGTTGGTATAGACAGCGAAGTAGATAAGTATAGGACTGTCAGATATATAAAAGAAATCACAAAAACCGATGAGTTGTTTTCAAATACACACATCAAAAGTGTCTAGGGATATTTCAATTAAACCTAAATTACTAAAATTCTATTAACTTTTTGTTAAAATATGTACACATTAAAATAAACCTTGTTTAATAGACTATTTAATCTGATAATAAACTTTTAGATAAAGTTAAATTTAAAAAAAACTTAGAAGAAGAGGAAAAACTCAAACAAAATTTCAATCTTAACTTTATTTTTGAAACATCAAAACTTAAACAAAACAACAATTTTTTTTATAAAAGTTCTTGAAAACTTAAAATTAATATTCCGTGGATCCACCTAAGACTCTCCTGACACATCTGCAGCGGTTCTGCATACTCAAAACAAGGGTGTCAATATCCTGTTGTGGAATACTGTCCCATAATTGCCGTTTCTGAAGCCATGAAGACCAGTCAGAGCGTTATATCCAGGCTTTGGTCATGTTATCGTGTCACGGAGGAAGTGGTGGAACGGCACCGAGGACCTCAACGCATTACAACACATGTACAGGACCGATTCATAGTAAATGCTGCACGAAATCAACTAAATGCAGCGGCGATGCAATTGGTTCAAAGGCTACAGAGAGAGTATGGTTTGCTGGTAAGCGGTCAAACTTTGAGAAGGCGACTGCATGAAGTCAATCTACGTGCTCGTAGGCCATTTTGGGTATCAGCACTAAGGAGAGGTAATCGAGGAAGAAGATTACAATGGGCTATTGCACACGAAAACTGGAACCATTCTCAATGGTCAGTTGTGCTTTTCACTGATGAATCTAGGTTTGGATTTCATCCTGATTCGCGAAGAGTACGCGTTTGGAGAAAACCTGGACGTTGGAATCGACTGCAGCACCCACAACAAGTTAATGCATATTAAGGTGGCACGATTATGGTTTGGGCAGGAATTCGTCTCGGCAGTAGAACGGACCTCGTTTGGATACAAGGCAATATGACTGCTCGAAAATACCGAGATGAGGTGCTAGAGCCTGTAATCTTGCCCCATAAACAGCAAATGGGAAAAAATTTCCAGCTAATGCACGACAATGCCCGTCCACATACGGCGCGTATCGTTACAAGTTGGTTACAACAGCATGTTATCCAAGCTTTAGACCGGCCTGCACAATCCCCTGACTTAAATCCTATTGAGCATGCCTGGAATATGCTTCAGAGAAGAGCTCGTAGGAATTTCCCTGATGATATTGTGCATCAAAACCAGCTTTTCTTGCATCTTAGCAGGATTTGGGACAGTACTCCACAACAGGATATTGACACCCTTGTTTTGAGTATGCAGAACCGCTCCAGATGTGTCAGGAGAGTCTTAAGTGGATCCACGAATTATTAATTTTAAGTTTTCAACCATTTTTTAAAAAAGGAAATTGTTTTGTTGTTTAGGTTTTAAAATTTCAAAAATAAAGTTAAATTGAAATTTTGTTGAGTTTTTCCTCTTGGTCTAAGTTTTTTTTTTAATTTAACTTTATCTAAAAGTTTATTATCAGATTAGATAGGCAATTAAACAAGGTTTATTTTAAAGTGTAGGTGTCTTAATAAAAAGTTAATAGAATTTTAGTTATTTAGGTTTAATTAAAATATCCCTAGACACTTTTGATGTGTGTATTAATCTAGAATTATTTTCTAATATTAATCTATGCTAAGTTTGATTGTTTTAACGCTAAACTTATAAATTCCCGATTTGGAAAAATGTGTTAGATAGCATATTAATTAAGGAATTCTATGAGTTATTCAAGATCACGCTATGATCTACGGGAGCTCAGCAGTAACCAGAGGCGGGTGAAACTGCGGGTTATAGCTACTTTTAACTAAAGTAGGAAGTAATAAGTTCTTTAATTCATTTAAATTACATTTGGATAGACTAATCCGTTTTCAAGAAAACTTATATTGTATCCGTGCCGTGCGTACTTATCCACTTTGTAGATTGTACACAATGTAATGAGATGAGAACCAATTTATTAAAAAGGTAAAAGTCTACTTATAAAGTTATAAGGAGCTTAGTCCAGAAACAAAAAACAGGGAGTTTTGTGCCTTTAAAAATCCAGCATAAATCCTTACTGGAAGATAAAATACAACTCAACAATCCCGCGGTGAACACTTTAATAAAAGTTTTCAAATCCCTCACCAACAATATTCAGGATGTTTTTCAAACTAAGTTTTGTAGCCGTCACTTTAATTTATGAAGTACACCAATGATGCTCAAACTGTGTTGGCCGGAGCTCCGTCAAGCCCCTGCGTGGCTCCGCAAAAATATTGGTAATAATAAAAAAATAACTTAACACTTGTACATACACTATAACACTATACGTATAACAGAAACAAGTGGTTTTTCCCAACTATATTATAGCCTGCTTGCAGTCTAACCAGAGGGCCTAGCCAAGTGGCATTATAGAATAGATAGCGAAAACGAACAGATTGTCAAATGTATGGATTTGACATAAGCTTTCGCTAAACAATTTGACATCTCCATACATTTGACAATCTATTCGTTTTCGCTATCTATTCTACAATGCCACTTGTCTAGGGGGACAGATTCTGATAAACACCTGAATTTTACATGTAGCGACTAGTTTTCAGACCTACATAACTCAACAACTAAGTAAGAGACTAAACCAGACTGATTTATAAGATCGTTATAAAAAAAAGGTATTTAGCACTTTAACAAGGAATATTCCTGTCACTGTCGTGTAACTGCCAAACGAGATGTCTCAGTCTCGAACTTTCTCTCTTCTGTAATATTTACGGCTGCCAAGGATTTACGAATGGCGTCCAATACCTAAGGCTTTACATGCACGAGATGTCAGTAAGGTCCAAGAAAGTATTTGAAATGTCATGACTCTTACATGAGCTTAACTAACTACTGGATCACCACGATGACCACAAGTGCAAATTATCAAAATTGAATTAATGAAATAAGTTGAAGTTTTTAACAAAAAAACACCGTACGTCCATACAACATCACTTCAATTAATTTAGGTGTCCATCAAATATGTACATTGTTTTCCAAAGGCGTTCAATAGCCAAAAAAGTTTGAAAACCACAGCCCACGATACTTCCTTACAAGTCACGCTACCGTTCGACGTAAGCAGGTCGCACTTTATACGGCAATGCGGTTCACTGAGCTGGAAGTATCAGGTGCGGCTTACCTGCGTCGAATTGTTCTAACGGGTTTAAATGTCAAGGAAGCTTACGTAACGGTTTTTTCTATTCTTTGGTTATTTTATCGCGTCGTTTTAAATGGAAATTTTACGTGAATCCTTTGGAAAAGGATTTTTTTGTTGTATGCGCGAGTAAAAGAGTACCTTTTTATACCGTGGGTACCTTTTTATTCAGTGTCGCTGTTACAATTTGTAGGTCGTTGTTTCATTGTGTTTTATTATGAAGTAGTGTTCGCAATTTTTCTGTAAGGTTTATGTTTTTATGCCTTTTAGGTTTTGTACGTGTGCTATTTATTCCTTGGTAGTATAATGTAATAATTTTGCATGTTACAACTTGATAAAAAAAATATCCGTGGAATTTCATTTCTTTAGAAATCTACTGACCTTTCTGACTGACTGACTGACTGACCGACTGACTGATTCATGTCTAACCAACCCATTTATGGACCATTCATAAATGCATGTTACTGTACTAAGTAAAATTAATGCTTTGATTTTTTTATTAGGACGCGATTATTTCCACATTTTCAATATGTCTTCCGATCTCACAATCTAACATAACTAATTATGTTAACTTTGCTTTAGCACTACCATTTCCCTATTCGTATTCGAAAATTACGTCAATATCGAAAATACTCAATAATCCGCTTTATAAGCTCATAGGTCTATAGGATTGCCACAAATTATTCCGCACTGTTGAGTTTTAGTTATCGCGACACACACCAGGTGGCGCTAGCAGCGTTAGGGGAAATGTCTGGGATTTGGTAAATTAGCTGCCATTAATATTTCGGGGTGTGATTTATTTTTTAAAATCATAAATGAGGGTCTTTTAGTATTTTTTATTGTTGTTGTTTTTTAAGTAAGCAGTTTTTAATATGTATTGAAAAAAATGCATACATTTTGTATTATTACTAGGGTAATTTTCTTTTAGGTTTCTGTTTCCTGAAATAAGTATGGTAGTTTCTTAAAATACACGTAAGTGGTCGCTGAATGCACATGAAAGATATAAAAGGAAAACTAGGGATGCTTTTATGAACGAAATAGAACCCAATCACAGATAATACCAGCCCATTAGTAGGCTGGCATTGTTTTTTATGGTTTATAAAAGACTAGCTTTTGCCCGCGACTTCGTCCGCGTAGAGTAATAGTTCCCGTTCCCGGGGGATTTCCGGGATGAAAACTACCCTATGTCCTTCCTCGGGTCCCAGACTATATCTGTACCAAATTTCATTCAAATCGGTTCACTGGTTTAGGCGTGAAGAAGAGACAGACAGACAGACAGACAGAGTTACTTTCGCATTTATAATATTAGTACGGACTATGGGACTACGCACATTTATTCAGCTCCATTCAGCTTATTCCCATATAAAACAACGATTTTGTACGGAAGCTGAACGGACGCGGAAAGCTGAACGGACGCGTACGCGTCTTCATACAAAGTCGTTGTTTTCTACGGACATAAGCTGAATAGAGCTGAATAAGTGTGCGTAGTCCCTATAGCTGTCCCCCGCGGTTTCACCCGCGTTATATCAGATGTTTTATTACTACTCCGCTTAAATTTTACTCGAAACCACATTTAAGGTCACGTCCTACGGAAACAAGATAAAAACAAAAAAGAAGATTAAAAGTATTCTATGTCCGTCCTCTGGTCCTAAGCTACCTCCCCACAAATTTTCAGCAAAATCGGTTCTGCCGTTCTTGAGTTTTAAAATGTGTAACTAACACGATTTTCTTTTATATATATAGATAGAAGATTTAGTCCTACTGTGCGACAGCTCAAAGGGCAAGGGCAAAGCCCTCTCCTCTCATACAGAGGCGAGAATAAACGCTTGCTCAAGCTCAAAGCGGATTAGCAATTCCGGAGCTATATTAATTACTAGCAGGCTTACTAACGTCATTCTGTCAAAAGCTATTGGACTATCGCCACCACGAAGATAGGTAACTAGGAACAGTTTAGATATGAACGAAGGAAATCTGTTAAAGCATTTTAATCAGTATTTCTTAGCACATACAGTTCACATTGATTTGGGAAAGTAGGTAGCTTACTACCAAACATATTTAAACGATGTATTGATATTTTTTAAGTTTTGTTGCCAGTAAACACCACGCTTGATTTACTTGGACAGCTACTCGCGATATGAAATCAAACCTTTTATAGTGCAAAACAATCAAATTCTTTTCTATATCTATAATCTATATCGGAAATGGTTATAACATCACGCTACGATCTACCCGAGCCGAGCAGAAACCAGAAATAGGAAGTGACGGCATCAGCTAGCCTAAGACAAACTTGAAAAAGACTTAATATTTACCAATAAAATATTTTACCCCAGCAGAACGAAAATACCAAATCACGTCAACAACAGAATAAAAAAAGTACTCTATCACCTTTTTACACATCTTAAAAGACCCTCTTTTAAAGCCATGATAATGCGAGTATCATCAAAAAAAAAAAGATGATCCGTGCATCAAAATGAGTTTTGTCTAAAAAGCGCAAGCAATTTTTAATATCGCAACCCCATAAAACGTGACACTGCATTATAATTTTACATTTGCAGTATCATGGCTTTGGTTATAAGCTCTTAGTGTAACTAGCTGTGCCCCGTGGCTTCGCTCGTGTTCAGTTTTTGGTAATGCTTCGCTTCTCTGAACACATTAAATAGTAGAGCATTGCTATGTTTGAAGGGCCGTTTGAGTTTCGTGGAATGATAATTTTTATATAGGACTAGCTTTTGCCCGCGGCTTCGCTCGCGTTAGAAAGAGACAAAAAGTAGCCTATGTTACTCTCCATCCCTTCAATTACTATCTCCACTTAAAAAATCACGTCAATTCGTCGCTCCGTTTTGCCGTGAAAGAAAGACAAACAAACATACAGACAGACAGACAGACACACTTTCCCATTTATGATATTAGTATGGATAATTATATTTTTGTTTTTTAAAGACTATGAAACGACTGTTAGTAGGTAAGCTTAGTAAGGGTGAATATGCATGGGTGTGTGAGTATGTGAGCATGCGTGTATGTGATTATGTGATTAGGATTTTATTAAGTTTTCAGTGTCAGTATAGTTTAAATTTAGTAGCCAATTTGTTAGCCTCCACATTGCGGTCAAACTTATATTACATTTCTTGGCGCTCAAAATTTATAAACACTGCTCGTTCACTGGGGGTTAAAAAGTACATAAAAAACCTAATAAAGTTTAAACTAGTCTGTACTCTGTACCCCTGTGGTACAACACAATTACAAATTCGATTTGACTTTGCCCGGTTCAGCCGTGTTTCGGGTGTTTCCAATCCATTTCACCCGGAGATTTTTTGAGCTCAAAACGTGCCTTTTTCGTTTTTTCTCACGTCATCGAATACTCGTTGCCTCGCTTCGGAAAATACGGGAACTATGATGGGAAAAGAAAAAATATCGTACGTTGTTTTTTTATATTTTTTGGCACATTTTTGCGTGTTTTTAGCATTTTTTTCTATATTGCTTGTCGTATAATTAAATCCTAACTGTCCCACAGCAGGGCAAAGGCCTCTTCTCATACAGAGAAGGCACGAGCATTGATCACCACGCTTGCTCAAGGCGGATTGACGGTTTTGGACTTATACTTATTCACTACAAGTCTTGGTTTCCTCTCGATGTTTTCCTTCAACGATGTCTGTGATATCCAAGATAAACTTTAGAAAGTATGTCACAACCTCTTGCATGAGTGGCTTTAACCACAAGGCCTTTACTTAATTTGACGTATAAAAAGGTAATAAAAATTCTAGGTTATTAAACCTTCGAATACACGTGATTCGAGACACAATAGAAAGACAATAGCAGCCCGACAGCCGGCTGTCGCTTGGTCGATAAAAGGTTAATAAAATCTCAGTGTATAGTTGGTTATTAAAATAGGCCTAAAATAAACTGTGTAAATAATTACCGTATATAATTCAAGTAATGACCCTGCTTATCGTTGTTTTTGTATTACATTACCGTATACTCATAATTAGCGTATTTTCAGTATATTAATTTGTGTAATTAATTTGTTAGCTGAGAAGTTAATTTAAATAAATAAATGTGCGGTATTGTACTGACTTTTAAAATCTTCGAGTTTATGTTTGGCACCTTTGATCTATGAATTCAAAATAATATGAATAAAATTATATTAAACCCGCATTTCAACCAGGTATGCCAAGGGGTGGAAATCAATTAACACTCAAAAGATACTTAAATAAAACTGCAAGTCGTTTAGATATCCCTCTAAAAATGTTTAAGCACTTTTGAATTAAAATAAATAAATATACTGGGACATCTCATACACGGTCATCTGATCCCAAAATAAGCTCTGCTTAGAGCTTGTGTTATGGTAACCAGTCAACTGATATACATACTTATATAATTTATAAATACATACATATTATAGATAAATTACACCCAGACACAGAACAAACAATCATGCTCATGACACAAAGTTTGTTCTGGATGGGAATAGAACCCACGACCTCCGGCTTAGCAGTCAGGGCTAGTAACCACTACACCAACAATTGTCAAGAAGTTACTTAAATTTTGAATTTTAATAAAGCTTTACTAATTCCAAACATTAACTCCCAATGGAGAAGAACGAGCAAGAACTTAAAACAAACAACACCCTCATTTCTCATTCACAATACCTTAACTTGGCGAGGCATAGTTACGCATTCCTCTCCGCCACGCTTCATGTCATAGAAACAAACTTTAGTGCAAACAGGTTTCTAGTTTCGATAATTTCTGCTGTGTGGTTACCACCATAAAGATTGTCTTTATTTATAGAAGGCTATTTGGTATTCGATTCTCATTCCAAATGTGTATAAAATAATACTTTACTTTTTACCACATGCCTCATAAAATTAATAAATTGATGACAAACGCGCTTGATACCCATCGAAAGAATAACGGATCATAACTACGTCACTCTCTTATCATAGGTACCAGGTATAGGTATTATAGGTCTCTTATTATAGTGACCAGATGCAACCGTGAGCGCTAGTGTGAATTTTTAATTTTGAGGCTTTGACCTCTGAGTTTGTTTCGGATGTTTCTTCTCAGAGCAGTCCAGCTACGAAACACCGGCCCCATCGTTCGCTTAAAAAAAACAAAAAAAAACAAAAAAATTGACGTGTAAAAGTGTTATGATATAACCTATTTACAAAATAAATATGATTTTATAATTTTTTTATGAGGTTTTCTTTATAATTTTTTATTGGTATATGGCTTATGTTTAACTTACCACTAAATATAGTAACATAATGACATGACACTGACAGTCAAAAATAGTAAATGATCACCATAATTATGTTTCATAAAGTATTCTACAAATAATCTATTTTCATTTTGGAACGTCAATGAAATACGCGGGTCAACGACAGACTGGTTTATTGCATACTTCATCTAAACTACCCACCACCTTGACAATATCAACTAATAAGTTAAATCTAGTACAAATCGTCACACTTCTCCTCACCAAGTTAACGGCTATCTGTACAATTTCTTTAACACATCAATGTAACAAATTAATGAACGTTTTTTGCTCTATTAAACGCACGCAATGCTCGAGCGGACGCACCCAGGGGCGGCGGCGATAGCGATGGTTTGCGCCCGGGTTGGGGTAATGTCTGTTCGCTTTGTACTTGCGACGATTTCAGCGCTTCCTGTGCCGTGAGCTTAGCTCCACTGCCGCCGCTGGATGCGTCCTCAAACAGATCCTCCTCGGCTCCATCATCGACTTCCGGTTTGGCTGTTTCCTCTAGACCGATATCTTGGGCCACAGCCCCACCACTCATTCGCGATAATGAGTACCTCTTTTTACTACCTGAAAGGATCTGGTCCGCGTGCCTGCGCCATTCAACCCCGTTACCGATGTCCACTTTATAAGAAACTGGACCAGTTTTTTTTATAACTGTGCCCTCGGTCCACTTTTCCCCCTTCGCCGAGTAATCGCGAGCAATCACCGCGTCTCCCACCTGAAATTGCCTATCAGCCCCTGCAGCGCGAGCGACCTGTCGTTCTTGTTTTTCTCGTACGACAGCCGCCACGTCTGGGCGCAGCGCATCTAGTCGGCTTCGCAGGCGCCGCCCTTGGAGCGCCACTGCCGGGGACACTCCTGTCGTCGCGTGATCACAGTTACGGTATTGAAACAGAAATTTGCTTAGTGCGGCGTTAACGTCTTCGCCTTCGTATATCGCTCTCTTTAAAGCCTTTTTTACCGTCTTAACCGCGTTTTCGGCCGCGCCATTTCCCTGGGGTCGGTAAGGAGCCGAAGTGGTGTGCTTTATACAATTATTTGTACAATATTCCTTAAATTCTAAAGAAAAGAACGGTGGGCCGTTATCAGTCACGAGCTGCGACGGTAAACCAAAGCGTGCGAATATATTTCTAAAAACTTTAATAGTAGAAGCCGCATTAGTGTTACGCATAGGAAAGGCCTCTATCCATTTTGAATGGGCGTCCACCATGATAAGGTAACGCACGCCCCCGCAGTCTGCGAAGTCCGCGTGTACGCGCTGCCACGGGTGAAGCGGGAACTCCCAGGGATGCAGCTGCGCCCGCGGCGGCGCGTCGCGCACGGTGCGGCACGCAGTGCACGATCTGCACACTTCCTCAATATCGTGATCTAAACTCGGCCAGTACACGTAACTTCGCGATAAACTTTTCATTTTGTTTACGCCTAGATGCCCTTCGTGAATTTCCTTTAGAATCTTCTTCTGAAGAACGTCCGGTACTACTATTCTATATTTATAAATGACGCATCCCTGATCGACTACAAAATCATTTTTCCGTGCAAAAAATTTACTTTCCTGCTCGCAGCTCGGGCTTAACGGCCAACCAAAAAGAACATAGCCTCTAATTTTACATAATAATGGGTCGCGTTCAGTCTCTCTCGCTATATCTTTAAAACTAACCGGAAACGATTCCTCCACAAGATTTAAATAATCTACCATGTCTACCGAGCGACCCTCCCGAGGTAATGGCAACCGAGATAAAGCATCGGCCGGACCGTTGTCCACCGATCGTACAAATTCTATTTTAAAGTCGTATGCTGCCAGGCGTGCAGCCCATCTCTGCAAACGGCTAGCAGCCGTTTGCGGGATTCCGCCCTTGGCGCCGAAAATATGGGTCAGCGGTTGGTGGTCAGTGCGTAGCGTGAAGCGCCTACCAAATAAATATTGGTGATGTTTTGTGATCCCGAAAAGAATAGCCAACGCTTCTTTATCCAGCTGGCTGTAGTTGCGCTCGGGCGCACTGAGCGTGCGCGACACGCAGCTGACGGGCCGCTCGCTACCGTCTGCGTACCGGTGCGCCAGCACGGCGCCCAGGCCATACGCGCTGCTATCTACTGATAGTACTAACTCGCGCCCTTCCTCGTAATGTGCCAGTACCCGTTCACTCAGGAGGGATCGCTTGGCTTCCACAAAGGCTTTATCACATTTGGAGTCCCAATTCCAGCTGCTATCCTTTTGTAATAACTTATGTAACGGATGTAATAAGGTACTTAAGCTTGGAATAAATCGCCCGTAATAGTTGAGCATCCCTAAGAAACTCTTTAGTTGCGAGACGTTCTCAGGTCTAGGTGCACTGGAAATGGCCTCCAATTTCTCTGGGTCCGGTCGCAAGCCTTGTTTGTTTATAGTAAAGCCCAGATATTTTACGCTATCTTGTAAAAATTTACATTTATTTAGTTTTACAGTAAGTCCCGAACTACGCAACCTATCGAGTACAGCTCTCAGATTTTTTAAATGTTCAACTCTATTAGCCCCGGTAACACAAATGTCATCTAAGAATACCACACACCCTGGCACCCCGCGCAGTGTCTCCTCCATAATCTTTTGGAATTTCTCAGGTATAACAGACAACCCGTAAGGCGTACGTCGATATACGAATGTACCCATATGAGTAGTTATAGCGGTATAAGGTTGCGAATCGTTCTCTAAAATGCACTGTTCATACGCATGTTTTAAATCAATTTTAGTGTATTTATCGCCACCACTCAGATTCGCGAACAACTCCTCAATGCGCGGCAAGGGATAATAATCTCTTTTTAACTTAGGGTTTATGGTTATCTTGTAATCTCCACAAATACGTATGTCCCCATTTTGTTTGATAACTGGGACGATTGGAGTTCCATAATCTGAGTAATCGACGCGGTATATAGAACCGTCGGCGACAAGGCGCTCCAACTCACGCTCGACACGCGCGCGCAGTGCCAACGGTACGGGTCTCGCTCGCACGTAAACCGGTTCCTTATCCGTCAGCTGTAGTCGTATGGGCTGTTTGCAAGTACCTAACTTATCGCTAAATACCTCTGGGAATTCCATACATAGCTTGTTTACGCATTCATCATCTTTGATTTCATTGAGGTTTAGTTGTGTCACTTTTAATGCGCGCATCCATTCTCGCCCTAACAGAGGTCGCGCCCCTCCATTAATGACGTATAGTTTTAACGACTTTCCTTCTACAGCACCTAGACAAACGTCCACCTCAATGTAACCAAGTGATTTGATCCGTGAACCAGAATAACCACGTAAAATTAAATTATCTACGTTTATCTTTTTATGTGAGAACATACGTTGATACATACTTTCACTTATTGCTGAAATACGACTACCCGTGTCTACTTCACATTCGATTTTTATGTTATCAATTGCTAACTTAATAAAGAATGGTTTGTTACCTCGTGCTGATAATGTCAAGTTGAACATACCATCATCCGAGTCGTCACTCACATAATTTTGCTGACCACCACTACCTCGCACTTGTTTGCACTTCACTTTCAAATGCCCTTTTTGACCGCACTCATCACAACTATAATTTTTATACCGACACCTCTCCGCCGCGTGCGCCTTGCCGCAGCGCCAGCAGGAGCGCGCGCGCTGCTCCGCGGCGGCCGCGCCGTCAGCGCCTGCTCCTGCCGCCCGGCCGCCTGCGCCGCTGTGCGCTCGTGCTGACCGGCCGCGCTGGCCTCCTCGCCAACTGCGAGCGTTATGCAGGCCTTCGCTCGCCTCACCGCTTCCCGGTCCCGATGTCTCCGCCGCCGCTGTCGTTGTGCCGCTCACCTCGGCGTGTTTCTCCGCTGCCTCAAGGGCCAGGGCCAGTTCCACCGCTTCCTTGAACTGTATCTTCTTTTCAGCGAAGATTCTAGATCGCATGACGTCACTTGTTAGGCCCGAAACGAATTGGTCGCGTAAATTCTCCTCAAGCGTCGAACATGACTTGCACTTTCCGAAATTACATGTAGACGCGAGGTGTTTTAACGCCTGCAGATACTCCGTGAGGGACTCGCCGACCTTCTGACGGCGCAGCCTGAACACGTGCCGCTCGGCTATCTCCGACCGTTGCGGTTCCAAGTGTTCCGTCACCAATTGCACTAATTCGTCGTACGTTTTGCTTTCCGGAAAGCTCGGTGAACACAGGTCACACATAAGCGCATACGTTTCCTCGCCTACTACCGTTATTAGCATGGGTACTTTTAGTTTATCATCAATTTCGTTTAGTGTAATGTACTGATTCACTCGCCGGATATAGGCCGGCCACTGCTTTGAACTCAAATTAAATGCTTCTATTTTTCCGATAGGCATGTTGAAATTTAACCGGCTAAATTCGAGGAAAAAAAAAATTATAACCGAATATTAATGAATTTTCTAGAAATCCCGTTCTCGTCGCCAATGGAACGTCAATGAAATACGCGGGTCAACGACAGACTGGTTTATTGCATACTTCATCTAAACTACCCACCACCTTGACAATATCAACTAATAAGTTAAATCTAGTACAAATCGTCACACATTTCTATATAAATTAGACTGATTTTGATTTTGACTAAGGTAAATAAAATGAACCACTAGTAGATCTGACGTTGTGTGGTCACAGTTCTGACCTAACCTAACCTAACACAATTTGGTGATCATTTACTATTTTTTGGTGATCATTTACTATTTTTGGTACGCAAGAATATTATTTTGGTGAGCGTTTAAGTTGTTCCCTTGTTATATTATTATTTACATTTTATTAGTCATTACCTATGTGAGCATATTATCGCGTCCCTCAATTCACCTAACACTGTGTATAAACATCTATCATATTACGCAGGTAAAAGTACATCACATTAAGATCCTATCAGATAGTGTATCAACCCTTACGCCAGACACAAGGATGCTGCGAAACCTCCAGGTACATTGCTCTTACGTTGATTACGATCTTGTTTCCATACAGCTGAGCCTAAGGGAATTTCGTTAAAAGCTCAAATAAAACTGATGTAAACACCTTTCTAGTAATATTGAACAATAGCTGGGCCTGCGGTTTCACCTGCGTTTGGTTAGATTTATGATTACTGGATTGCTCTCGTGGGTTATAGCGCGATGTTATGTAGAGAATGTTAATCTCGTTTATAAGTTATACTAGCTTGTGCCCGCGACTTCATCGCGTTAGAAAGAGACAAAAAGTAGCCTATGTTACTCTTCATCCCTTCAACTATCTCCACTTAGAAAATCACGTCAATTCGTCGCTCCGTTTTGCCGTGAAAGAAAGACAAACATACAGACAGACAGACACACTTTCCCATTTATAATATAAGTATGGATTAATGTAAAGTTTTATTAAAATCCGTTCAGTTTTTTCAGTGTGTAAGAGTAACAAACGTATTTATATTCAAATTCATATACATTACTATTTCATTTATTTATACTCATTCATACAATTATACAAACTTTCACACATATAATATTACTAGCTGTTCCCTGCGGTTTCACCCGCACTATGCTATGCCTTTGATTACTTTGCTTGGCTCCCGAAAGTCCTAGCGTAATGTTTTGTAACCTATGAGTAATAGGCGAGATGACAAAAAAACATTAATTAGTCCTTCAGATAGATTATCAAAAAATTTTGGACACGTATTTTTTCTTTTTTCTCGTAAACGAAGAAAGACGACGATACAATGCGTTGAAGTTGCGCATGACGTAACGGTCTGATACAATTTTTGCAGGACGGTGACGTCAAAAGCCCCCACTGCGGAACTTTGTTGCTCTTTATCTTTGTATTTTTTTATTAATTTGATCAAGCAAAAAATACGTGTCCCGTATTTTCGGACGATGTATCAGACGAACTAAACCGAATGCCATTTTTTTAATGCTGTCGTCATCCCTATTCTGATGTCTAAGCTATATTACTGTAAAGTTGAATCCTTCGAACATACGTGATTTGAGCCACAGTAGAAAAACAATAGCAGCCCGACAGCCGGTTGTCGGTTGATTGTCGAAAGGTTAATCAAAATTCGTTCAGTAGTTTCTGCGTAAAAGAGTAACAAACATCCACACTCGCATACAAACTTTCACATTTATAGTAGGATAGCACAGGTGTTGCGGAATGTTTATAATAGTTACCGTGACCCTGGAACATAAAGGGCAATCGAAGGAGCATGAGTGGGTTTTATTCAGTAAGAGTCTGACACGCCCTCTCGCCGCACCCAGGACGGGAGCAGTCATTGGATGATTTCCTACTCACAAAAAAAAAGGATAGCACAGGTATTGACTAACTAATTGATTCCTTCCTTCTATAAACGGATTATATAAATCCAAATAATATTTTGCAAATCGAGTTAGTAGTTACAGAGATTAGTGCGTTCAAACAAAAAAGGTCTAATAAACTCTTCAGCTTTATAATATTGTTATAGTAGATTATGTTTGCCACAATGAATTCATGAACTAGATAGGAAATTAATAAGTAGTGGAGAGTTAAATTTTATAACTACAAGCCTTTATACACACTTATTCAATAAAATAGGTATATCAGATTATAAAATGTATATTATATATTATATTATACGAACTACCGCTTATATTATACCGAGACTTATTAATAGTCTACCCTCAGAAGTTAACAAATGTATCACACATAAAAATATAAAATGTAAACTTTAGCAATATTACTTAAGTATCATGTAGGAATGATTGTAACTTTTTAAATACCTTAACCTTAATATTTGTATAACGCTTACATGCTTCCTTGTTTTTTCAATATTGAGTAAGACTCATCACAGCAACAAGTTTAAACATTAGTGGTTTTTGGTTGCTATTTCATTAGAATAATTCTGAATTATTATATAAAAAAATATATGTATATATTTTTACAGTATATCTATTATAAAATAATAAACTAACTGGCTAATTGTTAATATATCAACGTACAACCTAAACTGTTGACTTTAGTGCTTGAGACCACGAGACGGTAAATTTAAAATTGATATTATAAAAAGAAAAGAAATAAACTTCAACATAAAGTAAAAAATTATAATTATGATAAAAACTCCATTAATTTAGTACAAAAGATTTTCAATCGATTAAATATAAAGAGATCTAATAAATTGATCTAAACATTTCAAACGCAAGTAATGACTGCTGAAGCGAAATAATTGGTAAATAATTCAATTAATTAAATAATTTGCTCGACTAACTCAAATAAATGGTTTAACTTTAATAGTGGTCTTGCTATGTTAGGATTAGCTGAATAATTTAATCGGACGAGAATTATTGATGAGGGTTCGTTGTAACCGTAAATATTGTAGATATCTGTGGTAGC
The DNA here is from genome assembly GCA_033675125.1 of Athetis lepigone. NCBI lineage: Eukaryota > Metazoa > Arthropoda > Insecta > Lepidoptera > Noctuidae > Athetis > Athetis lepigone. The sequence goes on along the minus strand of CM066215.1, from coordinate 2,684,762 downwards.
TTTAAACGCTTATTGTACAGCACACCAAGTTAATACAATTTGTCAAAGTTATTCAAGTTTTTAACCCTTCGACGACCAAGCGACAGCCGGCTCTCGCTGCTATTGTCTTTCTATTGTGTCTCGAATCACGTGTTCGAAGGTTTAAATTTAATTTTTTATCAGTAAGTTCAGTGTTGATTGTATTTTTTTTTGTTTCTATATTAAAAAAGTTGATTACGTGTCACAAAAAAAAATCGGATTCGCACACGAAGGACGTTCTCATCCGTTCTGATAACTTTTCCTGTAATCTATAAGTAAAGAACTCGGTAAGAACATGCCAATTTATATAGGCCATTATACTACAATAACAATCAAGAAGCCGTATTCGTTTGTCGTAATGGGCCAATGGTGCCGATTCTCTTATTCACAAACTAACGTAAATTTAAGTTAAGTGCATCTTTCTCTTTCCATTTAATTAAGAAAAGGACGGAAGATAATATATTAGTTAAGTCCTGTCAAATTTAGGCATTCCATAGATAATTTAGACGCGATTGAAAACATGGCGTCTAAATATACGTCAATTTTCTTCAGGCGCTATTAAATTTGACAGGATTAAACTAAAATGTATCTTCTGTCCTTTTTAAAGAAAAGGACAACAGAAATGGAAACAGAAAGATGCATTTAACTTAAATTTAGTCAAGTTTGTGAACAAGAGAATCAGCGCCAATAGGACCCTCTGATGCATTAGATTTTGGGGCCGAGAAGTACTTTTTGGAGGAATTATATTCATAATAAATTAATAAATAAAAATCATGGGACAACTCACACACAGCCGTCTGATCCCAAATTAAGCAGAGCTTAGACTATGGTAACCAGATCACTAATAAACATACTTATTTAATTACAAATACATAGACATAATGGATAAATTACACCCAGACACAGAAAAAAGTAATATTATCATGCTCATCACATGAGGTTTGCTCTGGTTGGTTATGGAATAACCATTTTTTTTATTTGCGATGTATTTTAATTAGCGTTTTGCTTGTTTCAGGTAATTAATTGTCTTCATAAGAGGAAACCTCATTAAATCGGTCTGAGACGGTAAATTTAATTACTAGCTAAGCCTGGCTTTATGTCTTTGGTCACTGCTCGCTTCCGTTGGTTTTAGCGTGAAGTTAATAGCGTAGGGCCTTCTTAACGGGCCATAAAACAGATAGTAGTTACTGAGATTAGCATGTTCAAACAATCAAGCACAACGCAACGCTGATTTATGGCAGAAACTGGTGTAGTCATAATAATTATATTAATCTTGACAGTTCATTGATATAAAATCTGGTTTATTCCCATCTGCCCCCTTTGCGCTAGCCCCGGGTGGAGGTTGACACTAATAGGTGGCGATAACCACCCCGGTGGTCTGCGGTGCCTACTTAGTTTCATCTGCCCCCTTCAAAGTATAGTAATCTATCTATATCTATATTTTTTATTTTAGATTGTTGTAAGAGTACTGTTATACCAAAAAAGAAATAGAGAAAGGTCAAGGTTGTTGCGGAATGTGTATAATAGTTACCGTGACCCTGGACCATAAAAGACAATCGAAGGAACATGAGTGGGTTTTAGTCAGTAAGAGTCTGACACGCCCTCCCGCCGCACCCAGGACGGGAGCAGTCATTGGATGTTTTCCCACTCACCAAAAAAAAAAAAAAGGTCAAGGTTTTTTTTTGCTTTTGATAACAACTTTAAATAAGAATAAAAATTACGTAAAATTTCCACTAAGTAAATGAATTAGAAATGAGAACCTTTTTATAAGTTTTGAACATCCTTCTAAATAAAAGTTTTTCTTGATTACTTTCGTGCGTTAAAAGATGTGTACTGAAATTTAAACTCTGCATGTAAAAGTAACCATTATTCGAATTAATGATTTTTAATTCCAGGCGTCGTCGCCGCGTCGTAACCACATTTTAAAATATTTCTCTCTCGTCGGTAACACTTTGGCAATTTGTGGTGGTAAACCATTTTCCCTTATTTGTTGCTGTTGATGTTTTTGTATCGAAAAACAACACGCTTTTTCCAATTTCTGCACTTTATTTTTCTTTAAAAAACAGTGCCTACTTTTTGGAAGTGTCTAGTATCGTGTGTACGTTTACAAATATAAACTCACGTAGTAAAAAAACCAGACTCGGAACTTAAATATCTATAGGTCAAGCAAATATTTTTTCATGCGTAAATCAAATCGCAACATACAGCACCGCGACATTATTAAAGTTTTTCCAAAAACACTGCAGCACAATGGCTTCCAGGTCACTTTAGCCAAAAGGCTCGTATCTAAAAATAACTTTGACCCATAAATCCAGACGAATAACAATCCATTTTCAATTCACAATAAAATACAGTTGGTCTTTATCCCAACCTTTGCCAAAAGACAAAATAAAATTCGAAATTCAAAAATGTATGACAGTATTCGCAAATTCCATCTTGCCGGTGGGGTGGGGAATGTTCACACTCCATTTACTCGCCAGTGTACAAACTCCGGGCCATTGGGCCAGAAATATGGAAGTTAGTAGGCACTGAGACAGATAGTGAGCGGCAGTTTAGCGTGCACTGCAGTGTAGGTTATTGAAACGGTATTTTTTTCGAATTTGGAATAGTATTCAATCTTAGAATTTTACAACGCAATAAAAATTACTTACTGATTGCCGTTTATTCAATATTTAGACGTCTCAGCAATTAATAATATAATATTTTAATTTATTCAGAATCGGAAATGTTTACGTTAGGCTCTTATGTTAAAATGCTATAATAACATTTCTGATACATTGTACTCGTATATAAAAAATGTATAGGTAACAATTTCAAAAAATAAAAATAATTAAAACATAATAATTAGAAAAGGAAAAGTACCAAATACGTAATAGCTGTTAAAGACTAGTTGGCGTTTTCTTATTCTTTTAAAAAATTGAAAATTTTATGCTAATTTTATCCCCTATATTACACCGCTGTTTATTTTATATACCTCGCCAAGATGGTAGCAAGAAGGCGAAAAACTCATTTCAGGCAGAATATTCACACTGTAGCTTTATCGCTTCATATTATTAGACCTTAACTCTTCGCTGAAGGCAATCTAAGACATTAAACTACGATTAGTGTCGCCCCGATGTGTTATATTAACTAAACATCCACTCAGTAATACTCAGAAGAACGAAAATACGCTTTGCGACGTAAATAAATAACATCTCGGATGAAATAAACATTATCATTACAATTTACCTTCAAATAACCATTATTTTTGTCGCATTTCTGTTGCCCGACGTTTTGTAGGACTATGGTAGCTGGTTCTCTTGTTCACAAACTAATCCAAATTTAAGTTAAGTGTATCTTTCTATTTCTATTAAGTTAAAAAAGGACAGACGGTCATCATCTCCCTAGCTTTTTTCCCAACTATGTTAGGGTCGACTTCTTGCATAACCGGATTCAGCTGGATACCAGTGTTTTACGTGAAGCGACTGCCTATCCGACCACCTCAACGTTGTAACTGGGCGACACGATACCCTTTGGTTAGACTGGTCAGACTTTCTGGCTACTGACTACCCGTAACGACTATCAAAGTTCTACGAATGACAAATGGGACCAACGGCTTTACGTGCTTTCCGAGGCACGGGATGTCAGTGATGTCCAAGATAAACTTTAGAAAGTACATAGGTATTGAAAAAGACACATTGGTACTTGCCCAGATTCGAACCCGCACCCTCTTACACGAGAGGCGGGTGCCTTATCCACTGGGCCATCACGACACAAAAAGGACAGACGATACGTGTCAGTTTAGTCCTGTCAAACTAGCTAGCGCCTGAATTAAACCTTCAAGTTACACACGTGATTTGAGACACAATAGACAGACAATAGCAGCCCGACAGCCGACTGTCGGTTGGTCGTTGAAAGGTTAAATTGACATTTATTTTTAATGGCCATGTTTTTAATCGTGACTAAAATATCTATGAAGTGTGATCTTTCATTTTCGCTATGTGTATTAATCATTTAAGCCAGAAAAAAAAACATTTCTTCAGAAACTCCATGAACACTCTTTGAGCTTTCGATGACTAAGCGACAGCGGGCTGTCGCGTTGCTATTGTCTTTCTATTGTGTCTCGAATCACGTGTGTTCGAAGGATGAAATTCAATAAATAGATTACAAAAATCTCTTGGGTAATGAGCACTAACTGCTCGATATTGCTCGAGTTTAGTGGTCACGAGCCAAAGGAAGCAAGTTCCTCTCAAGGGAAAGCAAATTGTTACCGGCAATAGCAGTAGTTCCATTTCCTATAGCTGTGACGTCACAGTACATCTACGGCTTGTAATGGTTTATCTCCGTTTTATCGTCATTTTGCTGTTGTTGCTAATTATGCCGTAGAAATGTCCACCGGTGTTGATTGGACAGCATTCGTACTTATTAGCATTTCTATTTATACTAATAATGAGGTAGTTTCGCTTTCTGTTACGGTTATACCACATAATCAATGCTTATTTACGGCTGCTACGGGCTGGGTTTTGGCTACCAGCTTCCTTCTACGCGATGAGTTTCGCAGCAAAAGGCCACAGCATTGCACTATATGGAGCTCGCGATCTTCGAACATTTACACATTTTCAGACACTTTGGGGTAGAAGGAGGTTGAAATGTCAATCAGACAATATAACAACAACATATGCAATTCAGATTTTATGCCTTATTTTTTAGCCATAGTTGAATTCTAACACCAAAGATCAGAGTGGAGTTCGTTTGTTGATAAAAAACAGTGACTTGACACTTTTGAGTATTAGTTTGTGTGATGTGTTTTCCGTCACCTTAGTTTTCAGTAATGAGTATTTACTGTAACTCTAAATTCTTTATTAATTCGCTTTTTTCGTAATTAACCGTTTAATTTCATACATTTACACGCAAACAATATTTGTTTTACATCAAAGAATACGCATTTCCAATTTTAAAACAACCGACTCGAACGGTATGTTCCGAAAATAGCCGATCGCGCCCGAGTCGGTACGAAAATAGCCGAACGCACGGCATCGCACTGCCGACGTAATTCTTGACCCTATTTCAGAAATGTCTAAGGCCCGTATTAATAGACGTCACTCAATTCTGAGACGCTCTCAAGTTTATTGCTGTCCTTGTTTTTTCCCTTTAGAATGACAAGGACAGCAAGAGACTTGAGAGTGTCTTGGAGTTGAGTGACGTCTATTAATACGGGCCTAAGTTCTAAAGTTAGATTTTTAGTGTAACCACACGCACGGTACAGAAAATCGGATATTTTTATACAAAAATGTAATAAAAAAAATACAATTTTATATTTATTTAATTATTATTAATTAAAGTTCTTTAAAAATAATTTTAACAATGTCTTATTATACGAAAATTAATTATGTTCAGAATGTTATATCAAGATTTGATGAAAAGTTTGGCTTGATCGCAAGACTTGATTATAAAAGTATAATGATTTTGTTCAAGTCTTTCAAAACTTATAAAATATAGATAAATAAATAAATAAATATCTTGGGACAACTCACACACGGCCATCTGATCCCAAGTTAAGCAGAGCTTGTGTTATGGTAACCAGACAACTGATAAACATACTTATATAATTTTTAAATATATACATATTATAGATCAAACGATCTTCTTATTTTTGTGATAACAAAGTACCTGATTATTTATTGGAGTGATTATTTTTTATAGCTCTTATCTTTTAAATGCCTTACAGGCTTTATACATAATGTCTATAATTTGCTTCCATAATTTTCTTAAGCTAAATCACACCTGCCTTGTTATCTCAACACCACCTTTTGTTACTCGTAGAGAAATTTAATAGGGATTGAATTTCTAAAAATAGCTTCCAGTGTGCCAGTGCGTCATAAAAAACTACTGTGCAATTGTTATGCTTCTAGCTTCAATAATCTGGGCTATGCGTTGATAATACTAGCTTATTACTGTTCTACTGCAGGTCCAAGAATTTTTCTCAAACACAGAAGGCAAGAGCGTTGACCACCACTAAGGCAAGAAATTTACGATTTATCCACAGTACAGAGGGGGCGTACCACAAGCCCTTATAAAGAGACGGCGCTAGACAACGTGTCTAACGCTGTCACTTGCACACGCCTGCAACAGGACTAAAACAATCTTACTTTAAACGTCATGGTATGGTAAAGGGGCAGATTTTGCCTAGTTTGGGGTCAAATTGTCCTTAGATATATATTAAAAGCTAGAAAAAAAAACTAATACAATATGAACCTTTCGACGACCAAGCGACAGCTGGCTCTCACGCGGCTATTGTCTTTCTATTGTGTCTCAATTTCTCGAATCACGTGTATTCGAAGGTTTAAATAATCCTGAGCCATGGTGCCCCTACATAATTGTGAAACGTCGAAGTGGGAAGCTAACTGGAGTTGCGTAAGCGCACAGTTTAGGTGTTCATGCGTGTTCTCTGAGTATTCCCATTCCCTAAACACATCCGGTGATTAACGATTATAATTAACTGCTAGCTGTGGTTTTACCATTCCTCTATCGAGTGTTTTACCAATAGGCGAGACGACGAAAAAAAAGTAATTAGTCCGTCAGTGAGATTATTAAAAAATTTTGGACACGTATTTTTTCTTTTTTCTCGTAAACGAAAAATGACAACGCTACAGTGCGTTGAAGTTGCGCGTGACGTCACGATCAGATACAATTTTTGCAGCACGGTGACGTCAAAAGCCACCACTCCGGAACTTTGTTGCTCTATATCTTTTTATTTTTTTGACCAGGCAAAAAATACGTGTCCCGTATTTTTGGCCGATCTACAAGACGGACTAAACAGAATGCCATTTTTTAATGCTGTCGTCATCCCTATTATATTGAGGGCGGCCTTAAGACTAACCGGATACAGCTGGATATCAGTGTTTTACGTGAAGCGACTGCCTATCAGACCTTTACAATCCAGTTATTAGGTGACACGATACCTCCTGTTTAAACTGGTCAAACTTTCTGACTTCTGACTCCAGCTGAATCCAGTTAGGCTGGAAGTAGAGCCCAACATAATAGGGATGACGATAGCATTAAAAAATTGACATTCTGTTTAGTCCGTCTGATAGATCGGTCGAAAATACGGGACACGTATTTTTTGCTTGATCACATTAATAAAAAAATACAAAGATAAAGAGCAACAAAATTCCAAAGTGGGGGCTTTTGACGTCACCGTCCTGCAAAAATTGTATCAGATCGTGACGTCATGCGCAACTTCAACGCACTGTAGCGTCGTCATTCTTCGTTTACGAGAAAAAAGAAAAAATACGTGTCCAAAATTTTTTGATAATCTATCTGACGGACTAATTACTTTTTTTTTGTCGTCTCGCCTATTGAGAGAAGGGTAGGGAGATGACAATGGCCCAGTTGTTAAGTAAACAGTAAGAAACATCAATTTATCGTGACAATATTTCACATTACATATGTATAATAATAACAATATTAGGGCCTGTTTCACGACTTCACAATAGATGCTATTTTCTAGACATATTCAAAAATTTAACAAAATTTGCATGAAGTTATCTGTTAGATATCGTATTATCATAATAATAATATAAAACAGGCCCTTAGTGTCCCAAATCTGAATAACAAATGAACAAAGTCGCACACTCCAATGTGTTAACAGTTTCGCTCCAGATAACGTTTTCTTGATTTGAGTCCTAACAAAACACTCTACAACGTAGAAAGACAAAGTTTGCTGATTTTAACAATAATTGTAGTAGAATTTTAAACATGTGAGGCGAATATCAACGTAATCTCGGTTTCTCAACCGAAATACAGAATTTGATATTTATTTATTTAAACTTCATTCACAAGCGTACAAGGGCGGACTATACTATACATATTATTTCTTACTAGCTTTTGCCCGCGACTTCGTTCGCGTAGATTAATAGCTTCCGTCCCCGGGGGATTTCCAGGATGAAAACTATTCTATGTCCTTTCTTGGGTCCCAGACTATATCTGTACCAAGTTTCATTTTGTCTACATATATTTAATATATATATATATATAATTTAGTGTTTCTGCAAGTGTCCGTATGTGCATCCGTGACATCACTAGCACTTTCGGCCCTATCTGAATATCAGCGCTGCAGTATTTTTTATGGAAAAAATCGCAGCATCATGCTGAGATAGGGACCGATTTTGGCCTCGCACAGGTATTTTGTTTTTGTTATATAGTTTCATGTTTTTTCTTTGTGTTATTTTTCATTTTCTGTGTGTGACCAAAATAAATGTTTTTCTTTCTTCTTTCTTTCTTTCATTCGAATCGGTTATGTGATTAAGGCGTTAAGAAGACTAGAAGAGACAGACAGACAGAGTTACTTTCGCATTTATAATATTAGTACGGGTTAATATTACTTTCTGCGTAAAAATGATTTTAATATTAAAATTTAGAAGGTTTTCCGAATATAAACATTAAAAGTCTTCTTAATTTCTATTTTCAACTTTTTACTTTGATTTTTGGTTATGTCAACACTTGTCAGTGACCATTGAAGAGTTCCATGGTCTATCTTCTGACTTCATCATCAGACCAAGTTTAATTTTTTATTAAACATATATATGAGAATTTTCTTAACAATCGCTAAAGTAGAACTACCAATACCAATAAAAAAGATCGCAATTTTAACAAAAAAAAACATGTTTAAGGTGACTAAAACCGTTTAAACTTAATAATAATGAATGTCACTTTAGTTACACTAATTCTAAAACTCCCCTCGCAGTGAAAACTAAGCCGCAATTTAGTTAGAACTGCTGTGTCCATGTTGGAATTAGTTTCGCACGTAGTAGTTTAGTTTGACAAAAACAAAAGCTACTAACAAACAGAATTGTTTCTGAAATTCAATAACAACTAGTCACCTGCATTTTGTGGTTTTAATCCCTCGCTTCTCGTATACCTTTTATACACACAGGTACATGTTATGTACTTTCTAAGATTGACCTTTTTTTGGGATGGGAAATCATTAAATGACTCCACCCGTTCCGGGCAGAACGGAAGGGAGTATCAGATTGACTAAAACCCATCCATGTTTCTGTGTGTCCGGGGCCGCGGTAGCTCTTTCAAACAACCCGCAGCCCCGGCAGACGTTGGCCCTTTCCCGTGCAATTATGCTGACATTGATTTGAGGCACGCGTGGAACACGAACGCGCCTTCGACCTGTCGTCGTCAAAAATCTAAGATATCCTGGACATCACATTGGAGGATACTGTGAGGAAACATGCACTAATAATCTAAAATCGCCAATCCAACTTGAGCAAGCTTGACGAGAAATGCTCGTACCTTCTCTGTATAAGAAGAGGCTTTTGCCCTTCAGTAGAACTATAATGGGCTGGTTTCGTATTGAAGTTAGTTCCTCAGTAAAAAATGTGCGTGTTTGTTAGTATGGACAAAGTCCATACAATATTTATTTTAGTTTGTGCCTCCTCTCATCGCTTCTAAAAATACATTTTATGGACAAGACAAATGATTTTGACTATAGATTATATCCAGGGTAACAGCATCAGCTTTTCATCGGTTTACCACAAAACATACAGTAAACATAACACTTCATTAATCAAACAATGTTATTTTTCCCTGTACACAGTTTACACGATTAGTTCAAACTCGTTTTGACCGCCATTAAATATGGCTGCCATTCTTGTCAGCAGTGATTTATTTTGATGAAGATAGTGCTGGCAGGAAAAATGAGTTATTTTGACGTTGAAGCCACGACTCACAAACAAAAGACGATAAAATCAACAAAGAGCCCTGATTGGAGGAAGTTACATTTGAAACAATAAGACAGCTGTCAGTTTAGTGTCACGATACGGTGTTCGAATTTTGAAATATGGAAGGCTACATTTTTGTGGTTGTATGGTGTAGTTTCTTTACATGCCTTGACAACTAGTTACATTTCGATTGGTTGAGCGTGTTTTTTTGCAACAATGTGTACCATTTGACATAGTGCTTACTTAATTTGATATTGGCTAACAACAATTCATGATCTTCTTAGCCTTTTCCCAGCTAATGTTGTGGTTGGCTCCCAGACTACCCGGATTTAGCTCATTACCAGTGTTTCACATGGAACAAACTTATCACCACAACTAAATAACCAATACCCATTGGCAAACAGATGGCCAGAATTTCTGGTTTACGAACCCCCGTAACGACTGTCAAAGACCTACAATAATTCCACGAGGACCTTAACAATACGGTATTTTACACCGTCATCAATTGACGCACTTTTTTAAAGCTGACAAAACGAGATTTTCCCAAAGGCAAAAGGAGGAAAAGGTGACAATTCCTTTCTTAGTGACGTCGTAAGGCAATGTCACCTTATGACGTCACTAAGTAAGCTTTTCAATTGTCTAATTGTTTATTAAATACAAAGCATCTAAAAATCTAATTTAATGGTAAATTGATAATGAATCGGATTTTTAGTCATTAAATTAGGAGAAATTTCATTGAAATTATGTTTGCTTTTATTGGTTAACCTTTCAACGACCAAGCGACAGCCGGCGGTCGCGCTGCTATTGTCTTTCTGTTGTGTCTCTAGTGTGTTCGAAGGTATAATGATGAAAAATACCCAATTCTAATCATCCTGTATCACAAATAAAGCCTGACACCAGATGCAGACAAAGGCCTTACTCGAATTTAACTACGACCGCTGGTTAGCTAACTTGAACAAGTTTAAATTGCCTTGCACTGTCTCGAGTGACTGTTGGTTTTGTGGGAACGTTAGGGCTACCACCTGGTAGGATTTCATTATTATAATTTAGAGCTGAGGTACTGGGGCCCTAGCCTGCTATTACAATCGTGTCTCAATGATAGGTTTTTGACGTGTAACGTCAAACTTTTGTCACATTTCCCATACAAGAACTGTCAAATATCCGGCCGATGACTGGTCATTGAGACACGATTGTAATAGCAGACTAGGGCCCCTGTATGCGTGTGTGCTCTGCAGAACCAAGAAGTTCCGTGATTGAAGTGAGCTAACGGAGCGCAAAGTAGATAGGTAGGCAAAATAATAATAATACCTATTAGTGTCCCACTGCAGGGCAAAGGCCTTCTCATACAGAGAAGGTACGAGCATTGATCACGACGCTTGATCAAGGCGGATTGGCGATTTCAGACTTATATTCTCTACAAGTTTAGGTTTCCTTACGATGTTTTCCTTCACCGATGTCTGTGATGTCCAAGATATTTTTTTTAAGGTGTGTGGGCAATCATCAAATGACTGCTCCCGTCCTGGGTGCGGCGGTCGGTGGGAGGGCATGTCAGACTTTTACTGACTAAAACCCTCTCATGTTCCTTCGATTGCCCTTTATATTCCAGGGTCACGGTAACTATTATAAACATTCCGCAACCCGTGATGTCCAAGATAAACATTAGAAAGTACAAAAATGAATTGAAAAAGTCACATTGGTACTTGCCAGGATTCGAACCCACAAAATCTTGCATGAGATTTCGGCAAATTCGACAAGTGTGTAGTTATCTAATTAATCTAAATCTAACTTTAAAACACTCATCAGTGTTCAAGAACCTAATTTCATTCAAAATCTCATGTTCTTCGCCGTTTTCAATCTCTTTGACGCAGGCCTCTGTGGTCATACACCACTGGCATTCAATTTGTTCATGCAATTCCCATCTCTCTAAGGCCTTATTGCTAGACCACTTTGCTCCAGATTGTCGGAACATATGCCTGTTATTGTTTGAAGAGCAGTACCGTCGAGGATTAAATCCCACCCAGAACATTGTCTGTGTCTATGGTTTATTTTTTTTAACAAACGAGTACTGAGTATATCTCTTTCACATTTCCAGTATTGACAGAGAGAGATATGAAATTAGTCGAGGCGAAGCCAACGCTTTTAACACCAATAATAACACTTATGCTGATTATGTGGACCAATAGAAATGCGGACAATATTTTTAGTACTCTTTGTTAAAAAAAACAGACTATAGCTTTTGCCCGCGACTTCGTCTGCGTTAAATAAAATTTGGGGGATTTCCGGGATGAAAACTATTCTCAGACTATATCTGTACAAAGTTTCATTCAAATCGTTTCAGTGGCTTAGGCCTGAAGAAGAGACAGACAGACAGATAGAAAGACAGACAGAGTTATTTTCGCATTTATAATATTAGTATGGATATGGATTAAAATTGCCTCTTGAGTCACTCTATCGATTGAAAAAACCGCATCAAAATCCGTTGCGTAGTTTTAAAGATTCAAGCATACATAGGAACAGACAGTGGGGAGCGACTTTATTTTATGCTATGTGTTGATATATACATAATTATGTGTTTGACCGGCTTGTTGGTCTAGTGATCAGTGACCCTGACTGCTAAGCCGAAAGCTGTGGGTTCGATTCTCAGCCAGGACAAACTTTGTGTGATGAGCGTAATTGTTTGTTCTGTGTCTGGGTATACTTTTTGTATAATATGTATGCAATTAAAAATTACATAAGTATGTATATCAGATGTCTGTTTACCATAGTACGGGCTATGTCAAGTTGATTAGATGTCTGTCTGTGAGTTGTCCTAATATATTATGGTTTTTGTTCATATTAAATATATTTTCAAACGGTTTTATTATTTATTACTTCAGTGTGGCAGCCCTGTTTTTACGGTCAGTGGCACAGATGGTTTGGTAGTTTGTAGAATGATTGTTGTGTTCAATACTCTATCGGCTATCGATCAGGATTGGACCCATTCGTGCAATTCAGATTTTGGTCTGTTTGTCTATTATTTTTTTCGTCTACGGCTGTTATTGGTGAAAAGTTTGCGGTATTATGATAATTGACTGTATATATTAGTGTTTACAATATATCAAAGCCCTTTTCTCGTACAAAGAAGGCAGGTGACGTCTTTTTTCATTCGTTTTTCTTCAATGAGATTCAAGCCTACGACAATCATAGAAAGTTTGTATGAAATTAAAAATTGGGTCTATTGATAACAATTTTTTTATATCTTGTTTTTAATCATTCGAAAGAGAAGCAAAGTAATTAATAAATATCTTGGGACAACTTACATACGACCATCTGATCCCAAGCAAAGCAGAGCTTGTGTTATGGTAACCAGACAACTGATATACGTATATAATGGGTTTTAGTCAGTAAAAGTCTGACACTCCGTCCCGCAACGCCCAGGGCGGGAGAAGTCATTTGATGATATTCAATCCATAAAAAAGAGGAGCGTCAAATCACACGATTGTCCAATTATTCTACTTCTACACTATTTGCCATACAATAACAAACTACTAATTATTAAGAGTACAAGTTTTAATGAACAAAGCTGTCATACCGTTAACCCATTGTTAGATGACTCTGTGTTCGTCTAACACAAATGTGGTACATTCTGCCTTGCTGGAGGGTGTAACAAGCGTGTTATGTGTGTAGATTGTAAAGGGAAGCGTGTAATCAGAAGCCCAATTATGACTACACTAATTATCCCGCGTGGTTTCACCGCTGTTTTTGGTTACTGCTGTGCTACCGAAGGTTGTAGCGTGATGTTATATAGCCAATCGACTTTCTCGATAAATGGGCTATCCAACACTATGGCAATTTTTCAATTCGGACCGTACTAATTTTTTAATTTCAACAACCAGTAAGATTTGAATCCGAAATTCCCTTCCTTTCTTTTCCGAACAAAACTTTATATTATACTAGCTTTTGCCCACGGCTTCGCTCGCGTTAGAAAGAAACAGAAAGTAGCCTATGTTACTCTCCATCCCTTCAACTATCTCCACTTAAAAATCACGTCAATTAGTCGCTCCGTTTTGCCGTGAAAGAAAGACAAACATACAGACAGACACACTTTCGCATTTATAATATTAATTAGTATTAGTATGGATTATTAGTACAGATAATAATAACCTTATGAAAACTTAAAAGTGCTTTCCGAGGGACGGGATGACCGTGATGTCCAAAATAAACTTTAGAAAGCACATATGGTGTAGTACTTACGGTTTATATTTTATCATTCTATGTGATTCTCCTTGCTTTTAATAGTATTTATAATTAGTTATAATATTCTGAAAAGAAATAATTAATTTGTAAACAATGCTTGACACTTTTTCATCTGACATTTGTCAATCATTCTATTTGTTTTCTTTATAGGTGGAGGTTGGTTTGTCTTCGTGAAGTTTGCATACGTTTTTATAGACCTGTACGCCTAATTTTGTTACAGGCACCCTCATTTTCTTTACTATTTCAAATTTTTGATTCAAAACATTGCGTTCCTAATAAAGTGTTCGAAAAGAGTCTTCTTTATCGATATTTTTGCAGAGGGAAGTGAGTCTTGTGCCGGCATCGAAAATAGAAGGAGTAACTGGGAGGTCTAGAAGTGAACCCTCTCATACATTATCGCAGAACCTCTGAGTGAAGTTTACCTCTGAGTGAGCCGGCCTCTCTCTTGGGTTCACCTCCCAGTTTACTCCTGCACGCGCTTCTGCCTAGCGTTGTTTATTTCTAGCCTCCGGCCTCAGCTACCGAGCTACCGAGGTACCTGCTCAGCCTTCGGCGTCAATTGCCGAGGCCCCTGCTCAGCCTCCGGCCTCCGCCGCCGAGGCGCCTACTCTGCCTCCGGCCTGCGTAGTCGGGGCACCTACTCTGCCTCCAGCCTCCGCTGACGAGGCGCCTACTCTGCCTCCGGCCTGTGTAGTCGGGGCGCCTACTCTGCCTCCAGCCTCCGCTGTCGAGGGGCCTACTCTGCCTCCGGCCTCCGGCCTCCGTTGCCGAGGCGCTTACCCTGGCTCCGGCATACAACGTGAAGCACCTCCGAATCCTGATTTTTAACATCCTCTCCTATTTATTTTAAATCCTACGAGTTTGGGCCAAAGTGTAGGGTCAGGTACTCTCATTGTTATAATTATAAATATATATTATTATCTGTTCTTTTCATAACTGTTTATTTTCTTTTCCTAACCTTCTGTTCGTCTGGGACTCCAGTTCCCTAAGGTTCTGGTTTCCTAGACGAACCTACCTGTGTGGTTGTTTCCCTGGGCCTCTACAACCCAGGGTAACGCTACAATGGATTGAAAACGTTGCATTAACACTTACCAGGTTTCGATCTCGCATACTTATGCTTGAAAGTACGCTTTACACTCACGGGACATCATGATATGCGCAGTTTACAAATTCTCACATGAATATTTCGTTTGAAAAACTCGAGTAAGTCTTATAAAATACTCGTTAAAAGCCTTCAGGTCTAAAATGTTGAATTTGCAAAATGTTGAATTTGCAAAATGTTGAATTCTCAAAATGTTGAATCCTAAAATGTTGAATTCGTAAAAAGTTGAATTCTCGGGATCCATAATGTTGAATTTGCAAAATGTTGTATACCGAAATGTTGAGTCCTGGCACAAGATCGGTAGCGTGGAGGTATTTGGGGGAGGCCTAATTCCAGCAGTGGGCGTCTTTTGGCAAATCTTATAATCTTCCTACGGGAAAATATCTGGCATCACATAGACCATCAAACTGAACAACTTTTTCCGGGTTGTTTTCGTTGAGTAACACCACTTTGTGTCACACTGTTACCCATCGGGAGAAAAAATCCCGATTAGTAAAACTAACTCATTTAGTTTCCCATTGTTTTACATATCGGGTATTTTTAATTTTCGCACAAGATTACTTAAATCAAAAACTTACTTGGCGCGCAGTAACGTGAAGTGGTAAATAGAAAACGTGATCATCAGATCCACCGTTTATACCTTCGAGGATCATCATAATGTGGGATGCATCGAAAATAAATCATTTAACCAATAAAATAAATACCAGAGTTATTCCTTTTTGTTCCATCGACGTTCCTGATACAGGAAATAAAGAATTAAACTGTTATGTACGTACGTAGCGATTCCGATGTTGGTCCACAGGAAAAAGTAGTTCAGTTTGATGGTCCGTACCAATACCCTCAAGTTGGCGACACCCTATGTTAGACACCCTGTAGGTACTAACTTTATCATGTGGTAGGTTTATGTATTAATTAATTTTACAGGGCTGTCTATGCGGGTGCCAGATATTTTCCCGGTATAGTAGGAAGTGTGCTCATTATAAGATTTGTCAAAAGACGTCCAATGCTAAAAATTTGGCCTCCCCCAAATACCTCCACCGCGACCGGTCTTTTTTTTTTTTTTTTTTTTGGTGAGTGGGAAATCATCCAATGACTGCTCCCGTCCTGGGTGCGACGGGAGGGCGTGTCAGACTCTTACTGACTAAAACCCACTCATGTTCCTTCGATTGCCCTTTATGTTCCGAGGTCACGGTAACTATTATAAACATTCCGCAACCCCGGCAGGCGTTGGCCCTGTTGGGCCCCTTCCTGTGCTGACTCCTTCTCTTTGAGGCGCGCGTGGAACAAAACGCGCCGTCTACGCGGTCCTGGTCCCAGCCGGGCGGCGAGCTACCCATAGCTCGCCATCCGCAGAACCGCGCCTACGGTGGCCGGTAGTCGTCTTGCGACTCTCGACGTCTTCGCCTGGGTCTTAGTCCGGGGCGAGAGGCTCGTCGTTGCCTCTCGCGCGCCGCCGCTTCCTTCACCAGCATAACTGCTTCGCAGAAGGAGGCGACGGCATCCCATTCCGTCTCGCCCCGGAGCATGGCCTGAACCAGCGCCGGGCGCGAGAGGTCACCGCCGCCACCGCGACCGGTCTTGTGGTAGGACTCAACATTTTGCAAATTCAACATTGTGGTCCGGGTGGGAAATTCAACTTTTTACAAATTCAACATTTTGGTATTCAACATTTTGCGAATTCAACATTTTACGAATTCAACATTTTGCAAATTCAACATTGTAGACCTGAAGGGTTTAAACTTTTCTTGCACTGCATGAAATAAATATGAGTACTCTGAATATAGTAACGTAATTCCTTATGCATACACATTCGATGCAATTTCATTCGTTTTAAATAAAATAAATAATAATAATAAATAAAGTATAATAATAAATAAATAAAAATCATTTATTTCAGACTGTAGTCAGTTTTAAACTTGCTATTTTATAAATGTTTTTTCCGGAGTAGGATTTTTGTTTAACTTAATAGGATAGACACGTTAAATGATACTATGCTATTGTTGTCCAATGTTGGGCTAATGTGACTTCTCGTAAAGAGAAGTCACTAGTATTGGTCTCCATGTTGCTCAAGGCGTTTTTTTTTTTTAATAACTTTATATTTGTAAATCGTTCAAATCGAACGTTGTCTTAGAGATATTAAACTTAGAGAATATGTTCTATGTGAAAGGTAAGTATCCACTAAGAACCGGGGTTGCGGAATGTCCCGGGGTTGCGGAATGATTATAATAGTTACCGTGGCCCCGGAACATAAAGAGCAACCGAAGGAACATAAGTAGGTTTCAGTAAAAGTCTGACACGCCCTCCCGCCGCGCTTAGGACGGGAGAAGTCATTTGATGATTTCCCACTCCACTAAGAAAAGATTTTTGGAAATTCAAACTGTAAATTGTTAAAACTAGGAAATGGAAGTTTCGAATTCTACGCGGGCCAAGCCACGGGCTAAAGCTGCTCTTCATTTGTTTCTATACAATGATTTTCTTATGTATTATCTATTATCTTACAAATATTTCAGATCTGAAAGTTTGTAATGATTGATTGATTATTAGATGTTTGTTATCATTTAACGCAAAAACTACGAACTGGTTCATAGTATTATCATATAGTTTATCATCAGAATCCATACTTACTAATATTATAAATGCGAAAGTAACTCTGTCTGTCTGTCTGCCTGTCTCTTTTTCACGCCTTAACCACTGGACCGATTTGAATGTAATTTGGTACAGATACAGTCTGGACCCTAGAAAGGATATTGGATAGTTTTCATACCAGCCATTCCCCGGGAGCGGGAACTATTAGTCACGCGGACGAAGTCGCGGGCAAAAGCTAGTAACACATAAACTACATAACGCCACGCTGTGACCCACGGGAGTGAGGTAGTAAGCAAAGACCTGACATAAAGCAGGTGAAGCCGCGGTATCATAGATCAGCTGGTATTTTGTTTCTATACAAAAATACAAAACGAGCATTTGCAGAATTTCATTCACAAAGTCGTACTTAAACCGTTTAATCGAATTTTAAGGGGTGTGATCCAATAGTTGCCATCTGTTCAAAATAATTGTTACATTCCGTAGCTTTTGTTCAAACATTTTTATAGTTTAATTGAAATCTCGTGTTAGCAGAGCCATAAACTCAATTTGCAATAAATATTTTGTAACACATTAACATTGAAAAATATTAGAGTTTACTTTGGCGTTAAAATTAATGTTATTTGGAAATTTCTCAAATTATGTAATTACGAGCAACCTACCTGACCTTCGCACGGGTGTAACAAATCTTTGAAAATATCAACTTTCTTAACTACACACATCAAAAGTGTCTAGGGATATTTCAATTAAACCTAAATTACTAAAATTCTATTAACTTTTTGTTAAAACATGTACACATTAAAATAAACCTTGTTTAATAGACTATTTAATCTGATAATAAACTTTTAGATAAAGTTAAATTTAAAAAAAACTTAGAAGAAGATGAAAAACTCAAACAAAATTTCAATCTTAACTTTATTTTTGAAACATCAAAACTTAAACAAAACAACAATTTTTTTTATAAAAATTCTTGAAAACTTAAAATTAATATTCCGTGGATCCACCTAAGACTCTCCTGACACATCTGCAGCGGTTCTGCATACTCAAAACAAGGGTGTCAATATCCTGTTGTGAAATACTGTCCCATAATTGCCGTTTCTGAAGCCATGAAGACCAGTCAGAGCGTTATATCCAGGCTTTGGTCATGTTATCGTGTCACGGACGAAGTGGTGGAACGGCACCGAGGACCTCAACGCATTACAACACATGTGCAGGACCGATTCATAGTAAATGCTGCACGAAGTCAACTAAATGCAGCGGCGATGCAATTGGTTCAAAGGCTACAGAGAGAGTATGGTTTGCTGGTAAGCGGTCAAACTTTGAGAAGGCGACTGCATGAAGTCAATCTACGTGCTCGTAGGCCATTTTGGGTATCAGCACTAAGGAGAGGTAATCGAGGATGAAGATTACAATGGGCTATTGCACACGAAAACTGGAACCATTCTCAATGGTCACTTGTGCTTTTCACTGATGAATCTAGGTTTGGGTTTCATCCTGATTCGCGAAGAGTACGCGTTTGGAGAAAACCTGGACGTTGGAATCGACTGCAGCACCCACAACAAGTTCATGCATATTAAGGTGGCACGATTATGGTTTGGGCAGGAATTCGTCTCGGCGGTAGAACGGACCTCGTTTGGATACAAGGCAATATGACTGCTCGAAAATACCGAGATGAGGTGCTAGAGCCTGTAATCTTGCCCCACAAACAGCAAATGGGACAAAATTTCCAGCTAATGCACGACAATGCCCGTCCACATACGGCGCGTATCGTTACAAGTTGGTTACAACAGCATGTTATCCAAGCTTTAGACCGGCCTGCACAATCCTCTGACTTAAATCCTATTGAGCATGCCTGGAATATGCTTCAGAGAAGAGCTCGTAGGAATTTCCCTGTTGATATTGTGCATCAAAACCAGCTTTTCTTGCATCTTAGCAGGATTTGGGACTGTACTCCACAACAGGATATTGACACCCTTGTTTTGAGTATGCAGAACCGCTCCAGATGTGTCAGGAGAGTCTTAGGTGGATCCACGAATTATTAATTTTAAGTTTACAACAATTTTTATAAAAAAAAAATTGTTTTGTTGTTTAGGTTTGAAATTTCAAAAATAAAGTTAAATTGAAATTTTGTTGAGTTTTTCCTCTTCTTCTAAGTTTTTTTTTTAATTTAACTTTATCTAAAAGTTTATTATCAGATTAGATAGGCAATTAAACAAGGTTTATTTTAAAGTGTAGGTGTCTTAACAAAAAGTTAATAGAATTTTAGTTATTTAAGTTTTTAATTAAAATATCCCTAGACACTTTTGATGTGTGTATATTATGCATGTATTTAAAATATAAACCTTACTCTTGAATGACTTAATCTATTAAAAAAATGCATCACTGATATTCACGGACATCACTGACATCTCGTGCCTCGGAAAGCACGTAAAGGCGTTGGTCCCGGATGTCATTTGTAGAACTTTGACAGAAGTTACGGGTATTCAGAAGCCAGAAAGTCTGACCAGTCTAACCAAGGGGTATTGTGTCGCTTAGTTACTGGGTTGTGAGGGTCTGATAGGCAGTCGCTTCACGAAAAACACTGGTATCCAGCTGAATCCGGTTAGGCTGGAAGCCGACCCCAACAAAGTTGGGAAAAGGCTCGGGAGATGATGATGATTAAAAAAATGCATCAAAATTCATTGCGTATTTATGAATTCTCTTCCCTGCTAACACTACAGACATTCATAAAAACCACATCAACTATTAAAAGTTAGACAACGTAAACAAACCCTTAAAACTCTCTGACATCCTTAGGGATCAACGTGATTGTTACAAACTGGTTATATTCCCACTAAATCTGAAGAAAACCTTAGAGAAAGTAGTGTAAAAGTCTATAAAAGTATCGTTTTTACAGCTCAAGGGATTAATATTTGTGTAATGGAAGGAATATTTTTATGCTTATCCTCAGTTTTTGTTAGAAACTTGAAGGCTTTGTAAATGGGGAGTTTTGAAAGAGTCTTATAATAAATTTTAGCCTATTATTGTCTCAGCTCAGTCGTGATGGCAAGTGGCTAAGGTATACCTCATCATACTTCATCATCATCTCCCTATCTTATTCTCAACTATACTAGGGTCGACTTACAGTCTAACTAAATCCAACTGAATACCGGTGTTTTATTATATTATTTATTATTATTATTTATTATAAGCCTAAATTTTCCCACTGCAGGGCAAAGGCCTCCCTACCCTCCTCCCACCTCTCTCTGCATAAAGCTATTTGGGACCAGTCTTTATCGAAGGAGTCTAGTTCGTCCCGCCATCTCCGCCTCGGCCTACCGCGATGTCGCTTTCCATGTAAAGGCACCCATTGGCTCGTGCGTTTAGCGTAAACGTTTTATTATATACATGTAATTTTTGACGGAAATGGTTTTCAGATTATATTCATTCTAATTCACATTTAAGCATGTAAAAAGGCTTTTGTAACACTATTATTTTAAAAGAGTAAGTATTGAGTTTCTTGCCCATTCTTCTCCATACGAAACAACATTTTGGAATGGGCAACTAGATTCACTTTTGTTTTGTAAATGACGTTTCAAAGTGCCTTTTTGGTCTAATGAAAATAAATGATTTGACTATTTACTATCATATGGAGCAACTGCCTATCAGACATTA
Organism: Athetis lepigone; assembly: GCA_033675125.1. Taxonomy (NCBI): domain Eukaryota; kingdom Metazoa; phylum Arthropoda; class Insecta; order Lepidoptera; family Noctuidae; genus Athetis; species Athetis lepigone. Next base: position 2,663,459 of record CM066215.1, on the reverse strand, counting down.
ACAATCCGTGCAGCTTCTTGGTAAGACTAATTTTGTCGGATTTCTGGCTTTTGAAAACCTGTATTTTTTTTTTTCATTTTTGGTGAGTGGGAAATCATCAAATGACTGCTCCCGTACTGGGTGCGGTGGGAGGGGCGTGTCAGACTTTCACTGACTAAAACCCACTCGTGTTCCTTTTTTTTTTGGTGAGTGGGAAATCATCCAATGACTGCTCCCGTCTTGGGTGCGGCGCGAGGGCGTGTCAGACTCTTACTGACTAAAACCCACTCGTGTTCCTTCGGTGGCCCTTTATGTTCCAGGTTCACGGTAACTATTATAAACATTCCGCAACTTATAAGCATTCTGCAACAATACCTGTAATTTTATGGACGACAACCGTGACCAACGGCATTCCGTGATATACTTAGAACATAATGAACTGAAAAAGTCAGAAAGGAAATGACACAACCTTATGTAATTTATGTGTAAAAAACAAATGAATGGAATAAAAATAATGCATTCAGGCACAATCTACGGTTGAAATCATTATTTATTGAGTTAGTTAAGAGGCCTCTGCGAGCTGATTTTGGCCCCTCGTATGTCTTCCGAACCCCAAAGGATCCCGAAATATATAAATAAACTAGCTGTCCCCTGCGGTTTCACCCGCATTTTTCGTTACTGCTCCGCTCCCGTGGGTCGTAGCGTGATGGTATATAGCCTATCTATAGCATTCCTCGATAAATGGGCTATCTAACACTGAAATAATTTTTCAAATCGGGCCAGTAGTTCCAGAGATAACCTCCTACATACAAACTTACAAATTTTACCTCTTTATAATATTAGTATAGATAAAAAAACACATTTTACTGACAGAATATCGATCTGCCGGCCATTATTTAGAATTTCCTTATGGGAAATGAAACTTACTTGGCTACAAATATCGATTTAGCAAACTAGCTTAAACAACAAAACAAAAACGGAAATAAATATACTTTATTTGTTCGTTTAAAATGAATATCAAAATAGTGGAAAGCAGATTTAAACAGTCTAGTAATTTCATTTGAGTGCATTTTTCCCTCGAATAAACATAATTTGGATAAACGTTTCTCACAGTGAAAATGGAAAATTTATACGAAGCTCCAACGATTTCTATTCCAAACTTATACATTTCAAAGCGTTACTTGAACGGTCGAAACGCACTCGAATGATTTTGAAAATCTGCTATGTTCTGAAAATTGATTATTCTATTTTATAGTTGAATAATTAAATTAATATGCCAAAGTTATAAAATGATTTATTTATATTATTAACCGACGACCATGCGATAGCCGGCTGTCGGGCTGCTATTGTCCTTCTATTGTCTTGTAATCTTTCTAATGAACTTGATGTAGTTTATGACACTGAATTTGTTTACCAGTTTTTATCACCGGTCCTTTCGAACGTAGGCGATTTTTGTTTACGGTCGAATGGCCCGCGGGCCCTGCGATTTGGGCCGTTCAGACTAAATACCCCACGCGCGATATACGCCTATTTGGTGCTTATAATCAAAACTTTGAAACTCTGTCGATGAAGCATGCGCATAGTATGATTAATTTTGTATAAAAACTGTTGGTCTAGTGGTTAGTGACCCTGACTGCTAAGCCGAGGTCGATTCCCACTCGGGACAAACTTTGTGTGATGAGCATGATTGTTTTGTTCTGTGTCTGGGTGTAATTTTATCTATAATGTATGTATTTATAAATTATATAAGTATGTTTATCAGTTGTCTGTTCACCATAGTACAAGCTCTGCTTAGTTTGGGATCAGATGACCGTGTGTGAGTTGTCCAAGGATATTTATTTATTTATATATGACAGACACGCTACGCCTCCGTGGACAATGACACTAATAGTAAAATTGTAACCTTAAGTCAATGCCATTTTTTAATGAAACGACGTCATTTTTATAATTTAGCCACGTTTTACCTAGTAGTCTAATATAGTTAAGAAACGTCTTAACATTGTTTTCAATTTTTTTTGTCATTATAAGACCCTTGAAATTTTACCTCAAGAAAAACAATTTAATAACATAATTCTATCAAATTATGTAAATAAACAAGAGACCAATATATTCAGAGTATTTTTTCGCCTGAATGAATATGAAATTTGGCGTAAAGCCAGGCTGTTATAATACTTATTTCTTGATAAATAGAGAATATGTTCGCAATAAGCTTCAAAATTATTTACAAATTGTTATTCTTTCTTTGAAACACAGCTGTCTAACTGAGATTAGAAAAGATTCGTTGCATAAAGAATTAAAAATTGATTAATGATAATACACAATGGTGCCGATTCTCTTATTCACAAACTAACGTAAATTTAAGTTAATTGCATCTTTCTCTTTCTATTTCATTAAGAAAACTACAGAAGACAAAATATTAGTTAAGTTCTGTCAAATTTAGTCACTTCATAGATAATTTAAACGCGATTTAAAAACATGGCGACTAATATACGCCAATTTTCTTCAGGCGCTGTCTAATTTGACAGGATTAAACTAAAATGTATCTTCTGTCCTTTTCTTTAAGAAATGGAAAGAGCAAGATGCATTTAACTTAAATTTAGTTAAATTTTTGAACAAGAGAATCAGCCAACCAATATCAAACTATTATTGTCCGACTGGATGACAAAGGTGGAGACCACTTCTCATATTTAAAGCACAAGCATTAACCACGATTTGTAATCTTAAATAATATTAAACAAAGGGTCTCTGTTTATTCACTATAAACACAAAATCTACTGAAAGGATTTTTATGCCGTTTTTAGTAATAAGGTAATTAATGAGAAAAATTTTGGTGATATTTGAACGTATTGAAAATTCCTACTAATATTATAAATGCGAAAGTTTGTAAGTGTGTGGGGTGTTTGATATTCTTTCACTCAAACATTAACCAAACTAAACCAAAAAAAACTACCACATTAACCAAACTAAACCAAAAACCTAAAAAAACGCGAGTGAAACTGCGGGGGACAGCTGGTAAAATCTTCGTTTTAAAGGCTGCCTGCAGCAAGAACTGGATTTCTGCAAAATTGAAAAGAAAAAAAACAAAATCACGAAAATTGTTATATAGATAAAAAAAACTTGAACCGTTTACATATCGACTCGAATTACGAAAACCCATAACATTTTCTACGTAAATCTGGTTTACCGTAAAAGCAGTTTTCCGAAACGAGAATTCCCAGACACCTGTAAAAATACAATCAAATAAAAAATAGTAGTTCGAGGTTGATTGTAAGTATAACAGTTAATACATTCACCATTATAGTTTTATATGTATTAGTTTAAACCCACGCGAGCCGTAACAGTTGATTGAAAGAAGCGTTACTACAAGAGCTGTGAAGTCGGCCAACTATTTTTATACATTTGTTATTCAATTTTGAGTATTTTTAAAATTGACTGTGTGTGGTCTTTCATGTATGTACAAAAGATAAAATAGACTGATTCTCTGAGTCATCGATATATGTATAAGTGAAACCGCTGGGTCTGCAAGCAAGAAATTTTACAAACCAAAATAACTAGGAGACGTAAGAGTGCACTAAGAAAGAAGTTTCAAAAATTTAAACCCTGAAAGTGGAGATCTGGGACGTAATTTTGCATGAAAATCTGCCCTTTTCTAAGCAATAGTTTTTTCATGAATATCTGCCCTATTCTGAGGCTTTTTCATGGAAATTTATCCTTTTATAAGTGACAGCTTTTTCATGATTATTTTTTCTTTTCTAATAAATAGTTTTTTCATAAAAATCTGCTCTATTCTAAACGAAAGCTTTTTCATAAAAACCTGTCTTGTCCTAAGTGAAAGCTTTTTCCTTTTCCTGGTAGATCCACTGTCAGCGTCTAATCTCAAATAAACTATAAAAGAAATTTCAAATTTTCTACTTAAAAGTGTACGTACAAGTTCAGAATAGTTAGAATCGTTTGAAATAAAAGTCAGAATTAAGCCTTACTATACCTGCACTTTAAAAGCTGCGCCACACAAAAGCGTTAACGCAGCGTTATAACGCCACATTTACGCTGCGGCGTGGCGAAACCATTAACCTATCAATGCAGTCTACAATAAAATATTTACAGTCGATCAAACCGCGCTTTTACTTAAATGCACCACGTAAGTAATACAAGAGTTCCTGTTTCTCGTAACTTATTCTTGTGTTTTAGTGACGTGATGGTCTAGTATTTAATTCTTTACTAATGTGACTTTTCAATATTTTTTTGTTTAATATAAAACTTCTCCTACACTAAGATTTTTTCTTGTGACGTCAATGCGTCTACATACATAAAAACTCAAATTCAAAAACAGCCAGACTCAATCTGTGTAACATAGAAATATTTGACAAGTGTGAATCAAACCCGCGACAGACGGCGCCACAGCCAAGCGCTTAACCACTGCGCCTTACGTGACGTCAAAACAAAATATATTATTTTCTTTATCCAGGACATCACTAAAATCTAGTGCCCCGATAAAGCCGTTGGTCTCAGTTGTAATTCGTAAACCAAGTCTTCGACAGTCGTCGTCGAAAAGTCTCGCTGATGGTGGCGGGTGCGTTGGATCATTCGGTTCCCTTCAAAATGGTTGAGCTGGATGGTGCTGAGGTCACGCGTCATGCTCGTGAACGGGCGCAGTCAGTTGAGTACGGTCATCTCTTAACTGCCATGACTTTTTTATTTTTATTATTATTTTTTAATCATTTATTGTTTTTTTTTTTGTTATTTACTTACATTGTTTTCACATATAGAAGCACCAAAATGAATGTAACCAAGTTTTTTGTAAAACATGATTTTTTAAAAAAGAGTGTCCGTGGAGTTTCTTGCCTGTTCTTCTCCATAGAAATCTACGTTTTGGAACAGGCAATTAGCGTCACTTTTCTGACTGACCGACCGACTCTTTGACAATTCATAAGTGCCTATAAATGGTCTAAGTGAAATAAATGCCTTGAATTTTGAATTTTTTGAATTTTGTCGTTACGGGTAGTCAGAAACCAGAAAGTCTAACAATCAGTCTACCCAAGGGGTATCGTGTTACGCAATAACTGAGTAGTGAAGGTCTGAAGGTCTCTCAGGCAGTCGTTTCATGTAAAACTGTCTGAAAATGTGTTTAGCTGGATCGGCTCAGTTCTATAATGTACATTTCGCAAAACGCACCCCCCACGAAAAACATAAGTCAGCAAAGTATGTAAGTATACAGGGCCGTCATCTACAATTGAGGTTTTCTTGAAAACCAATGAATGTATTCAAATGAAATTTAACCTAATTGAAGAACTAGTTGTTTTCTACTGTAGTTTAAATTTTCAACCGACTTCAAAAAAAAAGGAGGAGGAGGTTCTCAATTCGACTGTATTTTTTTTTTATGTTTGTTACTTGATTTCTCGGAGACGCCTGGACTGATTTCAAAAATTCTTTTTTTAATTGAAAGGGTATGCTCGTCATTTGGTCCCATTGTCATCAGGTCAGGATCTGGTGGTGGAAACCCTGAGAAATTGATGGCATCTCTAGAAAGTTGTAGGCAAGCATCGGGTAAAAACTTAATATTAATGTGTATATCTGATGAGACTACAATACCATGGAGGTTTGGGGCACACCTGATGATGGAGACGACAGAGAATCAAGGGAACTCCTCACCGGTACATCTTAGCTACATCGTCTTTGGGCTTATTTTATTCGTGATGACAAGAACTTTACGTCGAGATGCGTTATGACTGCCACTGCAAGCTCCGTGATGCAGGTGCAGTACAGTTTAGGGAACTCTTTAATGGTTGATAGCAGCTACATAGTGTTTGAGCTTATTTTATTCGTCTTGATGAGCACTTTACACCGAGATTGATAGATTCTGCAGATTCGATAGTGGTAGGTAGTGTATGAAACTTGGTATGGAAATTGGCAGCCTGGATACTTTAGTCAGACACTAAAAAGTAAGAAATAAAAAACTTTTTACAAAAAAATAATAACCGCCTTCAAAAACTAAAAACATAAAAATAACTAAAATTTCGGAAGTCGGTGGCAACACAAATTGACTGGCAGAAGAGATAAGCCACCGACTTCCGAAATTTTAGTTATTTTTATGTTTTTAGTTTTTGAAGGCGGTTATTATTTTTTTGTAAAAAGTTTTTTTATTAGAAAGTATCCGTCGGTTTTTGGGAAATCTTAAACTGTATCTGACGGCCCTGTATACTTATACACTTTGCTGACTGTACTTTTCTCACTAGTTAGATTAAAAGCCGACCTAACATAGTTGGGGAAAGGCTAAGGAGATGAGGAAAACAGTATTCATTGTTTTTCATCTTAAACAGCCAAGATTAGTCACCAAAATGTGTAGTTTGTACACACAAATGATCGTCGCGTTACCACGAATAGGCGAAAATATCTCCATCCGATTTACTATCAGGAACGGAGCCAAAACTCGTAAATTAATGTTTGTCTATTTGTGTGTCTATCATTCGAAATCAGTTCACTAGCCATTGAATTGAGCATAATCACCATAAGCTTTGGATTTCATCTTATCTGCGAAAAGAGATTACTTTTTGGTTCTTTTTAATGATTGGTATTTTTTTATCGCATGTATTTACGTCAGAAGTTACAGTAGTTCTCAAACTTGACTATGGTGACTAACGTGCCGTTTTTTTTCCAGAATCTCTCTGTATAAAGCTAATCCAGATGCTGCCTTTATTTTGATATTGTTTTTATTGTCTGGCTTTAAAAAGAGACAATGGTCTCTGGTTTTTTTATAAAATTCGAATGATATTTGATGGATGACGCTGGGAATCAGTTTGCGATCGTGCCTAAACCAGACGCATATACGTATTTTTTACAATAATTCATAATAACGACGAGTCACGACTTGCGGAGGCTAGTAAAATTGCATCTAAACTATTACATTACAAGTCAACACTACTCAGAACGCATTAAACGCTAAAACTCATAGCACCCCGTTGTTTCAATAATGAAATGAATGAACTCTACAAATCCGCCATCTTAACACCACGTCACGTCATAAAACCGCCATAAAGTGACGTCACTTATTTTATTTATATTTTTATTCGACGTCGAAGTATCCCGTTATATTGGCCACCCGGGACGCTGGCGATATTAACTTCAGTTAGTGTTGTGTGATATTTTGTATTGGCTCGATAAATGCGTTGACTCGTTGGTATTATGTTTACCATACAGTATATTTTTGCCTTGTGTAAACAATGTTTTTTACAGGCTGATTTAGAATTGAAAAAGAAAATAATTTAAATTTTTGTTGTACTTATGTATCACAACTTCGTTTTGCATGCTGACTGTTAATGTTCTGTGAAACTACAAGAAGAAATTCTATATTTTTTGTCAGTAAGTCAAACAAATATTTAAAATAACAATGATTCATTAATAATAAAAATTCATTCATAAAGCATTAAAAAAGAAACATATATAACATTGATCGTTTTTCTTGTATCATTTCTTACAAGTTATCATTTAAAAACTCATGTCAAGAGATTTAAAGCAATCGTCAATCACGAAAGCATCTTGTTTGACAGGACGTCTCTCGGTGTCCGCATGTTATACCAGTCGCAGGCATTTGATAAATGATTCTACTGTCTACCTCGAAATTTTATAACCGGCCTAAATCGGCAAATTAACAAAGCAGAACTGCATTTTTATTCCTGCAACTCAGAAATAAAAGCTGAACTGCATTTATTTCATAGTTTTTTGAAAAAGAGACCGACTATCCGACTCGGATTGCTCTGACGTTTTGCCTTCGGAATTTTACATAACGTCAAGCGTTTACGCCAAGCTTACGAGGCATTATGTAAACGGTATATTATACAAACTGCCTGCGACATACATAACCAAGCTAAAAACCCACTCAATCTAATATTCTAAAGTGCTTCACATGCATTCAAGTTCCTTCCTTCAAACGGAACACAACTGCCACCGACACCGGTGGTATCACGTACTATGACGTCACACGACGTCGACGTCTAGACGTCAAGTGGTCACGCTGGAAATTCACACGATGGAAACTAAATTTCTCACTTAAATGGTCTGACGTCGTACATATACATGTATTTTGCTTTGTGCAAGTCGGGTGACATTTTGGTCAAAATGTTAAAGAACTAAGATGGTGTTTCATGTCGTTAAGGTTCTAGTTGTGGGAAGCTGTTGGTACAATAGGGTCACTGACTTTTGTAAGTTTTTTTTATTGGTCGGTTTACCAAGAGTAAAATCGCCTTTTACTTTGCCTGTAGGTCCATACAATTGTGTAAAATGGCCATTTCCCTTGCCTTCTGCATTTTTTTAATCTATAAAAGTATAGTATGATAAATAGAAGATAGTAAGTAGAAATACAGTGTAGTACATTCTCTTAAGATTTCAATTTTCGAGAAGCTTCATCGGTTAAGGTATTTCGCCCTACTGAAAGTTTTCTCCCTGTATATTTTTTCACGTGAATCTTCCAAACCAAAGATCATAAAAATCGATGCAGCCATTCTCGAGTTATAAATGGAACACATTTACTAAGAAATAAATGCTATTCTATTCTAAAATAACACGACTTTGCTTTATTTATAAAGACTACACGTGAAGACGATGTATGTACCATTCATAAAATCACCAATAACAATCGCTTTCCTTTTAGGAGAACTACTAAACAACTCAACTTTTTACGATGAAACTTTCTACGTAGTCTCGATATACCATCTATTTCCATTCCGGCCATTTTATTAGCAATATTATTGATATTACCGGCACGCCGCCTTGCACTTTATGCTTTGGCAAGGGACCAAAAGTAACAATTTTGCGCAAAATTGCAAGTGTTTACAAATTTACACACCTAAATATAGGCGGGTTTCGGTAACCGTAACAGTTGTAAGTATAGTTTGTGACCTTGAGTAGGTACTTATTAGCTTTGCCGTACCGCGTATAAAACAGGATACCAGATAAGATTGATTATTAGACTTTCTTGGTAACTGTCAAAGATCTACGAATAGTTTACAGGTACCAACGACTTTATGTGCTTTTCAAGGCACGGAGTCGTCACAACAAAAAACTTGTAGCAAGCAAAATTACCTGAATATTAACTCCGGATCCTACGCTTAGCCGTTGTGTAACTATGAGACTGGCGACGCAGTCTCCTTGTCTTAACCAACACTTAAGTAATAACTAAAGCTCGACAATACTGAGCGAGAAAAAATTGCTTTTCATTGGCGTGCCTTTCATACAAACCGACTATACTAGCTTGCACTAATTAGATCATTACATATCTTTTGATTATCAGTATACAAATACAAAGAAAAACCAAATACTAAAAGTTATTGGAAAAGTCTCTCAGTGACTAGCTGGAGTTTTTCTAAATTAGAAAAATCTATAGGACTTGAATTTTTTTTTGCCCCTAGACATGCCACTGCTTCTTTAGAACATTTTAGTGAACTGAGCCTGACATCCCACCCATTCTTAATGACAACTCACTGCACACTAATTTCACAAACAATCACTGTCTCCTCATGATAAAGACAGCGGCAACAAAAACAACGCCACAGCCTACAAAAATAAATAAATAGCAGCAGTGTATCAACCGAGCGACCCTTTCCCTTAATCTAAGGGTGTTAAACCATACATCACTCCCTCAAATGACCATAAAGTTGGTAGAAGAACCCACTTAACGTTGTAATACTCTTATCTTGCGTTTGTGGTGACACCGGGTATCGGTGGAAGATTTATGAAAGCTATATTTTTAGGCTGTGGCAGTTACTGTATTGGCAAGTCATTTGGGAGTCTTGTGGATGAAATTGAGTTTGTAATGCGAGAAATTGATTTAGAGGTATATGTCTATTTATGTGCGTATACATGGGTCCTGATAGCGAAGCTGGCACCACTGCCTATTATAAACATTAAAAATACAATCGTAAATAGAAAAAGAAATTTGAAGCAGAACACTCTTGTGATATAGAACTATTGTGTCTTATAAGGACGTTAATCTGAATAAATAAGAATATTTGAGTCAGAAATACGTTTAAAAGAATAACAATGCAGAATAAGAAAAATAAGGTTCTTAAGTTTTTGCACATAAACTTAACCGTTGGACGACCAAGCGACAGCCGGCTGTCGCGCTGCTATTGTCTTTATATTGTATCTCAAATCACCTGTAATCGAAGGTTTAAAACCAAATTGAACTAACTATAGACCTTTACAACATTAGATACCACAAATCGGCCCTTTAGATTCAGATCATTTATTTTTCGAAGAACGCCATGCGAAGTCCATAAGGAAAAACACATCACTATGAGGCTTGTTAGAGGTAAATGAGAGGCTGTAAGTCTCTGTAAACATTTTATTTATATCTGGCTCTTTGTGTCAAAAATAGGGATGACGACAACATTAAAAAAAGGCATTCTGTTTAGTCCGTCTGATAAATCGGCCAAAAATACGGGACACGTATTTTTTGCTTAATCAAATTAATTAAAAAATACAAAGATAAAAAATCAACAAAGTTTCGGAGTGGGGGCTTTTGATGTCACCGTCCTGCAAAATATGTATCTGATCGTGACGTCATGCGCAACTTTAACGCACTGTATCTTAATCATTCTTCGTTTACGAGAAAAAAAAATACGTGTCCAAAATTTTTTGATAATCTATCTGACGGAATAATCACTTTTTTTTTGTCGTCTCGCCTATTAACACGCAGGAACAAAAACTCAGCATGATTATATATTATATTTATATTAGTATAAATTATTTATTAATCCCTACACACACTAGGCTTCATATAACAGAAACACGACATAATGACATAACGAGCAACCCTATTAATTTACTTATAATTTATACACTCAGGCTTTCCCAAATTTTCCATTGGAAAGCGTGACTAATAACGTACATTTTGACATGTATAATGACCGTTTTTACATTTTTCAAATGTCATTCAATCCTTGTTGAACCGATGCACGCAATCCGATAATAAAGTTGGTTAAAACGCAATATAGCGTTTTTCAATTCTGACTCAATTTTAGGCTTGGAAAAAAACACGTTTTTTTATAGTTTGACCGGCTCTGTAAATGGGTGTTCATTTCCTATGTGCCAGTGTTGCCGACTGATAATGACTTGCCATATTTTGTGTATTTTAGTCTGAGAAAGGTTATCATTTCCTATTTTTGTTTGGTTTACTTGATTGGTCGCTTCGTTTTTGATTGGTAAATCTGAAATCGCCATTCTACTTTGAGCAATGGTGGCGATCAATGCTTGTGTCGTTTCTATTCTTTTTTTAACAACATCCTGTGCTTTTATGACTTTAATCAATAGAGTCATTCATAAGGATCATTTTTTTATATTTTAAACAAACAGGAATTAAAATTATATATATCATGAAATTTTAACTTTTAAACCGAAGGTTAATATGCTTCAGATTTACGGTTTTCTTTTAAGTTTATCAAACGTGTTTATTAGAGGTATTTGGTTTTTATACATGACTAGCTTTTGCCCGCGGCTTCGCCCGCGTGGATGTCGGTTATATCGCGTTTTCAAAAGAACTCTTTAAAAGTTGGGGATAAAAACTATCCTGTTCTTTCTCAAGGTCAACTCTATCTCTGTACCAAATTTCATTAAAATCAGTTCAATGGTTTAGACGTGAAAGCGTAACAGACAGACAGACAGACAGAGTTACTTTCGCATTTATAATATTAATAGTAGGGATTTAGCGTCGTCTGATGTCATAAAAACCTAGTGTTACTGTTTTAGATGTGTCATGTATGATGTCCTCTCGAGTGGTTCAAGTGAATTTTCGAAAAAGCGAATGCAGTTTTGTTTCTTTTAAAAAACAAAGGAATGTTTCCCTCAAAATCTATTTGACAACCAACCGACAGACGTCGCATTGTTATTGTCTTTCTATTGCCTCAAATCACGTGTGTTCGAAGGATTAAAGTAGTTTTCTTGCACGCCCGTTAAAACTTTACACCCTGTATATGCTATTCCTATCGTAGATGTATCACTAGAAATCTCTTGAATATTCGCATTTGCAAGGAAATAATCCACAACGACACACAATGGTGCCGATTCTCTCTCTATGACACTCCATAGATAATTTAGACGCAATTTAAAAACATGGCGTCTAAATATACGTCAATTTTCATCAGGCGCTGTCTAATTTGACAGGATTAAACTAAAATGTATCTTCTGTCCTTTTCTTTAAGAAATGGAAAGAGTAAGATGCACTTAACTTAAATTTACGTTAGTTTGTGCACAAGAGAATCGGCACCATTATTTTCTCTCTTCAAAACCCACTGAAAGCGACATTAACATAATACCCTTGCAATTAAACATAAACCCATTAAAATGGGAGTAAGCGATGTGTAATGAAGCATACTATCATCGCTGTGGACACCTGTCGCGTTCGCTTATCAGCGGGGCGGATCAAAGGTGTCGGCTGCTTTGCCGCCCACATCCGAAGGCCGTATAAATCTATATCAATGGCGACAGGTTTCCCTTTAATGTTGGAACGGTTTGCTTTGAGTCTGGGTTAAGGAGATTAGGTGGGTAGATTTGGTTGGTAAAATAAAAAAGAGAAAGACGAAATTTTAATGTAGTTTACTTCACGAAAGAATAAATGTCTGACTCTATTACCAACTGAACAGTGGAATTGGTTAAATTGCAGGCTATCTTTTTAACCGACTTCTAAAAAAAGGAGGAGGTTCTCAATTCGGATGTTTGTATTTTTTTTATGTTTGTTCGCGCATATCTCCGTCGTTTACCAACCGATTGAAACAATTCTTTTTTTGTTTGAAAGGGTAGACTTCCCAAATGGTCCCATTGTCATCAGGTCCAGGATCTGATGATGATATCATGCCGAAATCGAGGAAAGTCGGTGCAAATATTTTTTTTTTTTTGTAAATACAAAAGATAATGTTTATGTGTAAGTAAAGTAGGTTTAAACCTTCCAAACACACGTGATTCGAGACACAATAGAAAGACAATAGCTACGCGACAGCCGGCTGTCGTTTATCTTTTTATTATATTTTGTTTTCACCTAGCAGATGACTGTCAGTAAAATTTTCAACACATATAGGTCAGTCTACTACTAATTAAAACTGAATACATCTTTGATGATTCAGTCCAATTTACTCATAACTGCATGTAGGATAGAATACGACAAAATCAATTAAATATTTGGCAGCTCCCCGAAACTGTTAGCGATTGAGTCATCATGCGTCATTCCTTATTATATTATATACATACTAGCTTTTGCCCACGGCTTCGCCCGCGTTAGAAAGAGACAAAAAGTAGCCTATGTTACTCTCCATTCCTTCAACTATCTCCACTCAAAAAATCACGTCAATTCATCGCTCCGTTTTGCCGTGAAAAAAAGACAAACATACAGACAGACACACTTTCCCATTTATAATATTAGTATGGATATACTATCTCAGTGAAGTCGCCGTAATGTATCATTAGTGTACTGTGAGTAGTTCGTATCGTGTAAGATTTGTTTATTAGTAGGAGTATAATATTTTAGAAGACTGAATGGAGTATCAGTATTAATTTATGTAACGAAGCTAAAGAGTTTTATTTGTTTAAATCTTCAAACACACGTGGTATGAGACACAATAGAAAGACAATAGCAGCGCAACAGCCGGCTGTCGGTTGGTCGTCGAAAAGTTAAACTGTAATTTACGTTGATGTTGGTCGCATATGTAGAAGAGTGAGACGTATATAATTATTAATTATCAGTCGCGCTGCTATTGTCTTTGCGTCTCGAGTCACACACATGTGTTCGGAGGTTAAATTAATTAAAAATCTACGTTCCCCGAAATCTAAAATGTTCACAAACGTTCTCAAAACACATTTCAATTTGCATGCAAAGTTTCTGAGATTTCAATTCGACGAATCGAATGGAAAACAAAGGTTCAACTCGAATTGAAATCGATTGTAAATGAACAACTCGGCACTCGTTCATAGTACGCGTTCCGCTAAATAAATGTGTTAGAACTTCAAAGAACGTTTATTGTTTGACTAAACAGTGAATCCAGATAAAAAATAATTGAATTTATTGTGTAAGGTATCACTCAAATTGTTCACGAATAATGATCGTAACACCTCACATTTTCAGAATTCAGAAATTTATATCGTGGTGCTAGGCGATTTGTTATATAGGTAAGTTAAAAACTTTGGAACATTATCTGTGAAGTATACAACAAATTAATCTTGATAAAAGAAACCTTGAAGCATATCTTCGTATCTAGATTTAAAGGCTAATATTTAGTCAATAACGTTCAGTAGCACCAAAAACAAAAGTTAGACTTGCTAACACGAAGTTAAAAGTTATATTGAACCTTCAAACACGTGATTCGAGACACAATAGAAAGACAATAGCAGCGCGACAGCCGGCTTCCAAATCGTAGTAAAAGGAAAAATTGTGGGGTTTTAACAATGAAGACATAACCCTGTTTCTGCCACGAAAGATATAATATGAAGATTTAATTACGCAAAATATTATGTAATACAAACAAAGTCTCACTGACTGATAAAATACGTTTTTTTTAAGTACTTGATTATGATGATACTTATCAGGCAGTTTATAAGTAAATAAATAGCTTGGGACAAGTCACACACGGCCATCTGATCCCAAGCTAAGCAGAACTTGTGTTATGGTAACCAGACAACTGATATACATATTTATATAGTTTATAAATACATACATATTATAGATAAATTACACCCAGACACAGAACAAACAATCATGCTCATCACACAAAGTTGGCCCTGGGTGGGAATCGAACCCACGACCTCCGGCTTAACAGGCAGGGTCACTGACCGCTAGACCAACAGACCCGTCAGCAGTCGGCAGTATGAAACGTCGATGAAGAATGAACCTCAGTGCTTTCAACTAACTCGGGATTAAATGATAAACCCCAACTACATAGATCAAACGGGCCTAAGGTTTTTAAGCTTGTAAAATAGAATTTGACATTGCGTGATTTCGTGCTACCATAAAATATAGTTATTTCTTCCCTATCTAAATTCGTGGAAATCACGCTCAGAAAATCGAAAAACCTTATAAAAAGGGTTATGAAACTCGGGTTATGTTAAGTATATTAAAGTTAGGATAGTTTTTCTACCGTTAGGATAGTTTTTCTACCGTTAGGATATTTTTTCTACCGTTAGGATAGTATTTCTACCGTTAGGATAGTTTTTCAACCGTTAGGATAGTTTTACTACCGCGCGCGAGTATAAGCTACACGAAAAAGTGATAATTCGAGACGTTTCTTTTTTGGACATGGCTTCGCAGTTTAGCTCGCTAAGGCTGTTTACTGCTTAACCGGTCTATCCTGTGGGTGCCAAGAGTGGCTCAAGGTCAACCAGGGCGAAAATCTTAAAACTAAACGACTGCGCTAAGGGCGCCCCCTGTGTGGTACGGACCTCGGCTTAGGGCGTAGTTGAAGGGCAGCAATGGGTCAGGCTATGGTCTTTAGTGTAATTGGAGATTCTTTGTTAGTAATAATATAAGTAAAAAGTAGTAAAAAAACCTTCAAAGTGGTACTACTCTAATAATTTTCTTAAGATGACTAACTGCTCTGAATAATAACACAGTATCTATTCCTTCCAAGAAATGTAATCTTTAGACACAAACTTAACAATAACGTTTATTTTAGTTTACTTTCACGACCGGAATTACTCATTTCAGACGAAAGGCCTGCAGTCTGTCAAGAGTTAGCAGCCAAATATATGTTTGACTAGTAATGTTCGAAATTCTATGAAACATAATGGTCTTTATTATATATATAGATATTTTTTATTTTGTTTCACGTATTTTATACTGTACAAAATAACCCTGTAATATTTTGATTAAAAATAATTAATCCTTTTTTTAAAACAAAGCTGCAATGTAATTATTTATTAATTTAAAAAAATATTTCTTTGAAGAACTCATAACTTGTTTTATGAAAGTTGACATTTAAACAATGTACTCTCCGGTCTATCCATACTAATATTATAAATGGGAAAGTGTGTCTGTCTGTCTGTCTGTTTGTCTTTCTTTCACGGCAAAACGGAGCGATGAATTGACTCGATTTTTTGAGTGGAGATAGTTGAAGGGATGGAGAGTAACATAGGCTACTTTTTGTCTCTTTCTAACGCGAGCGAAGCCGCGGGCAAAAGCTAGTAGTAGATAACGAAAAGTTATACAACTTCCAAGAAAAAGTTTCTCAAACTAAACAATAATATTATTTATCTTTGTTTCAATGACGATACTAGCTACACAATGTTAAATCACATCCATCTGTTAAGAATTTTATTGCACAAGTACGAGAAATCCCAATTCATCATCTCCTCAAAACAAAACATACTATTAAATTGCGTTTCTAAAATCCAAACAAAATTTCTATGATATTACAAGCAGAAACACGTACTTTGGCTACGGAGCTTCTTCCGCAATTCCCCCTTAAGAGGGATTTTAGGGGGAAAAGTGGAATAAGCCGTAGACAGGTTATAAGCGCACTGTGAGAGGCACACTGAAACTTTACTACGTGATAAATGAACATACAACATCATTTAGAACGTCGTTTTTAATGGTTCCATACCAAAAGAAATCCTTATATTTTCGTCATGTCCGTCCGTCCGTCCGTCCTCGGCCTACCGTCTTAGAATCGGTTGGTGCTAGAAAGATGAAACTTTGCATGAATATGTGTATTTACAACGTCGACAAAGTGCTATAGTGAAATTACGAAAAATATATTTTTCCCCCACACCTAAAGTGGGGATTTTTTTTTCTCGCATCTGTTCGGTATGCCACGAGAAGATCTTGGCCTGACACGTACTTAGCCAATTTTTTAATAGTGTGTCATTGCAATATTATGCTACCTGTATCCTGCGGCTTCGTCCGCTTTTCCAGAAATCGCTTCTCAATGTGCCTCTATAAATTTTATGTTTCTGGGCTTCATAATTTTGACTGTGCGTTAATTACCGTTCAAAAGCTTGTCTCCCTATAAATAAAGATAAAGTAGATATAAGGGCGCCATTTTTAAAGTTTTAAATCGTAGATTTATTGTCATTTTTGTATTATTTATTGTCTTTTTATGGAAGGAAAATCATCAAGAGTCTGACTTTTACTGATTAAAAACCACTCTTGTTCCTTCGGTTGCTCTTTATGTTCCGGAGCCTCGGTAACTATCAGACCTATTCCGCAACCGCGGCAGGTTATAAATATTGCCTTGTCGTATTGACTTAATCGAATATTTTTCGTTGAAAGTATCTCCAAATATAGCCATTTGTGATATTATTTCTGCATATCAAATAATCCCCACAATAATAATATAAACGTTTTCAATAAACAAACAATTGAAATTCTTCACAACGGTTCCAATATGGCGCTCGAAGGCGCACGTAGTGGGGTAGGTACAACGTTCATAATAAATTCTGAGCAGCTGCACGAATGGCAGTCACGCGGACTAACACCGACCACATCAGCTCGTCTAGTTATGAACGTTTACCGGTATTATCCATACTAAAATGTTATATGTTGAAGTGAAACTGTCTCTTTATCTCTATGTTCATAATACACGTTCAAGGCTTGTGCTGCTGCTGTGACGGCTTAATTACTTAAGCGATTTTGATGATAGAGCCCAAATTAAATCAACTCATTTATTTATGAGAGATTATAGATACAAACGTGTTATTTTATTATAAAGTTATTTTTTCGTATTAAAGTTTATAAGTAATATTAGTATAATTAGACTTTCATAGAGAAGTTCTTAGTTTCGTAGACAAGAATTTGCATTAGCATTTTATTGGTACTGCCCAAATTTATTTCTTTTTTTATAGCTAACTAGTAAATGACCTTCCTAATGTTAAATGGTCACCGCTGCCCTTAGACGTCTGCAGTACCAGGACCCCTGATGCCCGATAAATTCCTTGCCATCCCAGAGACAACGTTGATATTATGTTTCATGTGCCTCTTATTACACCGGCAGCTTCCCACCAGCCCTTCAAAATGAAACACAATAAAGCCAAAATAGGTTTGATGGTAGTCAGGACTTTTATTACCGTTGGACGTGGGTACCCAGTATCCTTGATTTTTTTAATAAATATCGATATAAGGGATGATGAGGAGGAACAAAAAACTATGGAATAAACTAATTTCGAAAATTTGCGTGCCCCCAAAAAAGACATGGCGAAAAAGCTGCGTAGCAAAGTAATAGGAAAAAAGCGGTAGCCAACGCTGGACGAGTTTTATTTCGAAGTGTTTCTAGTAGTGCCTCTCCACCACTGGAGGTTGACCGTTAGCTCAGCATATCGCTCCTTGTCTTGTGCGCAACGAAAATATTCTTCAACGTGGCTGAAGATTGCCAAATCATTAGACAATCGAGTGGTATCCGATTGTCTAATGATTTGGCAATCTTCGGCCTCCCGACCAGTCTTTTCCCCTCAATTTTCCCATCATATAGTCTGGAGAAGATCATAGCATGTATCTTAGTACATGTCCCAGATAACCAACCCTCCTTCTCCAAATATTTACCCAGAGTTCTCAGGAGGTTTTGACATAAAACTTCTTCATTCAACTCTAGCCTGTACTACTCGGAAAAATTTGTTCTACGGAATAACTCGACTTGCGTGACCTTTATTATTAAAACAGATGCTTCTCTAGGTACAAAAACTGGACATTTATTTTGGTCCACGTTTATTATTTTTTCGGAATAAATTACGCCATTCCAAAAGCGGGGTTTCTACTGAAATGCAAATGCTTCGTGCACCCGTTGTGTTTTTCTTGCGCGGCGAAAAAATGTCGGGCGGAAAGCATATTGAAGTTTTTGAAATGTGTTTTTGGAGTGGGACCAATGTCCATCTGGGTAAAAAAAACCTTTCGATGGCTTATAAAGGAAAAATAAATAAAATTTCGAATATTGTCGTCATTGCTTTTGCTTGTTGCATGGTTATAGATTTCCGAATCTACAAAAGTAATCCCTTAGTCATCGAAAGTGGTTTGCTCGTTGCATTTTTATTTTTATTTTCCACGTTTACTGCAAAATGTCCAAATCGCCACATAAAATAATATTTATAGTTTTTGAGATGTCATTCTTTATCTCAGAAGACCTCAATTTATATATATGTCGTAGGATAATTTGATACTTCGAATCTTCGCTAAAATCCTAGGGGTTTTGCGAAAACGCGGATAATTAGACATAGGCGAAAAATTATCAAATCTTACTGGACAAAGTCAGGATTTTTGCGAAAATACTCGTTATTATAGCAATATTGCGAAACGAAACGCTGGCTGTTATGAAATAAGAACGCTGATTGGTCGGTCAGCGCGTTCAATAAGAGATCGTCTCTGATTGGTTGACGTCTTAAATGTCAATCATTTGTTGCCGCACGTTATTTGTTTACGTTTGTGTCTGAGTTAAATTGCAGAAGTGTTTTGTCAATAAAAAGTTTATAAAAATCAATTTAGTGATTTTCCTTTCTCACCTATTCTAAACCTTCATAACTCTATCATACAATACTTGAAGTTAATCATCGGCAAACTAGGAACCAATTAGAAGTCAGCCAGCAAAATTGTAGCCAATCAGTGTTACTATAGTAACGAGTATTTTCGTAAAAATCCTGACTTTGTCCAGTAAGATTTGATAATTTTTCGCCTATGTCTAATTATCCGCGTTTTCGCAAAACCCCTAGGATTTCCGCGAAGATTCGAAGTATCAAATTATCCTACGACATATAGACCTTTTTCGGGAGTATACTTTTCCAAATAAAATGTATATCATTGAAGTCATATAAAGTTCATAAAGTTTGCGATACATAATTGGCAAAGATATCTCGCAGGAAACATACGAAAAAAATATAACCTTCAATTTTTGAAGTCGTTTGAACATGAATATGACCCTTCTTATATCGAGCGACAAACAACAAAAGTTTCTGAATTCCGACCATTTTGGAAGTTGCCAAGTTAGGCATTACTTGGTATAACGTTTGTTAGTTCTACAACTGCCAGTGGCGTAGCGTGGGGGGGGCCGGGGGGGCCATGGCCCCGGGCGGCACATGAAAGGGGGCGGCAATTGAGGAACATGACGAAAATATTAGATTGCATAATTTAAAAAAATACTTTTCCAAATTAGGTACCTACCTACTGTTCGCAATATGTTAGGTACCAACAGCATCCGCGAAAGCTATACCGCAAGTGTGTGAAAAAGAGGACGATAACCGCGCGGGCTCAGGCGGCCGGAGAGCGCAGCGACGCGCGCCCCGCGCGATTTTTTCCGCTCCTTGAGGCGCGAGTGGAACAAATGCGCTGTCGACACGGGCCTGGTCCTTATCGGGCGGCGAGCTACCCATCGATCGATCGCCGCCCACAGGCCCGCGTCTACGGTGGCCGGTAGTCGTCTTGCCACTCTCGACGCCTACGCCTGGGTTTTTTTCCGGGGTGTGAGGCCTGACGCTGCCTCACGCGTGCAGCAGCCTACTTCTCCAGCATGACTGCTTCGCAGAAGGCGGTGACAGCTTCCCATTCGGTCGCTCCCGCCGATCGGACATGGTCAGTTCGGGAGGTTCCTGTGTCGGATTCCAGCGGAAGCGACGCCTGGGTGTCACCACTGCAACAACGGTCGCCTGGAGGACACGGCCGAGCACACGGTGGAGGTGTGCCGCGCATGGGCGGACCATCGACGCGTCCTCGTAGAGGCGATCGGCGGCGGTGACCTCTCGCGCCCGGCGCTGGTTCAAGCCATGCTGCGGGGCGAGAGGGAATGGGATGCCGTCGCCTCCTTCTGCGAAGCAGTTATGCTAGTGAAGGAGGCGGCGGCGCGCGAGAGGCAACGACGAGCCTCTCGCCCCGGACAAAGATCCAGGCGAAGACGTCGAGAGTCGCAAGACGACTACCGGCCACCGTAGGCACGGTTCTGCGGATGGCGAGCGATGGGTAGATCGCCGCCCGGCTAGGACCAGGACCGCGTCGACGGCGCGTTAGTGTTCCACGCGCGCCTCAAAGAGAAGGAGTCAGCACTGGAAGGGGCCCAACAGGGCCAACGCCTGCCGGGGTTGCGGAATGTTTATAATAGTTACCGTGACCCTGGAACATAAAGGGCAATCGAAGGAACATGAGTGGGTTTTAGTCAGTAAGAGTCTGACACGCCCTCCCGCCGCACCCAGGGACGGGAGTAGTCATTGTATGATTTCCCACTCACCAAAAAAAGAAAAAGGCTGGCCGTACGTACTATCATTTTATTGCTGGGGAATATTTTTAAAACTTTGTGATATCTCTAAAGATGTTTATTGAATTTAAATTATATAAACGACAATTTTGTACAAAATTATAAACTTGTATTGGATAACGTATTTATTATTGATAAGGATTAATACTATATTCATTAAAACTCCCTGGCAAATCATGCATTATTTTAGAACTAATTTCATTGCCATAAAAATGGTGAGTGAACTAAATATTAGGCATATGCTGTCACAGATTTATTTTTAGAAAGTTTTAAGAGAAACAATTCTTTAGTATATAATTTTTGCATAACTTCAACCATTTACTAAGCGCACGCAACGTGATGAAAAATGTTTTATTAGGGTAGCCCCCCTATATGTAAAGAGCGAAGTGTTTTTTTTTTTTATTTCAACTCTGTCGTTTGATATATTGTAGATAGGTATTGAAAAATGAATATGGGTTTACTATCATCATTTTTTGATAATGTCAATAATTTCGGAAATAATCGCTCCAGAAGGAAAAATCAAAGCGTCCCCCCCCTCTAACTTTTGACCCGTAGGTTTAAAAAATATGAAAAAAATCTGGAAAGTAGAACTTTATAAGGACTTTCTAGGAAAAATATTTTGAACTTGATAGAAAGAACAGTTTTTGTACAAAAAAGACAAAAAGGTTGTACAAAATAATTTCTGCGTACTTAGTATGTCAACGTAACAAAAGCCTTTTTTTTAAACTTATAAGTGGGAACACTTATTGTGACGGACGGGAAACTACGGAACCCTACATTGAGCGTGGCCCGACACGCTCTTTGCCGGTTTTTAACCCATGCGTGCGCATACAAACAGACAGACAAATTTACTAATTGCATTTTTGGCATCAGTAATCGATCACCAATCATCCTCCAATATTAATTTTGAATAAATATTCAATGTACAAAATTGACCTCTCTACAGTTTTATTTTATGAAAGTATAGATATATGATTATTGGACGTATTTCTCTACAACTAGTGCCACCATGAATTTCTCTTGATACAGACCGAAATAGTGGTTTGAATTTTTTTTTTATAACTATGTATACTTTTTTTAAAGTTAATTTGCAAGTTTAGAGATTAAAAAATTTCTTAAAACGGTCACTTTTAGCAGAGGTTCAATCCGTATAATTAAAATTATTTTTTTTCAATGACCAGTTTGCGCAGAAACCTAATATGTCCTTAGTGTTGAGACATACATAAGAAATGTGGGTTTCTTAAGCAATACTTCTCTTAGATGTATTTTCCACCTGAAGCATGCATTAGCAATGCGTGGTAGTATATTTTAACTTGCAATAAGGTGTATGATGTACAAATTAGGTCCATTTAATATAATATTTAAACTTTAAGCGACTTATAGTTAAAATAAGGGGCGGCGGATTTCCGATCAGCCCCGGGCGGCAAAAAGCAACGCTACGCCACTGACAACTGCGTGACGGTAGTTAGCTGAATGTTATCTGTTCGTACGTGATTTAGGAAACGAAATTCCCTTAATAATATATCTTTCCTACTAATATTGTAAACTAGCTGTCCCCCGCGGTTTTACCCGCGTAGTTCCTGTAAGGCGTTTTCGGAATAAAAACTGCCCTATGTCCTTTCTCAGGCTATAGACTCTCTTTGTTCCAAATTTCATATCAATCGGGTCACTAGTTTTTGCGTGAAAGTGAAGCAGACAAATAACGTTACTTTTGCATTTATAATATTAGTATGGATGTGATACTAGCTTTTAAACTTTCGCGTTTCATGTTATCACATATTATTATACCGGGTATTAACGCGAACAGTGATTATAAATACTTTGGAAGGCTTGACGTTTCGACCTGGTTGCACAGGTCCAACCAGTCAGTCAGTCAGTCAGTCAGCCAGCCAGTCAGTCAGTCGGTCAGTCTGCTTGCGACCACGACCTGTGCAACCAGGTCGAAACGTCAAGCCTTCCAAGGTATTTATAATCACTGTTCGCGTTAATACCCGGTATAATAATATGTGTTAAGGATGTGATAGTCTGTGGGGAGGAATGTCTGTTACTCTGCATGCAAAAATTACTGAAAGGATTTTGTTAAAACTTTACAGTAAAAAAGCAGGTCGAATTGAGAAACCTCCTCCTATTTTTTTAAATCGTTTAAAAAATATACAGCACCACGAGATATTGTATTTAGGATATTATCGAGTCAAACTCTGAGTGCGCGATGTAGAATGGAAGCTGCAGCTCTTGGGCGATAGATATCGCCACCAGGTTCCCCAATTCCCATCCGGTATCAATTAGTTTTACTATAATTATTAAGTAGATTCTCAATTTGTTTTAGATATTGCACGACTTGACATACCTAAATATCTAATTTCTCGTCAAATACCTTAAACATAATACTGTAATCATTTTAGTTAATTACCTACTCAAATGGGAATATTAACCGGTCAACGCAATTATAACGCGTATCTAAGTAGTATCATACATGTAGCTTGTTATTAGAAAATTATCCTACTTATGCAAGCCAATTAAGTTGTTATTAATTTGTTAAGCTTTCTTTAAAATTAAATAAATAATTAATTAAACCTTCGAACACACGTGATTCGAGACACAATAGAGAGACAATAGTAGCCGGACAGCCGGCTGTCGCTTGGTCGTCGGAAGGTTAGTGCATACTTTTGGGCAACTTACTAACATAAGGTATTGCTGGCTTTATTGAGGAATTCCTTGTACCATATTGATCAACTTGCGGTTGTCGACAGAATCCTTGAATTGTTAGCAAATTCGTAAATGTTTGGAAATTGAACAGTGTGGGAACAGCTTAAGTTTGATTAAGAGCGAACGTACCTATGTATGTACCTGTTTATATATGAAGTTGCTAATAACCTGCTTAAGTTGCTTATCTGTTATGCTGAAGATTGTTTAGTTGTCTGCTCTCGTTGCTTTTAGTTTTCTTTTCCCAACTATGTTATGTTGTTTGTTATTTTCCAGTACATCTGGATCCAGGCTGAATAGCGGTGTTTTACACGGAGTGGCTTCCTAATACAGTTGCTGGTCAACATCCCTTGGTTATTCGGATTTTCAGACTTTCAGGCTATCGCTTGTCTAAGATTTAGACAACCGGAGCCAACGGATTTTATGTGCTTTCCCCAGTATGGGATGATTAAAATGATTTTATTTTTGAAAATAAATAGGTAAAAAATACACTTTTACACGTTATTTTAGTTTTTCCTATTTTAAGAACGATGAAGCCAGCGGTTCCTGGCTGGACTACTGTGACAAGAAACATCCAAAACAAACTCAGAGGTCAAAGTCTCGAAATATGTAAATAATGACTTGGAGAATATTTCCCGAACTTTATAAATCCAGCAAACTTTACAAAACGCAAGTTGACGAAACAATTTGTTCTATAAATAAAGAAAGTCGAACTGGCCGGGTTTAGCGATTGTACTCAAGTACTGAACACAAAAGTTTGTAAACTCAAGGTGTTTGACGTCAACACGAAATCCTAGTTGCCTCGGGGATTATTTACATGGTTTGAATGAAATTTCCGGTCGGTATGTAAAGAACCATCTGTATCTATCATACATATATACCTAGAGAGATTCAAGAGGATGGTTTAATATATGTGTAAAACATGCATATCCCTACTAATATTATAAATGCGAAAGTAACTCTGTCTGTCTGTCTTTCTGTCTGACTCACTGAACCGATTTGAATGAAATTTTGTACAGATATAGTCTGGGACCCGAGAAAGGACAAAGGATAGTTTTAATTCTGGAAATCTCCCAGGGAACGGGAACTATTAAGCCACGCGGACGAAGTCGCGGGCAAAAGCTAGTTGCATAAAAATGTAAAAAAAATCCGACATTTTCAAATATTTGTGACACCTGTATGATCTGTTGTGCCTCCTGCTGGACATGGAGGAAAGTGAATATCATGTTTCTCTTAATCCTCCGCTGTTCTGCCCCCCTAGACAAGTGGCATTGTAGAATAGATAGCGAACCGAAAACAATTGTCAAATGTAAAGAGATGTTAAATTGTTTAGCGAAAGCTAATGTCAATTCCATACATTTGACAATCTATTCGTTTTCGCTATCTATTCTACAATGCCACTTGGCTAGGCCCTCTGTTCTGTTTTCTGATTAATTTCGTTGCGGGATCCAAGACAGTTGAATCGTTTCTCCGGGACTGGTCGAGCTTCATTGCTCGGCGGCGCTTTTCTGGCGGAATCCACTGTTGATTCTGGTTTTCAGGAGTTGCAGTGTTTGAATATATTGTAGTGAGATAGATCCAAAAAAAAGGCGTGACGTCTTGGATTACTTTTCCGTTTCCGTGGATAATACAAAAATGTTTTTTGAATCCAATCGAAAGAAAGTTGTAGAGATTAGCAATACTAGTATAGGTGTGTAGATAAACCACACAGTTATAGGTATAAACACATTATTACAGTATTCCTAATAACAAACCACTTTCCCATGTATTTTTTCATTAAGAAACAGTGTAACTTTATGTCATGGTTTTTTTTATTAGTCGATTACTTCCTGAGATCACCAAGTTTCTGTTTATTCCTACAAAGAATAAAATAACTTTATCTTGGTATTCTGTTAGTGTAAACGTATTAACTTACTTTCTCACATTTCAGCATGCTAAGGATGAAGACTAATACGTAGTTTTTCAGCGAACCTGGCTGTCTAGACAGACTACCCCTATAATTAAATTCCATCACACTCCAGACTACAGAATGCATCGCCTTAAATGCTATTAAAATGTAAGATTAGCTTGGAGACTCAGATACCGTTTATTTAGAGAATACGGTTATTTCTTTATTGTTGTTCAACTTTATTGTTTCAGCTCAATCGATTATAACTGTTTTTAACCGTTTTTGAGACCAATCTTAAATTTCTTCTCAGTAGTAACTGCTAACAGCTAGATCCCGTCCCGGTATTCCTAGCCACCATTGTGTCTGTCCGTCGCCTAAATTCTGTATTTGTATGTACAAACGGTAACACATCAAGCGACCCAAAATATTTAATTTTCTATTTAATTTTTCCAATCAACCTAGGCACGTAACGTTGGCAATAAAGTTAAAAATCTTTAAACAAATTTGTCAGATTGTAGAAGCATGATGTGCTAGCATCTTTACCTCAATAAATTAACTTTACAACCTCAATTAAATCATTTATAACACATAGCCACATCTGTGTCAGAAATAAAACTAATTTATATTCTTTCCCATTAATCTTAATGAATCTAAACCTAGTTTGAGAATGAAAGAAAGAAAGAAATAATACGCATCAGCTGCGTGTCTTCGTGTACATGTCATAAAAGTCGAAAGATTATGTATTAATTACTTTTTACTAGTTTATTTTGGGTGAAGGATTGTGATGCTTATGTAAAATTGAGTCTTTATACCCAATTTTATCCAAACTATTTCTGTAATTTAAAATTAGTATGGCAGCTATTCCACGACACAACACTGGTATCAGCTGGTTAATCAGGAAGCTGATCCCAAATAGTGGGAAAAAGATTTTGAAAGAAAGAGTGAGATAGCTGGAATTCTAGTGCACTTTTAAGGTGATTTCGACGGCCAAGCGACAGCCGACTATTGCGCTGATATTGTCTTTCTTTTGTGTCTCGTCACGTGATATGATAGTAATATTGAAAGCCAGTACCAAAAACACACACAGACCCCTTCTTTTAAAAATAAACAGCTAATAATCCACTCCACAATGAAATCAGTGAAACGAACTGCCTTTTACTTTGAAATGAGTGCACGGGATCCAAATTTAGATGGCATGACGTGATGCCCAGTTTATAGTGGTCATACCCGACTGGCATTGACGTCAGACTCGTAAAATGAGTGCTCGGGTGCAAGCACAAAATACTCATAAGTGTAAAATATCAATAAAACGCAGTTTCCGTAGTACCGGGAAAAGAATCAACTGGTCGGATTTGTTTGTTAATTTGTGTGTGGCTGGTTGGTTTGTTTGTATGATGGCAGTTTCTTTTGTGAAGAGACTTGGTTTTTTCGGCATCGGTAGGTGGTCGTTCGGGGAACTCGGATATCTTCGGGCGAAGTTCTTCTACTATACTATCTATTTATGCCGAATAATAACGTCGCTATGTTCTAGAGTAAAACGTAAAGGTGGCCTGTGCCATTACTGTCACAGGAGAAGTCGCTTGGTCGTCGAAAGGTTAGTTACCTACAAAACATTGCGTGTTTCAAGCTTTGCACCAAATGAGTGTCCAGCTCAGCATGTCAGGTATATATGCCTGACGCTGGAATTCTGCTGGAACCAGGTGACGCTTAGAAGGCGAGATTTAAAATCATTATCGAGTATTTTTGCAAACGCTGACATATAAAAATCAATTAGCTACCTATAACTTTGTTTATAAGTCTAGAGGAAACTCGATACAACCAATAAATAAGCCCAAACCACGGAGATATAACCAGGCAAATACTAGTATGTATTTTTCTATACATATGTACTATCGACAAAATTGAATCATGACCCATTTCGACTACAAATCGTTTGAAGGTGTCAAAATAATAAGACTAGACGTGTGACACTTTTTAATACATGTTTACGCGATTGTCGACTATAATTGTATTTGAATGTCTGTAGGAAAATGAGCTTATGGTGGGTCATGACTCCATTTTGTCGATTGTACTTTAGAAGTTAATCTAGCACAACACTTATATATCCAGTACCGAAGAAAGCACCTAAAGCCGTTGGTTCCAGTTGTGGTTCATAGACCTTTGATAGCAGTTACGAGAATTCAGAAGCTAGACAGTCTGACAATTAGTGTAACAAAGGAGTATCGGGTTACCCCGTAATTAGGTTGCAGAGGTCCTATATGCAGTGGCTCCATGCATAACACTGATATTCATTATTTAGCTGAATAGTGTTAAGCTGGAAGCCGACTCTAATATAGTTTGGGCAAAAATAAGAAGACGTATATTTCATTTGCTATTATTCAAAATATTGTACTTACAGCAACTTCGGAAAAAAATGCCCTAGCTATTTACTAAGTTATTTTAGAGTTCCATACCCAAATAGTAAAATGGGTTCCTTTTATTTAGACTCCGCTGTCTGCTCGTCTGTCTGTCACTAGGTTGTAATCTCATGAACCGTTATAGCTAGGCAGTTGAATTTCCACAAATGATGTACTTCTGTTGCTACAATAACAACAAATACTAAAAATAATTAAATAATAATTATTTAATTCAAGCTTTCATACAACAAACGTGATTTTTTTACAATTTTTGCTGATAATGGTACGCGAGCCATTACGCACTCGCACCTGGCAGGTTTTTTTCTAATAAAAAATTATCACTTTACGAAACAAACCAGAAGGGTTGTTCCAGAGGGTGTTCTGAGGGTGCTTGGAGGGTCGTTTGCGCGCATCACTAACTTCTTTTTCCGAAACATTACTTTTAATTGCCAAGGACTCTCATTTATTAAAGCCTTTATATGGGGTTCTGTGATAAAATGTTGCGCATCATCAAAAAATAAGGATTCTTGTCGCTATTTTTTTGTGCGATGAACACAATTGTTTGTTTTGTGTCTGAGTGTTATTTATCTATAATAAGTATGATGTATTTATAAATTATATATTGTAAGTATGTATATCAGTTGTCTGATTACCATAACACAAGCACTGCTTAGTTTGGGATCAAATGGCCGTGTCTAAGATGTCCCAGGATATTTATTATTATTATTTATTTAACATCTCACGTAAAAGTAATTTTACCCGTACATATGTAGCGTCAAGGCCTTCCTGTTAAGGTGGCATAACGATCTTATCACAATAATTTGATAGGCAATCGTGCCCACAGATTACACAGCGATGTTTGTAGGGTACGACCTTTTTTAATAATTTTCGAAAACAACCAGATGTCCTTTATTCTTTCTTTATTCTTTATTGCGCAAAAAATACATTTATACAAAATAGTAAAAAAAACATAAGTTTGACAATGATGAGCTTAACCCAAAGCTAACTCAAGTTATGACAAATGTTGTTTTAAATCTTGCATTCAATAATTTTATTTATCCATGCTAATATTATAAATGCGAAAGTAACTCTGTCTGTCTGTCTGCCTGTCTGTCTCTTCTTCACGCTTAAACCACTGAACCGATTTGAATAAAATTTGGTACAGATATAGTCTCAGTAATAAAATACTGCTATAACGAAAGTAAAAGTATAAATATGTTAAGTAAAAATATGTTACAAAACAGTTTTAAGTTTTCAGCTCGCGGTCACGGAATTCTGGAGAGAACAAGCCTTATACATTTTCTCTTTACAAAAATATGTTCTCTAAAATCGCAGCATCAAAATGCTGCAACATTTTAGACGATGCAAAATACACAGTTTGAATTCATTACAAGCCAGCTGTTTTTACAAGTCGCCACATTTCGCTAGGTAATTTTACGGCAACCATTTTGTACGACCGTATTTATATGAGTTTATGTAACACTTTGAGTATATTGACTAAGGAAATGTATTTTGCTATACTGTAAACATTGCTGGCGTCTGGATTTTAATTAAACGCGAAATATACTGAGTATATATCCTATGTCCTTTCCCGGGTTCCAGACTATATCTGTACCAAATTTCATTCAAATCGGTCCAGTGGTTTAGGCCTGAAAAAGAGACAGACAGACAAGAGTTACTTTCGCATTTATAATATTAGTACGGATAATACGTCTATATTTAAAAAAATATATGTCTCTGCCAAGTTTGAAAACAGATGACCTGTTATCTCAAGTTTCACCTATTCCTTTCTCTCTTTCCAGGAATAGTAAACCGGGGCGACTCGTTCCGGCGCCGGAGATCGCGGTCCGGCAGCCTAGCGCCGTCATCGCCGGCACAATCGGCCCCAGAGTCACAGGAACGGAAGCCGGTAGCCTGCCACCGAGTCGCCATGATCGGCGCGCCGGGGGTCGGGAAGACCGCGCTTATCAGTCAGTTTCAGACCAGCGAGTGTATCAATGCTTATGATAGACAGAGAGGTAAGTTTTGGCTTCACGATTATCGTTCTTAAAAGGAAAATGAAACCCTTATAAGATTGCTTTATTCTTCTGTTCGTCAGTCAAGATTTTTTTCTCAGGATTTGGAATGAAGGTGGAATAGTTTGCGGTTTATTAGAGATCTGACCTCGCAAGTTTTTTTGGACCAAAAGTGTATGAAAGTTGCCTAAGGTCCTTTCAGATTTATCCAAGTATCAAGCTGAAATTAATATAAATAATAATCAGATCTGCAATCCCTCGAACCAATGAATAAATCGAATACGTTAATGCATCACATTTTGACATTCGAAAGCCTATTCGGTTTCAGTTGTTCTAGAATCATGAAACGTAGGTTATACGTGTTTGCCCCGTACGGGAATCGAATTCGCGACAAGCAGCCAAGTGCTTAACAACTGTACCAAATATACCGTCGGTGTAAGAAGATATGTATGATGATATATTATTAAAAATTAACGCTAATTAAGGCAAGATTCTAAAACATGATGTAGGCACTAAATTAAGTTTAATAAATAAAAAACACGCGAAAATTAAAGAAAATAGCTCCTAGCATCTCAACTTTAATTGATTTAAAAAAGTTTATTGTTTTCCATAGAAATTCGTGTTTGTATTATACAATAAATCTGCCGATTTACTGTTCACAAACTTAACTAAATTTAGGCTCAATGCATCTTGCTCTTCCCATTTCAATAAGGAAAGGACAGAAACTCAAATATTGGTTTGGATTTTAAGATTTCGTTAAGAAAAGGGCAGAAGCGATAATATTACTTGGGGCCTGTCAAATAAAAATACTTCATAGATAATTTAGACGCGATCAAAAACATGGCCACTAAAAATACGTCGATTTACTTCGGGCGCTGTCCAATTTGACATGACTAAACTATCTTCTGTTCTTACAAAAGTTCAATTTAGTTTAGTTTTTGAACAAGGAAATCTGAACCCAATATGTCTACAATCTATAATTTCAGTTCCTTTACCAATTTGCAACAACCGCCATATTTGTTGATATTTAGTTGCCATGGTTACCGTCAGCGTGTTGACCAAGTACGTTGAAGACTCATTTACCTATCGTCATTGTAATCACTTGTCCGAATGACAGGTAGTAGGAGGGCTAAGTAAAAGAAAATTGTCGCTTTGATTTAGTAAATAAGATCCATACTAATATTATAAATACGAAAGTAACTCTGTCCATCTGTCTGCCGCGCTTTAACTTAACTATTCAACCAATTTGAATGACATTTTGTGCAGAGGTAGGCCATAGGCTGAAAAAGGATAGAGGATAGTTTTTATCCCAAAATCCCACGGGAACGGGAACTATGCGGAAGAAACCGCGGCAGACAACAAGTTCTGTATAAACGGACTAGTGTTTTACACGCGTTATCTTATGAAATCGGCAGTGAATTGGTAGTTTCAGGGTTTATTCTTTACAAGCAAGCAATCACATTCTTCCTGTATTTTTATAAATATTATTATAGATGCGCCTGACTAAACGTCTCAACATATTGCTTACACTAATGTTAGGTTTATGAAACTACTAGCTGTCCCCTGCGGTTTCACCCGCATTTTTCGTCACTGCTCCGCCCCCGTGGGTCGTACCATGATGGTAGCCTATAGCATTCCTCGATAAATGGGCTATCTAACACTGAAAGAATTTTTTAAATCGGACCAGTAGTTCCAGAGATTAGCCCCTACATACAAACCTACAAACTTACAAATTTTACCTCTTTATTATAATATTAGTATATTAGTATTAGTATAGATTTACGTAACAAAAGGGATGAAAAGATGTAACGCGAGCGAAGCCAAAAGCAAAAGCTTGTAATAATATAATTCTTTATTTCTCCTCACAATGACCAGTATATTTTATTCACTGTCACATAATATTTGTTTGTTTTTCTAATGTGAGGATCTGATGTCTGCTAGACGTACAACGATAATCCATACTAATATTATAAATGGGAAAGTGTGTCTGTCTGTCTGTCTGTCTGTATGTTTGTCTTTCTTTCACGGCAAAACGGAGCGACGAATTGACGTGATTTTTTAAGTGGAGATAGTTGAAGGGATGGAGAGTAACATAGGCTACTTCTTGTCTCTTTCTAACGCGAGCGAAGCCGCGGGCAGAAGCTAGTTAATTAATAATTTAACATTTTCTGGGGCTTCAGTCCCTAGTGGCTCGTCTCGTCACCATAACACTTAATAAGATTACGTTGTCAAGGCAAAAAGCAGTTAATTTTCTTACAATACAACTGCCAGTCACGGCGACGGTAAGATATTACCGCCAGAATATTTGTCTGCACGATGAAAATGAATATCATTTGATGGAATGAAAATTACTAGGTGTTTTCCGTGACATTGCTCGCGATTTTATCCTACTTATATTATAAATGTATTGTATGTGTGTGTGTGTGTGAGAGAGAGAGAGAGAGAGAGTGGATGTTTGTCACTCTTTCAAGCAAAAACTACTGAACGGATGTTGATGAAACTTTACAGTTATATAGCTTATACATCAGAATAAGACATAGGCTACATAACATTATGCTATGACCCACGAGAGCAGAACAGTAACCAAAAAATCTAACCTAACGCGGGTAAAACGGCGGGGAAGAGCAAGTTCTTTATAAATACTGACCTCTGTCAGGGGGTTGTTGCCAAAAATCTTTTCATAGCTCTGAATTCTTGCATATAAGATAAAAAGACATCCACTGCAAAAAAATATGTTTCGAATCCATGTCAGGCTCTGCGTTTATATATAAACTAGCTTTTGCCCGCGGCTTCGCTCGCGTTAAAAAGAGACAAAAAGTAGCCTATGTTACTCTCCATCCCTTCAACTATCTCCACTTAAAAAATCACGTCAATTCGTCGCTCCGTTTTGCCGTGAAAGAAAGACAAACATACAGACAGACAGACACACTTTTCCATTTATAATATTAGTAATATTCGTATAGATCAGTCAAGAGGAAATGTATAATTGCGGTGAAATTTTAGAAAATCGTTATTCATAAAGAAACAGACTTCTGGTTGTCTGTTTAGTACTGCCGAAACTACTGACCATAGTATAAGCTCGGCTGATTTTGGGATCAGATAGCTGTGTGTAAGTTGCTAAAGCTTCAAAATGAGTCCAGAATTCCTGATGCGGTTACCTCCAACATTATTTGAAAACTGTCACGGACGCAAGCTCACTCCGAGTTTCCTAATTAACAAAATGTAAATTAATTTTAACTTCAAATTTAATTATTACTCAAACTAGTCGCTGACTGAACACGTTACGGTTAAAACTAGTTCGTTTTAAAATATTTTGTGTAGTACCCGTATGTTTTGGATTGCATTATAAAGAGAACATGAATAAGTTTGAGAGAATATGATATACCATCGGTGGCTAAATTATTAGGGACAGTATTCATACAACAACATTTTTTAGTTTAAACACCTTTATTAAAAAAATTGTAATTTCACATAGGTTTTTCTGCTTTGGTTTTACTCCTGGTATCATTATTATTAATATTGATATGTGATAACACCATGAGATAGTGCCATTTTTGAAAAAAGTGGTATATCTTATAATTCATAGTAATTTTGTTAACTTCTGTTGAAAACTACGTTTGTTTCAATGATGGCAAAAAAAAAGTTTTAATTTTACAAGATTTATTTGTCTAAACTAATCGAACTGCAAGTAATGTTTCTGTTTTTGTATTTATTTTTTTAGTTAAATACAAAATTTTGACTTTTTAATAAAGATGTCGTGTGATAATTTAAAATAACGCCTTTTTAAAATGGGCATAACTTTAAACCCGTCTCCACTAAAGATCATAAAAATACAAACGGTATTTCTGTATTTTACACATTCTCAGACAGATTTAACAGCCATTACAGATGTTTGAAAGTTTGTAGTAAACAGTATTAAAGTAAAATCTGACCAGAACAAACTTCTGCAAACATAGAGTGTCAAAAAATTTGGGAGAAAACGGATCACCACTCTTTGTTCTGAACATAAAAACAGGGATATCTGCCTAAAACATGGTAAAAAGTGTATTGTTTTGCCTGACTACGATTATAAACGAGGGATTAGATAAGAAAATAGAAGTATTCGATAGGGCAGTTTGACAGAGGTTGGCCGAGAAAAATTGGATAAATCGTCGGCTGATCAAAAAATCTTGCCTCACCGAGACCATGCAGTAGAAACGACTACGGTGGGCCAGGCAACACCGAAGTATGACAGTGGCAGACTGGAATTGGTTACTAATATTACTCTTAATATTGTCATACGTCTGAAATACATTATTCCGTAATTATTGCATTATTTTCTGTGTATGCTTCTCCGACGAAATTTTTTTTCAAGTCGAGGTCGATAACAGCTCATTTGCAGTTGTACACATCGTGAAATTGTTCAAGAACAGCTCCATGTAGACTGCTTTGTAGGGAAAATTAAACAACCAGGTAGCATCAAGGTGTGATTTAACATCTCAGCTAAAAGCATGGGTGCCAACATATCGTGAAAGTGACTACAAGGCAAGATCTGTACAAGTTAGTACTAGAAACTCAATTATGGCCGCAGGTCGAAGAATGGACCCCTAGTAGCAGGAGAGTTATTTATTATGCACGATTCTACATCGTGTCTCAAGGCCAAGAGTGTTATAGTATTCCTGTCTGAAAAAATAAATAATATTTTGTACTAATTAGATAATTCACCAGATACGAACTCTATTGTGAACATGCAGAAGCTCACCAAGATCGCTTTCGTTAAGCACTTCATTATCACTAAACACCAGCTCATTGCAGTACTTATAAATGAGTTTTATCATAACACAAACCTAAACAACCTGTTATATAATGTATATAACGTATAGGAGCTGTTATTACAGCATTACGCGGCGTCGCAAAATATTAAGTTATACACAAAATATTTACTTACAACTTATTAAGGCGTTATTTTTTAAACAAATTACCAGGATTAATTTCACCTTGTATTTCTCACTTTTATAATCTTAAATAATAAGGTTTTTGAATAAAAAATGCCACTGGAGTATACAACCAATCACTTTTCAAAAAAAATTAATCCAACTTTATAATACAAAAATCATGACACTGTCCCTAATAATATGGCCAGCTAATGTAAATTGCATTTAAATTCATATAGAGTTTCTTCTCTTCTTTGGATAAAAAAGGGTGTCCTATTTCGCCGTTTTCGCGGAAGGATACGGGACACCACGCAGCGCGACACGACGCCATCACTTCGTGTGCAAGAATTCTGCTTCAGAAATTTGTTTTACGTGCAGCTATAGATGTTTCAAAACCTAAAAAAATACCTAAAATCCTGAAACCTTGAAACCTAAAATCTTGAAAAGGTTACCAAACTTATGTAAATCTTAAAAATAGATTGTTAAACAAAAACATTCTTAGAAAATATGATTTGATTCCATCATCATCTCATTGTGTTGTTTATACAAGTGTACTCTATAATAGAACGATCGTCGGATTACGTGGTTCGATAGAAATAAAATCAGTTTTTCGTTTGTTTGATCGCACTAATATTTATTTATTTTTAGAATCCGTTTGTGTGCAAATTAGGCAGTTGGCAGATATCATAATCTCTTTAGTCTTATCCCAATAAGGTTGTAGTCGACTTTTATTTAAATCTGACGTATACTTACTAATATTATAAATTCGAATGTAACTCTATCTGTCTCACTTTTACGCCAAAACTAGGGAACCGATTTAATCCTTTGAACACACGTGATTTGAGACACAATAGAAAGACAATAGCAGCCCGACAGCCGGCTGTCGGTTGGTCGATGAAAGGTTAAATGAAATTTGGTAAAGAGATAGTCCATAGTCTGCGAAAATAGCATAGAATATATAGAACATAACATAACTTAGACAAAAAATTGTTAGGAGAAAAATAAAGATAAAAATCTGTATGAAAGCAGCTAGTATTTTAAAAACCTTTCTTTTCACGAGAAATTAATTAACCAAAGCAAAAACAATAACAAGAAAAATAAAAAAATGCAGCCACAGTTTCTCTAATGAAATATTACGTCGACTATGTCTTATTGTTCCACAAGTTATATAGATCAAGTTGCACCCAGGTACCACAAAGTTACACAATAGTGCCAACTCGGTACCAACTGAAAAGTACTGAAATGTCACATTTACAGCAAAACTTTAAATGAAATGAAGCCGCTGTGGAACGTTGCGCTTTGTGGTTTCAACCAATCAGAGCTAGTTAATTTGACGTTGGACGACGTCACGTCAAACGGATTTTAACCAATGATATTGCGCATTGATATAGTTGTATTAGTTAGTGCATTTTTGTACTGATAGAAATGGTATTTATTTTGTAATTGGCTAAATAATACTTTTACACTTTCGGTTTATAGATTTTAAGCTGGCGAAGACCGTTGTTGCCTGGCTACTCAGAAAAATATTCAAAACGAACTCAATGGTCAAAATCTCTTTTAACCTTTCAACGACCAAGCGACAGCCGGCTGTCGGGCTGCTATTGTCTATTTTTTGTGTCTCGATCATGTGTTTTGGAAGGTTTAACCTTTCGTGTGTCTAACGTGGATCCACGCGAGACACAATACTTTTCTAATTGTGTCTGTAATTAGAGCATTCAAGGGGTTAAAGTCCATACAATAGGGATGTGGACTACATCAAAAGAATGGCATTCTGTTTAGTCCGTCTTGAAGATCGGCCAAAAATACGGGACACGTATTTTTTGCTTGAACAAAATAATAAAAAAATACAAAGATAAAGAGCAACAAAGTTCCGGAGTGGGGGCTTTTGACGTCACCGTGCTGCAAAAATTGTATCAGATTGTGACGTCACGCGCAACTTCAATGCACTGTATGTTTGTCATTTCTCGTTTAAGAGAAAAAAGAAAAAATACGTGTCCTAAATTTTTAAATAATCTAACCGACGGACTAATTACTTTTTTTTCGACGTCTCGCCTATTAGTAACATTATCCAAAACGAATCTTGACTTTTACTTCAACAAGTAAAAATAAAATCTCGGGCACAAGAGAATTGTAATTTTCAGTACCTGCATGAAGAAAGCAGGTAATTGATTTCAAACATTTCTTTCATTTCAAAAGACTCAGCCCATAAAATGCTCGTTTCATTATAGAACTGAATACTACAAGAAAGCAATCTAAAAACACTAGACCGTTTATGAAATGACAATACTGTGAAGTTCACGCCAAATAAAGAAATAAAGGACAGCTGAGCTCGTTGGCTTTGTTGTTCTTTTTAATGGAACAAACTTGTATTGTACCGTGAATGGAACAGAAGTACCACAGTTTATTATACACTAGGGAGGTAATCTCTTTGAGTTCGGTTCTCATGTTTGATGATTGTGGTGAGCAACGTCCTATTGGTCCTCCTAATAAAAAAAAGATGTTTCATGTAGCTTAAAAAATTCACAAGCCCCCTATTTATCAAACCCACTACTATGATAAAAATGTAGCTAAAGAACAAAATAAACCAATTACAGGAAAAACTAGATACAGAATAGTTAAGAGATTACCAGGACTAACTATACTCATCACGATCACGAACATCACGCAACTAAAAGCGATGAAGATAGGACTTCCTTAATATATCTCCTATATTTCTTTGTATGGCATACAAACTGTAAATAATGGATATTTGTTAGGACTTATTTCATTAGGACACCGTGGTGTCAAAATTCAGGTTCGCCACCAAAAAAACTTAAAAGCTTAAATGGAGGTTTTTTATTTTTTTGGGTACCCAAACTGGTTGCGCCACTAAACACGCCCTAGTGAAGTAACCTTGATACAACTCTATATATTGTATTGGTGGCGCAAAACGAGTTGCACAACTACAGGATCCTAATGAAATATGACCCACAATGGCGAGCTCTTCTACAAATAGTTATTCTATTACTAATGAATACTAAAAAAACTGTTCTCAGGGTTTGGATAGTTGTTGCCATGTGAACTTAAATGGAGGATTATTTATTTAGTGACCCAACCAGGTCTACTAAGCACGTCATAAGAAGTAACCACAACTCTATATATTGTGTTGCACAACCAAACAAAAAAAAGTAATAATTAGTCCGTCAGATAGATTATCAAAAAATTTTGGACACGTATTTTTTCTTTTTTCTCGTAAATAAAGAATGACGACGATACAGTGCGTTGAAGTTGCGCATGACGTCACGATCTGATACAATTTTCGCAGGACGGTGACGTCAAAAGCCTCCACTCCGGAACTTTGTTGCTCTTTATCTTTGTATTTTTTTATTAAT
Source organism: Athetis lepigone (assembly GCA_033675125.1). Classification (NCBI taxonomy): domain Eukaryota; kingdom Metazoa; phylum Arthropoda; class Insecta; order Lepidoptera; family Noctuidae; genus Athetis; species Athetis lepigone. The sequence continues at coordinate 2,624,997 of CM066215.1, read as the reverse complement.
ATGATCAAACAAAAAATACGTGTCCCGTATTTTTGGCCGATCTATCAGACGGACTAAACAGAATGCCTTTTTTTTATGCTGTCGTCACCCCTATTATGGCCCTTGAGGTTTATTAGTTCCGTCAGCCTACGGAATGCAAGTACTATTATTTTTACTTTATTTATCGTATAAAGTAGTAATTCTGAATTATTTTTGTTACGCGATAACACTCCACTGCATCGTACGTTGGCAGAAATTCAGTTAACTTTGCAATTATCTCGACTGGTTTGTTTTTTAAACTATTTTGTTATTACATGTTTGTCTGTTTGTTTGTTAGCGTTGGAAATTCCTGGATTGTTCACGTCTTATCTTTTTATGTTTGGTATCAACGTATTCCTTATTAAAAAAGATTTTTTAATAAGTATTGTGTAGTGTTTGTCTGTCTGTATATTATAGTTTGTATTTTTATTTATCATAAATTATGAGGTAATTTGAGTCTTCAATGCCTTATTACAAGATATTACACCATTTTGACGTACTTTTTATGAGCTGTCGAAACGCAATTCTCCCACATATTTTGTATAGCAATGTCAACTTATGACGTCACAATTCACTTGATGAACTAATTACAGTAAATTGAAAATAAAGCGCAATTTTTGGGTTCAAATGAGAGGTTTTATAGAAATCGTGTCTTACATTTAATAGTTAATGATGTTAAATACCCAATTGGTAAAGACATTAACAAACGCCTCAAGTATTATATCTGAAAACGTTATTGATATTAACAATAAAAACCCATAAAATATAAAAAAAAATATCCCCTGTAAATATCAGTCTCGAAAGAACGAAAAAACTTCGAGCATGTTTCCTATCCTATCCATATCCTATCTCCTCCTATCATCCTATATCTCAAAAAGAATGGAAAAATCTGTAGATAATATTTTCAAAAATATGACAAAAAACAAATGAGGTAAATAAAGAAAAAAGATCCTATGTAAATAAGAAAAAAAAACATTATTTTTATCACGATTTTAGGGATAAAATGCGAGGTAACAGCTCCCAAAGGTACCAGGGTCTCATAAATTATAAAGAGCTTGCAGGATTGAGCCGTCGACCACTTCGTTTGGGGGTTGCCATTTATTTATGCGTACGCATATTGTCCGTGTGTTTGAATAACCGTAAAATATGAGTTACTAGCTGACTCGCGGTTTCACCCGCTTGGAAAGAATAATTAAGTATTATAAAATGTTCTAATGTTCAGTGCAACTTTCATAATTTTTCGTTCCATAATAACTTTGAACCCTGTTCTTGATGCCAGTGATCCATTTTTTGTTATAGCCTAAGCGCCTTACTAATAATCGCTGCATAAAGTTATGACAGGTTTATACGTAAAAAAATAAATATGTATGTAACACAGGCTTTATTCATGACATAACCTTACACAGTGATTATTAGTAAGGGCATAAATGTTTTTATTTTTAAAATGGTATTTATATGCCTATTTTCTTATAGAAATAGAAAAGGCACGAGGGTGCCCTTCACTGATATTAGTGATGTCGAAGGTAAACTAAAATAGTACATAATAATATGGATTCAACATATTGACCATCACGCTTGCACAAAGCATATTGCCGGTTTCGGATATGCCTACATACATATAAAATGGTAAACTGACTGAGTGATTGACTAACTGTTGATATATCAACGCACAGCCCAAACCGCTGGTCCTAGAGACATGAAACTTTCAGGGTTGTATTCTTTGTAAAGAGTAGGTAACCAATAAGTTAGGATTTTTGGAAATTCCAAAAACCCTGAAGAGGTAAACTAGGGAATGCAGGGCATTCATGCGGGCGAAGCCGCGGGTATAAGCTAGTTTATTATAAGTCCTAGTCCTCACAATGTTTATCTTTGTCGATATCTGATGTCCGAGACAAACTTTAGAAAGCACATCTTTATATGGAAACAGCTAGTATCAATTTAAAGTTACATTGGTACTTGCCCGTATTCGAAAACACAACCTCTTATATGAAAGACATGCATTTTAAAGCATCCATCTATTTTATATTTTACTCTCTATTATAATTGCTATCCCTTTGGTCTCAATCGCCACTGCAATGCGGGTACTGCGGCATTTACTTTTGGAATTTCTCAACAGAGCGGAGTCACTCACTTGTACAGTAAAATATAATAGTTGTATTTGCATATTTGGCTAGCCTCAATTAAAATAACCAGGCATGACGCAGTGAACATAATTACAGAAGAATAGTATAGTGTGAATTACTTATTTATTAAACCTTTATTTTATTTTATTTACCTTTATTTTATTTTACCTTTTTTTATTACTTCCAACACACGTGATTCGAGACACAATAGAAAGACGTTGAAATGTTAAAACATTATTATTAGGATTAATATAAAAATTAAAACATGGTTTAAAAAATATATAATGGAAGTTATTTGCTAAATCTGCGTACCTCGATTGCCGGTAAACCCCTTACGGTAAACATTGGTTCAATTATTTACCAAAAGGGTTGAATACGATTTTACCTTCGACGGCAATTTTTTTATATATACTCCTGGACTTATAAATACTGTCACGTTGTGTTACGGTTCCTTACCTTTGAATAAAAAAGAGAAATCATAATGTTATAGGATCACTCCTTTGTCTGTCTGTCTATATTATTTCATGGCTATTGCGTGGATGCTTCTTGTTGAGACAGAATAATTTTGAATTACAATAACTTCTTATTCGACAATACTTAGAACTGCTGTAACGTATAACTGTTTTTTGTCCCAAACAAATAAAATAAAATAAAAATACAAAGTAAAGTTAAATTAATTAATTTTGTACAGTCAGAATCTAAAGATTTTTACTCTGACAAAAAACAAACACCACTCTAATATAATAATATTAATAACTATCTTTTCCACGCGGTTTCACCCTTGTAATGATAGGCTTTTTTTTCTCCTTTTTGCCACATTTTCCATTGATGCTCCGGCCCTTATTAGTCTTGACGGGATGTTATTACCCTATGTTACTCGCTGACAAAGTTGCTCTATATTAAGCCATAAAAGTCAGATTTTATAATTAGCCCGGATTTGACCCCGTAATCTTATGCATGAGAGACGGGCGCCTTAACCAATGGACCATCACGACGCGACCGACGTACGTTAAGTAACAGTTACTAATTACAATTTCCTAATCAGATACTTATCTGCCTTTACTCCTAGTACTTGTAACAATCAACAACAATTAACACAACAATAATTAACACTCAGAATCAAAATAGCACTTGTACAAACTTCTCAATAGTACTTTATAACATTTTAATTACTTACAAACAGCCTGTGACAAACAAACTGTATTATTGTACATTTGTAACTCCCATCTCAATTCTGTCACTTTAATTAGAAAATGAACGACGGAAAGAAAAATTGTTTTCGAGTCAATAATTTTGTTTATTAAATTATTCGCTTCGGAAAATATTTTTTGAAGAATGTTTTATTGAACTTTTTGGACACTTTGTCTCTAAACATGAGGGTCGAGGGTCCATGAGAAATTTATAATTTTTGAGAAGTTATTTAATCGAATTCCTTTCATAATATTGCGATTATAATAAATGCTTTGTCACTGAGTGCAATTACGGAGAAGGAATGCTTGAAAATTTAATAAATCATTGTGAAAGTACTGCTTATATACCTAATTTTTTTTTATGTTTGCCTTGTTTCCTGAGGCCGGTCTTTGTATAAGCTTTATGAGAAGAGTGAGAGAAGAGAGAGAGTATGTTTCTTTTTGATGTTTACATGTTATGTGCCTTCTTTATGTTACGACAAAACTTTTATATAAATGTAATCTGTTTGCATTTAAGGGTTTTTTTTAAATCAATTACTATTTTATTTTATTTATTTTAATTTTACCACAACTTTTATTGCATAGTATATTAATGCCAACAAAAAACAATAGATGTTATGTGTCTATCACATGCATATTATACAATTTTCGAATCCTCAAAGTAATAGTTCCAGAGATAAACACACAAAAATATCAGCTAAAAATGTCATCCATTCTAACATAAGGTACTTTGATCGACTCTAGACCTTTGACCACAAGAAATAGCCCCAGGAGCCCCACCACATTGCAAAATATTGCCTATCAAGACCAAAGACACTCTAATAGGGACGACCAGATTGAGTAGCCATAAAACAAGCGAAGATCTACAGTAATCAACATATATTACTCTTTTAGGGCCGATTTTTCAATCGCCAGATAACTTTTATCTGAAGAGTAAGTTTGACGTTTTGACAGCTTTTGTATAGAAAATATGTCAAACTGACATATTTATTCCTCAGATAGAGCTTAACTGATGATTGAAAAATCAGCCCTTAGTCTTTCATTTCCTATACCATTCCTCATAAACCTGGCTATAATATGAAGAAAGAACTTTGCACATGCGATGAGTCATTTGGATGTGCAAAATTAAGATAATTGATATAGATTAACGCGTAAAACTTAGAAAAAAATCTATTCAACTTAAAAATCAACATGGTGGTCAGGTCATAAAATTTATCTTTTTATGAAATCTTCAAACCTGAGTTCCTTTAAAGTGGCTCTCGTTAGATTAGAACAATCAATTTTATTAATCCTTCGAACACACGTGATTTGAGACACAATAGAAAGATAATAAGAGCCCGACAGCCGGCTACCCGTTGGCCGTCAAAAGGTTAAATGATCAATTTCTTGTATACATTTTGTAGTATAATAAACCCTAAACTAGAAATAGCGGGCAATCCTCACCACACTGCAAAATATTGCCAATCAAGACCAAAGCTCTGATAGGCCAGATTGAGTGGCCATAAAAAAAGCGAAGGCCAGCATTGAACGTAATTGATATAAATTGGATACGCTTTTATGTGAACAATTATTGATAGTTATTGGGTTATTTACTTTGAGCGGACTTATACTTATCTCTAGGGTTTACAATTAATGTTTTTCTGTGATTTATTGGTGACGAGGTGTCCCTATGGTTTTTATAGTGTTATGTTAGGTCTCTGGTTTCTGCGGTCCTGTGAGTCGGGGTGTAATGTCAATTAATAGTATGAATTATTCCGATGTATAAGCTTTATTGCTATATAGTTTCAACAAAATCCTTTCAGTAGTTTTAGAGTGGGAGAGAAAGAAACATTTATCATCCTTATTAAACTGTACAATTCTAATATTAGTAGGACACATTACTTAATTTTTATTAGCAATTGAACATTTTTTTGATAATGACTGATTATTTTTTCGGTAGTAAAAGTAATTTTAATATAACAAAGTAATTTGGTTCATTTATTCTATTCAAAGTTTACATTACGGCTACGAAACCGTAGCCTGCAGCTACGGCGTAGCACATAATCTACGCCGTAGCGCCAGCGTAGCAACCTTACTAAGGCCAAGGTGTTACTTAAGGCTCCAGCACACCGAATGCGTATGCGTAGACGTAAGCGTCAACGTGACGTAAACGTGCGCGTACCACTGAGTTGTAATGTATGGAAGACAGGACACACCGCTTGCGTAACGTCACCACGTCCACGTGCACGCAAGCGGTGTGTCCTGTCTTATACAGTTCCATACATTACAACTCAGTGGTACGCGCACGTTTACGTCACGTTGACGCTTACGTCTACAAAACGCATTCGGTGTGCTGGAGCCTTTAACATAAACTTTGGCTTACCTGTATGTATATATGTAAAAATATAACTGCTAATAAATAACGAAAAGATGATTGCTATCCCATTTAGTAGAAATGTCTTGTTGACAGCTTTTTATTATAAGTACAAACTTGTGGTTATGTTTTGGTCATTAACCACATTTAATAATTATTTTCATATAATTTTATCCCTTGTTTTGTTCTCTGTAAGCTTTAATATTCTGACTAGATAAACAACATAAATTCAGCCATAAAGAATTAACAAAACGCTCCCACAAATTTTGTACATTCTTAATTCCGTAACACAATTCCGCTCGTTTCCGCGCCCCGTCACAAACTCCCGTGTGGCTGACAGCGGAAAATTGAATCAACTACCCGCCGACTGATGTCCATCAGTTTATTACTCATCAGGATTTATTGGCGGACTGATCTGAACACGTCGTTTATTAAGCCTTATATGTGTTACCGGCCAAACCCGCACCGGGATTACGTATCTCGCAATAGCCGATCGATCGCGATAATTTAGCAATATTTACTGCACAAAGGTCAATTCAAAATACGTCACGTCAAATAGCAATCTAGCGATAGTGCTGCCTCTGTGGAGCAATCAGTTAACTAAAATATGCATTTTTCGTTTGGTGGTTTCGTATTTAGTATGGTTTTTAAGAGCAAAGTTAAGTTTTTTTTTTGTTAAAGGTGATGTTTAATTAGTTCCAGCGATTGCTACTTTATCGTCATCGTGGCAATAAGTGTATTAGAACAATCAACGAGCGATTAGCAATCGGTTCATACATAATACGATTTTTTTTTGACGATCGCGCGGTGATCGCGCGATCACTGCGCAAATATTGCTCATTGCTGTTTCATAGGTAATAACCCCGCCGATTTAAGGACAAACTAGTTTTACCTAGGCTAAACTAGTTCTTCACTAATTAAGACACGGCTAAGATTGGACAACGGAGCCCCGCGGTCTATTTCTGGGTGGTTTAAAAAAAAACCACGAAGGCTAAGGCGGGACCTCCGCTACGCTTTGCTCTCGCCTTAACCTTCTAACCTAACCTGTCCGAGTCGGGGTAAGAAAGAACTAGTTTAGCCTAGGCAAAACTAGTATGTCCTGAAATCGGGTTTGGCCGGTAACATATGCATACTACGATACTCTCTTACGAACAGATATTGTAGAAAGGGGTCATCATCATCTCCTTAGCCTTTTTCCCAACCGTGTTGGGGGCGGCTGCCAGCCTAACCGGATTCAGCTAGATATAGGTGTTTTACGTGGAGCGACTGCCTATCTGGCCTCCACAACCCAGTAACTGGGCGACACGATACCTCTTGGTTAGACTGGTCAGAATTTCTGGCTAACCAGTAACGAATGTCAAAGTTCTACGAATGACAACCGGGATCAACGGCTTTAAGTGCTTTCCGAGGCACGGGATGTCAGTGATGTCCAAGATAAACTTTAGAAAGTACATATGAATTGAAAAAGTGACATTGGTACTTGCCCGGATTCGAATCCACAACCTCTTACACACGAGGCGGGCGCCCTATCCACTGGGCCATCACGACACTAGTGTGAGTGTAGAAAGGGGTAATCTGTAAAAATATATAAAGGCGAAAAAATTTTTTGGCTATACACACAGTATATACACTATAATCTCACAACTCAGACTACTGATTTTTTTTTTGTGTTGGATGTTGCGCTGCTATAATTGTCTTTCTATTGTGTCTCAAATCACAGGTGTTCGAAGGGTTAATAAGCGAACCATGGAAGTAAAACAGTAAAAAAACAAAGACGATAGTGAAACCGCAGCGAACATTTAGTATATATAACAAAACTAAACGGACTATTAAAGAATCCGTACTTTGAAATATTTAATTTCAACTTTTTTTTTACATATTAAACAAAATGCCAGCCTATACACAAATTCCGTACTTAAGCGCTGGTCTGTCAAAGCAACACAAACAAAATCCGTAGAATGCTATACTATCCATACTTAATATTATAAATGGGAAAGTGTGTCTGTCTGTCTGTATGTTTGTCTTTCTTTCACGGCAAAACGGAGCGACGAATTGACGTGATTTTTTAAGTGGAGATAGTTGAAGAGATGGAGAGTAACATAGGCTACTTTTTGTCTCTTTCTAACGCGAGCGAAGCCGCGGGCAAAAGCTAGTAATCAATAATCGCGTCTCTATCTTTCTCAGTATAATAATAAAATAAATAATAAATAAATAATAAATAAAAATTCTTTATTGATACAGAAACCTTTGACTTTGCTTAAGACTAGGATACATAGCTTGGTTAACTAAAGGTTGTACAAATAATGTAACCCTGACTCCTAAACTAGGTGATCCTGTGACTTAGGAGTCAGTGTTCTGCTGACACTGTCATACCAAAAACCTTGTGTTGTGTTCTGACATTACAAAAAATAGTCATGTACCTTACAGGTTACAAAATAGGTTTAAAAAATTTAAAAATTAAGAATTAAAAACTAACAACAGATAAGGAAGGAAATTACGGAATAGTTATAGTAAACGACTCGTTGAAGGTGTAAGATTGAGGATGTAGATGTTAGAGTGAGAGGATATGTATGTGAGGGTGTAATGTGTGTATGTAGAACTGTGTGAATGGTAGTGTTTGGTGTTTAGGTGAGAGTATTTTAAAGCGTTTGAGATTGTGTTGAGTATGTGTTGCTGAAATGTTTCATATTAGTTGAGAAATTGCAATGCTTGACTGTTTATACGACTACTGCTGGTGATGTAGTATTTCTTCTGTTCGTATGTAGTCTTGATCGAGTAGCCAACTTTGAACTTTGCTTTTAGCTTCATGCTGATTTAGCCCAGCTATCCGAATGGCTTTACATACATTTTTGTAAATTATGGTGCTAAGAACATAAAACTGGCGCCTGGCGAATGCAGTTTTGTGGCGTACAGACGGGCATACATTTTTTGCTTTGCGCTTAGCGGGATCGGGCGGGGGAATCACCTTGTGTTTTCTGAGAGTGGCTCGAAGGACAAAGAGCTGTCTCACAGTAAGTAATTTAGTGCCAGTGTACAACTCAGTTGTAGGGAATCTATATGATTTACCATACATCACTTTAAGTAAAATAAAAATATTTTATTGACATAAACAGATTTTACACTTCATTTGAAACCCTGGCTCCTGTGCTAGGTCAAACCTGTGTTACAGGAGTCAGTGTCTACACCCGTTTTTACTCTATCTAGTTATGCAATAAAAATTTAAAATTTAAACAAAAAAAAAAACTTAAGTTTAGGAAATAAATGCATGCGGTGCTCTCGTGTTGTGCGTATGTGTGTGTGCGTATGCGTGTGTGGGTGTTTTGTGTATGTTCGTGTGTGTGTGTGTGTGTGAGAGATAGAAAGAGTGAATATAATAATATATAAGTATATCCTTAAACTAAATAAGTGCTGTCTTATTGAAGTACCTAGTAAGTTTCTTTCGACTTCTGAGAAGGATCAGAACTAAGAAACTTGTATTTTACCCTTTTCATTAAAACTTGGACACCTCGTGGGAATAAGGACGGAAAATCGCTCAGACAATCTTTTTCCGATTTCCAAGATGGCCACTAACCGAGTATATGGAACCTTATATTTTGTCAACTCAAACTGATGCTAGCATTCTCTGTCATGAGCCATAAACCTTTGAATTAAAGTTAAAGTTTAGTTTCTTTAGAAACTAATACTAACATTTAATATAGTAATTTATAATCATGTAATTTATTTAAAATTTTAAATGTTTATTTTTATTTTAAATGTCAGTCTGTCCGCCTATCCGTCACAGCAATGTGACTTATGCTTATTGGTATACATAAGACTGAATTAAGCCGTGTGATTCAATAACTTGTATATAAAAATCATTAGTTATGTTTTGTAAATACACAAGCATTAATTTAACTCAAAGTGTTATTTAAAACGATAAATCTTTGTCTTACACTATTTATTTCTCCTGTATCATGAAAAAGACAAACACACAAACAATAATAATACAATTAAAAAACCATACATTATATAAGTCTAAATACACATACATGTACAAAACTTGTAAATAATAGAAAATACAAAAAAAAACACACAAATAAAGTACAGATACGATATAAACAAAGCAATCACTACACTGTTGCCCTCACATGATAAATAGCCGACAGTCTATTGTTTTTGCATCCCAGGCCGAAAGCCGAGCGCCGAAAGCGATAAATCAAAATGGCGCATCGCGACATCGCCGCATATAATATTGCTGATGATTGAGTGTCATGTCAAGATGACTGTACTATTGTTTGTCACTTTTAACTCATTTTAAATAGTTCATTAGAATAGCATACTTTTAACATTAAAAGGAACAAGATATTATTATTCCAGATTGGTTATGACCAGTCGTGATTAGCCAGTGTAACGTCCTTTAAATTAAGTGGTTTTAGGTCCGAATTCATTCAAGTTTCAGTAACGGGTCTTAAAATGAAAACAAAAATAGTTCAATATCGCCAATCCGCCTTGAGCGCGCGTGGCAACCAATGCTCGTGCCTTCTTTGTATGACAAGAAGCTCTTGCTCTGCAGTGGGACTGTAACAGGCTTGTAATACCATTTCACGAGCGATGCCGAAGCTTGCTACTTTTTAAAAGTCTTCCAAGTGTTCATAGTCTGTAGATGAACGAAATAACCCTTTACTTGAACAGTTTAATTGACTTTCTCCCCAAAACAAGGATATCACTCGGCGGAAAAGTTAATCATTTTTGTCTTTGGACCGACAGATTTTATTCTAATAAAATTAGTTAACCAAATACATAGAACTGAGTGTCACAATTTCTCAGTGGGTAACACTAAACCAATGTAAACTTTAAATTTACGTGGTTCCTAGTTATCATTCATAACAGAAGTCAGAAGCCAGACAATCTGAAAATTACTCAATGAAGGGGTGTCTTAAATAAATTTTGGAGGTGATATAGGCATTAATTATGTAAAACACTAGTTTTCAGCTGAATCTAGTTAGGCTTGAAGCTGACCCTAACATAGTTAAGCAAACCACGCTTCAGGCCTTAAAAACGTATTTAAATACGAAACCTAACCAAGCAATGCACATAATAAAGGTGCACGCCCTCCCATATTTTTTCTTCAATTACATATTTACGTTGTAAATTAATTAAAATGGTAAACAGTTAGGTTAAATGTTATCCCTAGTAGGAAATCTAGAGTCTACAATAAGCTTCGAATTGTGAATTAATTGGAACACAACACCTTCTCTCTCCTAACCTTTCACCGTCTCTAAACCTTTCGACGACCAAGCGACAGCCGGCTGTCGGGCTGCATTGTCTATCTATTGTGTCTCGAATCATACGTGTTCGAAGGATATAAATAAATTATAAATTCGAGTAACATAGTTCGATTGCAACAATGGTAGTCCCCACAATGTAGGCCAATCAAGGAAGTAGCGCGCCCGATAATATGTGAGCGTCACCCGCAGTCGACTAACGATTGACAGCTCAATGAGAACTATTGTACAACACTATGCTAGCAAAGACTAGAGAACCAGTGTTCTCACCTAATTGGAGAATTGGGAAAGCGTAAAGCTGGGCATTGACGGTCATTTTTCGCATTAGCCTAGTAGTAAAACTATGGCGCCTCCTATGGTTTAGGCGGCCAACCAACTCTGGAGTGACGATTCGACACTCACGATCAAATTTTGGATGGACGTCAGTTCTACTGACGCGGAAAAATGACCGTCAATGCCCAGCTTTAAAAAAATAATGACAATGTGGTACATATGTCAAAATTTGACACCCGTCCAAAGCTAGGACGGGTCGCTAATCATTTGACAAAAAGTGTGCGAACACAGAACATAACTATTTATTTAATCAGCCTTATTCTGTCAATCGATCAATGTTTTATGTGCAAAAAAAAAACAATAAAAAGTGGGCCCTAGGGATCGTTAAAGCTATCAAATTTTCATGTCATTTGTCGTTCAGAACACACCCGGAAATTGGGCCCGGGTGATATTGGGCCCGGTTGATATTGGGATATTGGGACTCGCCCGATTTTGGGCTGGTCCGAATTCGTAACAGAGATCTTTCTGGCGTGCATATTTGATGCTGTTTCCGTCGTTCGATTATTAAAATATTTGTTGCAGAGGTAAATTATTACTGGGAACATATTGAGTTCAAAATAGATGTACCGGTGTACCCTATTTTTTAATTGTAAATGGAAAAGTAAACAAATCGCCTGAATTTTTTGTACTTCTCACGACCATCATGTGGATTAGTTTTGGTGACTAAGAGACCTTCACTGCTTGTCTACTACGCTCCGAGTCGCGGTTTGATTCCCGTAAGGGGCAAACATTAATATGACCGGCTGGTATCTGTCCCTGGTATGATTATTAATGTATGTAACTTTATGATTGTATACAAACTAACTACATAAGACAAATTTTCAGAGCAGCGCAACGTTTTTAACCTTTGAACGACCAACCGACAGCCGGCTGTCGGGCTGCTATTGTCTTTTTATTGTGCCTCAAATTACGTGTGTTCAATGGATTAATATAAAAGTTAGCCACATTAAGAACACATTATCGGAGGTATCATCTTATCAACTCTAATTAACTTAGCTAAATTAACTAACCCGATCACTAATCCAATAGCCAGTCAACTAGAAATTATAATCTAAACCATGCAAGTCAGGTAATATACCCTGCACAAAGCGGGATAAACCTGTACTAATTATATAGTAATCAAACAACAGCATACAACAAACACCCCGACATACAATGCAGAAACCAATTACGCAGTGTATGAGGTCCTAGTATTAGGGTGCATCTTCACTCACGCGAAGCGAGAAAACTAAATATTCGCCATTTTATATGAAATTCTAGAAATTTCATGAAATTTAACGGGCCTGTAGATCTAGTGGTTAGCAACCCTGTATGCCTAGCCGGAGGTCCTGTGTTCGATTCTCACCCAGGAGAAACTTTGTCTGATGAACAGGATTGTTTGTACTGTGTCTGAGTGTAATTTATCTATAAAATGTATATATTTATAAATTATATAATATAAGTATATTTATAGTTGCCTGGTTACCGTAGGACAAGCTCTGCTTAGTTTGCGATCAGATGACCGAGTGTGAGTTGTCCAAGGATATTTATTTAATCGTCACTTACCAGATAGCCTTAGGCTGCACTAATAGGGCCAAACTCCATGAAAGAGGAGAGGAGATGTCTTGACAGCCAATCGGTGTGCATTACTTTCACATTCCACCACTTAACCTTAGCGCCCACACTTAAAAACAATTGTATACTGTATGTATCCAATTGTTTTTTTACAAGATATCTGCGATTGAGTGAAGACGGTGCGACAATTGCATAAAATCACCATTTCACTACAAAAGACATGAATTTGCGAACTTTACAAAAATCATACAAAACTGAGAGGCCATACTGGAGGCGGAGCAGAGAAGCGGTTAACCGGTCGTACCGCTTGCTCAAATTATACGTCACTAGCTATCCTCTGCGGTTTCACCCGCATTTTTCGTTACTGCTCCGCACCCGTGGGTCGTACCGTGATGGTAAATAGCCTATAGCAGGGGTGGCCAACCGGTCGATCGCGATCGACCGGTCGATCGCGACTGCTAGTCCAGTCGATCGTAGCCAGGCAAAAAATATAAATATATTTTTACATAGTTACCACCAACAGCAGCATCATCTTGTATCATTTTTGAATCGCTGTTTCGTCACGATATTTATCCTATATTCTACCCAGTATACTCGTAGTGTTTCGTTTTCGGCATGCAATGACCAATAAGCGGGAAGCGTGTAAACTAAATTTTAATAAAATAAATATCAAAACCGTTTTGAGACAGAAAGCTATAAAATAACTTATGAATTCTAGATTCAATTTCAATAACTCACCTAAAACAATTAACGAAAGCTTTTTGTAACCGCCAGCACCCAAGACAGAGATAGCAATACGAACACGACACATGCGAACATAAATGACTGAGACAATATTACCGCGTACCGAGCATTGCCGAATAAACACGAAACTTTACGAAGAAACCAAAAAGGGTTGTCCAATACGCGTGTGTGATGGACTGATGGTGTTGTTTAATCGATTTTTATTGAAATCAATTGTAATTAGGTACAATAATATTTGTATTCAATTTTTTAAAATGGTTAAATATATTCTTATGCAGTCGTTATTTAAGTGGTTGTTTATATTTAACTAAATCATCAAAAAAATAACACTATTAGTTTTTTTTTATGGAAATGTAATTTTATTTACTCATAGATCCACGAGTATGCATGTTGTCGAACATTTACTATATTTTTAAATCTATTACGTATAATATCTCATATAAACAAAAATCAATCAATTCTAAATCAATAAATATCGACTGCGATTTTTGATCTATTGAAAGGTCGATTGTGTTTCGTGGGTTAAGAACTAGAGTAGCGTAAGAGCAAAATGACAACTTCTCAGGAGAGCCGAAAAACAACTCAAATTTGCCTACCGTTATCTTATAGCTCTTTTAAGGCAAAATCTATAGTAGTTAGAAATCTGATTTTTACTAATAATAAAGCTTTACTTATCTGCTACAAAATAGTATAACTTTTTGGTCAAACCAAAAACGGTATCATTTTAATAAAAAATATTTTTCAAAAACTGGTTGACATACGTCATTTTGGCTGTTACATAAATTCAATTATGTATGGAATGCAACGGAACTTCCGTTAAAATGGCTCTAAAAACAATAACAAAAATCTTCTAAAATTAATAATCACTCGTGCGTCTTCTTTAAGAAATGTACTCAATTAAAAATTTTTTTCGTGGTCGCCGCTAAAAGTTTTGTTTTTATTTGTGAAATAAAATATATTATTATTTAATTTCTATTTCATTTCAAGTACCCATAGTAAACTTGCACACCATGGTAGTTCCTATTACACCTACTTACTTATATTAAACTAGCTGCCTCCCGCGGTTTCACCCACTACGTTTAAAATGTTAAGGGTTAACAACCCTTACCACGGGGTATGAAAAATCGATAGTACCTAGCCGATTTTCAGACCTACTGAATATGCATATAAAATTTGTTAAAAATCGGTAAAGCCGTTTTAGAGTAGTAAGGTACCTAACTGACATTGTGACAAAACAATTTTATAAATTACTAGCTGTTCCTCGCGGTTTCACCCGGGTTACGTTAGGTTTTTGGTTACTGCCTCGCTCCCGAGGGACATAGCGTGATATTATATAGCCTAAAGCGCTCAGGAATAATGTAGCTTTCTGTCAGTGACAAAATTTTTAGAATTGAATCATGAGATCCAGAGATTACCCCATACATACAAACTTACAGATTTTACCTCTTTATA
This sequence comes from Athetis lepigone, assembly GCA_033675125.1. NCBI lineage: Eukaryota > Metazoa > Arthropoda > Insecta > Lepidoptera > Noctuidae > Athetis > Athetis lepigone. The sequence goes on along the minus strand of CM066215.1, from coordinate 2,609,966 downwards.
ATATTATAATAAATGTATAAACTTAAATTGGTATTCACTTAATTATTTGATACTGTTAAAAAGTATTTGCGAGCTCACTTTTGTCATGTACCTTTTGAATGTCGAAATCCGTATCTGCATGGTGAGTTAGCGAATTTAAAATCTTCTAAGTTCTTGTATTTTTATTTATCTTCACTGTTTTTAGCACTAAAATTTATCAAATTTTAGATAACGTTTTACTGAAAAAAATGCGCGGAGTCTAGGATGCTAGGCATTCTGTTAAGTCCTTCTCATAGATCGGCCAAAAATGCGGGATTCGTATTTTTTGCTTGATCTAATTAGTAAAAAAATACAAAGATATAGAGCAACAAAGTACCCGAATAACAGTGACGTCAAAAGCCCCCACGGCTTTTGACGTCACTGTTCTGCAAAAATTGTACCGAATCGGGACGTCACGCAAAACATCAACGCAGTGTCGTCATTTTTCGTTTATGAGAAAAAAGAAAAAATACGTGTCCAACATTTTTTGATAATCGAACAGACGGACTAATTACATTTGCAAGACTCCCGCGTGTTGTCTAATCGCATTATGCAACCGGATGGGCCGAGATTTTGGAGTCAAATTAACGTACAGTAGTATTACACACGAAAGTGAATTAGACCAACAGAGATTTCTTACGTGCTAAAAGAATGTATTTAGCTTTTACACTATTCTTGACATAAAAACTGACTGCATTACTCTAAATATTTAGTGCCATAGTAGCGTATCCCACCCTTACGTTTTTTTAGCAGGGAGAAAAATGACGGAAGCTTTCGAAACAAGGACCCATATGTAGTAACGTTACGGTTTACGTTTATTTGGCACAAAACAACTAAGGCTACAAAATCAAACTTTGTCCCATTCGCTCTGTAAATCGAGTTACGATCGTTGTGCTCGTAACTTTTTTGACAAAATAATGTTAAGATTATTGTATGTAGAAACACTTCATTTTGGCACTAAACAAATATCTTTTATTTTTATACGCTATTGTTGTACTAAGCAATCTATACACTACATCGTTCCAGTTTTTTGGCACATAAAAATATGGAGATTATAAAACCGAATGGCGAAAAAAAAAATTTTTTGGATTTTTGCCCTTACGCTACTCTAGTTCTTAACCCACGGTTTACAAATGGTCAATCTCTAGCCTAGACCACTGCCCCGCGCAAGTCGCATCATGTCACTTTTTGGTTCGTAAGAAACGCTATTGCGCAGCCTTCTCTCCAAGACACGTCGTTCCCAGAGCTGCGAATAATTAAAAAAAAAGTCAGTCAGTTGATATTCGACGACATTGATTAGATAGGTACTGGAGGGAGTTACGTTTTGACGATTACCTACCGATGTAAATCATTACGTACGTTATGGATAAGTGGTTAAAAAGAAACGCCGAAGAAACATCAAATAAGGAAATAAATGCTGCTGAAGGTTCATCAAAGAAAGTGAGTTAATATTTTTGATATTGTTACTATTGCTAATTTGTTAATAACCCTTAAGAATCACGAAATTTACGTTAAAAATACCTTTGTACAAATAATAAATCCGATCGTTGCCGAACATTGAGAAAAAACCTACAAACTTGGCGCGCTAATGTCATTGCCTCCGGAGTGTTCACAAAGTTTTCGCGCCCATATTACATCAAACTATTTGTTAATAATAATGGTGCAGGTTGCCTAACTTTTGAAGTGTATGAAAACAATTATTATTTTAAGTACTAGGAGAATTATTGGTTTGATCAACTGAGTACTTAAATAATATATTTTTTTAATTACTGGGTAGAAATCCTAGGTAAACCCAGTAAGAGGGCAAAAAGCTTGAAAATTTTCGCTCGCTAACTTTGTGTGCTACCATTAGGAAATTAATTCCTATTAAACTGAATATTTTTACATTTGTAGATTCCACTTTTACTGTTTTTAACCGACTTCTAAAACGGAATGACGTTCTCAATTGGCATGTCTGTATTTTTTTTTGTTTGTTCGCGCATAACTTCGTTATTTGTCAACCGATTTGAAGTTTATTTTGAGTACTTACTTGATGATAAGTAGTTGAGTACCCGTAGCACGAATTTTTACGTCAACGTAAGCGAGTGCGCGCGCAATAGTGCGCTGTTAGATTGACATATATTTTTTTTAACTTTCGTAGGTACGTAATTAACGTAACGTTTAGATTTGTGTTAGCCCTAGTCATGATGGAGTCCTGGCGAAAACAGAGAATTCTTAAATTTTTACGCAAAGCGATTTTTAGTTTACTGTTGAAAGTCGGTTATTTTGTACTTTTACTATTTATGTCCTTTTTTTTTTTTTTTTGGTGAGTGGGAAATCATCCAATGACTGCTCTCGTCCTGGGTGCGACGGGAGGGCGTGTCAGACTCTTACTGACTAAAACCCACTCATGTTCTTTCGATTGCCCTTTATGTTCCAGGGTCACGGTAACTATTATAAACATTCCGCAACACTATTTATGTCCTCATATTTTAATTTTATTTTTTACAGATTCGGGATAACTGTGCTCTAAAGAAATCAAAAACTTATCACTTCCACCAAGAATGGGAATTGGACTACTTCTTTACTATGGTGAAAGAAAACTGTTGCTGCCTTATATGCAATACATCCCTGGCAATACCCAAAAAAGGAAATTTAGAGCGACATTTTAACACAATGCATAGTAAATATCAGACTGACTTTCCACCTAATAGCGAAATAAGAAAGAGTAAATTGGAAGTATTAAAATCGCAATTAAAAGTCCAAGAAAACATGTTTTCTGGACCTATTGAGCAAAGTAAAGCAGCAACTGAATCCTCTTTCCGAGTAAGCTATATAATTGCTCAAAAGTGCAAACCTTTTTCCGATGGGGAATACATCAAGGAAATTTTCGAAGAAGTGTCAGATTCACTGTTCGTGAATTTCAAAAATAAAAACGAAATTAAAAGAGCTTTTCATGATTTACAGCTGTCTCGAAATACTGTAATGCGCCGTATAGAAACAATAAGTAAAAACTTAAACGAACAACTCCAAAAAGATATCGTTCGATGCGTTGCTTTTTCGCTTCAATTTGACGAGTCAACAGATATCACTGATACTGCACAATTACTTGTTTTTATTCGGATGGTCTTCGAAGATTTCTCGGCCAAAGAAGAACTGCTAAGTATGATTTCCTTAAAAGGAACAACTCGTGGCCTTGATATATTCACGGAATTCAAAGCATATATTTGCCAGGTTAAACTACCCTTGTATAAACTCGTATCAATGACAACTGATGGAGCTCCTGCAATGACAGGTATTCATAACGGTTTTATTGCACTTTGTCACAAAGACGATGATTTTCCGGACTTCATTAGCTACCACTGCATAATTCATCAGCAAGTACTGGCTAGTAAGAGATTAAACACGAAACATGTGATGGATATTTCTTTCAAAATTGTAAATTCCATTAAGGGAAAATCCCTCCAAAGGCGGCTTTTTAAACAGCAATTAGATGAAAAGGAACCAGAATTGGCATTGCACACTGACGTAAGGTGGTTGAGCCGAAGCAAGTTTTTGCAAAGATTTCGAGATCTATTGGAAGAAATAATAAAATTTCTTGATGAGAGGGGTGATGATTGTCGGCAATTGCGTGATTTAGACTGGCAATGTGATTTAGCTTTCTTGGCCGATTTTACTGGAAAACTGAGTACATTAAATCTGAATCTACAAGGAAAGAATAAAACATTAACAGAAATGATGAGTTCTATTGCAGCATTTCAAAATCAAACAGAATTTATGATACTTGACATAGAGAAGAAAAAATTTGAACAATTTATAAACATCAAAGATCATATCGAAAAACATCCTACCTACAATTTCATTTCTGAGAAGTACACGACAGAAATTAGGGCAGTGATAGCAGACTTCAAAATTCGCTTTAAGGATTTCAGGAAAATTGAACACTTGATTCAATTCATAAGTTATCCGTTTAGTGATACCATTGATCATAGTGATATCTACGAATTGGCTACAAAATTTGCAGATACATTTCAAATGGAGCACATAATATTACAAAACGAAATAATTACTCTGCGCTGCGACATATTTATAAAAGCAAGGTCTTCCGCAAGTCAAGATTTCTGGTCATTAGTTTCCAACGAAAAATATCCAAACTTGAAAAAATGTGTTGAACAACTTCATTCGTGTTTTGGTTCAACATATTTATGCGAGTCAGCATTTTCCTACCTTAAACAAACGAAAAATAAACATCGTTCTCGCTTGACAGACGCTCATACATTGGATTCTTTAAGGTTGGCAATTTCTAACTACAAACCTGATTACGAGAAACTTGTGGAAAATGCTCAGGCGCAATGCTCACACTAATAATTTAATGGACCGATATAATGTTAAGTACGTTAAAAAAAAAGAAAATGATTTTAAATGTGATATACATAAATATAACCTACTAAGACTGGTCAATAAAAAAAAATGATTGTATATTAAACTACGCTGTTTTATTTTTTATTTTAAGAAGTAGGTATGTGTTTGGTCGATCGCACAGGGTTTTCTTAGTAAACAGTAGATCTTAGGTCTACTTAAGTTGGCCACCCCTGGCCTATAGCATTCCTCGATAAATTGGGCTATCTAACACTGAAAGAATTTTCCAAATCGAACCAGTAGTTCCAGAGATTATCCCCTACATACAAACTTACAAACCTACAAACTTACAAATTTTACCTCTTTATAATATTATTAGTATTAGTATAGACTTCAATTCTTGCTTGTTCCGCACTCTCTGTACTACTTTTTTTGTTGTTTGGAAATCATCAAATGACTCCTCCTGCTCTGGGCGGAGCGGTAGGGAGTGTCAGTCTTCTACTGACTAAACCCACCCATGTTCATTCTTAGCCCTTCGTGTCCGGGACCGCGGTATCTCTGTCAAACAACCCGCAGCCCCGGCAGGGATCGGTCCTTGCCCTGCAATATTAGCTCTGCACTACCTCGTTTCACACTAATGGACAGACAAAGGTCTCGAAGTCAGTAACACCGCTCCGATTTACTTCCCCGCTCCGTTCCGCTCTCTCGCTCCGCGTCAGTGGATAGGCAGCCTTAAGCTGTATAAATGAAGTTTATAAGCGCGTTATACGACCCGTATTACATGGTTCGGGATGCAAGATTGTACATTTTTGGCTGTATTATATTATCTTTACAGCATATTGTATAGGAACATTGTAATAACATACTGTATAAAAAAACGTGGCTGGAGAGAGATAGTATAACAAAAAATGTTATATGAAGATTGTTTTTATGAAACCTAAGTAGTATATAAAAATAATTTATTTCTTTTTTTTTCATAAAAATGGCAATGTAAAACTAAGTATACTAAGTAAGGGTAACTAGGTAAAAAAATATTCCTTTTACGTTTCGATCAAATATTATACCAGTCACCTTGAATACTTATAAGAAGATACCTTTACCACATATATGTATTAAGTAATACAGAAAGAAATATGTATTAGTGTATAGAGAAAGCTGTAATCAGATTCCCTAATACCTACTACACAACAACATTTGCTAACTTATTAATTATAGATAAACATCTGGAATTATCTTAGTATACAAGGATTAAATCAGTGTTGTCGTTAATGCCAGGGATAACACAACTAGGCTAACATATGGAACTGAGCATGTGTTGGTAGGAATTAGATTTTATGTCAAAGTCAAAGTCAAATCGTTTATTTCCATTAGGCCATGAAGGCACTTTGGAACGTCAATTACATTAAAATAGTTGATTCTAGTTGCCCATTCCAAAAAGTTGCTTATATGGAGAAGAATGGGCAAGAAACTCCATATGTACTCTTTTAAAATAAATATGTTACAATTAATTATATACATGATTACATTCTGTAAAGTAAAAATGAATACAATCTCAAAGTAAAGATTCTACGTTAAAAATACATATTTGCAACAAACAAATATTTAGAAATGGAAGCTATATCATATTTACGAGGTATATAGTTTTACATTTACAAATATCGAAATGGTAGACGACCACTCTCAAACAAATAACTGAATTAGTGTGTGAGCCAACTCAATCTACAACAAAATGAGGAGATATAATTATATTTACTTATATACCCAACTATGTGAAAAATATACGTATTTATAGTAAATATATTCAGAAAAATTTGTATGTAACCAGTTTGATTTTGTGTTCACTGCGAATTGTCCTATGGGGCAGGACCAGCAACCTTCCAAGCATTTTTATCTTGAATATAATCTTCTAATTTATAATATGCTTGTTGACATAGTCTCCTTTTGATATACGTTTTAAATTTCCTTTCATTTAATTTTAATATTTCACAAGGAATTTTGTTGTAACATTTAACACAGTACCCCATGAAAGAAGTTTTTACTTTTGACAGTCTAAAATAAGGTTCAGCTATTTTATCTTTATTCCTAGTATTAAAATTATGTCTATCACCTACTTTACTAAACATGTGCTGGTTTTTATGGTCTGAGAGCCCAACATTACGTCATTTTAAGAAGGTTCATTATCCTTGAGGTATATGATGCTGATACAGCGTGTATAGTGTAAATGATAACTCATTTAATCGTTCGAACACACGTGATTTGAGACACAATAGAAAGACAACAGCAGCCCGACAGCCGGCTGTCGGTTCGTCGTCAAAAGGTTAAGATTGCCTATCTCTGCGCCCTCCCTCTCCTCATCCTCCATCTACGCGAGGTTTTGATTATTTATTTCTTTGAATTATTTTAAACTGACCCACTACAGAAGCTACACGAAGAATTTAACCGAGATTTGAAAGTGTGCGTGAAATTTTCTTGTTTGTTCATGTTCATAAAGATAACACTATTTGGAAGACATTTTTGAAGCTTGTTTCAAAAATGTCTTTCAAATAGTCTGGTCTTTCAATAAAACCAGCCTCAATTTTCTGACTAACCGACCTAGTCTAAGATAATAAATAAAAAATAAAAATACCTGAGACAAGTCACACACGGCCATCTGATCCCAAACTAAGCAGAGCTTGTACTATGGTAACCAGATAACTGATAAACATACTTATATAATTTGTAAATACATACATATCATAGATAAATTACACCCAGACACAGAACAAGCAAGTGAATCATAAGTGCCTAACTGCTTTCAGTGTGAAAATCTGGTAGAGCTTAACTTCAGACAGACATAGCGAAATTATACGTGTTCCTTATTGACTGCGGTACCCTAAAACCCAACATGAATGATTGCCAAAAATGTACTTGAGTCACCATGACTTTTGTAAAGCGATTGACTTCGTGTCTGGCTCTCGTTAGAAAAGTATTCCTAGAAAACTGATTGTCACATTGTCCTAGGAGTGTACATTATAATAGAGTAAGATACTCATTAAAATAGTTGTTAGATGCCAAGTATTTAAACATGACGCGTACTTCGCTATCGAATTGCTAACATTGTTAGTTTGACAGAATAGAAAATGAAACGCCATATTTATTAGATAAAGATATATTTATTGCTTTGTGTACATACAGTTCTGAAATTTCATTTTAAAAAATATGTAAAATAAAGAATGCTGGGGAAAAGAATATTACGTCTTTTGTTTAAACAGTCTACCCAGGTCGGATATATTAATATTATTCTCAGGATTAGGTGCTTACAAAAACTATTTTCGATCAAAAAACTCTAGTTTATAAAACACAGTATTATAAAACATATTTTTAAACTTACTTTTAAACATGTTTCTATTTAACTGTTTAATGGCTGGCGGTAAGTGGTTGTACATACGCATAGCAGTTCCATAGGTACTTTTATAATACATCGAAAAATTAATGTTATGTTTATTTTGTTTCTGATGTTTTGCCGGGGTTACGGAATAGTTCGTTAAAATTTTAATTCTATATCAGCGAGCTAATGGTGCACAGCTACACAAAAGTCATTCTCATAGTCTTCAACCACTAACATATAAATTACGAAACAAACCCACAAACGATAAATCTACATAAACTCACAATCCCACGCGACTCTTCAACTTAGTGGTGAAACTCAAAATATTGTAAACGAAGGGAATTCAATCTCGATGCTCCGTCAACTGGTCTCTTGAGAAAATGCAGTGACGTCACAGCAAGCTCCAATTACGAGCCCTCGAATTATCTAGTATTCAGTGTGAGTTGGGGCTCCTTATTAAGCGGAGATTTTAGCTACTTAAGTAAGACGATAGTGCGGGCCACACGTTTGGCGATTTGATTGGGCAAGTTAAAGCAAGTTACGCTTGCAAGTCAATGTAAATATTAGCCTGCCTGGTAACAAATAAATATATATATATACCTTAATGGCTGTTAGAGAAGTGTTTCATAGACTAGCTGGCGTCTTAGGTTATTTCACGCAGAACCTTAGCATTTATAAAAAGGCACAATAAAATAAAGAAGCCTATATTACTCCTTATAACATCGACAACCTGCCTGAGAAAGAGCCTTCAACTGTTTCGCAGATTACCAAGAACCAAAAGGCCGAAAAAATTTTTTGTTATATGTATCGTTTTACTTTTAATAGATAAATTAAAAATAAATAAATAGCGTGACAACTCAAACACGCCCTTCTGATCCCAAACTAAACAGAGCTTGTACAATTGTAACCAGACAACTAATGAAAGTACTTTAAAAAAAATTACAATCTTATAGATAAGTTACACCATTAAATATTCACATACAAACTGCAATTTTGATAGTACAAACTGACACAATTTTGTTTATCTGTTCAGGTATATACATATATAAAATGCTAGCTATGAAACTTGATGTTTTATACGAGCTTTAAACAGTATTCTCCACAGCTAATCGCGAACTCCAGTACCATACCCTAACACGCTTAACACTTACACATTTGAATTATTTACTCACACAAGCCTCTAATTTGGCAGAAGTACCCTTGGTGACGTCATCTGGCGTGTCACTGTCCTTATTCATAGGCAACCATGATTAATCGAGATTCGAAGCGAGTTGACAATCCTAATGGCCACCATGAATCAAAGTCTGAAATTCGATGATCTGCTGTTTATTTAACATTTTTAGATAATGTGTTGTGGTTAATTTATGTGTTTTGTAGGTCCCGTGTTTGCTTCATTTTGATTAGGGTTAATACAATTTTGATATAGTGTACAGTGATTTTGTTAGTCGTTTTAAAGTCGGAGATATTTGTTTATTTATAATGTAATACACAGATATATTAATAAAAATCTTGGGGCAACTCACACACAGCTCACAAACTACACAGAGCGTGCACTGTACCAAACAATTGACATGAATAATTTAAAAATACATACATTCACATAACAAAGTTATGTTAACACCATTAAGAGAATAGCTGGTTACGCCAGTACGCTCAAAATGTTCATACACGACCGTTTCCTCGGAATACATACATGCTCCACAAAGAGGGCTATTGGTGATACCTTTTCTTGGGATCTCATGAAATGACCCTACCGCTCTGGGTGGAGCGGAAGGAAGTGTCAGACTTCTACTGACTAAAACCCACCATGTTCCTTCGTCGTGTCGCTAGTATAATATTTATATACTAAAGTTAGAATCGTTATAAATTAAAGTGTTAACCCACTTATCACTTACCATAAGAACATGGTGCGCAAAAGAAATAAACACAATACATCTCCATTTCAAAAGAAATAAATGATTTTAGGCCTTACTCTCAAGGGTGCAATGACAGCCAACACTTTTATGCCTTATTTAATACTTAACGCTCTCATTCTTTATAACCCTAATGCTTGTTTAAGGGTAGAAATCCTGTTGCCAAGTTAAGAATATTGAAACTAGTTATCCCGATCTCAATTTTCATGGATGGGAAATCATCAAAATTCAAAGCATTTATTTCACTTAGACCATTTACAGGTACTTATAAATTGTCAAAGAGTCGGTCGGTTAGTCAGAAAAGAAAAGTGACGCTAATTGCCTGTTCCAAAACGTAGATCTCTATGGAGAAGAACAGGCAAGAAACTCAATGGACACTCTTTTTAAAAATATCATGTTTTACAAAACCTTGGTTACATTTTCTTTTTGTCAAATGACTTCTCCCGCCCGTAGTGTCAGACTTTTACTGACTAAAACCTACACTTGTTCCTTCGGTTGCCCTTTACGTTCCGGGCCCTTTGATCCGGGGTCGTCGCACGCAGTTAAAGTGGTTTGTTGGATTGTACGTGAATTTCTAATTAATTATTAAAATAGATTAGAATGTTCTTGTCTCACGTCGTCGTCTCACTCAGGAATGACGACTATATTAATATAATAATGGCATTCTATACAATTCAGAAATTCTAGACACATATTTTTCGCTTAATCAGATTAATGAAATAGTTCAAAGATAAATAGCATTAAAGTTTCGGAGTGGTGGCTTGTGACGTCACTGATAAAAAAAAATTACGTAGGCTGGACGAGTTTACAAGAAAAAAAATACTTGTCCATTTTTTTTTGATAATTTACTTAAAGGCTTAATTAGTTTTATATTGGCGCTGATTCTCTTGTTCACACACTTAACTTAATTTAAGTTAAATGTATCTTTCTTTTTCCATTTCTTAAAGAAAAGGACAGAAGATACATTTTAGTTTAATCCTGTCAAATTAGACAGCGCCTGAAGTAAATCGACGTATTTTTAGTCGCCATGTTTTTAATCGCGTCTAAATTATCTATGGAGTGTCTAAATTTGACAAAACCTAACTAATATTCTATCTTCTGTCCTTTTCTTAATGAAATGGAAAGAGAAAGATGCACTTAACTTAATTTTAGGTTAGTTTGTGAACAAGAGAATTGGCGCCAATGTTGTTTCGCCTAGATTCGCCTAGGTTCTGAGTAGATGAGAATTGTAAATGATTTGATTTATAACCCTATGTCATTACGACACCACGGTGTCGCGATGTTTGAGCCACCGTGATATCGTTTACTATGAAACTAAGCCAGATCTAGGCGATATTTCTGCAATTCCAATAAAATATTCCAATTTATTTTTAAATTAATTTAAAGCAGATGCATTTAGTTTGTGTCTATGAGTGAAACCTTCAGTTTCCTTTTATATTTTCTTCAAAAAGAGAAGGAAATTGGATAGGAAACTAAGTGTTCCGTCTAAGGCACGATACTTGTGCATTTCAATAGATCGATGCTCTCAATGGTATTCGTTTAAAGCAAAATTAAATCGTGATGTTGTAGTAAAATGAAGAATGTCTCTCTTTCTTTTTATTTAATGTAAATCACTAGTGTACTTACTTTTTTACTTAAATAAAATTTTATTTATTTCATTTTTTATTCATTTTATTTTATTTTTAATGAAACTTTGCAGTTATTCCAGTATTACGGGATGACAAACATATATGAATCGTTGAAGCTTATCCTGTATGATGGATGCGTTTATATACATATGACACACAAACAGGGTCGGATGTATAAACACAATAAACCCGTAAGACATGTTTGTCCTGTGCAGTCAAGCACTTAACCAATGCACTAACCGTGCCGTCATTAGCTTACAGAAATAGGTCTTGCATGGAATAACGGAAACCGATATGCCAGTGACTATACGCTATTAGTGTAAGTAACCAAGAGGTATTGTGATAGGAATTGGGTTTTCGGTAAAAGTCTGAGGTCTGGTCAGGCTGGAAGCCTACCCTAACATAAAAGAAGACTAGAGATGATGCTAAAGTGTACTTTTTGTTGACCCTAGTTGGTTGGCGTCGGCTTCCAGCCTAACCGAATTCAGCTGGATACCACTGTTTTACGTGGAGCGACCGTCTACCAGACCTTCAGTTACTGGGCGACACGGTACCATTTGGTTAGACTGGTCAGACTTTCTGGGTTTTGACAGCCTGTAACGGCTGAAAATAGTGTTTCCGATGAAAAATTGTTCAACTCTTCGGCTCAACTTTTTTATGATCAGGGTTTGCTATGGCTCAGAAGTATCTGAACACAAGTTTCTACTTGGAGTTAGACAAAATGTTAGAACTTGATGTTGTTACAACTAGTGAAAGTCCATGGAACAACCCTGTACTACTCGTCAAAAAGCCAACCGGTGATTGGAGGTTTTGTTTAGACAGTAGAAAATTAAATGCTGTCACAAAAGGTGATTGTTACGCAATACCTTATAAGCCCCTTTAGATAGCTTAAAGGAATCAAGATATTTGTCATCTATCGATTTGTCATCTAGCTTCTGGCAAATCCAACGGCTTTATGTTTTCCTAGGTACGGGATCTCAATGATGTCCAAAATGTGAAAATATTAGGTAAAAAACAAAATAAATAATTGAAAAAAAGGAATAAGGATAAAAACCATGGCGATTAAGAGTTGACCAATCTCACTGATAGTGCCTGTTCACGAGCATGACCCGCAGCATAGTAAAAGAATATATTTCTTTACAGACGCAGACGGTTCAGAACAAAAAGTGTCCATAATGCTGAACGGAGAAGAATCAGAGCTATACTTCGTAAACTGTACTACGACAAAGGTAAATCTATCTATATATTTATATAGAATGGTAAACTGACTGATTGACTGACTGTTGATATATTGAGGCACAACCCAAACTGCTGGTCCTAGAGACATGAAACTTGGAGAGTGTGTTCTTTATAAAAAACTAGCTTCTGCCCGCGGCTTCGCTCGCGTTAGAGAGACAAAAAGAAGCCTATGTTACTCTCCATCCCTTCAACTATCTCCACTTAAAAAATTACGTCAATCCGTCGCTCCGTTTTGCCGTGAAAGAAAGACAAACATACAGACAGACAGACAGGCAGACAGACAGACAGACACACTTTCCCATTTATAATATTTAGTATTGATAGGTAGCCACTAAGAAATAATTTTGTGGGAATTCTACCTCTAAAGGGATAAGGTAGTATATGGAAGTTCGACATCCATGCAAGCGATGCCGCGGGCGAAAACTAGTGTAATCTAAATTAAATTTTAATAATTACTTAAGAAGTTTCGGAGAACTCTTCGACTAATGAATACCGAGTTTGTGAACCGGGAGATTGCCACGAAGAGAATTGTTAAATTAAGTCATTTTTAATTAAGATTCAGCAATTTTGGAGTAGTACTCTTGTAGTTAGAATACAAGAGAGTTACAATGGATATTCACATTGAAAAAGTTTTGACAATAGGCGAGATGACAAAAAAAAAGTAGTAAGTCCGTCAGATAGATTATCAAAAAATTTTGGACACGTATTTTTTCTTTTTTCCCGTAAACGAAGAATGACGATGACACAGTGCGTTGAACTTGCGCATGACGTCACGATCTGATACATTTTTTGCAGGACGGTGACGTCAAAAGCCCCCACTCCGGAATTTTGTTGCTCTTTATCTTTGTATTTTTTTATTAATTTGATCAAGCAAAAAATACGTGTCCCGTATTTTTGGCCGATCTATCAGACGGACTAAACAGAATGCCATTTTTTAGGGTTCCGTAGCCAAATGGCAAAAACGGAACCCTTATAGATTCGTCATGTCTGTCTGTCTGTCTGTCTGTCCGTCCGTATGTCACAGCCATTTTTTTCCGAAACCATAAGAGCTATACTGTTGAAACTTGCTGAGTGGATGTATTCTGTGAACCGCATTAAGATTCTGATACAAAAATAGAAAATAAATAAAAATATTTGGGGTCCCCATACATAGAACTTAAACTCAAAATTTTTTTTTCATCATACCCATATGTGTGAGGTATCTATGGATAGGTCTTCAAAAATGATGTTGAGGTTTCTAATATCATTTTTCTCTAAACTGAACAGTTTGCGCGAGAGACACTTTCAAAGTGGTAAAATGTTGGTCCCCCCCCCCTGTAACTTCCAAAATAAGAGTATGATAAATAAAAAAAAAATATATGATGTACATTACCATGTAAACTTCCACCGAAAATTGGTTTGAACGAGATCTAGTAAATAGTTTTTTTTAATACGTCATAAACCGTATATCGTAATTTACCTTTCATTCAATCAACTCAAATATAACAAGAACTTTATATCATGTTACTTGCTGCTACGGAACCCTTCATGAGCGAGTCCGACTCGCACTTGGCCGGTTTTTTAACGCTGTCGTCATCCCTATTCAAGTATTTTCAAGACACGTTATAACTGACGACTTTTGTCGTATTACCACACATATTTCCTCTCTTTTTCGTTTCATTGCCTGCACAAAGATTTACTCCGAGCAGTATCTAGGGGATCCCGTTGTTCTTTGACTATCAGGTCTTCATTTTTACCCCTTTGTACTTCAATGTGGACTTCCATGTGGTGTGTGTGAAACGCTGGTGTTCAGCTAAATCTAGTAAGGCTGGAAGCTGACCTCAACATAGTTGGGAAAGGCTAGGGAGATGATGATGACTACAACGTGGATCAATCCCCGACGACGTACAAGAGGTTAAAAATAAGGAGGAATATCTATTAAACACCCTGTATTTGTATTTGTTAGGCTGCGTAGACATTGAAGAAACACTAACGCTCATAAAACACTATTGGGGTAGAGCCTTTTAAGTAAAAAAAAAAACAAAAACAATCGTCTAATCCGACTTTCATTTACAATAGTGACAAGTTTCCTAAGGGCCAAGTCACACCGAAATGGCAGCGGCCGCCAGCGTCGAAAGAAGCGCAAAGCGCGCGCGCGGCGCCGCGGGCGGCTTCGCGGCACCGCGGGCGTCCTCGCGACTTTTTCAAGTTTTTCAAGCGATACTAGTCTTTTAAGTATGTAGTTAAAGGTTAAAATTATTTCACTCTGAAGGTGCTCGCCGCGCCGCTGCTTGCCGCTGCCATTCCGGTGTGACTCGGGCCTAACTGCTCAAAATGTTCAAAATCTAAGGCATTCATTCATTTCACTTAGACCATTTTCATAAACTGTGAAATTATTATGTAAACTAATAAAACTAAAATTTTAGGAAGAAATCGAGCGTGCGGAGCCCCCAGATGCCTTCGTGGTGATCTACTCCGTGGTGGACAAGGCGTCCTTTCAGAAGGCTGAACAGGAGCTGGCCAGGCTAATAGACAGTGATATGCTGCGGGCAAGACCTGCTATCCTGGTGGCCAACAAGATTGACCTCGCTAGGAGTCGAGCTGTTTCGACACAAGGTGAGCTTATAAATCCTTTTTTTTACTCCCTAAATTAAAAAGTCTATGGCTTAAGAACAGCCCATAACACTGGCCACATGAGCCGTACCGAATAATGTTGCCAATTTATTGGTGACTTTATATTAACAAGATGGAAAACAGAAGTCAAAATAAAATGTATAAACACAGTAAAAAATCCTAATGATTTTGGCCATGTATTGGTAATAACTTTTATATTAATTACTACAGACTTGGCTTTTATAAAATCAATGGAACATAATTAGTTTACAGATTTTGGCAGACCAAACTCAATTGATATCTATTGACGAATAGATTATCTCCGCTTAATAATACCTCTAGATCCGGTTGTTGAACAGTGAAGTAATTCCCTTTGAGGCATTGATGCAGAAAATTAACATAAATAAGTATGATCAAGGAGTATTTTTAAGTGTATTAGCGGAGCCAACATCCGATGCAGTAAAATATTTTGTGGAAAATATAATTTGATAACAATGACCCCTTCCCGTTTCTTTTTAATTTTTGTTGTTATATGTAGTTTAGGTAACGCTAGGAATCTCATGTCTTTGGAATCAAATCATTTTACCTTTTTTTAAAAACGATAACACTTTAATATTGAGCCGCGATCTCGCTATATTAGTTTTTCAATTGTGCAATGCGATGGTAGCAATAATATTGATTATCTGAAGCACTTGCTAACGAACATTTATTTATCACGGCCTAAATCTGTCAAAAATAGTTAGAAATTTTAAAAAGTTTACATGAAATTGTGACTAGTTTCTAAATTTTTTTTTTTACACGAAATTTTGTTTATAATAACTTTGTTGTATCATTAACTATTTAGATTTTAGCCGAAAATTTAGAGAACTTCAAAGAAATTGCTTTTTATAAAACATTTCTCTCTCTACAACGGACTCTACAGCGAACAAGGCACTCATTATAAAAAGATGAATAAAGTTGGTCAGAATTTTAAATTGGTACGATCAGCACAAAATTTCCTTAACACTACAGGTTTTTTTTCTATTTTTGGTTTGATGTAAAATGAAGATTACTTAAATAAACCTTAGTTTATGCTGAAAATCAGTGAATCCTATTATTTAGATTATGTAAAAAAAATGAAACGAGGTTATTGCACTTATGTCGCAGACCGTATCAAGTTTTCCATACCCATTATTATATTTATTAGGGACAGTTTCTACATAATTATCTTTGTAAGAAAGCCCTGATTTCCCCTGGGACGTAAACCAAGTCTGATGAAGCCCTTATTTGTATTATCTTGTTAGCTTACTTGTGTCCTTGGTTTTATATTGCAGATTGATTGATTATGGGGGTAATTATTTAGCATTATTTGTTTCTGTTTGTTCTTTATAAAAATACTAGCTTTTGCCCGCGACTTCGCTCGCGTTAGAAAGAGACGAAAAGTAGCCTATGTTACTCTCCATCCCTTCAACTATCTCCACATAAAAAATCACGTCAATTCGTCGCTCCGTTTTGCCGTAAAAGAAAGACAAACATACAGACAGACAGACAGACACACTTTCCCATTTATAATATTAGTATGGATTATTAGACAGCAGTTTTAAATAAAGTTAAACCCAACTATCATAGGTTGTTTGTAATACAACCATTTTTTATTGATGTAATTATATCGTTCACGACTATGATAGAAACGAAACAAATACAAAAACAAAATATCGTTGACATTGCCACTTCATACAAATGAGCCGAGAGAGATTTTCCCATAAAACTACTCTGGTCTTTGAGGCATAGTAATAAAGTCATCATAGTATACAAACCGTCACGGTACTGTAGAGGTCTGATGTATTTCTACTGGTTCGGGATAAGCTAACTACTAATTAAAACACATTTATAGTTAATATTCTTATGTATTAATTAATTGATATTTTTTAAATATTTTTAATCGTCAGCTTGTCAGCCATACGAGGCTGTTAAGTCTTTCTTATTTTACAATAATTCTTATCATCGAACTATCCAAAAAGGCTTTCATCAAGACAATATTCGCGTCTCTACAGTACTATAGAATCTACCTCACAAATTCCACTGCTAGTTTCTTTAACACAACCCGCATCTAAAACGCCACCACAAACTAATCTATCACTCTTCTTCACAGACGGCAAGTGCCTCGCGTGCACCTACAAAGCGAAGTTCATAGAAGTCTCAGTCGGCATCAACCACAACGTGGACGAACTTCTGGTAGGCATTCTCAACCAGATCAGGCTAAAAAGGCAGCAATACACCGCAGAAGGCGGCAGGGAGTCCTCGCCTGCTCATTGGTACAAATCAAGGGGCGTGGTCCGAGCGAGTATGAAAGCTAGGCAAATGTTCACCTGGATATTCGGCAAGGAGGATTCGAAATTCAAAAACTGTGAGAATCTCCATGTCCTGTGAGTAGAGAGTGACGGACCAGTGTTCGTCTAAAGACATTGGGACTTCTGAGTGTACTTGGACAGTGTATTGTGTGACGTTAGATATATTACTGTTTGTTTGTTTGTACTTAAATGTTAAAGGGATGCAGCTGGTTATGGTGGCTGGCTAGTTTAGTATTATAGTGTTTGGATAAAAATTTAGTGATTTTTTATTGTTACTGAGTCAATAGTATTACTTGTTGCAAAGCTTTTTTAAATATCTCTGCAATTGATGAGTTTCATATTCATTTAATTCATTAAATATATTTAGGTTTTTTTAATTTCATTTTATGTTTCATTAACTAAAACTGATAACTTTATAGGAAATTCTTACAATAAAGAATAAAAATTGCCTACAAATGCTATTTTGCCAACACTTTAATTTAAATAACTCTCAACTTTTCCCGTCTGAAATTATTATATTGCTGTTTTTATGTTCCGTATTAAAATACTGTCACCATTTTGTTGTTTAAAATACCGCGCACTTACGATACTTCCATCAGGTAACATAACCAGCTGCATGGCTAACCAAAAAAAAATGCCAAATATAAAATTGGTATTCACTAGTCGTTATGTGCCAATTTTGAGAGAATTTAATATTTAGGTAAGTTTATATATTGTATTAAGGTTAGGTAACACATCATAAGTGAGACGTACAGTATTTTCCCGAATACTTCTAATAATATATCACTAAAATGACGTATCAGCAATATATAAATATAAGTGATAAAATTATATATCACGTAGGTAAATACGTATTGTAAAAATAATATGCTAATATTATTGGACCATGCATACTTACATAATTATTTAATTACTTATAACAATGTTACTTGTCGTAATTTTATATAATATGATATAATATAATACCTAAAATACACCAATATACCTATTTGTGTAGTTAATATATAAATAATAGTTTAATAATAATTATTATGGCATATAATATTTATAATTTTTTGTCTGTACCTACCTTTTTTATAGGAATTTAAATGTTAGTATAAACGTTAAAATTGAACGTTTTGTTTTGAATAACATACTTTGGCGTTGGTTATTTCACAAAATAACCAAATGTCAAAAGTAAAATAGAGAAACCACCGAAGAACAATGAACACCTTTTATTTTTTATTATTCAAATAATAAAAAAATGAATTTACTTACATTAAGAGTTCAAAAAAGTACATTAAATAACTGTCCTGTCCTTAAAACTTTTTGTTCAAATTCATATTGATCCAGGGTCCATGAAATTCCTTCCATTCATGCCAAAACCTACTCATTTATCGTAAAAATACTATTTATAGAAACTAAAATTAATTATAAGATCGTAATTCTACAAAGTATCGATATTAGGGTCTTCTATTGGTACTCTGATATTCGGATAAAGTAAAATTGTATTCATTGGCCCTCCACTAACTGCATTTATTTAACAACTAAGCAATTAATAACTTTGACCGGATGTTGAATTGGTCAAAGTGGAAAATGAAGAAGTAAAATCATTGAAAAAACCAGCTGAGCTATGGCTTTGATAAATACTTTCACAAACTTTATAATGCTATTTTTTTTCTTTATGTAAATGTAATATTATATAAAATGTATATAATCAATGCGAATGCACTTAAGGATTTGATGTTGTATTTAATATTATAAATAAAACTATGTAAGCAAAACGTTGATATACATGTTTGTGTACTAAGTATAATAATTCTTGTACTCACATTACCTGTTTGTAAACTTTATCAATTTGAACCACCTTGGCCATAAAGTGTAAAAAATCTGATAAAAAGATGATAATGTCAAACAAATTTATACAGTAGCAGGTATTCTTTACAATCACCTTGTTCGATCTACCAATATTGTCCAAAATAGTTGAAAGTCCCGTTTATAAAAGTTAAATATTAGTAAAGTATCCTAAAACATCATGACTGAACACCAACTTTTATTACTCCTATTAATATCTTTATGTCTTTTGAATTACGATTCAAAACAGTGCCTTTTTATTGTTAAAAAAATCGTATTATAATACCTTATGTGCTATTTTTACTGATAATTTGTGGAAAAATATATAAATTACCTACCCTAGTAGTTGTTATAATTTCCCTTTATTAGTTGTATTAAAATAATATTGGTATAAAATGTTAACTCAGGACAATGTTGATATTACCCAGGTGTTATCAGAAAGATTTTTGTATCGGGTATTATCAACAATGTTTATGTTACAAACTTTGCCCGTTACATGGCAAGTTTAAAAATATATAAGATTATAGTGGTGTTAATTTTGTAAATACAATATTACTAGTATTATTATATGCATTTTGCAAAATGTATGAGCTTTCAATTTGTATTAGTGGGCCTAGACAGACGATGTTATTGTGGTAAATTTGACACATTTATTATATTTTAATAGTTTTTTTTTTCAAAATATGCTACAGATTAAACTTAAAAATAAAGTTAAATATTATTAATAATCTCATTTATTTTAATGGGAGAAATGTTGAAGTGGGTTGATTCACTCTCGCAGAACTAATCCCTATTAAGCTCTATAAAGTGTATACTATAGCTATACAAAGAACAAAAGAAATTAAGGGCGATGATAATCCGACTTTTCTTTGTCTTAAAGAAAGCCTCAGTTGGTAATTAAACATTAATTTTAAAACCTTATTACGTTCTTATTAGGAATTACAAATTCATTCCATCTTTAAGGCTACATTTTCAAGATTCGTAATTTAATACTTTGTCCGGGTAATCTACCACTTTGACACGTCAGTGTGTGTAGGCCTTTAAGAATATTATCATTATTGTAACATACCGTAGCTAGTGTTTACTGTAAATAAAATGATTGACAATAAATTTGATTACTTTAAGTGGTTATACATAATTTCCTTTTTTCTCAAAATTATAGATGAAGAGTGAAAAGTAAGTAAGTATGGCAGAAACTCGACTTTCCAAGATTTACAGAAACAAAAGAAGTCTTATTAAGTTTTTTATTGTTCTTAAAACTTAGCACATACAAAAAACACTGTACAACGGCGGACTTAATTCCTTGGGCTTTTACCAGTCTACCTTAGGGTGATGCAAAGAAACAATAATATTTTTTAGCAATGAAAACCATTGATATTCAAGTTACTGTACAATTCGATTTGTGGTGGTTTTAAATTCAAAAAAATAATTAGTCTATTACATTTACTAAAAAGTGACGTCTTACTGCAATATTAAGCCTCGTATTTATGGTAAACATTTGTTTAGCAACATGGTTGCATAAACATTTGCCGAGTTGCTGTAAACATATTGCGAGCAACACTTGTGTTGCGGAGTTGATCACGCCCTGTTGCAGAGTAGAGGCCCGGCGAGCCATATGGATTAAAACAAAGTTTCCAGCAGAATCCGCGCTGATCATCAACAACTTCGATCAGCGGTTGCTGTAAAAATGTTTACCATGAATACGAGGTAATCACGTGCATAATCTACGGGGATTGTACAGTGATAGCTCTTAAAAAGTAAGTCGATTTATTGGTAGTGTCAAACAGATTTGAATATATTTCTCTGGGTTGGCAACACAACTGCAAAGCCATTGATATCGCAGATGTAGCTACATGAGTGGCAAAACCGGTAAACATCAGGTGGGCTATCACCGACATAGCTGACCGAGTCACAAAGCTGAAGCGTCAGTAGGTTGGCCACATACCTCGAAGAACCAATGGCCGATGGAGAAATAAGGTTCTTGAATGGCGGCCTTATATTGGCAAGCACAGCATAGGACGACCGCCCGCCAGATGGACGAATGACCTTGTTAAGGTCGCAGGGAACGGTTGGGTGACAGCACAGAACCGCATGCGCTGGAAAGTTTGGTGAGGCCTATGACCAGCAGTGGATGCTTAGGGGCTGATGATGATTGATCGGCTGTCAGTTTATTGGTGATCCAATCACAAAAAAAAACCTAGTATTTATTTCGTTATAGAAAGCCATTTTATTCCGGGTTACCTATTTGGTATATCAAAAATGTAACCTCTTTATTCCTGGGTGGTATGAAATTAAGGCAAAAGCAGCGAGATGAAATAAGAACACATTTTTTTTTATTTATCGATCTGACAGTCTTTCATATAAATTATGTCAATGAAATAACCCTGAAATGCCGAAAAACATTGCTTTCTATAATTTTATGTCTATTTAAATGTCACATAAAAATATAACGTTTAAAAATATAACTGCTAATCAAAAACCGAACATACATAAACTCATAAACTGCTTTAAAAATACTCATTCGGCACTTTGAAAACAAAAGCAGTCTGTTATTTAGATATAATTATAATGATCAACATCCTACACTCGTTAAAATATTGGGTCACGTTGAAACTGAATGAAATACAGTTTGTAGATATTTCGTCACTGTTTTGATGACTCATCAACCTCAATCGCCCCACATGATGACGTATTTCCCTGTGTGTTTATTTTTGTAAACATCGTTCAACAAAGAGCTTTCTTTATGGTCACGGGTTCAATTTCCGTACGTGACAACATAATTTAGGCTTAGAAGGGCCTACCATATACACTTGCCATAGTAATAATACAACCATCTTCCTAGCCTTTTCCGAACTATGTCGGGCTCGGCTTCCGACCTTACCTGATTCTGCTGAATACCAGTGTTTAAATAAAGCACATAGATAGTTTGTTTAAACAGTTAGGATTTAGGGAAGAAATGGTTAATAACCTTGATTAGACTGGTCAGAGATCTGGCTTACCATAACGACAGTCAAAGTTCTACGAATGATGACAGCTTTCCTAGACAAGTGGCATTGTAGAATAGCTTGTAGATTAGAGTAGATTGTCAAATGTATGGGGTTAACATTAGCTTTCGCTAAATAATTTGACATCTCCATACATTTGACAATCTCTATTCTGCTATCTATTCTACAATGCCACTTGTCTAGGGGGGCTGGAGCAACGTTATACATAAGACATGCCTACATATTGTAAAAAATGGCAATACAACAGAAACAAGATAACGTCTCAAACTGTTCCCAAAGACGAAGCAATTTCGCTGAAGCGAAAACATGATTCTCTACCTATAATCGAAACTCCTGAGTCCCTGACTTTGTAATGAGCAATTTGCATACATTATCATACATAATAATATTATCATAATTTCAACATGCGATTAACATCTAAACGTCGGCAGGAAATATTGTATATTTCATATTCTTCGTAAAAAGTTTAATACGTTTTAACTATTGAATAATGAAGACCTAACTTCAAAGTGATCAACTTGAAAATGTATCACATGTATTAAAAACTGGCACTTTAATCCTAAGGCTGTTTGTCCACCGCCTCCGTCACCGTCACATCGATGAGGACGAGAAATGACAATACATACATTTATTATAGACGCGTGTCCACCGCACGTCACGTCACTTCATTCCAATCTCGGCTCGCCGTCATCTCATTCTCGTTGACGTGACGGTGACCGCGGCGGTGGCCAACTGCCTTAGATCCAATCACCCAACAGATCAATCAAGACCATTAGTCACGAATAAGTTGTCTGATAAAAATAGGATTCGAGAATAAAGAAAAAAATCAGTGATGCTACTACTACTAATGTTTACAAAATAATTTTATTACATTTCTCCACAATGTTGAAAATCGTAGTTTACCACGGAGAACATTTTTATCATTACGCCCGCGCTTTCGGATCTATCACGCTATCGCCTTTGGCTTGGGCTGCAACCCCGCCTCGGGCGCGATAACGAACTTACCTCACTTGTATTGTATCATAATCAAGGGTATAGCCTGTGGTCTGGCTAAATGTCAATTTGACAACTGTCATTAATGTCAGGTGTCATTACTGCCACGCGAAATTGACCCTTATGATCAATGTCATTTTATTGTTTATCTGTGCAACGGTTGTGGTTCACTCAACTGGCCTGGTCGACAAACTATACCAATCGCCAGATGAAGGGATAGCTACCGCAGCACTAAACTTAACTAAAATACGAGGTTCACCAACTACTGTTACAGGGCGACCACGTGTGAATCTAAAAAATGATTTTTTATTTAGTAACATTCGAATACTCAAACGACTAAGTTTGTCTTGGAAATCACAGACATCGGTGAAGGAAAACATTGTAAATCCGAGATAAGACACAGTTGGCGCAGTTATTAAGCGATAGGCTACTGTACTATAATGTTGCGAGTTCGATTCCTCCTTAGTAAAAATGTTGGTATGGCCTACAGTTATTTCTTTCGAGACTGGATATGGATAGCTACAAGAGAGTGAGGGTATTTCAGTAAAAATAAAAAAATAAATGTGTGTGTTTTTTTTGCCGTTGTAAACAAAATCATATTTATTAAAATCAAAATCATAAAATCATATTTATTTTGTAAATAGGTTATATATATAACACATTTACACGTCAACATTTTGTTTTTTTTTTTTGTTTTTTTCAAAAATAATTGTACAGGACCATTTGTACGCAAGTTCGATTCGTGCTTAGCCGGTTGTAGGCCTATGTTGTGCTTATTGTTTTGAGCGGACCAATCTGACAATGTAAGGATGATATTTTTGTTTTTCATAAGCAAATTGAAGCCCTCTTCATCTTAAGAGTCTTGGCTTGAGGAGCCAGTTAAATTAAGGAGTAAGCAAAAATACGGGGAGATAAAGATAATGACCAATTTGAAGAGGTTTTAGAATTTTTGTTGTTTATCATCTTTTTAGCTCTTTCCCAGCTGATAATAAGATCGGCCTTCAGCGAAGCAGCGTTTTGTTTTGGAATAAAATAAAATTGTTTCATTTCATTACGTAATCACACGTGATTCGAGACACAACAGCAGCGCGATAGCCGGCTGTCGCTGGCTCGTTGAAAGGAATCACTTTTGCACGTTATTTTTTTTATAAAATCGGTTATAAGTTTATCGCAATCGGCAATTTCTGTAACTTTCAATTCCGTAACGAATTCAACAAACATTTGTCCCTTGCTAACTGCTGACCTTAAAAATATAGATAACCAAAATTTTCATAAAACGAACCATGCCGAGCAGCATCCGGACTAGCCTTTCGAGGAATGTACAGTAAGTACCTACTGCCGCTGTTTTCGTAAGTTTGGTAAGTAAGTAAAGTACCTAAAAAATCAAATTTACCGAGAACAAGATTACGGCGCCTAAAATAATATGAAGAGAACGAAGTGACGTGCAGTAGCCACGCGGCTATAGATGATATGGAGCCCATGGGTCTCATATAAATAGTTTTTTTTTAGTCAATGTATGTGTCGCTTTCGGCGCCGTCATCATTTTCTTGATGACATGACGGTGACGGTGGTGGTAGACCAACTGTGACACCAGCCTTACTCTATCTTAAGTAGCTCCACGAAGCAATATAGGAATACCACTTGTGAGATCATGAAAAGTATACTTACGAGATAAACTTTTCGTTACTGGTCACCAATATCCCATTAATTTCAATTAAAGCTTTGACCGCTCTTCCATTTTCCGTAATTATATTTAACGTAGCTTCAATTAATCTCATCAGGAAATTCCTTTTTATCAAAAATCCTCACGTAATTTTGTTAAAAACATTGCCTTGTGGGATAAATTCTTTTAAAAAGTAATAAGTTAATTAACGTAATAATGGTTTTCGGAGATTGAGGTTAAGTTTATAAACCCGAAATCATGCGGATTTCTGCTGTGAGCTGTGGCATTAATACTTAATCGCAGGTTTCCGCATTATGTTGGGTTTTTGGTTACTACTCTGCTAGCTTAGGTTATAGCGTGATGTTATGTAGCAATCCATACTAATATTATAAAAGGGAAAGTGTGTCTGTCGGTCTGTCTGTCTGTTTGTCTTTCTTTCACGGCAAAACGGAGCGACGAATTGACGTGATTTTTTAAGTGAAGATAGTTGAAGGGATGAAGAGTAACTTAGGCTACTTTTTGTCTCTTTCTAACGCGAGCGAAACTGCGGACAGAAGCTAGTATTATTAAAGTTAAAGTATCAAGAAAACTTGTTCAGTAGTTTTTGCGTGAGATAAAGCTCACAAATTTTCACGTTATAATAACACTAGTTGTGCCTTAATTAGGTCTTTGGTTGCTACTTCGATCCTGTGGGTCACAGCGTGGTGTTACACATGTAAAGGTCTTCTCCAAGGATTGGACCTTTGATTCCTCACCTGTTTCTGCAAAAAATCAACTTTCATGCAGGAGAAGCTGCAAGAATGGTACGTTTTAAGATTTCTAATTTAAAAACGAATAAAAAATAACCGATTAAGGAGCGATATCACTTAAAACCTTATAAAAATTGAGTATGTCAATAATGGAAAAGCAATCTTATAAAAATTAAGTATGTATGTATATATAATGGAAAAAAACAGCGAGTTCTAAAGTGAAGTGCCAAAGGCTTTTGGGATACTTATCTTTAAAAATACCATTTCAAAAGCAGAAAAGCAATTATAATAGGTAAAGATATTTTTATATTCTCAGAGATATTTCAAATATTATTTAAAAGATGTAAAACTAATAACAATCATTGATTTATTGTGAAGGATGGTACGACATTTGTCGAGCGTGTCACCGGGAATAATCAATCCGACATTTTGTCTCTGATGGTTCTTGTCTTGCTAACGAAGACTTACACAGGTGTGCCTATATAGGCACATCTTTGTAGATACAGGATTATTCATCATCAAATTGCTCTGAAATATAGTCTCGTAGAATATGAAATACTACAGTTATGAGGCCGACCCAGTTCTCGAAAATGGCAATGTCACAATGGTTGATTTCAGTGAAATCGATCCATCATCGCTGACAGTACTATCGTAGCCAATAAACTTGATATAGTGCTGGCGGGTTGATTGGCGCGCAGTGATTATTGACGTAAAGGTTCCGCATGACGAGAACATCGTGTATATTGAGAAAGATAAGCAGTTCAATAGTATAATACTAATAAATAATACATCTATTCCTTTCATAAGTACATGTACAAAAATGTGCAACAATAGGGATGACGACAGCATTCAAAAAATGGCATTCTGTTTAGTCCGTCTGATAGATCGGCCAAAAATACGGGACACGTATTTTTTGCTTGATCAAATTAATTAAAAAATACAAAGATAAAGAGCAACAAAATTCCGGAGTGGGGGCTTTTGACGTCACCGTCATGCAAAAATTGTATCTTATTGTGACGTCTCGAGCAACTTTAACGCACTGCACCGTCGTCATTCTTCGTTTACGAGAAAAAAGAAAAAATACGTGTCCAAAATTTTTTGATAATCTATCTGACGGACTAATTACTTTTTTTTTGTCGTCTCGCCTATTCTGTTAAGATAGTTTAGGGCGCAAAAATAGTTGATCAATGACCCTGAATAAAGAATTGATTTGTGAATCTTATTAGTCCATGGCCAGTCGACCATGGTTGGGTAACAAACAACAGTATCCAAATCACAATAGTTTGTTATTGATGAGTTTATCTATCAAAGGTCTACATCTGATCTTTATAAAAAAAAACGACTAACATTTACAGTGACTTTTTCAATTCTTACGTACTTTTCGAAGTTTATCTTAAAGATCACTGACATCGGTGTTGGAAAAACATCAGCAGGAAATTGCCAATCTTTGAGCAAGCGTGGTGATCCTCACTCTTGCCTTCTCTATATGAGAAGAGGCCTTTGCTTTAGTGGGACAGAAATACTGATATTATTTTTACAGCAGATACTGCCTCTGCCGTTTGATCTGTTAACCTCTCGATTGCGTCATAACTTGAAAGAAAATTACAAGTCATAAACTTTGTTTTTATCGTAAAACATTCATCATTAATGAAAACGTAAAATAGAAACACGATATTACAATATTTTCACATCAAAGTGAGGGAAATGGGATGAAAACTCATTTTGTTTTTTTTTCTGTTTAATCATGGGTATATAATGTTTACAAGAATAAATTAGATACTACTGGCTTTTGCTCTTGGCTTCGTCTTGTAGAAGCATGGTTTATTAACGTAATTTATAATTATAATACCTGTCTATTTTGTTGCTCCACCGCAGGGATAAGGCGCATTTTTATACAGAGCTTTAAAGTTCTAAATGCTTTGACCACATAGCAAATTTTTTTTCCGTGTAAAAAGATAAAGCTTGTTAGATAGGTAAATTGGAGATTTCAGACTTATTACTTGGAGATTACAGCTTTTTCTCGCGGCTTCGCCTGCGTTAGAACTAGACAAAAGTAGCCTATGTCTCTCTCCATCCCTTCAACTATCTTCACTTAAAAATTACGTCAATCCGTCGCTCAATTTTGCCGTGAAAGACGGACAGACGGACATACAGACAGATATATAGACACACACACACCATATGGGAAATATTAGTATGGATAAAGAGATATCCAAAGTCGGAATTAACAGCTAGTTTATGATGACCAATAGGACTGGATCATCAATAAAAAATTGGCAAAAACGCCTACGTAAACGTATGCCTAACCTATCATTTCGCGGGTAAAACCGTGTGGAACAACTATCTAGGAATATATATACAAAGTGTAGTAATAGGACAGTATTAGGGCAATAAGCTAGTATAGTTATATTGATCTAGAATATGCATACCTGGGTATAGCTTGTATGTACGAACAGTATGCATGAGATAATAAGCTACACGTCGATGCTGCAGTAACGAGCAGCTTACCTGTATCAACTGTAACCTCGTTTTATTGGGCAAACTCTTGTTAATGTCATGAAGTTCTGTACCGTTGGATTTTAGGGGCTAAATACCAGAAAGGCCAAGAAATGAGGCCTTTTGCTTTGGTTCATCTAACCGTCCTCATCGTCATCGTATTTGTGATCATCTTTTTGGCTTATTAAAAACCTGTTGGATCTAATTGGTTTTAAGTGACGCGAGACCAAACAAAAGGTGGTTTTTCATATAGATGTTACACCTTGTAGCCTTGGAAATATTGGTTTAAGGAAGAGAAAATGTAATGTGAATGATCAGTGTTTTACGCTAAGCGACTGCCTATTAGACCTCCACAGCCCAGTTACTGGGCGACACTATTATAAACATTCCGCAACCCCAGCAGGCGTTGGCCCTGTTGGGCTCCTTCTCGTGCTGACTTCTCTTTGAGGCGCGCGTGGAACACTAACGCGCCGTCGACGCGGGCCTGGTTCCAGCCGGGCGGTGAGCTACCTATCGCTCGCCGTTCGCAGACTCGCGCCTACGGTGGTCGATAGTCGTCTTGCGACTCTCGACGTCTACGCCTGGGTCCCTGTCCGGGGCGAGAGGCTCGTCGTTGCCTCTCGCGCGCCGCCGCTTCCTTCACTAGCATAACTGCTTTGCAGAAGGAGGCGACGGCTTCCCATTCAGTCTCGCCCCGAGCATGGCCTGAACCAGCGCCGGGCGCGAGAGGTCACCGCCGCCGATCGCCTCTGCGAGGACACGGCGATGGCCCGTCCATGCGGGGCACACCTCCACCGTGTGCTCGACCGTGTCCTCCAGGCTTCTACCCTTAATGGCTGTCAATGTTCTACGAATGACAACCGGAACTAACGGCTTTACGTACTTTTCTAGGCACGGGGTGTCTAACCTCTCGCATATAACTGGAATATCAACAAAGCTAAAAGCTCAGGTGTCGACCGAACAATAAAATGGCGAGGAGAAGGAGGGTTTAAAACTAAACCTAACACTGGATTAAAAGGGTATAGCAGAATGGAAAATATAACATGCACTTGTACTGAAGATAAAATTACCCGGTGCATTATTCTGAAGCTTGGAGTTAACATAAATAATGATTTTAGTAAAAGGATAGATAACGCCATTAGTTTTGTTAAATAGTATTTTAAATAAATAAATAAATATCCTTGGACAATTCACACACGGCCATCTGATCCCAAACTAAGCAGAGCTTGTACTATAGTAACCAGACAACTGATAAACATACTTTTATAATGTATAAATACTTACATATTATTTAAGTAAATTACCCAGGCACAGAACAAACTATCATGCTCATCACACAAATTTTGTCCTGGGTTTTAATTTTGTAGTTTCTAATTTAAGCGCTAAAACTAGCATTGCAGAATAAATTTAATTCGAAGTTATTTAAATTTATAATGAATTAGGCTTTCATGCATCACGACATATTCGGAATATCATTAATCTATATTTAAATATTGGACTGCAATATTGCCATTCTTGTTGCGGAATGTTTATAGTGGTTACCGTGACCCTGGAACATAAAGGGCAATCGAAGGAACATGAGTGGGTTTTAGTCAGTAAGAGTCTGACACGCCCTCCCGTCGCACCCAGGACGGGAGCAGTCATTGGATGATTTCCCACTCACCAAAAAAAAAAAAAAAAAAAAAAAAAAATATTGCCATTCTTGAATATTGTAATTCTCTGCTCGCTCATACTTTCGTTCTTACTTTTTTTAAGATTTTCTAGAACTTACATAGGCTAAGCCTGAATTTTGTGTAGAGGCAAGCAAAAACTGACTGGTAGTCAATTTATTTGTAATAAATACTAAACACAAAGTTTTAATTAAACAAAGAAAACAATAAACAATTAGAAAATGCGACCATTTAAATAATAACGCTAATATAATTAGAATCTCCGTGAAATTGTTAATCCCGGATTAAGAAATAAACTTTCTGAGGTTTGCTTACATTTTCTGTTTTGTATTTAATTTCAAAGTTTTTAACTTTTACTCGAGTTAGGTTAATAATTTAATAAAAAATTTGGTTGACGTTGTTTGGAAAAATGATAATTTGGTAATAAAGAATTGTCTTCTCTAGCTACAATCAAATTGGTGTCACATAATTATATTATAATATGTCAGAAAGGTGATGTTATCGGTAAGTTTGGAGCCCATTTTTTTTTTAATCATGAAATGATTTCTCCCGCCCCGGACGGGTCGAGAGGGAGTGTCAGACTTTTACTGACTAAAACCCAACCTTATTCCTTCGGATGCCCTTTGTGTTCCAGCGTCGCGGTAACTATTAGAACTATTCCTCTACACAGCTCGGAGCCCTTTTATATCATTATATGAGGCCAATTATTTTAATTATATTCAAGTCACCGTCTCTGAATTCGGCAGTTATTGATAATAATTGAATCCAATGAGGTCATCCACATAACCTAATTGACCACAGTATGTCTACATAATATTCTTATACATATATGCACTAACCAAGACCAGAATGTGGTTAGATGAAAGCGAGGAGGTGGTTTGGTAATGTCGGTTACAAGCCGCACTTTGGCTGACCAAGCTATCTACATTATATTATGTGAAAGAATATACATATTTTATTTTTTTATTAAGAACATTATTGTTCATTTTAGCGTGAATAGCAACAAGACACATGCGCAAAAGATACTTATTACGCATAAGGCACTGGTGGGAACCACTTTGCGCACAAAGATCTACACTGCAATGGACGTTTGCGCGTAAAGATATTTCCGCGAAAGACATTCGTGCAAATACACTCGCGCAGAAGGGCTTTTCCGCGAATTCAATGGCGCGGTAGGTCACTTGCACGAATGAAATATTTCCAAAAGTAGTTTGCGCGAAAGCAATTGCGCGGAAAGACTTACGTGTAACTCGTGTAAATATCCACTATGAAAGGATTTATTAAAATTCTATGTCTAAATGGGTAAAAGTAACGACAATTTTGCGGGCGAAGCCGCGGATGAAAACTAGTAAATATGTAAGTATAACAAATAAAGATAATTAATAGTAGACATTATACACATGTAGGAAGTGCTTTAGTTGTTACATTACAGCTTTAAAATTTTACAGATATACTTACTCGTATTTCAAAACAATTAATTGTAACGGTAACGGTACCCAATTTGTACTAATGAAAACCTCTGCTCCATAATTTCTGTCTAACAAATTACATCTTTTGAAACGAAAATTATTCTTAACATCTTAATAATTAGGGCTTTAACGTTTTCTGTTAAAATATTATAATAACTTGCTTTTTTTATTAATAATAATAATAATACCAGCCTATAACTGTCCCACTGCTGGGCAAAGGCCTCTTCTCATACAGAGAAGGCATGAGCATTGATCAAGACGGGTTGGCGATTTCGGACTTATATTAACTACAAGTCCAGGTTTCCTCACGATGTTTTCCTTCACCGATGTCTGTGATGTCTAAGATAAATTTTAGAAAGTACATATGAATTGAAAAAGTCACATTGGTACTTGCCCGGATTCGAACCCGCAACCTCTTGCATGAGAGGCGGGCGCCTTAACCACTAGGCCATCACGACATACGATATTTACACGATACGATTATACTACATACACATATTATATTTATACGATTTTTTATTAAGTTTCTTATTTTAATCAGTTTAAAATACAATCTCTTCTTTATTGTCACGGAAGTTTGATTGTTTATTGTCACAGACTAACCAAGTACAAGTTGCACAGGCACATAAGGGTCAGTCTTTGTATATTTTCCTTTAATTTTTAAGTTTTTAATACTCGTACATTGCAGAGAAAATACTCCCAAGATTATGATGATGATTAGATTATGTGAACCATTTTTGACGACGTGACGTTAAAAACTCTAGGAACGCCCTATGTTCACTTATGACGGACAAAATCTTCAGTAACATGAGGTTTACTAAAAACAAGGCCACAAAACACCAGAAAATTAATTTATGTTTACTCAAAACACGATTAAGACTCATTCAAGAAAAATCGCGAAAACAAACAATGCAACTCACACAATTTATCGAAAACAATAATATGGAACGGCTGTTTGTTTCATTATTGTTCCCTATAATATATATATAACCCTATACATATATGTAAGTATCCGTATGTGCATCCGTGACATCACTTTAGCACTTCTGGCCCTATCAGAATACCAGCGCTGCGGTATTTTTTTATGGAAATATCAGCAGCATCATGCTGAGATAGGGACCGTTTTTGGCCTCGCACAGGTATTTTTTTTATTCAAATTCATGTTTTTGTTTGTGTTATTTTTCTTTCCTGTGTGTGTCCAAACTAAATATTTTTCTTTCTTTCTTTCTATAATCACTGAAAGATTCCTTTTCGCTACCTAAACCGTACCTATTCAGTAGCTCTACCATGAGTTTACATCAATAAATTCGCTAGCGTCTCCGTAAATAAATTGTATGAAATGTTGCAAAGCGCCCCTAGCGGTCACAGATAGAATTGACAGTGACTTATTGGGAATCATAATTAAAAAACCACTAAATCCCTAAAGTAGTTCACTAACAGCCAACCTTACTATTTAGTCGGATTATTGACTGTCACATCATTTTTACGCCTACGGTAGCGAGTAAGTTTTCGATAACAACTCATGGTAGGGGTACAGTAGATAGGCTAAAACAATAGAATCCCGTAATTAAGGGCGAATCACACTCATACCGTCACAGTGGCTACGGAAATTGCCGAGCCATATTAATTCAGTACGAACGAAACCCTTAAGGGCAGAGATTGATTGCCGAAATCTGTACACCCATGATTTGCTGCGTCAACCATGAATTATTTATAATGGAGACTATCTTAAGATAACCCTCAATATTTGCATTAGGACATATATGTATACTACCGAGCAATGCTCCTTGAATTGGGTTCTTTACCTTTGCCATGTAGTGGGAACTTAATTTACTTAGAGCCTTAAAAGCAACACGAATGATATAACCAAGATATTGTAAAACTTGATAATCGGAAAGAATGTCTATGGTGTTTCTTGTTTGTTCTTCTCCATAGAGATCAACCTACGCTTTGGAACAAGCAACTAGCTTCAATTTTCTGACTAACCGACTGACGCATTGACTATTCATGAATGCCTGTAAATGGTATAAGTAAAATAAATGCGTTGAATTTGATTTTTGAAGTTTGACTGGTTTTCACTATTTATATAATACCAGCCTATAACTGTCCCTCTGCAGGGCAAAGGCCTCTTCTCATACAGAGAAGGCACGAGCAATGATCACCACGCTTGCTTAAGGCGGTTTTTGGACTTATATTTACTACAAGTCCAAGTTTCCTCGCGATGTTTTCCTTCACCGATGTCTGTGATGTCCAAGATAAACTGTAGAAAGTACATATCAATTGAAAAAGTCACATTGGTACTTGCCCGGTTTCGAACCCACAACCTCTTTCATGAGAGGCGGGTGCCTTAACCGCTGGGCCATCACGACTTCTTTCACTATTTAGAGGTTATAATTATACCAGCCTTTTGCTGTCCTATTCCAGGGCAAAGGCCTCTTCTCGTAAAGAGAAGGAATATTGGTTACCACGCTTGTATGACGATTAAAAGACGGTGGGCAACAGATATATTCTGAGTTTGTTTCGGATGTTTCTTCTCAGAGCTATCAGCTAGGACACACCAGCCCTCATAGTTGGCTTCAAATAATAAAATGAAATTATTGACATGTGAAAGTGTTATTTATATAACCTATTTACAAAATAAACATCATTGTGGTCTTTAGGCTGAAATAATAATGGAAAACAATACAGGTGGAATGACAGCTTTATATGCTTTTTAGTCCGGACTTTATCGAGCTGTATTCTTGAATCCGTGGTCACCGCCATCAGAATATAATTAATCACTGTTGTAATACAATCGTGACTCCATTGCGTCGGTACTAAAGAAATTAAGTAGGCATGGTACATTACACTTTTGTGGTTTCGGACATTGCTTCTGTATTTATTGTTGTGGCTACTGAGACAATTCAGAGCTTCCACTTGGGGTTAATTTAGTACTATTATCGTCAATTTTTAAAGGAGGGCTACATTTTTCGAGCCTATGTCTCATTCTATAGCACGCTCTACAGCCGTTTAATGGATTTAGACATTTATGAAGTGTGAATTCTGAATTTGTCTCAGCTGTAAAAGCGACATGGCGATAAAAAAAGAAGAAACTAAACAAAAATTTATCAGTAAAAAAAGAACATCATAGGTTTCAGTACAGAATTATGGTTTAAGGAAACAACTCATCATCTCCATATCGACAGCTAATCAGACCTCCACAACCCAGTTACTGTGCAACACGTTACCTCTTGGCTAAACTTTTCAGATAATCTGGATTGTGACTACCCGTTAAGATGTCCCGCCGTGGGATCTGGAAGCAACAGTCCTTGCACACACGTACCAGTGGCGCGTGGAAGTGCAACGCCGGGGTGAAGTCCCGCTGCCGATGGATATCGCGGCACGGCTCACGGAGCTCCGCGAGATCTCATGGCGGAGTGGAGACAACGACTGTCGCAACCAAGTGCTGGGCACGCCGTAATAGCGGCGGTCGTTATAGCGGCGGTAAGACCCCTCTTTGAGGAGTGGCTGGAGAGGCGTCATGGCACTCTCACGTTTCGCTTGACACAGGTCCTCACCGGACATGGTCGGATTCGGGCGGAAGCGACGCCTGGGTGTCACCACTGCAGTAACGGTCGCCTGGAGGACACGGTCGAGCACACGGTGGAGGTGTGACGCGCATGGGCGGACCATCGACGTGTCCTCGTAGAGGCGATCGGCGACGGTGACCTCTCGAGCCCGGCGCTGGTTCAGGCCATGCTTCGGGGCGAGACGGAATGGGATGCCGTCGCCTCCTTCTGCGAAGCAGTTATGCTAGTGAAGGAAGCGGCGGCGCGCGAGAGGCAACGACGAGCCTCTCGCCCCGGACTAAGACCCAGGCGAAGACGTCGAGAGTCGCAAGACGACTACCGGCCACCGTAGGCGCGGTTCTGCGGATGGCGAGCTATGGGTAGCTCGCCGCCCGGCTAGGACCAGGACCGCGTAGACGGCGCGTTTTGTTCCACGCGCGCCTCAAAGAGAAGGAGTCAGCACAGGGAGAGGCCCAACAGGGCCAACGCCTGCCGGGGTTGCGGAATGTTTATAATAGTTACCGTGACCCTGGAACATAAAGGGCAATCGAAGGAACATGAGTGGGTTTTAGTCAGTAAGAGTCTGACACGCCCTCCCGTCGCACCCAGGACGGGAGAAGTCATTGGATGATTTCCCACTCACCAAAAAAAAAAAAAAAAAAAAAAGGACCCCTCTTTGAGGAGTGGCTGGAGAGGCGCCACGGCGCTCTCACGTTTCGCTTGACACAGGTCCTCACCGGATATGGTCAGTTCGGGAGGTTCCTGTGTCGGATTCGGGCGGAAGCCTGGAGGACACGGTCGAACACACGGTGGAGGTGTGCCGCGCATGGGCGGAGCATCGACGTGTCCTCTTAGAGGCGATCGGCGGCGGTGACCTCTCGCGCCCGGCGCTGGTTCTGGCCATGTTGCGGGGCGAGACGGAATGGGATGCCGTCACCTCCTTCTGCGAAGCAGTTATGCTGGTGAAGGAAGCGGCGGCGCGCGAGAGGCAACGACGCGACGAGCCTCTCGCCCCGGACTAAGACCCAGGCGAAGACGTCGAGAGTCGCAAGACGACTACCGGCCACCGTAGGCGCGGTTCTGCGGATGGCAAGCGATGGGTAGCTCGCCGCCCGGCTAGGACCAGGACCGCGTCGACGGCGCGTTTGTGTTCCACGCGCGCCTCAAAGAGAAGGAGTCAGCACAGGAAGGAGCCCAACGGGCCACGCCTGCCAGGGTTGCGGAATGTTTATAATAGTTACCGTGACCCTGGAACATAAAGGGCGATCGAAGGAACATGAGTGGGTTTTAGTCAGTAAAAGTCTGACACGCCCTCCCGCCGCACCCAGGACGGGAGCAGACATTTGATGATTTCCCACTCACCAAAAAAAAAAAAACTACCCGTTATGATTGTCAGATTGACAACCCGGACCAACAACTTTACGTGCTTTCCAAGTCTAACACAGTCGTATACGCGTGTTCACAGTCGTATACGCGTGTTCGACGAACTTTGTGTGTACAAGTATAGTAGGTACCTACCTAATATTATTGCGAAATGGAGTGTGCTAAGTGCAATAAAGTGTTATCCAAAAACGAATCGCACTTTCAGTGTCAAGCTTGTTATGGAACATTTCATAGAGGGTGTATAAAGGGACTTCTCGCGGATATTCGAGCAGGCATCAGTAGAACCTACTGTAATAATTGTGAAGTGGACCCCCAAACCGATGATGAAGAACAAGACGAGGTAAAAAAGGATTTCGAGAAAATTCTGAAGGACATCCAGAAAAAGGTCAGTGGAATACCTACCTTAAAAAGTCAACTCGATTCCATAAGTACCAGTATGAGCATGCTTTCGGAGAAATATGATACACTTATCGTGGAACACGAGCAATCTAAGCATAAAATAACAGAGCTCAAAAAGAACGTCACAAACATTAATAATAAGATTGTATACCTAGAGAAATGTAACGCTGCTTTGGAACAGAAGGTTCAAGAATATGATCAAGCCTCGCGCAGAAATAACCTTGAAATTGTAGGCTTGGAGCAGCTACCGGGAGAGAACTTGCGCGAAGTGGTGAATAAAACTGGGCAACTCATCAACGTCAGCAGCACGGAAATTGAGTGGGTCAGCCGTCGTCGTCAGCAGCGTACCGACAGTGGTAAGCCAGCACCAATCTTAATTGGCTTCAAGGCCACCACCAGCGGCGCCAACGAGCGCGACACGTGGCTCGCGCAGCGGCGCAATATGAAGGAGTTTACTAGCGACGTTGTTACCGGAGGTTCCATGAAAAATAAGGTATTTATAAACGAGGACCTTACTAAAACTGCCAAGGAGTTGTTGTGGAATACTAAAAAACGACTACATGGGCTGTGGAAGTACGTCTGGGTCGCCAATGGAAAGATTTTGGCAAAGAAGAATGATGGTGATAAGTCAGTGTGGGTGAGAGCTGAGAGCGACCTTGAAGAAATTATAAAAAAATGAACCTTCCGTTTTCAAATACAGTGTTTATTGTGTTTTAACTAACTGTCAAATTCGCGGCGTTATTAGATTGTGTCGACGTCATTAGTGATAATACAATCGAGGCATCGATAGTGGATAACCTAGACAATTGGATAACGGCGTGGAATTATAATCAAAACTTTAGTTTGGTGCATATTAACATTCGTTCACTAAAAAAACACTTCAGTGAGCTTTTAATTACTTTAAATAGCCACCTAAACAAGTTAGATGTTATTGTTATTACAGAACCCAATATAGACTTTTCTTTATTAGATTTATTTAAAATTAAAGGTTATAATGTGCATAGTTTTACGCGAACCGGGCGAAGGGGAGGAGGGGTACTTGTTTACGTGCGGGAGGGGCTGGATGCGCGGGCGGCCTCCGCGACGGCGCAACCGGCCGCCACGGAGTGCGTTTCCATTACACTTTATTACTCTGGGAACCTGTTCATATTGTCGCATTATATAGACCTCCCCGAATAAATAAACAGGAAAAAATCAAGCTGTTCTTTGAGGAACTTAGGATTCTTTTAAATAGTCTACCGCGGAACTCTAAGGCTATATTGTGTGGCGATATGAATATTAACCTACTGCAAAAACACGACAATAATGTCATTACCTATGAAGATATTTTGGCTGAGTTCGGTTTCTCAAAGTGTATTGATAAAGTTACACGTAGCGAAATTTTAGTTGATGTATTGGTGGAATCCTGCATCGATCATATTTATGTTAGAGCACCTACTTTAAAAGTAAACTCCGCGGTAATCCAACATAAAATATCCGATCATTTTATGACATCGGTCGCGGTAGAATGGAGACGCACTCCGGTAACCGTGCCTGTGGACGATGGCGGTCGGCGGCGCGGGCGGTGCGACGGCATCTGTGCTCCCGCTTCCACCTCCTCGCGTGTGTATGTTTGTCCCGCTCACTCGCCAACGTAGCCTCACAACAACGTTACTTGCTTGACAATCGTGCGGTTCGTGAAAAGCTATTATCGGTTAATTTTGAAGAATTAATGATGTATACATGCCCCATACAGTTGTACGATGCATTTAGAGATATATTTCAACAGATCTATCATAGTTGTTATGTATTAAAAAGTCAAACTAATTCAAACAGGGATATCACCCCTGGATAACTAGTGAATTAAAAAATATGATCTTAGAGAGGGATAGACTGTTTATTATTTGGAGTAATGATCCTAAAAATATGGTAAAACGATTAAATTACACAAAATATAGAAATAGATGTCATAAATTAATATTTAAAGCTAAAAATAATTACGATAAGCAATGCATACTAGACTGTAATAAAAATATTAAAAAGCTATGGGATAGAATTAATTACTTATTAGGAAATGAAAAACAATGTTTGGATAAAGCAATAATAAATAATATGGGAGTTAATGAACCTTTGAAAAATATATGTAATAATTTTGCTTGTACATTTGCCGAAGAAATAGAGAAAACCAAACATATTTGTAGCATTAAGCTGTTAGATAGAAACACCTACCTTGAAAAGACGGACAGAAGTATGAGGTGGCAGCCCGTTGATAGTAACTTTGTTAAACGATTAATAACTCATATGAATAAAAATAAGGCACCGGGTAGTGATCTTGTAAGAATGTCTGATCTTAAAATGTTGGTAGATACAGTTAGCCCAGTTATCTCTAACCTAGTCAATTTGTGTGTGCAAAATGGTATGTTTCCTAGTATGTTAAAAGAAGCTATTGTGCGACCAATATATAAAAAGGGCGAACATAAGAATTATAGTAATTATAGGCCTATATCAATTTTATCTAGTATTGACAAGATTATTGAGAAATGTATCATCAACCGTTTGAATAATTATCTGCAGAAAAACAATGTAATAACTGAATGTCAACACGGTTTCCAGAAAGGTAAAAGTACAAATACTCTTCTTACAAGATATACTGATGAAATTAATACATACTTAAGTGAGAAAAAGTTTGTAGTTGCGGTATTCTTTGATTATAAGAAGGCATTTGATACTCTTGAAACTGATACTTTATTGAACGCCATGGGGGAGTGTGGAGTGGGAGAGCCGCTGAACCAATGGTTCCGCGACTATCTCACATCACGCTCCTACCGAGTTAAGGTAGGTGATGAGTACAGTGACGAGAGGAAGGTGGGGTGCGGAGTGCCTCAGGGGTCCGTATGTGGGCCTGTGTGCTATTTATTGCACGTAAACAGCTTGTGCGGCGTACTGCGCCACTGCTCGGCATACATGTTCGCGGACGACCTGTGTGCGCTGCGTGCTGGCACCGACCTCGCTGGTACTTGTCGACTCGTACAACAGGACGTAGACTCAGTGGTAAAGTGGTCTCACGATAACGGTATCGTTCTAAATGGTGCTAAAACTAAGTTGTTGATGATACATTCCCCATATATACATCTGACTAAAACATGCCCTTCCATTTTTACCCATAGCTACGAGTGTATGCATAATAATAATATAAACTGTAAATGTAAACCTATAGAACAAGTACAGAGTGTCACATATCTTGGAATGAAAGTAGATGAAAGTTTTTCATGGTCTTCACATATTGATTACATTTGTAGTAAACTCAGAATATTGCTATGTAAATTCTATCACTTAAGTTTTAAAGTTCCCTCCAGCACCTTAAAATGTTTATATATGTCCTTAGTTGACTCAATACTGAGTTATTCTCTTGATTGTTATGGCTTGACTTTTAAAAGTAATATACAGAAGTTAGAAGCAATTCAGATTAGATTTTTAAAATTATTAGTCAACAAGAAAACCAAAAACAGTTGTAAAGGAGACTATAATAAGTTGTTCAAAATATGTAAAATTCTACCAGTTAGCCTTAAACATAAATACCTATTGTTGGTCAATAACCATGGCAGTCGAGATAGTGACTCACTGGTATCTAACGGGTATACTACAAGGTCGATGACAGCAGGTAAATATGTTGTACCCAGAGTTTGTAATTATTATGGCGACAGAACATTAAGAAAACGCATTCCCTATTTATTGAATACTTTGCCTGTTGACATCAGACAAGAAGATAAGAAATTAAAATTCGCACGTCAGCTAAAGAAATATTTATTGGATACTATGTAATAAAAAGGTACCTATTAAGTATTAGGTTATAGATGTACCTGATATTATGTTATTATTTTTGTATTAGAGACTCAATGATCTCACAGTTAAACTGCGTAAGCAGTTTTGTGGGGCTATGTATGTAGTTTTAAGAAATTTTAAGAAACAATAAAACAATTCATTCATTCATTCATTCAAAGCACGGAATGTCTAAGATAAACTTTAGAAAGTACAAATAAATT
This sequence comes from Athetis lepigone, assembly GCA_033675125.1. Classification (NCBI taxonomy): domain Eukaryota; kingdom Metazoa; phylum Arthropoda; class Insecta; order Lepidoptera; family Noctuidae; genus Athetis; species Athetis lepigone. Next base: position 2,569,311 of record CM066215.1, on the reverse strand, counting down.
GAAAAGTCATATTGGTACTTGCCCAGATTCGAACTCTTACATGAGAGGCGGACGGGCACTGGACCATCACCACATTCCTAACTAAATTCAATATAAACACACAACTATCCCAAATCACAACATTGCGCCGTTCATCGCAAAACAGGCAGACTATGCTTTTCGCACCTCATTAACCATTGTCCAAGCGAACACTCCACTTTAATAACAACCTTACATCCTAGTAACAAAGTCTCTTTTCAATTGTAAAATACCCACTTCACAAGCCATGCCAGTTTTTTGCCAAAGGAATTTGAAGCTTAGGATAAGATGTTAGGGTTTCATTTGCAATGGGAGGTTTAAATACGGTTAAGTGCTTCAGTTAAAGACTAGTGTTTGATGGTACATCCTTAACTAAACAGTGGCTAATGGAGAACTAATGGTGTCTCTTTCACACTAACGAGATTGTTCTATTTGTGTCGCATTTGTTTTAAAGCCTCTGCTAGAAGGATTTTTATTTTGTTGTTATTTCTTTTTACGAATTCACGGGATTCGTTCCTAAGAGGTGGGTAACTGAACTCTATTACTAAGACTGGGGTGTGTCTGTCCGTCTATCACAGGAATGTATCTATTCTATTTTTATATGAGGGAATTACTGCAAATTGTGCCAAATTCAAAAGTGTATTGAAGTAATAAAAGAGAATTATGAAATGTAAGGTTTTTGTTTGACTTCCTCTGCGTGAAAATTGGTAAAGAATTATTAGAATTAGTTGATTTCTAATTATTTAAGTCCTCATCTAGATGTAAAGCTAACTTTTCCTCGAACATTACTATCCATTGGCTCAGTAATTTTGTAGTGATGAGATAACGAACAGACATACAGAGTTACTTAAGAACTCATAATATTTGTGCCTATGTCAGCAATTCACATACGTCCATAACCAGCCATTCTAATTTTAAGTGCTCGAAAAAAGCTAAACCTTTTTAAAATTGGAACGGAAACGGAAACGGTGTTGGCACAAACATGGCGGCAGAAGGTTGCCAGCGGGCACAATAATGAGGCTCATTGCTTTCCTTAATATTGCAGTTTTTGTGCCAATTTCATGTTCTGTTTGCCATTTTGTCGTTGGATTAGCCATCGGTATTTTGATTTAGGAGTGACGATAATATTGATTATTTATTTCTTAGTATATGACACACTAGCTGTTTCCAATGGCTTTGCCTGCAGATATTCATACAAACATTCAACCTCTTTTTTTGAATGAATTCCCTATATTATATACACTTATGTATTATACACTTTGGTACTGTTAAGATCACAAAATGCTATGGAGTACCTGACACTTTGCTACAGCGTAGCTCACATGTGCCTACGGCGTAGCACACACTGCTACAAATTAGCTCATACTTGGCTACGGTGTCTCTCACACTTTGCTACGACGTAGCTGACACTGCTGCACGCTGCTACAGCATATTTGGCTACGAGGTAGCTCTCTCTTTTCTACGAAGTATCTCACATTGCTATGAGTAGCTCACTCTGCTAAGCCGTAGCTCACTCTGCTAAGCCGTAGCTCACACAGCTACAGCTTAGCTCATGCTTGGATATGACGTAGCTTTCTCTTTGCTACGTAGTTGCTCACACTGCTACGGAGTGACTCACACTGCTACGGCTTAGCTCATTCTTGGCTTCAAAGACCGGATCTGTAAACATTGCTTTATTTTAATAATTTGGCCAATGCTGATAACGGTGATACTTTGACTCGTGAATCCTTCCTATATACTCTAGTTTATGGCCAAATTCTAGCCCTGAAACTGATCATGCCCAAATATGTATGGAGTTTGGTTTTGTCCTTTAGAAGCAAAATAATTAAATTCAAAGTTACACACACAAGTACCGCTTTTGAAAACCCTCTAAAATCCACCTGATATTTAGTTTATTCAGACCGTGTACATAAGAAGATAATATTGTATTCACGGCTGAATGTTTTTGTCAAAGCTGTAACAAAGGCTATTGACTGAACCCACTGAAAACTGAATAGCTCTCGCGAACAATTGCCTATCATCGACAAAACTGATTCTATGGCGACGTGACACGTGAAGAGGAAATATTTGGTATTAATAAATAGGTAATAATATTCTCCAGGGCACCTGGGTACCGCAGACGCGGTCCTTCTTTCCTTACTCTCAATATAATGACGGTTCGATATGACCTCAGAACCAACCAAAGTGACCACTTATCATCCAGTGATCCGTTAGCTTGTTTGCAATCCGACAAGGGGCGTTAGTGATATCCTAGAAAAACTAAGAAAGTGCATATTTATGTAATGAAATTGCAATTGAAATTTGTTTTTTTTTTTTAATTGCAGCTGCAATTGAATTGAAATTGAAATGCGGATGGCGCAGGACCGGTGCATGTGGAAATCTTTGGGGGAGGCCTTTGTCCAGCAGTGGACGTCTATCGGCTGATGATGATGATGATGTAATGAAAAAGTACATAGATCACATTAGTTTTTTCTCGCTGGTTTATCCAAAAACCTTTCCTACTGTTCCGTCACGATATTTTTGTTTACCATCCAAGAAAAATTGTAAAATGTAAATATTCTTATTTCTAAACCTGCTACAAGAATTTGTGCGTAAACAAATTCTCGCTATCTATTTTCCAAGAAACAAATATAGTATTCTTCAAGAATCTCAGAGGAAATATAAGTGAGTTTATTTATTAAGTCACTCCGAGGTAGTGCTTAGCGTTGGTATTAAGTTAAGCCACTTCAAGAGGGCAGCCATGCGCGAACATTCCAGTTTGCATCGCAAAAGAACTTTTTAAACTTCGACTATTAACGTAGTAAAAATGTTACAGAGGGTCCACTGAGATTCTTCTTTGAGGTAAAATCAAATGAATGAATGAATGAGTGAGAGAATTCTGAAGATCGGTTAAAAAAAGCCTATTAAATTGCTAATTTTTAGGGTTCCGTACCTCAAAAGGTAAAAACGGAACCCTTATAGGATCACTTTGTTGTCCGTCTGTCCGTCCGTCCGTCTGTCAAGACCTTTTTTCTCAGAAACGCGTCGAGATATCAAGCTGAAATTAATATGACATACTCAGGTCTGCTATCTCTTAAAGCAGTGAAAAAATCAAGTTTCTAAATCAACGCAACAAAAAGATACAGCGGTTAACATTGCATATTTAGACATTTGCAAGGGAATCAAAACCTATAGGGTACTTCCCATTGACCAAGAATCATGAAATTTGGCAAGAAGCAAGGTCATGTAGTACAAGTAAAGGGAAAACTCCGAAAACCGTAAATTTGTAGTTATTTCACTAAAAAACAAATTAACGGAACCCTCGTTGCGCGAGTCCAACTTGCACTTGACCGGTTTTTTTACTTAAATCGTCGCTGAGATATGACTAAATTAGATTTTGGACCAACTTGATTGTGAGAAGTGCTATGGTTAAATTACCTATGATGAAAGTTTTAAAAAAAATATTTTTATATGAATCTTCCCCAGTCTTCAACAAATAATAAAAACAAAAAACTAATTCTCTCTCTATAAAAATCTTCTTTTTCTGTAAAAAGTCTTCTCTCTCTGCAAAATTCTTTTCTTTCCGTAATAATCTTCTATCTTTGTACACAACACATTTAGCAATTCATTTTTATTAATTAAAAGGTAGAACCTGAATAGTAATTATGATACATAATGTTGCTTTCTGAAAAGAATTTCAGAATCGACTTACCGTACGACTTTTACTACGTCAACCTTGCATTTAGCAGTCAACTGAAAATCTGCTGCAAACGTCATGGAAATCCCTAAGTAAACCCGCGATTTATACTAGTTTCATTTAGTGCCTGCCTTTTAAATGTGCTTCAGCCTGAATAAATATTTACTTTATTTATGCAATTTATAATGTTACGTAGGTAGGTATTGGTGACGCAAGTGCCGATTGTTCCGGGCACATTTACTAGAAAATTCGGGAAAGTTCCACAACGTTCTAGAACGTTCGATGGAGTTCCGAGGGGTCATTCCAGATCATCGCCGCGAAGCGGAACTACGACTGCGATACGAAGTGTGTGTTTTGTGTAGTGCTGTGTTAGTGAAGTGTTTTTGTGTTTGTGAATTCTTAATAAAGTTAATCGTGTTTTTTCGAGTAAAACTGTTATTTTTATTTATCCCGAACCCCAGCTCGTAACAACAATATAATAATAAAGTTTATTTGGAACAACTTCAGTTTACAAATTGCACAGGAAAAACGAAGATAGCTACAAAAGTAAAGTACTGTGCCGCAGTTATCAACGCCCAATTCAAAATACATACAATCAGACATTGTTCCAGATTAACCTAAAGATGATAAATTATAAGCTATCGAAAATAAAGAAAAGTATAAAGAACACTATGTAATATGTGTATTTGTGTTTAAATTGACACTGGTAAGTAGATTGTAAATGTAAATATGTGAGAAAATATAGTTAAAATTATACGTGTCATATGAATAACAAAAGACCGCATTAGGTCTGGTATTGAAAATGTTACTGAGAACCATAACATTACTTTGTGAATCTGTTCCTTTCATTAAATAGTTTAAAAAGTGTAAACTAATATGTTTATACAAAATTTTAATGTTTGAATTGCCAGAATCCTAGCCGATGCGGATATGAGTTTTTATGCTTTTACTATTTAACTCAGGACAGAAAAGGCATTTCATATAGAAAAAATTTTTTTTTTCGCAAGATTGACAAAAATCTACATTAACACACACAAACCTGAAGATATTTTATGAAAACTCATAAGACGTGGCGAGGCAAGAACACAATAGCCTAATAATAATAAAAAAATGTATTTCCTTCCACAATTATTAACACTTAGTACACACTAAGGCTGTAAGTTTTGTTAGTAAAATTTGCAATTTCCAATAAATTACTTCGATATAATTTACTGAAGCCAGTTTATTAATAGACGTATGAGGTATAAGGTTCTGTTCTCCAAGACTATTACCGTCACTTTTCCGAACGAATTGCGTCGCCGCTTCGAACGGTTTGCGTCTGCTTCATAAAGTGTCACTTCGTTACCCAGGCATAAACTGACGTAGAAAAAGTAAAACTCAATAACAAAGAAATTTGTTAAAAAGTTTCATTGTAAGATTGTGCAAGTTTTTGATAGGTAGCCTCTCTTACAATTTTATTATCTACCACTCGTTGCAATATTAATAGTAAACAAAAACGCCGTTTCTTGTATAGGTAAGAAAAATAATTTTTATTAACGAAATTGTATTTGGACACGAACAAAAGAAATACTCACTTTCATTTTAGAGTTTTTAAACTCATACCTTTCTGAAACAGCACAATGACATACAGATATACTGACTTAGGCCGTATACAGAAAGAAAGCTGGAAACTTATAAGCGCTTGCCGACGCTTGTCAACGCTGGTAATTCGCGCAGGAAAATATGTGAACATCGACAAGCTTCAACACGCGCTTGTCAGCGCTGGGCCTTGCCATAACAACTGCAAGCATATCATTCTGACATTTTGCTTAGTCTGCTTCAACCTGCTTCCTTTGTGTAGAACGGACCAGCGTTGACAAGCGCCGGTAAGCGCTTATAAGTTTCCAGCTTTCTTTCTGTATACGGCCTTACAGAGATGGTTTAGTAATAGTCCTAGTAATAAATAATAAATATCCTGGGACAACTCACACACGGGCATCTGGCCCGAATGTCAGTGGCACCATTCTAGTCCGAAATCAGAAGAAAAACACCCTCAGAGGCATTTGTTTCAGAATTTACTTCAATGGGTATATAGCCCTAAAATCGAAACGTTATAGTGAAAAAAATATTTGGATTACTCTTTCTATTTCATTCAGAAACACCAAAAACTCATTAAGTACGTTGCCAAGTTTTCGTGAAACAATGCCAAGTTCGTTCAGTGCTCTATTAATTTTATTGGAGGCCTAATTAAAGTTTCCAATCCAATTTTACTAATTGGTGTGGCACGAGTTTGAGGAAGCGTGTGTGAAAATAAAGTCGCTTTCAAAAAACTGCTCTATTCGGATGTTTATATATTTTTTTTATGTTTGTTCGCGCATATCTCCGTCGTTTACCAACCGATTTGAACAATTCTTTTTTGTTTGAAAGGGTAGACTTCCCAAATGATCCCATTGTCATCAGGTCCAGGATCTGATGATCGTATCATGCCGAAATCGAGGGAACTCCAAAATTTGTATAGAAAAACGTAAATTTTTATTTTGAAAGTTACTCTAAAACGCAGTCAGACATTGAGACTCCAACTAGAAAGTAAAAAATAAAAAGCTTTTTACAAAAAAAGGATAACCGACTTCAAAAACTAAAAGCATAAAAATATATTTTTTTTTGTAAAAAGCTTTTTATTAAACAATGTGTTGACAGATTAAGTATTTAACCTTTCGACGACCACGCGACAGCCGGCTGTCGTGCTGTTATTGTCTTTCTATTGTGTCTCGAACTACGTGTGTTCGGAGGTTTAATATCCCAAAAATGGTTAACAATATAAATAATGTAACCAGAGCCGTCACATGTAATACAAAAACCGGTCAAGTGCGAGTTGGACCCGCGCAACGAGGGGTTCCTTTAATTTCTTTTTTTAGTGAAATAACTACAATATTACGGTTTTTGGAGTTTTTTTCTTTACTTGTGCTACATGACATTGCTTCTTGCCAAATTTCATGATTATTGGTCAATGGGAAGTACGGTGAGCTACACATCAAGCTATACAAAACCAGTATAAGCTGACTTCTGATTGTACGAAAAACATACACAATGCGAGGTCAGCTAAAACTGGTTTTGTATAGCTTGATGTGTAGCCGTGTGTGGTTTTGGTTCCCTTGCAAATGTCTAAATGTGCAATATAAACCGCCGTATCTTTCTATTTCGTTGATTTAGAAACTTGAGTTTTTCACTGCTTTAAGAGATAGCAGACCCTCTGATATCTCGATGCGTTTCTAAGAAAAAGGGTCTTGACAGACGGACGTATGGACGGACGGACGGACAACAAAGTGATCTTAAAAGGGTTCCGTTTTTTACCTTTTGAGGTACGGAACCCTAAAAAACTAGCCGCAGGTTCTTTACATAGGTTATTTTCTTTACCTACTTGTAGGTAAAAATCTTGTTACTGTAACTACATTTTTTGTAGATTATACAAACTACGATTTCAGATTGTTTCTTTTAGGTCTATTAGGCTACTAGACCTAATTAACCAGCGCTTACCTATTTTATTGACTGTCAAAACAGTTTCTCTTTCTATTTATAATATACCTACTAGCTGTCCCCTGCGGTTTCACCCGCATTTTTCGTTACTGCTCCGGTAACTATGGTATATAGCCTATAGCATTTCTCGATAAATGGGCTATCTAACACTGAAATATTTTTTTAAATCGGACCAGTAGTTCCAGAGATTACCCCCTACATACAAACTTACAAACCTACAAACTTACAAATTTTACCTATTTATAATATTAGTATAGATATTCTAGGCCTAAGTCCTTTAGGTTTGGAGAAAACACCAGCTTCATACATCAGCGTGTTTATAGGCCCTGACTCCACCAAAATGAAGATGTGCGAAGATATCTCGTAAATAACCAATACGATACTGTTAAAGCTAGGCTGTAAAAATAATGCAAGCTGATTGGCTGCATTAGAAATCTCCACACATATGTATTTGCTTTGGTGGATTCCAGCTTGTAATCGACCGACCATCTAATCGATTTATAAAACATCTCGTAAACGGTGCGTCCGTAAACGTTTCGCAAAAATAATGAAAACTTTTTAACCGACTTCTAAAAAAAGGAGGAGGTTCTCAATTCGAATGTTTGTATTTTTTTTTTGTTTTTTTTTTTTATGTTTGTTCGCGCATATCTCCGTCGTTTACCAACCGATTTGAACAATTCATTTTTTGTTTGAAAGGGTAGACTTCCCAAATGGTCCCATTGTCATCAGGTCTAGGATCTGATGATGGTATCATGCCGAAATCGAGGGAACTCCTCAATTTTTATAGCAAAACGTAATTTTTTTTTTGAAAGTTACTCTAAAACGTAGTCACACATTAAGACTAACTAAAAAGTCAAAAATAAAAAGCTTTTTCCAAAAAAAAAAAAAACCGACTTCAAAAACTAAAAGTTCAAAAATAACTATTTCGGAAGTCGGTGGCTTTTCTTCTGCCGGTCTTTTTGATGTGTTGCCACCGACTTCCAAAATAGTTATTTTTGAACTTTTAGTTTTTGAAGTCGGTTATTTTTTTTTTTGGAAAAAGCTTTTTTACAAAATACGTTCCTCCATCGATCCAGACCGACCCTTACAAAACTTTGACGTTTATAAAATAGTGGGATAATCAAATAGGTTTCCCCAATTTAATAGAACTCACCAAAGAGTTTTCACATCTCCATACTTGTAATCAAAACTGGCGGTTGTATTCAAAAAAATTGATGACTTCCATTTTTGTTTAGAAAAATAACAAATAAAAAAAAAGACAAATGGCGTTTATATTTTTTTCGATAAAATAGGGCCAGCAATACTTGTTTTAATAAATCAAAGAAAATCCAATGAGGTTACGTTGCAAATAGTATTTGAACTTTTACAAAATAAGGCCGTAGTATTAAAGGTTCTCTTACAAGGAGTCTATTATAGTCTGAGTGTTTCTGTGATGCTGGCAATATTTCATAAAAAAAATTAGAAATGCCATTTGTGTTATTTTTTTTGTTTTTGTTTGTCTGTACAAATAATGGCCGTCAAAAAATTTTTTATGCATTTTCCGGCCAGTTTTGAATAAGTGTTATGATTGAAAACTCTTTAGTGAATTTAATAAAAATGTGGTAAAAGGTGGTAAAAATCATTACAATAATCAAAAGAGAATGATATTAATTTCGAAATAATTACCTAAATAACGTTGTTGGACCCATTTTGAAACCCGTGAGGAATTGAATTTCAATAATATATGAAACACGTCTTCCATAGATTTTATTAAAGAATGTTTACCTATGCATTTGAAGTAGATCGGACGAAGGTATCACATTGTCCTACACAAACTTTGTCCCCCATTTTCGCTATCTAAGGGGTAAAATTTCAGAAAATCCTTTCTAATCGAATGCCTACATCATACAAAGAACATAGCCTCTATAATAATATATAATATTACCCTGTAGGAACGCAGCAGTAACCAAATACCTAACTTAACGCGGGTGAAACCGCAGGGAACAGCCAGTAGCATAAAAAAGAAACTACCCAAGTCCTGCACTGCATCGCGTTGCAATCTTGGCGGCCATAATTAAAAAGTGTAAAAGTGGTAAACATAGTGAGGAACCGCACTGTCTAGTGCCTACTGATAAAACCTTTATGAAATACTTCCTTACCTATTAGCTTGCTCGACAGAGGCATCTTCAGGCCCGTCGTTCTAAAATTATCGGGGACCAGCTCTGGCTGGCCTAGAGTCACTCTTGGCAACCACAAGATTGCCCGGTTAAGCAGTAAACAGCCATAGCGAGCTGAACTGCGATATGATATTGTTAAAAAAAATCGGGGACCAATTTAGAGACTGCAGTGGGCCCGTCAATAACTTTTCTATTACGCTTTTGTGTAGCATAGCTAGCCTAAAGGCCTAAACTTACATATTTAACCTTTTCTGTTTGGTGAGTGGGAAATCATCAAATGACTGCTCCCGTCCTGGGTGCGGCGGGAGGGCGTGTCAGACTTTTACTGACTAAAACCCACTCATGTTTCTTCGGTTGCCCTTTATGTTCCGGGGTCACGGTATTTATTATAAACCTTCCGCAACTACATAAACCTTAGTAGGCGAAGTAGCTAAGTTTCTCTGACTCAACACTATCCGATGCAGCCAAGAAAAACAAGCTGCTTACAGTTTTATTAACTTTTTATCTCGGTAAACAGCCGAAGCGAGGTTTAACCAAGTACAATGTAATCTTCAATATCAAAAGTTTTATTTTTGTTGTAGTATGAAGAATTTCGTAGTAGTCTTGCAATAATCTTTTCAACACACTTGCTCGTAAAGTGGGTCTTATAACCTTGCATTTAGACCCATTATTGAGTATATTACGCACGCGTGTAAAAGTATGTCCCATACGCATTCTTAAATAGTTGTCGCTTAACATTGAGTTATATGTACTTCGTACTAGAGGAGTCACCTCAACTAATATTTTTGTAACACGAGTTAGAGTGCATGCACCCTAACTCACTTAGTGTATGTCGAGCGCTTGCAGCAGCTAGACGATTTCGAGTGCAAAGTTTTGTTCAAAAATATGCCTTCGTGTGCATTGAGATACTGTTCAAACAGCGTGAGAAATATAAATAAAATTCAAGGAGTGATTTTTTACCAGTAAGTACAAAATATTATCTTTAAAACTTGCCTAATTTAATTTTATTATTTGTAATTTGGAAAGTATGACGAGTCACCTCGACGGCGGCCATGTTGATGTTAATATCAAAGAGTAAAATATTTGTTGCATGCGCAGAATGGACACTATCGTCGGGTAACGTTAAACAATTACCAACAAGAAAATGTTAATAAATAAGTAATAAGTATATTAATAATCATGAGAAAAAATGTATTACTTAAGTAATATTAATATTTTTTATTGACGTGACAACGTCTTAAATTAGGTTGCGGCTGGGAGTCACTTATGAAAAAGTGTAACGCTCGGTAACGTTACGATGAGTCACCGAACGAGAGAGAGGCCCGCCGAATGCCTTGCGTCTCTCTCCCACTCAACTATGATCGGTAAAAGACGTTGTCACGTAAAATCTTCGCCCGTAAAACCGACTTTACAGGCAACCATTTTTTATTAAATATATATTTTTTTAAGGTTTCGTCGGCCGTGTCCTAGCACTAAAGAATTATGGATTAAATTTATTCAGAAGAATCGCAGCAAAGTCACGTAATTGCCAATAGAATATTCAGGAATATGTTCCGTTCATTTCAAGAAAAACGAGAAATACACCACAAAGTTAAGAAGAGTACTTACTTAATTAAATTTTTTACAGTTTAAATTCGTTTTATTTATATAATAACATACAAGATATTGTGAGGCAACTGAAAATACTTATGTATCTTCTAAATTCACGACTTCCCGACTAATTTTGCCTCTGCTAAGTTCCAGGTATACACTGACCGACACTTTGATACTCTATCTCACACAACCGACACTACACTCCCTCACTACCCTTTCAATATTTTTCTTTTATTTTGTTATATTATTATTATTTTCCACAGAATTTTATGTTATAAATTTCTTATTTTAAATATAACTATTTCTATAACGATACCCATGATGCACATAATATTAAAGAAGTCTATAGAAGTCAACTTCAAAAATATGTCGCATCTGCGCGCATTGGTGTTATCTATGGCACCCGCTTGCACTGCGCATGCTCCGCTGTCACTAAATTACGCGCCATATTTTGTTTGAAATAGCTCCTCTAGTACGTAGTACATTATAACTCAATGTCGCTTAATACCCTTTTTTTCTTTACCCATTTCGTTGCTAAGCAACGAATTTTTTTTTAACACGACTCTATGAGGCTGTCAAACAGCCTATTACTTACTGTTTACTTAAATATTAAAATAACAAAGAAATTTAAATAAAACAAAAATTTACACAAACCCGATTTTTTAGAGCAAAAATACATTTAGTTTTGAATGTTGTCAGTATTGAGAGTTTAGTATATTATCTGTGGTCACGCCCGGGTATTGGCAGAGCGCGAAAAAAAAAGTTACGCGTTGCGCGGCAATAAGCATTTTTATCGTTTATCTAATTGATGATATTCTAATTGATTATATAAGTATTTAAATATGTAGAGTGAGGAAGAAACTGTATTATTAACTCCGCCGGAAATAATTATGGAGGCGCAAAACGCGAGTAGTAATTTGTTGCCGCCAAAGTTAAAGGATATAAATACTTGGCGGCGTACGATAGTTTCATGCAGTGGAAGATTGATAAAAAAGCGCAGTCATTTTCAGAAAATGTGTTTATTTTACTCACTAGTGTGTTGAAAAACGTCGTATGATACTCGCGCGCTTTTGTCATTACATACTCGACTTTCTTGTTGCGCTCGCCTGCTACTCGCGCACAAATATCGCCTCGTAAGTAATGAATGACCAACACAGCGCACTTGTAATCTTGTATCATAATGTACTATTACAATACAGTGTTTTTCCCACACTCCTTGTTATTGGGTTCCCTACTTGAAATCGAATGACGTGAGATCGAATAACACTTGCTCGAAAACGTTTGGTCGATAGTTCTTGAAATCGATAAATCATGAGCTCGAAAGTTCACTTCCTCGATGCATCAAAATCTCGAATCATCGGCAGCGCGAACGCTCATTATTTGATGTATCTAAATCTCGAAACGTCATTTCTCGACCGATCAAAATACAAAAAATATCTAACCAAAGCAGTGTGTGTTTTTTAAGGTATTGATTGATTTTTTTACCTAGATGTTGAGAACTAGGGGCAGGGCGGTTATTAAGGTGAAAAGTTTTCATTATTTTTGCGAAACGTTTACGGACGCACCGTTTACGAGATGTTTTATAAATCGATTAGATGGTCGGTCGATTACAAGCTGGAATCCACCAAAGCAAATACATATGTGTGGAGATTTCTAATGCAGCCAATCAGCTTGCATTATTTTTACAGCCTAGCTTTAACAGTATCGTATTGGTTATTTACGAGATATCTTCGCACATCTTCATTTTGGTGGAGTCAGGGCCTATAAACACGCTGATGTATGAAGCTGGTGTTTTCTCCAAACCTAAAGGACTTAGGCCTAGAATATCTATACTAATATTATAAATAGGTAAAATTTGTAAGTTTGTAGGTTTGTAAGTTTGTATGTAGGGGGTAATCTCTGGAACTACTGGTCCGATTTAAAAAAATATTTCAGTGTTAGATAGCCCATTTATCGAGAAATGCTATAGGCTATATACCATAGTTACCGGAGCAGTAACGAAAAATGCGGGTGAAACCGCAGGGGACAGCTAGTAGGTATATTATAAATAGAAAGAGAAACTGTTTTGACAGTCAATAAAATAGGTAAGCGCTGGTTAATTAGGTCTAGTAGCCTAATAGACCTAAAACAAACAATCTGAAATCGTAGTTTGTATAATCTACAAAAAATGTAGTTACAGTAACAAGATTTTTACCTACAAGTAGGTAAAGAAAATAACCTATGTAAAGAACCTGCGGCTAGTTTTTTAGGGTTCCGTACCTCAAAAGGTAAAAAACGGAACCCTTTTAAGATCACTTTGTTGTCCGTCCGTCCGTCCATACGTCCGTCTGTCAAGACCCTTTTTCTTAGAAACGCATCGAGATATCAGAGGGTCTGCTATCTCTTAAAGCAGTGAAAAACTCAAGTTTCTAAATCAACGAAATAGAAAGATACGGCGGTTTATATTGCACATTTAGACATTTGCAAGGGAACCAAAACCACACACGGCTACACATCAAGCTATACAAAACCAGTTTTAGCTGACCTCGCATTGTGTATGTTTTTCGTACAATCAGAAGTCAGCTTATACTGGTTTTGTATAGCTTGATGTGTAGCTCACCGTACTTCCCATTGACCAATAATCATGAAATTTGGCAAGAAGCAATGTCATGTAGCACAAGTAAAGAAAAAAACTCCAAAAACCGTAATATTGTAGTTATTTCACTAAAAAAAGAAATTAAAGGAACCCCTCGTTGCGCGGGTCCAACTCGCACTTGACCGGTTTTTGTATTACATGTGACGGCTCTGGTTACATTATTTATATTGTTAACCATTTTTGGGATATTAAACCTCCGAACACACGTAGTTCGAGACACAATAGAAAGACAATAACAGCACGACAGCCGGCTGTCGCGTGGTCGTCGAAAGGTTAAATACTTAATCTGTCAACACATTGTTTAATAAAAAGCTTTTTACAAAAAAAAATATATTTTTATGCTTTTAGTTTTTGAAGTCGGTTATCCTTTTTTTGTAAAAAGCTTTTTTCACCTTAATAACCGCCCTGCCCCTAGTTCTCAACATCTAGGTAAAAAAATCAATCAATACCTTAAAAAACACACACTGCTTTGGTTAGATATTTTTTGTATTTTGATCGGTCGAGAAATGACGTTTCGAGATTTAGATACATCAAATAATGAGCGTTCGCGCTGCCGATGATTCGAGATTTTGATGCATCGAGGAAGTGAACTTTCGAGCTCATGATTTATCGATTTCAAGAACTATCGACCAAACGTTTTCGAGCAAGTGTTATTCGATCTCACGTCATTCGATTTCAAGTAGGGAACCCAATAACAAGGAGTGTGGGAAAAACACTGTATTGTAATAGTACATTATGATACAAGATTACAAGTGCGCTGTGTTGGTCATTCATTACTTACGAGGCGATATTTGTGCGCGAGTAGCAGGCGAGCGCAACAAGAAGTCGAGTATGTAATGACAAAAGCGCGCGAGTATCATACGACGTTTTTCAACACACTAGTGAGTAAAATAAACACATTTTCTGAAAATGACTGCGCTTTTTTATCAATCTTCCACTGCATGAAACTATCGTACGCCGCCAAGTATTTATATCCTTTAACTTTGGCGGCAACAAATTACTACTCGCGTTTTGCGCCTCCATAATTATTTCCGGCGGAGTTAATAATACAGTTTCTTCCTCACTCTACATATTTAAATACTTATATAATCAATTAGAATATCATCAATTAGATAAACGATAAAAATGCTTATTGCCGCGCAACGCGTAACTTTTTTTTTCGCGCTCTGCCAATACCCGGGCGTGACCACAGATAATATACTAAACTCTCAATACTGACAACATTCAAAACTAAATGTATTTTTGCTCTAAAAAATCGGGTTTGTGTAAATTTTTGTTTTATTTAAATTTCTTTGTTATTTTAATATTTAAGTAAACAGTAAGTAATAGGCTGTTTGACAGCCTCATAGAGTCGTGTTAAAAAAAAATTCGTTGCTTAGCAACGAAATGGGTAAAGAAAAAAAGGGTATTAAGCGACAACTATTTAAGAATGCGTATGGGACATACTTTTACACGCGTGCGTAATATACTCAATAATGGGTCTAAATGCAAGGTTATAAGACCCACTTTACGAGCAAGTGTGTTGAAAAGATTATTGCAAGACTACTACGAAATTCTTCATACTACAACAAAAATAAAACTTTTGATATTGAAGATTACATTGTACTTGGTTAAACCTCGCTTCGGCTGTTTACCGAGATAAAAAGTTAATAAAACTGTAAGCAGCTTGTTTTTCTTGGCTGCATCGGATAGTGTTGAGTCAGAGAAACTTAGCTACTTCGCCTACTAAGGTTTATGTAGTTGCGGAAGGTTTATAATAAATACCGTGACCCCGGAACATAAAGGGCAACCGAAGAAACATGAGTGGGTTTTAGTCAGTAAAAGTCTGACACGCCCTCCCGCCGCACCCAGGACGGGAGCAGTCATTTGATGATTTCCCACTCACCAAACAGAAAAGGTTAAATATGTAAGTTTAGGCCTTTAGGCTAGCTATGCTACACAAAAGCGTAATAGAAAAGTTATTGACGGGCCCACTGCAGTCTCTAAATTGGTCCCCGATTTTTTTTAACAATATCATATCGCAGTTCAGCTCGCTATGGCTGTTTACTGCTTAACCGGGCAATCTTGTGGTTGCCAAGAGTGACTCTAGGCCAGCCAGAGCTGGTCCCCGATAATTTTAGAACGACGGGCCTGAAGATGCCTCTGTCGAGCAAGCTAATAGGTAAGGAAGTATTTCATAAAGGTTTTATCAGTAGGCACTAGACAGTGCGGTTCCTCACTATGTTTACCACTTTTACACTTTTTAATTATGGCCGCCAAGATTGCAACGCGATGCAGTGCAGGACTTGGGTAGTTTCTTTTTTATGCTACTGGCTGTTCCCTGCGGTTTCACCCGCGTTAAGTTAGGTATTTGGTTACTGCTGCGTTCCTACAGGGTAATATTATATATTATTATAGAGGCTATGTTCTTTGTATGATGTAGGCATTCGATTAGAAAGGATTTTCTGAAATTTTACCCCTTAGATAGCGAAAATGGGGGACAAAGTTTGTGTAGGACAATGTGATACCTTCGTCCGATCTACTTCAAATGCATAGGTAAACATTCTTTAATAAAATCTATGGAAGACGTGTTTCATATATTATTGAAATTCAATTCCTCACGGTTTCAAAATGGGTCCAACAACGTTATTTAGGTAATTATTTCGAAATTAATATCATTCTCTTTTGATTATTGTAATGATTTTTACCACCTTTTACCACATTTTTATTAAATTCACTAAAGAGTTTTCAATCATAACACTTATTCAAAACTGGCCGGAAAATGCATAAAAAATTTTTTGACGGCCATTATTTGTACAGACAAACAAAAACAAAAAAAATAACACAAATGGCATTTCTAATTTTTTTTATGAAATATTGCCAGCATCACAGAAACACTCAGACTATAATAGACTCCTTGTAAGAGAACCTTTAATACTACGGCTTTATTTTGTAAAAGTTCAAATACTATTTGCAACGTAACCTCATTGGATTTTCTTTGATTTATTAAAACAAGTATTGCTGGCCCTATTTTATCGAAAAAAATATAAACGCCATTTGTCTTTTTTTTTATTTGTTATTTTTCTAAACAAAAATGGAAGTCATCAATTTTTTTGAATACAACCGCCAGTTTTGATTACAAGTATGGAGATGTGAAAACTCTTTGGTGAGTTCTATTAAATTGGGGAAACCTATTTGATTATCCCACTATTTTATAAACGTCAAAGTTTTGTAAGGGTCGGTCTGGATCGATGGAGGAACGTATTTTGTAAAAAAGCTTTTTCCAAAAAAAAAAATAACCGACTTCAAAAACTAAAAGTTCAAAATTTGAAAGTTTGAAGTCGGTTATTTTTTTTTTTGGAAAAAGCTTTTTATTTTTGACTTTTTAGTTAGTCTTAATGTGTGACTACGTTTTAGAGTAACTTTCAAAAAAAAAATTACGTTTTGCTATAAAAATTGAGGAGTTCCCTCGATTTCGGCATGATACCATCATCAGATCCTAGACCTGATGACAATGGGACCATTTGGGAAGTCTACGCTTTCAAACAAAAAATGAATTGTTCAAATCGGTTGGTAAACGACGAGATATGCGCGAACAAACATAAAAAAAAAAAAAAAACAAAAAAAAAATACAAACATTCGAATTGAGAACCTCCTCCTTTTTTTAGAAGTCGGTTAAAAAAAGTTTATATAATATCCATACTAATATTATAAATGTGTAAGGCCCGAGTCACACCGAAATGGCAGCGACCGGCAGCGACGCGGCGAGCACTTTCAGTGTGAAATAATTTACTTTAACTACATACTTCAAAGACCAGTATCGCTTGAAATACTTAAAAAGGTCACGAGGCCGCCCGCGGCCGCCAGAGGCTGCCAGCGGCCGCCCGCGGCGCCGCGAGCGGCCGCGCGCCTTTCGTTTCTAGCGATGCCTAGCGGCCGCTGGCGGCCTCGCGGCGCCGCGGGCGGCCGCTGACGGCCGCTGCCGGCCGCTGCCATTACGGTGTGCGTTGTCCCTAAGTGTGTGTGTCTATTTGACCATCTTTCACGGCAAAACGGAGTGACGAATTGACGTGGTTGAAGGGATGAAGAGTGGCATCGGCTATTTTTGTCTCTCATATCAGTATCAGTATAAAACTTGGCACAGAAATAAAGCAAACACGACTAAATCCTCTTCTCTAGTTTGTCAAACAATTAAGCACGTACCGACGACATCCCTGTTTGATTACTACTCTAAAATAGCTTCCCTCTACACGTCAAGTCCGCCCCTGCCCCTCGCCTTAATTAAGCGAAGATTTTAATTACCGCGCCGACGCTGCGTTTTGATGAAGCTATCCTGTACACGTAAATGCTGCAAGACATGACCCGAGAATGCCTTCTGACAAGGTAGCTACTTAGCTAGTGAACTTGTAAACAAACTTAGAAAAAAACTGCAGGATACCACGTTTACCCTACCGACCATAATGTATGAAACAGCAGATATTTTTTTACTCCCATAGCACGTTTTTTTTTTAATGTTTATGGTTAAGCAAGACTAATCATATGAGAAGACATATCGGGTTGACTATACATATTTTGGTATCTTTCAGGAGAAAAGTTCTATTACTAAAACCAGCCTCTATTCCAAATAAATATCTTTTTAAGCGCCCCCGAAATTCCCGTCCACGTACAATGGTCCTACCTTCAAGAGGACTAAGTGCGGAAACCAAACCTCCCAGAGGAAGGTCCATGATGAAGATGAAGACGAAGAATAAGCAAACCGTTTGATTCAAACACGTAGATTTTAGGGTAAGTCAAACTTAAATCTAGGTACATTTGAATCAAACTTTCAGGTATCGAACCGACATAACTTTAGGAGTAACTACATGCTTATTACATGATTGTATCATAAAACCCCTAAGTCCGTCACTGTAAGTAAATAAAATCGAGGCCATAACACGAGACTATATTCATGTCAAGTCGAACTCGAAGGCGAGAGCCTTACAATAGACTTATTCAGGTTAAGGCATCGGTCGACTTTCAAAGAGTTTTCTATACAAGAAGCTTTTCTTACATCGAGTACTGGATAGACTTGCAAGGTTAGGTAAGAAGGTAGTTTACTCAACAATTAATCTACGGACATCTGAATAAGTTTGACTTTTGTGTGATTTTTGTTGATGGCAACTTTGAGGATTGAATACTGGCTGCGTGTCAAGAGTTCGATTTCCGCACGAGAAAATTACTTAAATAAAAATATTGGGACACTTCACACATGGCTATCTGATCCCAAACTAGGCAGGGCCTGTGCTATGGTAACCAGACAACTGTAATATAATTATATTATAGATAAATTACACCCGGACAGAGACAAAACACAGAACAAACAACCATGCTCATCGTACAAAGTTTTGTCCTGGATGGAAATTGGACCCACGACCTCCAACTTAGCAGTCAAGGTCACCAACCATCCAACATGTCTGTCAAAGAATAACCTACAGATATTTCTATCGTGAAGAATCCTGGATGATTCCTGGTTGATACAGATTCGTGATTCAGATCGGTGATCTGAAATCACCAATCTGTCTTGAGCAAGCGCGGTAATCAAAGCTTGTGCTGAAAAAGCTAGGTGAGGCCATTGCCCTGCAGTTAGCATCACCATCAGCTTGTAAGCGTCCACTGCTGGACATAGACCTCGCCTAGCTTTTCCACGGCATGCGGTCCTGTGCCGCCCGCAACCAAGAGTTCTTCATCTTCGTAAAGATAAGGCGGAGTCGGAGAGTATTGACTCTCCGATTATTAAAAGTTTTGAAAAACAATCACGGAACATTAGTTTGGGGGTGTCCTTTTCACAATACTATTTTAATATAATTTATCGTTATTTTATTATTGTATTTTAACTACTAACACTAGTAAAAAGTTGTATTTATGTTTACTAACACGTTGGATCATGTTGTCCGAAATAAAGAAATAATAATAATGAATAAGGTTATTCGACCATCTGGTGGAGATCGAACCACGCTGCGCTTGCCATTCGGGGCCGCCATTGTTCTATGTGCTTTGCCCACCTCCACTCTGGTTTGCTACTCGGTGAGATATTGGTTATTCTATAGATCTCCTCGTTTCTGAGTCAATCACGGAGGGCAACTCCGGACTCTAGGCTTGAATTATTATTACTATGTTTAAGTATAAACCGCAAAGTTAATCACAGTTCACCGTCAACAAATAACCGCTTAAATACAGGCTCATGATAATACGTTGTTCATTTTGGAGGCAAATTGAATTACCTACCCATACTAGGGTTAGGGGTGGAAAATTGTATCGATGGATAATAGATAATGGTATTAGCTTAGCGGTTGGGTTCATAAACAGGTCGTTTTAGCTCGATCCATATAAAGTAGAGGTCGACAACTCCTGGCACGCATACCTTATTTATTTATTTATTTATTTAAACTTCATGCACAAGCGTACAAGGGCGGACTTAATGCCTTACCTTCTTTTTAGGTTCTGCAACTGTCTTTAACCCCTTCGCAAAAAGAATTCACTAAAACTCTAAATTATCTATGGAGTCTTAATTTGAATGAAATGGAGAGAAAACGATGCACTTTACTTAAATTTAGTCTAGTTTTTGAACAAGGGAACCGGAGACATTTCCATACAAGCTAATTGGAATGAAAAATCTTCTACTGTTGGAGATATATGGGATATAATATCAAGAGGAGCGGAACAATAACCATAGACGTAGGTAGGTAGGTACCCTGGTATACCTGGTACCTACTTACTTCATGGTGAAACCGCGGGCATAGCGCCATCTATACGTTCATGATGAAACTAACTGCTATCACAGGCAGAACAGTAGGTACATACGTGATTCTAGTCTCTCCACCAAATCGTAGATTTTCGTAAATGTTTTTTTTTATGGTGAACGCAGGATTACCTTCTCCTCCTACGTATAGATGGCAGTGTATGAATCGCAAATAAATGTTAGCGTCAGAATTGCTGGTTACGCTGAAAGTATAATTATTATTCAAGAATTATTATCCAATAGGGATGTTGACTACATCAAAAGAATGACATTCTATTTAGTCCGTCTGTTAGACAGTCCAAAAATACTGGACACGTATTTTTTGCTTGACCAAATTAATAAAATACAAAGATAAAGAGCATCAAAGTTCCGGAGAGGGGGCTTGTGACGTCACTCCTCAGTAAAAATTATACAAAGGTGTGACGTTTCACGAAACTACAACGCACTGTATTGTCGTCATTCTCTGTTTACGAAAAAAAAAGAAAAAATACGTGTCCCAAATTTTTTGATTATTTAACTGACGGACTAATTACTTTTTTTTGTCATCTCGCCTATTGTTTATATAATTTGCTATTATAATACATTCATAGAAATGTGACGACATTTAGATGCTAATGATGCTATGTACTTTGGCTATGTACAACCCAAACCTACTGTTGTCAGGACTTTGAAAACTGATTTGCAGTAAAGGACCAATAAACATTTTTACTTGTATCTACTACCTCTCTTAATATTTTAAATATAAAAGTGATGAAGGATGGGTGTTACTCTAGCACGTAAAAATTACTGGATTGGTTTTGATTAAACTTAACATTATACTTTGACTTTTGACCCTCCACAGTGGAACAGTTACCAAAGACCTAACATAATATTGTTCAAGCCACAGGGACTGGTAGTCTACGATAACAGTTTTTAAAAGTACAACAAAATCTATTGCATAGTTTATTTACAGCTAGCCTACATACATTATAACTAAAATAATCTACTTTTTCTGAATCAAGGCTTTTCCTTTAGGCTTCAATCTATTTGCAATGATTCTCTGTCTCTCTTGCTCCTTAGCTACTTCCATATTGTGGTGTCTCTCTTTAGCAAAGTCCATTTCGGAACACAACTCAACAATTTTGGAGGCAAACTCTCTTTGACACAGCATCCTTTTCTTTTGCTTTTGCTGAAATTTAAAATAAAATATAATTTTATTGTTTCACTCTTGTGGCTTTGCTTAATAATATTGTGTCTGTAATTTAATGAAAGTTTAAAAAAAATTAAGCTCTATGGTCAATATTTTAGTACTGCATGTCATTTTTTAATATTTTCATTTTAAATAAATGTAAACTAGGACAGTCTATAGATGGGTCAAACCGTAATTTTTTCAAACCCGTTGAACCGAATCATAATTTTGCTCAAACCGACTTACAAACCGATTCAACCAAACCGAATCATCCAGTACTGTGTGACGTCATTCATTGAAATGAACCCCGTTATAAATTATAAAACGTATGATAAAAATACTCACTTGTTACTTTTAGTAGTTAAAGTATTTATATACTTAATATTATTATAATAAAATTGGATACTTTCTGAAAAAACGATGTTAATTAAAATATAATTATATACGATAACAAACAAATGCCTATTATAAAACGGAATGAAAATTTGGCGCCACCATTTGACATGCAACTCGTCGCGTCGCGTCATCCACCGGTCGGCGTCAACAACTTCATTCGGGATAACTTGGTTCCGTTCGTTATTCATTCGGTTCGGTTCGGTTCAGCCCGTTCAACCCGCATCAGCTTATTTGCATTGCATCACATTCGTACTCGTCCGAACTGGACATGAGTTGACGCGATTGTGGTTTCAAACTGAACCGGGTTAGATAGACTGTAGCTCGGTTTGATGCGAGTTGCCCTCAAACCGAATTGATTCGGTTTGGCAAACCGGGTTGACCCATCGCTAGGACAGTCTAGGTCTAGGGTTAAAGCATTATCTCAGAATTACTTATAATTTATAGGTATTATTTCTGAAAAATGTAGGCATAGAATGATAATATCTCAGTACAACTTTGTACAGTTACATGTATTTACGTGCTCTTGCTTTGCTACAGTTAAGACTTGAACTTATTAATTAAAAAATAAACAAACCAATAGGGGGGTTGGTCTTCCATCTAAATAGGTGAAGTCAGGAGTATCTGTAAGGATTCCTTCCGCGTTACGGTTAATACATAAGCCTTGTTCAGTTCGCCATTGCTTGGAACATGCTGCAGGGGTGCTGCTGAAGGCGCGGCAAATCACTAAAACAAAATAAGCTAAGTAAATCAAGCACGGCTGATATTCAAAATAACATCTCGTTCTATCACATAAAGTAGATAAGAATATTACTTACATTGCGTTTGCGATAGAGTCCCAACATTTCTTAATACAATGTTCATGATTTAAGACAAATGTATTATGTATTATTTCTTTTAATCGTAATAGTAAAAGCAAAGCAATTTGGAAGTATCTGTTTAATTGAGGTTATTTTTAAGGTCAACTGACAAGAGACAGTGACAGATGACATTTCTGACGGCTTGCCATGTGTTACAAATTTATTTTTTACACGTCGTATCCAGCGGGGTTATTTACTAACTCTATTGACAGCTCATAGTGATGATCACTTGGTAAAGTGTTCAACGGTTAACTGTCAAATAGCTAGTTTCGTATTCGCTATCACCAGTGTCGAACTGGAATGACGTCATTAGCAACCGGTATGGCTGATAGTCACCGTAAACACATTTTGACAGGAGTTGTTGTATCGATACTCGTAAAATTGCGATTCTCTAAGCTTTTGAAGCTACGAGTGTACATCAAATTGAAGGTCACTTCACCACTTGCGTCGAATATAGGAATTACATATTATTGGATTGTTCATTTTTTTTACTATTCTCGTGTTGTATTTTTTTTTTGGTGTTTTGTTCTTTATCATTTTGTTAGAGATTATGATATATGTTTATTATATTATTATTAATACTAGGTGTATTTTTGGTCTTGCCCAACCCGCTAGGAGATGATACTACTCATAAAAACAAACAACTTTTATTATGGAACCAACTCTGAAATCGCGAAAAAAATATCAGCTGGTTCATACATTGGTCGGAGGGCATTGAACTTTTCTTAGAAACAGCTGATATTTTTTTCGCGATTTCAGAGTTGGTTCCATGATAAAAGTTGTTTGTTTTAATGGGTAGAATCATCTCCTAGCGGGTTGAGCAAGACCAAAAATACACCTAGTATAATGTGAATATGGATCTTAGATATCCGAAATAATAATTTTTAATTGAACGTTTATTAAGTTGTTTATAAAAAGAAATTTGTTTATTCTACTTGGGGGCAATTTCAAAATTGGCGGTGGGAATGCACAGGATAATAAGTGTAATTTTATTCCATATAGGTATTTATTATTTTGTTTGTTATGGCATGGCACACATTGAATGAATAGTATAATTTGGATAATAACAGCATTTTATTGTTTATAAAAATGGTTAAAAAGATTTAAGACAGTCACTGTTTATAATAATTAAGTAATAATATCTAATCTTATAACTATAATTAATATGAATCATATAAGTCTTTTATTGTTTTTAAAAAATGGATACAAAGAAAAATACAATTATACATAGTTACGTAAATCAATAAATTGAGATTACTAAATAAGATACTTATGTACAAATAGTTAGCCTTGGTAGTTACTCATCTAAATTTAAGGATTATATATTAGATTACATATCTATCGCTAATTCTTTTAATAAAGTACATATTTGTTGAAGTATTTTTAAACGGCGTTCTACTTGAGCAAGACGTCGTAACTCTATGTATGTGGCCCAGCGTGGAAAGGACTTGATTTGATATCTGTAAAATAAAAAATCTTATTAAATTTACACATACACAATAATATCAATCCAGTTATAAGTATAATTATAATGAAATGTATGAAATCCAATAATTCAAAATGATTAAGAACTAAAAATACTCAGGCAGGCAATCCCACCTCAGCCTTTTATTTGTCTCAACCCAATGCCTGCCTGTATTACAGATTCAATAACACTATTATAAACACGTACAGCATAAAGTTAAAATGCAAGCTATTTTTACAGTGAATTGTATGAGGTACTCAAGTAGTTGTGAGAGGTGCTTTTATGTGGGGTCTAATATAGTAACCAATTTTAAAATGACAAAAAATTCTTGGAACTGGGAATGTCTAATAATAAAGGGAAGGATTAGATAACAAATATTTGAAGTTGATGAGGATATTAAGATATAAACTTACTCTTCACTATGGTGTACCGTCTCGCTTCTGCCACCGAGTTCAAATGGACTGCTTTGGAGTTCCACACTTCTAGAAAGAATATTGGGATTGGACTCTTCAAGCAATTTCAGCTGCCTAGCCGAAACACGTTACTCCAGGCATCTTAAAATTAAATATTCTACATTAATACAATTTAGGGCGTTGTACCTACTTATTTAAAAGTATTTACTTAGTTTGTGTTACTTGTATTGTAACAATGTAGTTGTAACATCAATAAGTAATAAAATATGTTTTATTATAGAACTCTCATTGTCAATTTCCTCAAATTACATGTTATTACGAATGTATTTGGTAGGTTTACTTACGTTTTATTTTATAATAAGATCACAAAACACAAAACCTCCTACTGATTTACTAGTTTGTTTACGTAAAAATGTCACGAGCATGTTATAAACCGCTCAAATTCAGTTGTTTACAAAAATGGAGTATTATTACTCTTAACAGGCACTATTCAAATTAGCAACATAATAGTCGATAAAAAAATGGTTGCCTGTAAAGTCGGTTTTACGGGCGAAGATTTTACGTGACAACGTCTTTTACCGATCATAGTTGAGTGGGAGAGAGACGCAAGGCATTCGGCGGGCCTCTCTCTCGTTCGGTGACTCATCGTAACGTTACCGAGCGTTACACTTTTTCATAAGTGACTCCCAGCCGCAACCTAATTTAAGACGTTGTCACGTCAAAAATAGAGGTGTCAAGTGCTGTGCCGAAGAGCACCGTAAATCGTTGATAGTCACCGTGACGTGATAGTCACTTCATGTGATACGGAATACCAATTTTATGACATGCTCAGTTGTCATCAAAGTTCAGTGTACAACTGAAGCCAGTTGGCAACTGGCATTGAAAAAGTTAGCAAATAGCCCCGCTGATTCCAGATTTTAATACATTTATTTTGATACTGATTTTTATTGAACAAATAAAGATTTACAGTTATTTCATGGCGTTAAAACCATATCAACTGTAATTAAAATATAAAAAGGGGAGTACATAAAATAACAAACCATAGATTTATTTAGAAAGCAAAGCCATTTGTTTTCTACCGTAAAGTAAAGGTGAACGCAGACTTGGCCGCACCGCACGCGCCGCAGTCCCCGCAGTCATCGCATTTTCTTTGTTTTCGTTTCAGGGTCTGCGGCCACTGCGACGCGGGTAGGTGTGCGAGGTGGCATAGAACTTCATATAAAGAATTCGAATGCGAAGACTGCGGCGCGTGCGGTGCGGCCAAGTCTGCGTTCACCTTAAACATGCAGTTCTCTAACATCCAATTGTATTATCTATGATCACATCCAATCCATGTAATGAGATGACAGCGTTGGGCTCCGATGGCTATTGGCTAATAATTTATCGACCAATGGCCATGTTCCTTTTTTTATGAAGTCACCAATAGCGCGCAAGAAATATTAGTCATCCATCGTTATTTTCATTTCCGAGAATTGCGTAAATGAAAACAGTCGATATAAATTCGAACATAATATTTTGTGCTGGCTGATGTGATGTGCTGTTCTCTTTAAAACATACGTGAGCCCGAAAGTTTTAACCGGATTTTGTGATATTTCGGCAAGTGATTGTGACTGTGCTTTTCGGAAACCGCAAATTTTTATACCAGGTAGGTATTGTTTCAATAATATTTTCAAAAAATGGCAACAGATCGATCAAATATTGCGACATTCATGCGTCTCCGTCTAGTACTTTCCAGAGTTCTTTTCAGACGCGACCGACGTAAAAATTAAAAGAACGACCATTCTTTTAATTTTTATCTTCAGTTTCACTGTTTAATTATTTAATAATTATTGTTTAATTATTTATTTAAAATCTGATTAGGTACGTGTCAGTACAATTTAGACAAAACCATCTTGCACCACAATTTCGTTAGAATAATAATAATAGTTTAAAATTTATTATTATCAATATTCGTTTTGTTTTTTTTTAATACGTGGAAAATATTATAATTGCAATTCTAGTTTTAGTTTTGCTTAATATTCCTTGTAAATTTTAAGCATGAATTGCGTGTTTCCACAAAAATAGAATTACCTTCAAAGCATTTTTATTTATTAGGTAATTAAGAACTTAGATCAATAAAAATAAGATATCTTACGTTTATAGGTACAGAACTCCTCAGAAATTATAATTTACAGGCAAAAACATGGTTTATTTTCATGATAAGAATAAAAGTATTTTGTTTTGTGAAAACCAATTTACCAACCCTAAACAAATCTTGGTGGCAAATAAATGTGAAGAATGCACCTTGGTAAATTAAGCTTTATTTTATAGATAAAAGATAGTTATTGTAAATTCAAGAACTAGAGAAAATGGTTCTAGGTACCTATCTGATCTGATATAATGAAAACTATTTAGACATGACTAATAAATTACTTTATTTTGGAGAGAGAGAGCTTGTGCTAATCAAGGCTGTATTTCTATATAGATACAGTTCTCATTACTTTAAGCATAAATAAAGAAAGAGAAAGTAAATTCTTTTGGAATCATCTTAGCCTGAGCAAGCCTGACAGATTTAGAAATGTACAACATAACACCAGCAATGAAGGTGGTAGGCCGTGAGTAGAAAGTAAGAGAACCAAGACCCAGATGCCCGGAGCTCTTTGGCAAGGTCTACATTCAACAGTGGATGATAATAGGCTGATATACAATGTGTTAATGAAATAACCCAAAACGAGAAACTAGTTTGCTTAGAATCGGCAGCAAAATCGAATACAATAATTTTTATTATAGGTTATATTTTTCCAAAAAAATATTATTTGTCATGCCGCCTCTAATATTTTTTAACGATGCTGTACACTACTGTCCAACGCGATGTAAACGATAGTGCTCCCGTGTTCGTTGACAGTGGCGCGGCGATAGAGCTACGAGTCTGTAAGAAGCAGCGCAACAACAACATTTTTAAATATCTATTACTAAAATTTATGAAAATAAATAATTATACGTAATATCAATTTATTAGTATAAAAGTCGGTTGGGGTGTCCGAGGTTTTGGGTTATTTCATTAACACCTTGTATAATAATGCTTATCTTCCATATTTCACAAATTCATGGTGTATTTTTTTTACATTTTGTTTCAGTGTCTCAGTGTGTAAGTTCCAGAGAGAGTTCAAAACGGCTACCGAAAACCTAACCTCGAAAGACCACCCAAATTACAACACCATGTGTATGTATCTTTTTTTTATTTATTACTAACCATAGACTATTTTTTTTCTGCAGTTTGGGACAATGTGGCAGAACCAAGGTGTTTATCCCGGAGGTCAATTGTTTTTTTAATTTTTAAATGTTTCAATTTGATGATAAAAGATCTAACAAAATGTTTTAAGGTTATCAGTTGTGGACGTTGTAGGTAATACTAAATAACATTTAAATTGTTTTATTCCCTTTTCGATGAAAAATTTAATGGCAATAGTTATCAACATTGTTAACACCAAGTAAATATATATATTATATCAAATGATTAGTACCTAACAATGCTTTATTCTACAAACTGTCTTAAAACTGAACAAATAAGGTCTTTTATCATTTAATTGACAATATATGTTGCATTGCACAGCACAGGCACTTGCTAGCATTATCTATGTTTTATATTACTCTACTTACATGGATATATCATTACTGTAAATACCACCTCAAATAATACCTATAACTGTTATCAAGTATATTTGCAGAAAACTAGTAAAAAGGGCAACTACCTATATAAAAAAAAGAATCACTATTTCCCTTGGTCATGCGATAATGTAAGAATGACTTAACCAGTTTCGGATATCCGATTTTTTGGTCGACTTAATAATCGTAGTTAGTATGTATGTTATACTTTAAACTTTCGCATTGCATATTGATATTTTACTGTTTTACGGGATTTAACGCGCACGTACCTTTTTTATTTGATTTTCTCTTGACGTTTCGGCAGGGTTACACCTGCCATGGTCACAAGCAGACGTAGTTAGTATGGTTAGTTAGTAAAAAAGTAAAATTAAAAAGAAATCTAGGTAAATATATGAAGTGAAACCTTTGTTCATGGCAGTGTGGGATTTTAAATACCTATACATTTTTTTGTATTGAGAAGGAGTACTGTCTTAGTGTAATTTCGGCCACTGAGTGAATGACTAAAAACATATTTATATCTTACACTACTTACCAGTCACGAAGACAAGGTAAAATTTGCATTAAGGCTGATCAATACTTTAATACTTTCGTTCTGTCTCCTGAGATTATCATGAAGGCACAATAGTTATTATTAAATGGCACTGTTCACTGTCTATTGCATGTACCCATTATCAAATGGAGTTTTGACATCACTGAAACGGTCTTTTTCATTGAAAAACATCTTCAGAAGATGTATAAAGTTGAATAATTAGTTGAACTGGATGATAGCTTATATCCCAAAATACTCAAGGTTCAAATTCCTGTAGGTATATTAAAGGCAATAAACCCCTTATCTACTTCCTCTAAGTCATTGTAGCTGTACATGGACAGGAAAATCGCATGACGTCATTTCCATGGAGGGAATTACTCGTCAGTTTTATAATACCTATTAAAAAATTGGTGACTATTGCCCGAATTCTCGAACGCCACTCAATTTAAAGGTTCTGTCAAAGTTGCTGTCCTTAGTTTAGCCCTTTAGAGTGACAAAGAGAGCAACAGATTTGAGAATGTCTTAAAATTAAGTGATGTTTGAGTATTTAACCATATGTCCCTCTATGTAAATAAGCCTTATAAGTTCAACATCCTTGAATCTCCACAGCTCTATAGCTATCACAACATATACAGAAATGATATATTTATTTGTCATACAATATTATCTCTGGTGACTAATAAATTACAATGATTTGTGATCTCAATCAGTTATGCCTGTTCCAAGTGTATCTATAATGTTATGTGGGCATTTACTTTATTGTTTAATTATATTATCAGACTGAATTTCCCGCTGTAAAGCGAGGACCATCCTACTCGCTTATCGCTATTTTGGGACCAGTCTTTACCAAAGAAGTCCAAAAGCCGATCCATCATTGGGGTCACGGTTCTTCCGGCCAAGATCTAAGTTTGCGGTTTCACCCGCGGTGTATTAGGTCTTTGGTTTCTGCTTGATCCCGTGGAACATGGTTGATGTCACGTAGCATGTACTCACTAATAATAATGTAGCTTTATATTGGCTTATCCACTACAAACAATTAAATTTTCCTCTTCATAAAAATTTAAGGGCCTTTTCCCTCTTCCCTAAATTGACGACTGAGTCCGCTCTTAGCAGCTAGCATCTAGCTCATCCTGCGATATCCGCCAGGTTCAGTCGCTATCGAGATGTGCGTTAGATCATTGGACCTAACGCCAGAGCCGTCTTTATAGTGCAGGGTGTGCGGCGCACACGGGCGCCGGGTCTAAGGGGGCGCCGAGCGCTCTCTCATATGACACCTTCAAAGATGCGTCGATGCCGGCGCTCTCAAAGCAAGGCTACTACCTTCCTAATTTAAACAATAACTTTTGTTTCAACGTAAAATCTGTCTTAAAACAGATATTTAAAGATTAAATTGGCGTTTTTTTTTTGGTTAATGGGAAATCATCAAATGACTTCTCCCGTCCTGGGCCAAACGAAAGGGCGTGTCAGACTTTTACTGATTAAAATATTTTTTCAGTTGCCCTGTATGTTCCGGGGTCACGGTAACTATTATAACTATTCCGCAACCCCGGCAGGCGTTAGCCCTATTGGGCTCCTTCTCGTGCTGACTGCTCTTAGACGTCCAGAAAGGGCGATTTCGCCACGAAACGTTTCGCGCGAATTCATTCGCGCTTCGGCGAGGTACTAGGCACCAATACATCGCGTCCACAATCATCGCGTGAATAATAAATTTGCGCGTAATTCGCGTGCAATTCGCCAGACTCCCGACTCGCGCGTGAATTCGCCCTTCCTGGATAAGGCCTTAGAGGCGCGCCTGGAACACTAACGCATCTCTGACGCGGGCCTGGTCCTAGCCGGACGGCGAGCTACCCATCTCTCGCCGTCCGCAGACCCGCGCCTACGGTGGCCGGTAGTCGTCTTGCGACTCTCGACGTCTACGCCTGGGTCCCTGTCCGGGGCGCGAGGTTCAACGCGGTCTCGCGCGCGCCGCCGCTTCCTTCACCAGCTTAATTGCTTCGCAGAAGGAAGCGACGGCTTCCCATTCAGTCTCGCCCCGGAGCATGGCCTGAACCAGCGCCGGGCTCGAGAGATCACCGCCCCCGATCGCCTCTGCGAGGACACAGTGATGGCTTGCCCAAGCGGGGCACACCTCCACTATGTGTTCGACCGTGTCCTCCAGGCGACCATTGCTGCAGTGGTGACACCCAGACGTCGCTTCCGCCCGAATCCGACACAGGAACCTCCCGAACTGACCGTGTCCGGTGAGGATCTGGGTCAAGTGAAACGTAAGAGCGCCGTGGCGCCTCTCCAGCCACTTCTCAAAGAGGGGTCTTAACGCCGGTCTTGCGGCAGTTGCTGTCTCCATTCCGTCATGCGATCTCACTGGAGCTCTGTGCACCGCGCCGCGATCAGCTGCGGCAGCGGGACTTCGCCCCAGCGTTACACTTCCACGCGCCACTGGTACGTGTGTGCGAGGACTGTTGCCTCCAGATCTCACGGCGGGATGCCGCATACTGCAAGGAGGCTCGCCGCCTCGCGAGAAATCGTGCGGTATCCCGCACCATCCGAATGGCCATGACTTTCCGAGACGCCCTCAGAAGCCGGGCAGGAGTCAAATTGGGCGCCCTCACCGGAGCCCCGTAGAAGGCCATGGTCCGCAGGATCCCGGCGTAGAGCCTCCAGCAGGAGGCGTTTGGACCACCCAGATTGGGCAGGAGTCGCTTGAGAGCAGCCCCATTCCTCGCCAGTTTGGGGGCCAAACGTCGGAAATGCTCCTTGAAGCTCCATCGGTTGTCGAGGGCAAGTCTATAGTAGCTGCCGGATCCTGTCCACGAGCGGCGGTCATTTCCAAAGGCTTGTGTACGCGTGCCGCAATTTTTGTTTTACCGCTAGTTTTGCGAAATAAGCCTTGATTCAATTGGAATAAGTGTCATCTTTGAATAAACATGTAATCATGAAGTAAATCGACAATTCTTTATAAAAAACTCTTTGCTTCCCGACATCATTTCAAATTGCACCATTTGCATCCGAATTTCCGTTCAAAAATATAACTGTTAGTATTCCATTTTGACCCCGCTCCTACTAGACTAGAGGGCGCCAGGGTACTGTTTGCACACGGGCGCCACAAGGGCTAGAGACGCCTCTGCCTAACGCATTGGATCATGATGTGCAGCAGATATGTCCAGATCAGCTCAATTCCAATTTTTTATGACGGCTTTTCAATTGACCATAACCTTTTTTGATATGGATGCATGTTAGTGGTCTTTGCTTTTAAAAACAATACTCCATTCCATATTTTTATGGCAAACCACTGAATCTTGCGCATTTGCTTGTTCAATGGAAGTTTAAACAAATTTATAAAGGCTTTACTTATCAGTCAAATGATAAGGATTATGATCCTTTTATTCTTGACACAATAATTCTGCGTGTTTAGATGTATAGTTTAAATATAATTGTGGCTATGCAATCAAGAGCGTTTGATGAGAAAAGCGACAAGCTTCATACCTAGCCATTTAATGTTGACCTAGGAAAAAAGGATGACATTACACACGAACAAACAACTGCTTAGGCAAGGAGATACCAGCCTCTGACTGATCCAAACGAATATTGAACCAAACCTTTTTTAAGACGCTCAGAAGCTTCTGTATGACCTAACATATACCTATAATGATACGACCACTGATGTATGGTGTATCTTAGAATTATACTAATGTTATTTTCACACGAATGTTTTCAACTAACAATGAAGGAACTTAATCATTGTTTTGTTTTCATGAGCTAGCCTCCGTTAATTATGTTATGATAATGGTATTTCTTGCTTGAATTTTTATGTGTATGTGTGTTGTATAATTCGTGATGTCTGTCTATATTGTCGTTTCGTATTTGTTATGCTTTGTCGTCCATAAGGTTATTGTCATTGTGGCCCTGTGTTCGTGTGTCGAAGGTATACATCCGTATTTTTCTTTTAAAAGGGTACTACCATGATCCCTAGTTCCCCTAAATATCATCGAAAAAGTCGAAGTCAAATCTTGTCTGACTTCTACTAGTCTACTCATAGAGAAAATCTCAAACACATTGACTTGTGAATAAGGCGATTCACACACGGCACCGCGCACAGCCGCGGAGGGTGAACAAACGTGCGTGTACGTGTGTTAGGTATCAACGGATTTCAAAGTGTCTTGTACAACATGACATCCGCCTCACCGCCCTCCGCGGCGGAGCGCGGTGCCGTGTGTGAATCGCCTTAGTCAATGAATGAGTTTGGGATTTCATGTTTAATCAATCAATGACCTTTTTCTTTTCTAACACAACAAGTAAAACAAACTGAAAAACGTATTGTCCGCTTTGGATTTTATGCGAAATTAAAAATAAGTAGGTATAATCTTTTATGAATATAATTTAAACATGTGGCCACCTACTTCATGTGAAAGTAAATGTCTTAGAAAGTATCAGTCTCGCAATATAGCTTTTTTCGCTGTTTTTTTGCACTTACTGACACAAAGTTATGTAACTTTAAGTACATACCTACCTATATTCATTACGGTATAATGTGACGCCATTCAAAAGCGAGTCGAGGTCGATATTTAAATAAAAGGAAATGGGTGGAAGGGATTGTCTTTCAACTTTTACCGAATCCATACAATCTAAGGGGTTGATTTTCTTTTATATTTGTATTATAAAGTGACTTTATCGATAAGTTTTTACTTAAAGTTTGTCCTGCCCAAAATCTCATCAATTTCTCTCAATCGAATCACATAAAACTGAGAAATATTAATACTTACTGCAATTTTTATTCATTTTGATAATTGATATATCTTAAAAAAGTATGTCATTTGTGAAAAAATCCTGGCAAGCATGCCGTTACCCCGTTTTTGTCTATTGTGCCTGTACAGAGTGAATCGTCCAAGGTCTTCAGCGTAAAGAGAGGTCTTGATATTCATTGGACTCTGTTGTCTTGAAAGAATAATTGAATAGTTTACAGGCTGGTTACATTTTAATTTCTTCCACTATATTCGACGTGTCCGTCAAGCGTAGTCAGACCCACTTCTGATGCCCACTTCGAATTTAAGACTGTCCATTTAAACTGCTTAAGTTTTAATTCTACCGACTAATGTGAAGCCAGACGTCCTCGCTACTATGTGGTACTCGCTTCAGTAAATAACCTACATTAATGACCGGTAGTTTCAATAAACATTACTTACGTACACTAGTTAATCTTATTATCCAATAACTAGCTGTCACCAGCGGTTTTACCTGCGTTTTTGGCCACCCCCGAAAATCGTAGCA
The DNA here is from genome assembly GCA_033675125.1 of Athetis lepigone. Lineage (NCBI taxonomy): Eukaryota > Metazoa > Arthropoda > Insecta > Lepidoptera > Noctuidae > Athetis > Athetis lepigone. The sequence goes on along the minus strand of CM066215.1, from coordinate 2,535,225 downwards.
TTATCTGATAATATACCCTATCATCTTCCTCATAAAACAGGCTTTAATATAAAAAAGAAAAACGAGTTTGATTAGTCGTTACAGAACCAGCCAGTCTAGTATAAAAAATCAAAAAGGTTAGATGCAAATTAGATTGGTCACTTATGCATTGTTACACACACAATAGCACTACTATTTATAAACTGTGTGAAAATAATGCTTGTGACGTCATGTGTGTGTTTGTAGACATTACTTGTGCACAAACACACAGAGTTGCACACTCACACATTAAGACTTTTACATGCGTATATAAATCGTCTAGTTTGCCACAAATGTGTGCGATTGGTTTTGATCGGTAAAAATGTGCATATTTCAGAGAGTTGTGCGGTATTTCCCTTCGTTATGATGCATACTGTACAAATAACACTTTTTCCTTATAAATAACATACAGCACTGATAAAGGCATAAGTACGTAAAGCGTTTCATGTAATGATATTGACGTCATGAACAATAGATGATAACCAGATCCATTACACCTAGTTGAGTAAAATAGAACAATCGCTATCATTCTATGCCAATTTCCACCATTCCTTGATAAATATCAGTTATTGGCTTGCCATTGGTGCAGCCAATCCATTTGTACAAAAATTGTATGCTTGACTGAGATCTCATGACTGAATCAGCCGCAAGTACTTCACAGTTCACACCACAAAACAAAATTTAATTTAAATCCAAGGTCGACGCTAGCCCATGAGGGCAGGCTCAAAGGGCCCACAATTTGATACATGAAGGGTGAGAAAAGTATGATTGGAGCACAAGTCAAGAGTACATGAAGTTTTAAACTTGCAGGGCGAGTCTTCCTCTAGCCCTATGGTGATTTTAACGAGTACTAATTGAAAAACACCACGAGCTCATGGTTTTAGATCTAGAGCGAGTGGCAGTTTCTCCGCTCCACAATGGGAACCCTTCTTCTCTTTTATGCTTTGATTGTAAAACATTCTGCCTTCTAGCATGTGTTAGTTTTGTCTGCCTTTTCTAAGATGTCTGTTTCTGATGTCTTACACAGCAGGTCACTCACCCATCCTTTTCCAATGCGTCAATGCATTACTCCTTGAGTAAGCTGGTATCTACTTACTTATTTTTTGTTCCGGTTGATATCGACGGTTAAAGTCTTCTGTGACATAAAACCTCGTATCCCAATATTCATCGCTTGAGTCATAGATTAGATTATTCTTACGTATTTTGATAAAATGAATTGCTAATCGACTCTCACAAACAACAAATAGCCTTATTTGTATACTTTTTTCGCGGAAGTAATATAGTTATGAAATCATGACTCGTAACCTCAGCCAATTAGAGATTTTGGAAGAGTGTTCCTTACGAACCAGTTGCACTGTTAGCGGTGTCACTGTTGGCGTCTAGGCTGTTGTACTGCGTATGCATCATTTCCCTTGACAAATGTTTGTATGCCATACAAGTATTTGTTCCCAGTTTGGTCATTTATGTTTGTAAACGAAAACTCAATCGATACAGTAGAATTTCATAGTATACGGCAACGTTTCTTTAAAGCAAAATAAAGAGCGCAACCGCGGCTCCCTTAGTGTTGCGGTCTCGAGTGATCATGATGACGCGGTTGCTTATTTGACCCCCTCCCCCCCTCTCATATAAAACAAATTAAATAAGGTTTTTGCCTATGGTTTTATCTTCAGGAAGCGAAAATGTTCCAAACTCCGAGGGTAAACTCTATCGCTACTCTTGGGCATAACGCTATTAAAACGAGTCATAATATCGCCAGTCGTAAAAACAATGTAATGTAAACATTTGGATGTCCTTCACATGTCTTGGCAAGTTGGCACCAACTCAAATACACAGGTCGATATCTGAGACGCCATTAGGGGTGAAATATAAATTGGAAAAATAGCGAATAAAGTGCTCGTCATGCACTGTCACCTATGCTAAAAAAGCGATGAGTGAAAGGCAAATGAAACCGAAATCATTAGTACGCCTTAGCTAGCCAGTACTTCTACTGGATTTAGTATTTTAGTTACTATATTTTAGTAGAATAATAATGCTGTTAGAGGTATTAGGTGAACAAGTGAACCTCTGAACTGCAGTTCCATATAATCCTTCCAACACACGTGATTCGAGACACAATAGAAAGACAGTAGTAGCCCGACATCCGGCTGTCGCTTGGTCGTCGAAAGCGTTATAATATGGTGATGTGTCATGGCAAACACATGAAAGGAGAAACATCAACTGACGGTTATAAAAAGAAGGCCAATGAGAGATTGATTGCGAGAAAGATGTCAAAATGACTACTTTGCATTCCTACTTCCTAGCCAAGGGATATTGACCAGGCATTCCTACTTCCTAGCCAAGGGATATTGACCAGGGGCCCTAGTCTGCTATTATAATCGTGTCTCAATGACCAGTCATCGGCCGGATATTTAACGGCTTTTACAGTTTTTGTATGGAAAATGTGTCAAAAGTTTGACGTTACACGTCAAAAATCGATCATTGAGACACGATTGTAATAGCAGACTAGGGCCCCTGATTTGCTGGTTGGGCTGCGGGTTGTTCGAAAGTGATACCGCGGCCGCGGACACAAACAGCTGAGAAGGAACATGGATGGGTTTTAGTGAGTAGAAGTCTGACACTCCCTTCCACTCCGCCCAGAGCAGAAAGAGTCATTTGATGATTTCTCATCCCAAATGAAAAAGGATGTAAAAAAAAAAGACAGCATCTTTTCCAGAAATATTTCCCATTGTTTCCAGTTATTTTAAAACTACGTAAGTTTCTGCAAACGCCAACCTAAACTGGGACAAAGATGTCAGGAGTGATGAATGGTTCCTATGACCCAGCTGACTAGAGCAGACGTTTGGGTAATACCCAAATATGTTATCATATTCAACCTACTTGGCTTGAAGCGTAAATAAAATTGAGGTTAATACACTTTGAACTTTATTAGGTTCGATTCGTTACATGAGGTGGAAACTCTGCGAGACAGTAAAGGGGAATCACCTTAACCGTCGCTACATGGAAATAGTCATAGGTCACTCTTGTTTTTGATCAGTAATAAAACAGAATCAAAAATTGGATAAAATTTTCGTCCAAAATGTATTGGAAAAGATTTTTTGCAATGCTTGTCTTTGTTCGTACTTTCTTCGACCGATATTTTAATTACATATTGATCAGTATTAAAACAAGTCGAGTGGCATTAAAAATGATGTTGCCTAAATGGAGAATTTTCTTGCCTACTGTACATTTCTTTGAAAATCTGTAAATATGGGATCAAAAATTCCGAAAAATTATAATAGTTTCTAATTCTTATCGGTTAGCTACAATAGTGAAAGCCCCTTAATCCTTCGAACACACGTGATTTGAGAGAAAGACAATAGCAGCCCGACAGCCGGCTGTCGGTTGGTCGTTGAAAGGTTTAAGTTCCCTGCCTGTATCCCAGTTTATTTACGTGTTTCAGATAAATAAGACATTGTATGACTCGAAACTTATAAATAAACATAGAATTTCCTTATATTCAAGTGTCTTGACGTCATATACCTATTTTGCTGAGGTGCTGTATAATTTATCGAATTTTTTCATCGATATGATGCCTATCTTACAATATTTATCTCGGTCTTGAAAAAATAAATTATGTAAAGTAGATTACCTATCTGTCTATAAATAATATCTTTAAGTATGTAAGATTACATTTGTCACTATGTATACGTATTTTTCTTCAGACAGCAGTGAGGTATTATATACGAAAGTAACTCTGTCTGTCTGTCTTCTTCTTCACGCCTAAACCACTAAATCGATTTGAATGAGGTTTGGCACAAATATAGTCTGGGACCCGAGAAAGGACAAAGGATAGTTCTTATCCTGGAAATCCCCCGGGAACGGGAGCTATTAATCCACACGGACGAAGTCGCGGGCAAAAGCTAGTAGGTTATAAATGTAGGATGTGACACATCCTAAAATACTTAGTAAGTACAAAGTCCCTAGCCGGGTCGGTCTATCTTTTCCCGATAAACTCGAATACTCGTAAACGAATTTTCCAGCCGTTTTCACCAATAAACAGACTGATTCATACCTAACGAAATGCTTAGGTGTACCTATAATACTTGCTTATCATAGTAGAGTAGAAACTAGAGAATAGCCGAGAATTCCAAAAGATTGCGACACCCATGCGAAGTTGGGGCTGAATAAATTCGTCAAATTGAAAAAACTTGCGGCTTGAGTCAGCTGTAAACCACATTACTGGTAATAATTTTCCTTTACCTACTACTACCTACTTCACTTTTCCAGAATAAGCTGATATTGCATTGTACAAAATGTCCTTACACTGAAAGGCCAGCTTATACTGGAAATGTACCTTGATAAGTTAGCTCTGTACAAAGTGCAAGCACCTCAGTACAGTGACATGAATTTGTCCTCTATTTACCGTTTCGTAGTAAAAGATATAAATAGCATGCAAAGAAAAACGGTAAAATCTTGGCTCGTCAAAACTATAACCGGGGAACCCCCGTTCATAAACGTTGGACCATTTGTTGCCAACCTTCACACACATTATCGTCTGTTATCGTATACACCTCACGCACGCGATTTTGCACTTTAGTGCTGTTGAAATAAACTGCAAAATGTATTTAGACATCAGAACCCCATTTCGCTGACACCCGGTATGCAGTCACTGTATGTACTATAATATGTTATGCTGTCATTTGAGTCACCTTATTTACGTTACCACTTGCACAGTCTATTTTAACACTTATGTAAATGACTATAAGGTCTTAAATGTAATGGTTCTAAAACTATGTTCTAAATGTAACTAAGCCAAAGTATGTGCTAAAAATCGATATGCTAGAGGACTACATTATATTTGTCTACACCTAAGAATCATTAGGTCCACTTTCAGGAAAAACTGAATCTTGACAATCCCTTGTGTTAACAAGGTTAGATTACAAATTATGCTAAACTGTTATCATTTCCCTAGCATTTTCCCGACTTAGCTAGGATCTGCTTCTAGTCTAAATGGATCTAGCTAAATACCTACCAGTGTTTTACATGGAGGACTGCTTCTCAGAATTCCACAAGCCAGTTGCTATAGGGAACACGATACCCCTTGGTTAGACTGAATAATCAGAGTTTCTGGCTTCAGATTACCTCGTTACGATTGTGAACTACAAAGGGCAATTTGAACCACCGGCTTTACTGCTTTTCGAGGCACGGATGTCAGTGATGTCCTAGAGAAACTTAAGAAAGTACATATGCATTGAAAAACAGGTAAACTGTAAGGCGCTCATAACAAGGTGGATTTGCTGTCAGTTTTACCACAATCAAGGATTGTGACTGACTGACTGTGATATACTGATGGTTGCAAGATAAATCACCATCTTGTAAACCGGACTGTCATTCTTTCGTCGTGACTTAGAACTGATTAACGAAAAACCAACCGTGTAGTGGGACCTTTTACAATAGTTGTTAGCTTAAGGTGACATCAAACACGCGCCCAAAAAGGCTGTTCGGAAAAATATGGTATAAACGTTCGCGAGTGGCCCGCCCAGTCGTGACCCGCGGATAGTGCGTCTGTGACCATGAAAGAAAAAATGACGCGTCCATAAATATTCGGGTCGCGTAAAGCCGTCCACACATAACCGAACACGAAGAATGTAAACTTAAACAACGAAAAAAAAACATCTCTTTGAATGTAAAAGTAGGTTTACTTACATTACATTAAACGAAAGAGTCATTTCTATCACAGTCTTACCACATCCACTTTGTGTAATAAAGAGAGATAACGCTTGCTTTCATGTGTTGTTTCTACCAAAATGTAGTAAATATCCAAAAATAAAGCTGTTAGCTCTCAAGCAATTAATGACGAACACAAAACACTGTGCTCACCAAATATCTGCGTGCAATTTCGTGGTGTTGTGGGGAGAGAATTTGGAATTTTTACAGCTTAACCATTTTGAAGAGAACTAAATGATCCAACACATGTGCCACCATCAGCAAGGTGTCAACCGCTAGGGCACATTGAAGTCAGTCATACTAATAATTAGTACTTTTATAAAATGCATAGTTCTCACATGTAATTGCTAAGTGCTACGTAACTGTCAACCACTTCTAATACCGTATCCATGGCTAACTGAGCTCGTATGGTGATCAACTTCACTTTGCTTCTACGCTTACAAATCAAACAAATGTTCCGTGTTTCGTTCATCCGTGCGTACACGCCTATGCACGATTCGTGCGCGAGCGCAGTTGTGGACTCGCCTTTAGCCAAACTCCCATTTTTTTGGCGCTAGTGTGCCTTATGTCAATACTGTCTGTGCCTGTGTGCATTACATCGGTGCAGTATTTCATTTTCATTCATACGTTATTGAATATCCAGTGTGTGTGCTATGTCTGAAGCAAAAGGTGTGTTTAATGTGTCTATAGATTTAAATACCTTTCAGTATTGTGTTTGTGTCTGTGATATCGTGTCTAGGCCAGTGTAGTGTATAAGTGATGTCCAAAAATAATGTTGTTTACGTCAACTCCTGTTCTCGTTCTGAGAGAATTTTAAATTCTGTCTTAATTATTCGAAACTTTTTAATATTGGCTCATGTTATAATAATCCTTTTAGTAAAAGCCGAAGGACACGCCACTGCATACTTGTCCAATATTTTACCAAGTAAACTAACTTTCGCTTTCATTCAACCTTCTGTTTTAATAAAATACACGCGAATTTTAATCACCTGAAACGTTGTTTTACAGTCCATCTATGTTCCACCAGTTCATTGTTTTTTTTTACATTTTATCTCTTGAAAGTACGTCTGGTCTTATGTCTCGCGCTTAAACCACTGAAATGATTTTTTTAATATTTGATTATCTTAAACTCAAAAAAGGACAGAGGGCACTTTCATTCCGAAAAGTCCTCTACTTTCGCGATAACTCGTCATTGCTAGATTTCCACAGACAGAGAGATAAATAGAAAAATGTGCGTGTCTTAGCCATCTTAGCCCTTATTTTGGCTTGGCTTATCTATTCTCCATCTTTATCTTACTAACGCAGTTTAACAGTTGTGGAACGGTGACAAGAATATTGCTTAGCAAGTGTTTAAGTTAGCAATATTAATGTCACTATAGCATTACAATGGAGCGATAGAGATAGACGGTAGCTAAACTAACGTATTTTTATAACGACTCAAAATGGCATCAGGTAGGGCGAGTGTCATACTTAATCGTTTGTGTTCTGTAAATAATAATTAATATCAGGTCATAAAATTTAAATAGCCAAAAATATCAAGTTACATAATGCAACAGTGACATGACATCATTACGTTGTTAACACTTTTAATGGAAGGTGTCTTGGTTTTTAGCACGCCAAGTGAAAAATTGAAAATTCGTATACCTATATTCTTTTTTAGTTTTCTAGGTGTTTAAGTCGATTTTGTTGTAAATGTTGATTATATGGCGTGATCTTGACATTGATTATTAATTCAATTCTTTAATAAACTATGTAAAACATTTAATGTTATGCTGTCGTCATAATTATTAAGGTCAAATTATCTCACAAAACAGACTCAATTAGTATAATCAAATTATCCGAATTTTCTTTATTTTTAAATCAATAAAAGATGTTGAAATAGAATATCAATTTAATAGCGGCTGTGGTGACTGTTTTCTTCTATTCTAAACACTCAAACAGTAATTTAATTTTTTTGCCATTTTCACAGATCAAAATCAAGGTGGATATCCACAGCAGGGAGGTTACCCACCGCCACCGGGAGGATACCCGCAAGGTGGTTATCCCCCGCCACCGGGAGGATATCCACAAGGCGGGTACCCACCACAGGGAGGATACCCACCGGGAGGTTACCCACCACCCCCGCAAGGGTTCCCAGCATACGGCGCTGGCGCGGGATATGGCGAGGTAAGAAAGTTAACTTTTTATTTTACAGTTATTACTATCATGTAATATATGACAGGGTTAGGTTATAAGCTTTCAAAGTCAATAAAATTGTCATCTTTTAATGTCCAACGGACCCCAATTCAAATAGGTCTTAGGTCAATACCAAATAGGGTACTTATACCATTATCATATATTTCCTTCCTACTAGCCGTCCTTCGTGATTTGCCGTGTAAACGTTACATGGCCTATTTCCTCATTAATCAAGCTATCATAACAATACTAAAATAAATAATTCCCATCCGACTGCTAGTTTCAGTGACTAGTTCGTTTAAAAAAATACTTTAGCTTAATTACTATCTATTCATTTGTATATCATCTATTCATTATATTATTATCTATTCAAAATCCTACTTCTCTGTAAAATTTGAGGTAATCGCTTTTTATAGATATGAGAAAGTATGAAACTTTTAATGAGTTTTATCAAAATGTTTTTATTGAACGCTCTTACGGCACTCGTTCGCCTGATGCGTAATATTTTGATTTCAAGGTCACGAATACAAAAATGTGTGCAGTGTAGCACTATTTCGGCTTGACCTCGAATTATTCTTAATATCTGTTTGCAAATGTTATATTCCTTTTGGAAATAATATCTAAAGTAAAACGAATATATGGGAAAAAAATGTTAAGTTATGTGGTGTTACTCAACCAGGGACTAAGGTCATGGTCAATTAACATAATGATATTAGTCATCGCGTTGAACAAATAGGTGGCAACAGTCGTCATAATTATAATCTTGCTACCTTTATCAGAATGGTATACCGCCGTTTACCCGAATTTTATTAGCCCTAATTTCATTTGCCATAATAGTCAACAGCCATAATATCATACGACATAATACTCATTTGCCCTACTCTCATTTGCCATATTAGTCACGTGCCAGAATCATTGTTTCCCATAAAGTCACTTACCATAACATCATTTGCCATAATCATTGTAAGCCATAATTATCACATGTCCTAATTATCACATGCCATAATTATGATATGCCATAACATAATTTGCCATCGACATCGGGTGTATAACGGTTGTTTATATCAAGAAAAATTGGATGCAATTGGGACTTTAGGGCACCCCGACTCGGACAGGTTAGGTTAGAAGGGGATGGCGGGGTCGTGTGAGTGAGCGAAGCGAGCGAATAGACCCCGCCATCCCCTTCGTGGTTATTTTTTTATAAACCACACAGAAGTAGGAGCCGTCGACCTAGCCCACCATCAACCATGCACAGAAAAAAAACCATCACGGGGCTTAAATATTTGTCTAATACCTGTTATGCCATTTAAATATTATGTCTAATAATTATTATGGCACATAAAAATATGGGAAACAATACTTATGGCATTCGTATCTTATGGTATCTAAAATTCGGGCAATTAAAAGTATGTCATATGTCTTTTAGAGCAAATGAAACATTCGGGCAAATGAAATTCGGGTAAATGAAATTCGGGAAAATGATGATTATGGCATATAATCTTCGGGCAAACAATAGACAACCTATCAGAATCTATGGCAGAAGTATCTTGCTGCTGTTCTTGAGCTATAGGACCGGCCTGGACCGGTAACCTTCACTTGGTATTTTTTTTACGAATACGATACAGAATTTTTAACCTTATCACTTAATACTTAACTACTTACGCAGTAATTTATACAATAAGCTTGTCTCTTTTTATAACAGAATTGTTTGGCATTAGACGTCATGAATTACAAGTTTAATCTTTTCATTCAAAATACAAAAATACGTTTTATTATAAAAATGTAATAGACATATTTTCCATTATGCATTCAGGCTTGATTTGTGAAGGTAATTTGTTATTCAATTGCCCATAATGGAAATAATGATACCCTAAACCTATCGTTAGATCAAGTCGAGAAAGGGGACGGGCCTGTAGTTCGCCCATCGCCCTTTCGATCAAAGATACGTATTGGTTACTTCCGGATTACTATTCATTAGTATTCATTTTTTTTAAAACGTGATTGAAATTTCCCCATAGTCCTTTCATTATACAAAGATTTGTATATATACCTAGTTTTGATAACTTCACGATTAAGTACCATTTTTATTATAAACAAAAAATACCATATTATTAAAACAGTCGCCTAAAACATCGATCTAGTGTACCACGTCGTTGACAGGTGTGAAAACACTTATAAAAAGAAAAATGGTCAAATTAATTAATTAAATAGTGACGTACATTTCTTCGAATGCAAGCAGGACCGCTTGGCTTTGGACTAGTGAGTAATTCATATTGATTTTCCTGACAGCTGGGGTGTGGGGACTGCCCTATTGTTCATTCTCATAGGACGTTTTATGTATAATTTTCTTTTGATTTTTTCATGATTAACGATAAAGAAAGGGGAAGGCTTTGAAAATTTTTTTATCCACTAATATATTGATGGTGTTTTGCAAAGTCTACTTTCACTCTTACATAACTGCCTAAAGCTTGGTTTACATTATTCCAGTAGTCCAGTGCTGGATTGCTTACTGGAAAAGTGTAAACCGGCACTGGAATGCACCGAATCCAGTTACTGGAATGCTCCTGTACAGAACTGGAATAATGTAGACGGCCAGTCAAGTGCCATTATCACTGTAGTGTTCACACTTCAACTGCTTCTTAATAACTGGTGTAGACGTTACAAATCCAGCCCAGCTCAGGGGGCCTACCATAACATCTTAAAGCTAGAGTTCCGCTGAGGAAACGAGATGGCGCTAGACGACTTGTATAGCTCTGTCTCTTTCCCTCAGGCCCTCTCGACTGGATTCTCGCTAGATCACTGGACTGGAATAATGTAAATTGGGCATAACTTCGAGTCTTGAGTGCAAGGTAGAGTATGAGTACGAACTAAGCAGCTTAACAAAAGTTTCGGCCTTATCCTCTGCAGATTATAGTTGATTTCATTTGAAACAAATGTCTAGTTAATCCCATCCTGAGTTAGTCCTAGACCAATATAAACATTTTTATTTATTTATTTATTGCGCACATATTGTTAAAAAGATGTTATCTAAAATAGTTCTAGATTTAAATTTGCACCCTGCTAGGGCACAGCAACATAAAGATAAGATAATATTTTTCTTACATGCATTATACAGTTATTATTACACATACATAAATCGAAAGTTATGTCATAATAAAATTTAATTTAAATTATTAAGATAAATATAACACCATCATTCGATTGGTTTAATGAATTATTCTATCTGAAAAAATAAATATTGTATTATTTATTTATTTATTTGTATGTCTTATCTTTCACGAAGTCTTTAATTAACTTATAAGTACGAGTATGTCGAATGTATTGCTAAGCTAAAACACTTGCTAATAGCGTTTATTTATCTCGGCCTTGCGTTCTCACAATTCTTATTAATTTTAGTAATTAACTAAACTCGTCAAACATCTTTAAAAAAACTATATTAAAACTTTAATAATATATATATATATATATATATATATTAATCCGGTTAATAAATATAAAATTATTCATTATTCCGGTTTGTTCTACAACAACAACTAGTGATCTTTGCAAACAGATTGGTGATAAAAGGCTATTAACTTATCAGGAATAGTATCATATGATTAGAACGTCACTGATAAACACTCTTTTGTATGGAAATAGCTGTTATGGGCTGATATCGTCTTTCCTATGAATGTAAAATAGAATCTAGAAATTGCTTAAATCTTTTCTTGTCATGGGAAAGCTTTTTGCAATTTCTGGCTTCATGGTACTTCAATGAGTGTTGGTCCAAAAGAAGTTTTTGATCAGTATTAGAAATAGGATCGATTGGCATCAAGAAAAGTTTTTGAGTAAAATGGCCATTTTCTTGCTACCTGTACATATTTTTGAAATCTATGAACGGGGATCAAAATTATATTAAAAAATATAGATAAAGACGGCGGTGTTACAACCCTTGGATTACCAACTTGGATTTAACTCAAAAAAGCTTTGTCACCAACTATGAACAGAATTGTTTTTTTTTTGTGTTGACAACATCTTTAAGTGATTAGGCAAAAGAGACTTTTGAATGGTCGTGGTTATGCAGATATTTCAACATCTATCGCTCTACACACAAACTGCAACTGATGTGTCGATGATGAAGATGCAATAATTAAAAGTAAAAAAGTTACACGTTATATTCAGAGAAAGAAAGATACCGTGTTAGTCCTAAAATGCTTCTGTATCAGTAAAAAGCTCCTTTAAAAAAAACTGCAGCGTTTATATTCTGATAAGTTTCAGCGAAAATTGTTTGCTCGCTTCGATTCGCAGAATGTCCAATTCGCATAACGATCAGTTCGCACTGTTCGCAGAATGTCTAGTACTCAGGATGTTCAGTTCGCAGAATGCCCAATGTTTATCATAATGGGTCCGATAAGCTCTCTGTTACATTAGCACATTCCGACAACACAAGTCTGGTAGCATGATCCTCTATTTTCAAGAGCGAATAGCCGGGTCCACACCAGACGATCCACCGCGCTCCGATGGCGCGATCCAGCGGTGTATTTCAAAGGCGCCCTTTGGATCACGCCGCTAGATCGCGCGATCGGAGCGCGGTGGATCGTCTGGTGTGGATCCGGCTAATGAGCAATTTTCCACCCTACTTGTTTCTTACTAAGGGTCATCATAATTCATTAGGACACCGGATTACTTTGTGCTTTTCTCATCAAGAAAACACATCAGTTATTAACTTTCATGATCGTCGCATAATTTGACCAATACAATAGGCGAGACGACAAAAAAAGTAATTAGTCCGTCAGTTAGATAATCAAAAAATTTGAACACGTATTTTTTCTTTTTTCTCGTAAACAGAAAATGACGACGATACAGTGCGTTGAAGTTTCGTGAAACGTCACGGCTCGGTACAATTTTTACTGAGAAGTGATGTAAGCCTCCACTACGGAACTTTGATGCTTTTTATCTTTGTAGGTATTTTGTTATTAATTTGAATTTTAAAAATATGTGCTCAGTATTTTTGGACTGTCTCACAGACGAACTAATCTGAAATCCATTCTTTTAATGTGGTCAACATCCCTATTTATGGGGGGGTGTACATTTTGTCCGTGGTACGGCTCGGTTGCATAACCTGGTGTCCTAATGAGAAGGCCCTTAAACCAGTGAGTCAGACCAAACTTACACAAGGTTTTTAGAACTGTAATATGTCGTTAGCAAACGATTAGGGTTATCTAGCAGTCTTATTTCACACCCACATTCAAATTGTTTTATTATTGGTCATCATCATTATATAATGTTTTAATGTGGTAAAGTGGCTGGATACAAATGCTATTTATTGCTAATGTTATTTCAGGTGTATTTTTGCCGACTTACGTGTCAGTCAGTGTTTTCTTAAAAATATTATAAATATTACATACTAGCTTTTGCCCGCGGCTTCGCTCGCATTAGAAAGAGACAAAAAGTAGCCTATGTTACTCTCCATCCCTTCAACTATCTTCACTTAAAAAATCACGTCAATCCGCCGCTCCGTTTTGCCGTGAAAGAAAGACAAACAGACAGACAGACAGACACACTTTCCCATTTATAATATTAACTAGCTTCTGCCCGCGGCTTCGCTCGCGTAAGAAAGAGACAAAAAGTAGCCTATGTTACTCTCCATCCCTTCAACTATCTCCACTTAAAAAATCATGTCAATCCGTCGCTCCGTATTGCCGTGAAAGAAAGACAAACAGACAGACAGACATACAGACAGACAGACAGACACACTTTCCCATTTATAATATTAGTATGGATATGGATAATTCCTATAATTCCTGGTAATGTTTGTGGTGCTACGATTGTGGTTTAGTGTCGCGGGTTTCATTCCCCCACGGGACAAATGTTTCGATGAGTCTTCAGTCTTATTGTGTATCTGAGTGAGTTAATTTTTGCAAACGCGCTCATGACAATGAAGAAATTCCCAGTGTAGGGCAAAGCAATTTTAAAACAGAAATTAAAAAATAATATTAACAATCCGTAACGAATTGTAAATTAACAATCCGTAACGAATTGTAAGATATAAAAGATCTAATGTATAGGCAAAAGTAAATAAAAATTTGTTCCTACAATGACAAATACAATACACAATTAAATGCTCATTACCACACACTATGACTAACTATTAATATAAATCAATCTTAACTACATTCCGTTACGCATAAAAACTGCTCGCCGGCCCTTTAACAAGTATTATTAATATTTTTACTATCAGTGTTGCTCCACCCACTGCCCATACCGGGCACCCAGATATCAGCTTATCACATCACTGAGTTGTGATAAGCACAACTTAGTATACACAACTAACATCGGACGCTTCTAGCTATGTCTCAGGTGAATTGAACTTGAAATTTCTAGAAATAAATGTGGAAAAATTGTGAAAGATTGTTTTTCTGAAGTTTTGTGTTTGTGATTCGTGTTTATAACGTTGTTTTTCGGTGTTTTGTGGTTGTTGTGCAACATGAGTGTTATGGGTTGCTAACCTAAATATTTATCTTCTATATGACTTTTAGATATATGAATCTATAAACAATGAGGCCAATTGTCGTTAATTTGAGAAATCGTTTTAAATTCGTCTCGATTTACTTAAAAATAAGTGTTCCTCGTCTGCATCCATGTCATGTTAGGTCTTCAGTGACTGATCCGGTCCCGTGGGCCATAGCGTGATGGTTTGAAGCGTGTGTGTTATTATAATGTATAAGCTATATGAGTGTAAAATTTAAAACTTTCAACAAAGTCCATTCAATACTTTTGTGTGATATAGCGTCAAATATCTTTTCATTCCTCCTCACAAACTTCCTCATTGATAATAATTATTAATTAATATTAGAACTTAGGATAGAACATTGTTTTTCGGTAGGTAATATTTAATTCTGATAAAATATAGAGCGTTATGTCTTTACTCTACTTCGCAATCCCAAAAGGAAGTGGTACTTTTATTAAACCAATTGCATGTATGATATTTAGAATTAATATATTTAGTTTTAGAAATTCAGACACAATGTAAAAATTGTTATTGAATAAATGAATTGAATTAAACTACTATCAAAAATAAATTCAATTTTTTGTATAGGCAATATTTAAGTATTTGCTGACAGAGTAATTTTAGAACTTAGTACCGCAACTGACCAAAAACAGGGAAGAATAGCAAAGCCATGGTAATTCTGGTTGCGTAAAGGAATCGATCTTTTCCTCCAGACTTACAGGCGCCGTGGCGTCTTCATCTCTAGGCGGGACTCGATAGTACCGTCGAACTAGCTAATTGGTAGACAGGAAACACTGCCAATATTATTATTTATTGAGTAAACTCAACATCTCCCGTTTTATAGCAGTAAAAAAAAACCAATTGAGACTTACTACGTCTTCATAATAACATAAATTATTCTCATACAATGCTTTAATAAATATAATTATACCTAATAATTACTTTGCATACAGGTTGTGATAGTTATCATTACTTGACTAGTCTCCAATACTCATAATTATTAATGAGCATCTCAGAAGTATACGAATAATATCTTTAATGAAAATCTTCACTGAATACTTTTACTTTTGTGAATATGCATAGACTAAACCAATCAGACCCAGCCGGGGTTGCGGAATGTTTATAATAGTTACCGTGACCCTGGAACATAAAGGGCAATCGAAGGAACATGAGTGGGTTTTAGTCAGTAAGAGTCTGACACGCCCTCCCGCCGCACCCAGGACGGGAGCAGTCATTGGATGATTTCCCACTCACCAAAAAAAAAAAACCAATCAGACCAAACTCACTCAAGCTCGTCGGTCCAAATATCTTTTTTTTTTGCAGTCTCAAGTAATTTGTTGTCGTGTACAAATTCAACATGGCTGACATGCAATTGGCTATTTAAAAAGTTTATTTTGCCTTAAACCCAGCTTGTAAAAAACATTTAACAAAACTAAATATAGAAAGTATTGGCTTAATAATATAATTACTTAGTCACGTCCTTGGCAGCTTCTGTTAATCTAGTAGTCGATGGGAAATATTGATTTTAAGTCACTAATGTCGCTCGCGTGTATGTGTATACATTTGTATACAATTTGACATGAAGAAATACTACCAGGCTGAAAAATAATAAAAAAACCTTTCTTGCAAAATTTTGTACTCTAACTTGGATGTATTAAACACTAACTTGCCCGCGACTTCGTCCGCGTGGAATAATAGTTCCTGTTCCCGGGGGATTTCCGGGATGAAAACTATCCTATGTCCTTTCTCGGGTCCAAGACTATATCTGTACCAAATTTCATTCAAATCGGTTCAGTGGTTAGGATGTGATGAAGAGACAGACAGACAGAGTTACTTTCGCATTTATAATATTAGTACGGATTTGTAAACTGTTTCCTTTAGTAAAAAAATATAAAATTCAGAATTAAGCCCCACTCAAAAATAACCAAATCAACTCGTAAGCGGTCGATTCTATTGACAGTCTTACATTCCACTGCAGCCTTAAAGATTTTTTAGTTAAAAGAATTAGTAAGAAGATTTTAGTAGAATGTGAAAGTTCTATTAAATTAAACTTATGTTTTTTCTTTTCTCTTTCCAGCCGCAAGGGTACGCTCCGCCTGCAGAAGGGGTTGGCGAGGATGGCGAGGTCAAAGGGTTTGATTTCACGGAGCAAACCATTCGGAAGGCGTTCATCCGCAAGGTAAGGCCAAGGTCACAGGGGCCCAGACCCCAGACACAATATTAAGGGCCTGTTTCACAACCTCGAAATAGTCCTTATCTACAAAATAAATTCAAAAATGTAACAGATTTTGTATGAATTTATCTGCCAGATATTTTAATCAGAATTTATCAGAATAATGTTAAACAGACGCTAATATTACTAGACGGTTACAAAACCTTCTTTACAAGCAAAGAAGGCATAGGCAGTGATCTCCACGCATTGTCAATGCAGATTGTCGGAAATTGCCGACTTGAATTAAGCACGCTTTCACCCAAGAGCGCCTAACTTTAAAAATAAGAGATAGCCATCGATTCATGAAAACAGTAGGTGATTTTTGACGACGCTCCATGAATGAGCGTCTTCAAAAATCACCTACTGTTTATAAACGATCCACTATCGTCGAACCTTATTTAGATATCGTGGACCTCTGTTTTATTTTTATAACTTAACTAGCTTCTGCCCGCGGCTGCGCTCGCGTTAGAAAGAGACAAAAAGTAGCCTATGTTACTCTCCATCCCTTCAACTATCTCCACTTAAAAAATCACGTCAATTCGTCACTCCGTTTTGCCGTGAAAGAAAGACAAACATGCAGACAGACAGACAGACACACTTTCCCATTTATAATATTAGTATGGATGAGTTTGTATTGTCCATAGCTTTAAAATATATATGAATTATCAATGCAGTTTTGTAGCTGGCATATTAAACATTTGAATACATATTAATTATTATTATTTTATTTGATTTTGAATGCACTAATTGACCTAAGTGTGTCATACAATATTTTTTTTTAATCATGGATGTTATTAACGCCAGGTGGCTCGATTTACGAGTCCGGAAGCATATTTTATTACAATACTCATAAGATTAGTCTACGTCAGAAACTTAAAATATCATGTAACGGAGGCACTAACCGGCAACCGCTCTGTCGCCAATTCCAGGTGTATGCCATCCTGATGTGTCAGCTCCTCGTGACGATGAGCTTCATCGCGCTGTTCCTGTTCCACGAGCCGACGAAGCAATGGGCTTACCGCAACTCCTGGCTTTTGTGAGTATCATATTTATACAGTACTAGCTGTAAGCACGGAGCAGTAATCAAAAACATAACGTAATGATAAATTACGTTATGTTATTACTGCTCCGCTTTCGGAGGTCACAGCTTGATGTTATGTAGCCTATATCTCATTCTGGTATATCCGTACTAATATTATAAATGCGAAAGTAACTCTGTCTGTCTGTCTGTCTCTTCTTCACGCCTAAACCACTGAACCGATTTGAATGAAATTTGGTATAGATGTAGTCTGGGACCCGAGAAAGGACATAGGATAGTTTTCATCCCGGAAATCCCCCGGGAACGGGAACTATTAATCCACGCGGACGAAGTCGCTGGCAGAAGCTAGTAAGCTATATTACTTACTGTTGAGTTTAATCAAAATCCCTGCTGTAGTTTTTGCGTCACAAACATCCACACACATTCAAAATTTTCACATTTATAATATTAGTAGAGATCAAAGAAAATTGGCAAATTTGGCAACTACGTTACAGGAGATAGATATACATCTACTAGATCTGCTAATAATAATAAATTCCACGAATTATTGTAACTAAGCCTTCATTCTCTCTCCTAACTTTGCTGTGCCTGTCCATTGATATTGACATTATTTTATACCACCTTTGTACAGTCACGAGCATAAACATGTATACACTACGCAAACATTAAAATGAATTTCCTCTTAGAATAACTATAGCATTATTCAGTTTTATTAGTGATCTATAATATTATTACTATTAAATATACTGTAACTAAAAGTTATGGCTAAGTTAAGAGAAAAATGATATTAATGTTTCCGTGGTGTAGACATGTTTATACACATGACTGTACATAATATGGAACGCAACAAAGTATTGAGAAATTCCTGAATACGGTCATCCTTTTTACTCAATAAAAAACGCTTTATTTTGTCCTTAGCTGGGTAGCATTCGCCACGGTGTTCATTTGTCTGATAGTGATGGCGTGTTGTGGAAACGTGAGACGACAGGCTCCTATGAACTTCATATTCCTCGGGATATTCACCGTGGCCGAGAGCTTCTTACTCGGTGTCACTTCGAGCGTCTACCAAGTTGATGCAGTAAGTTTAATAGTTTTATTTTTTTTAGTTTTAAGTAATTTTTAAAGATTTTTTTACTTATGTGCTGAGTCTTACTGGTTCGGCCAATGATATTATAAGTAAAAAGGTGTAGATAGGTTACCCAAACGAAATTCTATCTTCAAAAACGGCACACTAACACACTCATACATCACACGTCAAAGTAGAATGACATGATTGAAGTAGTGCGAGTGAAAAAAAGATAAATGTCAAATGTCAACGCGATACTCAGTATCATGTCTGTCAATTGGCAAACTTTTAATGTGCCACTTTTTGACTGCGCAAACGATATTTTTTTTTATATATTTATTTTCACACTTTTAAGATATGATTAGTGTTACCCAAGTAGGATATCATTTGTGTTGCTTGGATAACACAATCGTATCTAAAAATTAGTGAAAGCCGGGCTCTTTGGCTTGTGTGTTTGGAGCTTCATGAAAATTTTCATGTTTCAGGTAATGATGGCAGTGGGTATAACGGCAGCAGTGTGTCTCGCCCTGACTTTGTTCGCGTTCCAGACGAAATGGGACTTCACTGTGATGGGCGGGTTCCTACTCTGTGCTACCGTCGTACTACTTGTGTTTGGTAAGTGAAAATAAGTCAAAAATCTGTGTCTTTGTGGTGTATTTTTGATTGCAACTATGCTGCATCTTCGAGGATTTGATTATAATTAAATAGTAGTTAATATTTATGTTCAAATTCAAGTTAATGGCATTTGCACCTTGAACACTAATAGATACTTACGAATTATCAGAGCCGGTAAAAAAGGTGAAGCAAGTTGCTTGTTCTAAACGTAGTTACTCTATTGAGAAGAACAAGCAAGTAAACCTGAAAAATATTGCAATTTAATTATTTTCTACTAAACACAGCTTGTATTAAGGATTTATATAATTTACTAGCTTTTGCCCGCGGCTTCGCTCGCGTTAGAAAGAGACAAAAGTAGCCTATGTTACTCTCCATCCCTTCAACTATCTCCACTTAAAAAATCACGTCAATTCGTCGCTCCGTTTTGCCGTGAAAGAAAGACAAACATACAGACAGACAGACACACTTTCCCATTTATAATATCCCATTTAGTATGGATAAATCCACATATTATACAAATGTATATTTTTTCTGCTTTATTTAACAATCCCTTTATACCTTTCCAGGTATCGTCTGCATATTCATTCCTCACAACAAAATCGTGACTCTCGTGTACGCGTCAATCGGAGCTCTGATCTTCTCCCTATACCTCGTGTACGATACGCAGCTCATGATGGGCGGTAAGCACAAGTACAGCATCTCGCCTGAAGAATACATCTTCGCAGCCCTGAACCTCTATTTAGACATCATCAACATCTTCTTGTACATTCTTACTATCATTGGAGCCGCTAGAGAATAGGAAACTAAGTAAAGAGCCTCGAGGTGTCTGCATCTGGCGTTTACGCTGCGTTTTTGTTGCGTTTTTTTGTTTTTAGTTCAATTTCGTCGGACGACTAATTTTTGTTCGGCGTTTACGCAGCGTGAACGCTCGGAAAACGCTTGCGCCAGATGTGGTGGCTTTAGGTATTGAGTATGTGTGATTTTGATTATATTGTTAGATTTTGTGAAGTGTTTTGGTGTTCGTGTTCGGGTGTTGTCATCGCGAATATTTATTATTTGCGCCAAGAATAGAGTGTAATAATCACAAAATAGTTTATATTAATCTCTAATTTTTCTGTTCATGAACGAATACTTGCGGTTTTAAACACGCCTTTTGTAAAAAGATAGTTTTGTATTGTGATATCTAGTACAAGTTAGTTTAATTCAGTTCTTAATATATTATTATCTCGCTTGGTAGGAAAGTTCCACCAAATATTCTTCTACTTACTTGTATAAACTTATGCGAACACCAAAACAGAGCAAGCAGACTCTATACCTAAATTTAATAATTTATTCCAACTATTATACTACCTATCGAAAGTTATTATTAATAAAAAAAACTATTCCAAATTGACCCGTATGTAATTGTCGACGTTGTAAATGTCTTGTGATAAAGATTGTATTTTGCATTTACTGTGGTATGGACCGATGCTCTTTTGTACAGTGATGACATGATCCGTCTTGAAGGGACTTTAAAAAATACTTAAACAATAAATTAAATGGCAAACTTCTTGAACATTTATATCGAAGTAGTGATTCCACTAAAACTACGCAGACGAAGTTACTTAGCTTTAAAAAAAAGTCGCCACACAGTACACAAGACTGTGACTGTATATATACACCATCATATAGCGTGGCGACGCGTCGCCACGGCATGCGTCGCCACGCCAGAAATTTGTTTTACGTACGGCTATAGATGTTTCACATCAAAAACGCTTTCAAATCATTGTTGTCTTTGTCACTTTTAAGGAATAAATAAGGACAGCAACTGATGTCACAGTGTCTTAAAGTTAAGTGACGTTTGAGTACTCGGACAATAATGACGTAAATATTATTATTTTCTCGCGGTTTTCTAATATCTTGATTATAAAATATTGAGATTTAGATCGACAGCTTTGGAGATACGTAAGGTACAATAAAAACGCAGCTTTATATTATTAATTTAGACCTGCAGCTTTAGAGATAGTGCGTTTAAACAAAAAACGCAGCTTTATATTATTAACTAGCGGTCGCTCGCGGCTCCGCCCGCGTGGATGTTGAAATTTTTCCTGAATTTTCTTTGCTATAAACCTCACGGAGCCCGAGACCTTTCCAACGAATGCAAAACCGTGGAAATCGGTTCGTGCGTTCTGGAGTTATAGCGTCAGGAAGGAAAACCCGACTTATCTTTATATAGTAGATTATCACTTGTAGTCAAGATGTTTGCCCATTTTTTTATAGAAAATCAATACCTTACCTACGTTAGTTATAACAATAAGTGTCAATGAACAATGTTAAGCCACAGCTAGCAGTTACTAAATTATTTTAGAACATCTGTATCTACAAAAATATATAGCACGCACTGCGATTTTTTCCGTATATAAAATGCTACACATTGTATGTAAAAGTACACACAATGGCGTTAAAACTTCGCAACGAAAAAGCACATATAAATCTCAACATTGCCTCTGGAAACTGTCAGAAAAGAGAGATTAAGATAGTGTTTAGTGTAAAAAATTATTTACAGAACCTACTTGGTCTTAGTCTTAGGGCCTGTTTCACATTCCTCTGATAAGTTCTTATAAATATCTGGCAGATAAATACATACCAAAACTGTTCCATTATTTTTTATCTTGTAGATAAGGACTATTTCTAGGTTGCGAAACAGGCCTTAAGTTTTCTTCTTTATATAAGTCCCTGTTGCAGAGCAACCTCTTTTTTGATACTATATTATTTTTGTATCTTTTTTGGAATCAGTTTTAAATTAGAAGAAAGCTTGTCATATTTTGTCTAGTGTTGTCATAGCTACATTTCAGTTTATAATTTCCACTAATTGTTAATATTCGTGTTTTATTCAATAAATATCATACTTCTCTGTTCTCAGGCTTTCAATCATCCGCACCACAAATCATACAGTCCACTCATTGTTTACAGTCCCAATTAAAAATAATTTAAAGATAAACGACGGGTCATGTCGATTGTTTCCTTTTTCGCAATAATATCTCATTAGGATATAGGTAAAGTAGGTTAGGTCGCCTTTGCACTGTATTCTGTATAACTAATGTGTTGTTGAAACCTAACTATGTAAAAGACAGCTAAGAAATACTTGCGCAACTGTTGGCAACATATTTTTGATATCTAAACATAAAAATTTGAGTTTTTCCGTCGGTTTACCATTATGAAACATCTCATTGGCTGATAAGAAATAAAGTTAGACGTAAAGTCACAATCGACAAAATGGAATTATGACCCACCATAAACTTATTTTCCTACAGACATTCAAATACAATTAGGTTGACAATCGGGTAAAAATGTATTAAAAATTTCTAGTCTCATTATTTTGACAGCTTCAAACGATTTGTCGTCAAAACGGGTCATGATTAAATTTTGTCGATAGTACATCATTAAGAAAAGTTTCGTTTAACAGTTGCGCAAATTCTTGAGCTACAGCTTTCTGCTATGTAACTTGTAAAAGAAGCAATTATATGAGATATTTCTTCAAATGTTAATTAAACATTAATAAACAAAGGTGGCTTACACCAAAGAAACCATAGTAGTAGATTTGCTGTATTAAATTGTGCCTGTACGCTACAGTAATAGAATATAAACAGTATTGTGATATCAGCACATACAAGTATATATATATATGTATCTTTCTATATATATTAATATTTGTATCTATATATATATTAATATTTATATCTATATATATATATTAATGTACGCCATAGACTACCCTTTACCCATTTTTATATAATTTGATTCCATCCAAAGGTTGCCTGGAAGAAATTGCTTTTTAGCGATAAGGCCGCCTATTGTACTCTTGCATATTTGTTTGTGTTGTCCTTTACTGTTTTTGTCCTATTGGTGTACAATAAAGAATATTCTATTCTATTCTATTCTATTCTATCAGCAATATAATATACACCATCAGTTTAGGCTTAGTACGGTTGTATCATCACTTCATCATAACAATTTTATTTAATTTCTGTATAGAAAAATATCACAACAGTGATTGCGCTTCGACAATTTGTCACATATTTTTTTCGGTCATAGAATCTGGGGTTATTAGGTAATTTACCAGTATTTTTTTCTGTTACAAAAACATTTTTAAACATTAATTACAGCATACACATGCTTTTCTATTTCACATTTGACATCGCCATAAGAAAATATAACAATAACAATGTTGACAACTCTAAAATTAAACAATGTCGCATTAAATGTTGGCGGCTCACCACATTCAACCTTATTACTAGTGTTATAAGAGTGAAAGTAGACCAGCGATATACGGAATATCACATACAATAAAAAATATATTTAAATTACATTGCAACAGCATTACTCCTACTTAAGAACTAATTAAATAATTTATAATTATAATATATTTAGAAGTTATGTTAAGGTTTTTGTTATTTTCCTTTAATAATTAAATGTAATATTAATAGTATTTTTGTTGTTTTTTTTTTCTTTGCCATACAACACTCACACACACACACACGTTAAAAGGGGTAATTGATTTTCGATTCCATTACCTTGACAAATTCAAAAGAGAAGAATAAAATGCCCGTATCCTGGATGTGATGAGGGTTAAGCCCGGTTTCCACCGCGAGCGGAACGGAATAATGACTTCGTTTGCAAGCGCAAACTGCATACTTATATTTTCACCAACAAAATTATAATTCTTAATACATAATTGTTTATTAATGCATTTATTATTAATTATTATTCGACTACTTATTTGTTGCTTATTTGTTTGACTATTAGTTATTTGCAGTTTGCGCTTGCGAACAAAGTCATTAATGGGTCCGTTCCGCTCGCGGTGGAAACCGGGCTTTAAGCTAGCGAATATAAACCACGTTTTAAGGGTAACCCACTCTGAAATCTTGAAATTGTTGAAAATCGGACGCATCTTTTATCACTCCAGGAGAGGGTGGGGCTTAAAACTAATTTCTGGTAACGGCTCTGAGAGACATCTCGTTTTTTGCACGTTATTCAGACTTACAGGTAACTGATTGACAACGGGTTGTTCCTTTTAAAGAAATCTTGCTTAAACAAGGCATAGGCAAATATTTTTTCAAGGTGTGAAAACCTAAAAAGTATTTCCATACGAACAGAGAGAGAACACAGAATCTAGTATCTCTATTCGATAATTCAGCAGTTGCTTTGTATTTTTTTTCTTTTTCGTTCTTAAAGGGATGTCGCTATTGACCCTGTATGCCTCCATCTCATTCTTCGCCCTGGAAAAAAGCATGTGTGCAATTAATGACCATACGCTCTCAAATTTATTGCTGTCCACTCTCTGAAGGAATGACGGAATGTCGTGATGGCCCAGTTTATAAGGCGCCCGCGTCTCGCGTAAAAGGTTGTGGGTTCCAATCCGGGCAAGTACCAAGGTGAGACTTTTTCAATTCATATGTATGTACTTCTTAAAGCTTATCTTGGACATCACTGACATACCGTGCCTCGTAAAGCCGTTGGTCCCGGTTGTCATTCGTAGAACTTTGACAGTCGTTACAGGTAAGCCAGAAAGTCTGACCAGTCTAACCAAGAGATATCGTGTCGCCCAGTTTCTGGGTTGTGGAGGTCTGATAGGCAGACGCTTCAAGTAAAACACTGGTATCCAGCTGAATCCGGTTAGGCTGGAAGCCGACCCCAACATAGTTGGGAAAAGGCTAGGGCGATGATGATGTCACTCTCTGAAGAGATAAAGTTAGCAACAGATTTAAAAGCGACTCAAAATTAAGTGACGTTTGAATATACTGCCATTAGAGTTTTAACACATTTTATGTATGAAACTTATGTCAAATATTTATCTTCAGTACGTAATGTCGCGATAAAAGGTTAATTGAAAATGGTCGTAAGTTTAAAGAAACGAAGAATTAACACCCACTCAAGTAAAAGCAGTATTTTTAGATAATAATATAATACTATGATAATACCTTAGATTCATGTATATAATCTAAGGATAATGCTATTGTGTTGTGTATGTGTATTTGTAGGTTTACTCTCATCTTTACTATGAGCCATTTTCACCAAAATTGAAAACTTTGTGTAAGTCATATCCTGCGAATTAAGAATAGCAGATATGCACTAATAAAATGGTATTGCAAGAGAGAAAAAATGTGTCCATTGTTATTTTTATTTTACGGATCGAAGAGTATACCAACGAGACAAAAAATGGTGAAAATCGCTTTTAATATCTCTCAAAATTATAATAAAAACTAAGTAAGTACTTGTAATATTGTTTAGAACCAATATTTACATAATTACGTTATTCAACGCTTCATGTATGTAAGAACCTATTAATGCATCTAAAAATTGACAATACGGTATTCGAATAGCTATTAATATAGGTTTGCATAAAATATAATAGCTTGTGGGATGTGTACTATGCTTACACTACACTTATGGGGTGCAAAAATAATATTATTGTGCATCTTTTTTTATCGTCAAGTGACAGATAACAGAGATTAAGTCATCGCTAGCACAGCGCTAACTAAAAATAGAATTAATTGCATAATATAATCAAATAAGGAAGCTTGCAAGACCAGCCACTCTTTATAGTGCCTACACGCATATTTCACAACTATCCTAGACAACTCGCACACGGTCATCTGATCTCAAACCAAGCAGAGCTTGTATGGTAACCAGACCACTGATAAACATACTTATACAATTTATAAAAACATACATAATATTATACAGGGTTATTGGTAAAACACCGACATCCTCTCAGGAGTATGTTACTATCATCATAAACTACAACTTTTGTTCTATGATTTTTTACATAATGTTATACATTTACCAAAAACAAATCTTTAAGATTTCGTTGTCCTATCTAATACGTTTAAACTCTGTATTGTGCCGTAACAACATACCTACGCTGGCCGCCCACTGTCCTCGTATGCTACGCAGACTTCGTCACATTTAGAGTGTTCAATTTAAATATTTTTAATTTTGTATGAAAATGTAATGAACTAAAATATGATAATTTTTAAAATGTCGTAGAACAAAAGTTGTTGATGATGATGTTAGTAACATAGTCCTGAGAGGATGTCGGTGTTTTACCAATAACCCTGTAGATAAATATCACCCAGACACAACAATTAAGGTAGACTGGTAGAAAATGCCTTAGGCATTAAGTCCGTTATTGTGCAATGTTTTTCTTTGTGCATAAAGTTTTAATAAATAAACAATTAGCAATCATGCTCATCACACAAAATTTGTCCTGGGTGGAAATTGAACCCACGATGGAGGGGACCCAGGAAATGTTATTGCACTCCTCGCTGAATACCCCTTTGAAACCCTGTGACCTCCGTGGGTCTAAAAGACGGACACTCACCTGGAAAGACTGGAGTGGACAGGTAGGGAACTTCACCAACGACGGGGCACGTTGCCGGCCGGCCAGCGGAGCACTCACTAACAGCTGCACTTCTTTCTTCAGGCACTGATCAGTCTTTGATAAACCCGGCACACAGGGGTTAGGAATATTGTCTTTTTGAGTGCACTTAACAGATTGGTGTCGCTAATTCATAATTTTAACGCAGAGATATGTACGGCTCGCGTCCGCGCGGTTTTTGTGTTGCAAGTGAACAAGAGAGTGAGCGAACGTTCAGTTGTCGTTCGCGTGCGAATGAAGTAGAAACCCGTCGTGGCGCGTAATTTGAATTTGGAATCATTCAGGAAAAAGGATAGTGGGAAGGAATGGCTTATGTCCGTACATTTTCCCCCCACTTGAAATCCACATGGGTTTCACAGTCTAAGAGAAAGCAATCGACAGCTATGCTCGAAAGAAAATTGTATGAAATAAAAGCTTACATACTAAAGTTAAAGCAATACGATATAACAGCAAATCATATTGCTCATAAAATTTCAAAATGAAACTAATTTATTGGTAAAGGGCAGACCTTGACGACAGGTCGTCGAAAAGTCTTGCCATTGGCAGTGCGGAGAGTAACAACTCTAACGACCTTATCGGCACCGGAGTGCACTTGTTCTATACGAGCTAATCTCCAGAACAAAGGAGGAAGATTTTGTTCGTTAACGATTACTAAATCGTTAACTTTCAAATTAGGCGCAATTTTATACCATTTATTCTTTTGTTGAAGTGTGTGAAGATAATCACGTTGCCAAGCTCGCCAAAAGCATTGTGTCATTTTCTTAATCATTAGCCAACGATTACGCGGACTAATGTTTTCAGACAAAGGTTCCTCAGGTAAAGAAACTAGAGGACCTCCAGTTAAAAAGTGTCCCGGTGTTAATACGTCAGACTCTTGGGGGTCTGAAGATGAGTTACAAAGAGGGCGTGAATTTAACACGGCTTCTATTTTAGTTAAAATAGTAAAGAATTCCTCAAGAGTGAGGACTTGAGTACCTACAACTCGCTTGAGGTGGTATTTAGTTGATTTTATACCGCTTTCAAAAATACCGCCGAAATGCGGAGCACCGGGAGGGTTAAACTTCCAAACGATTTGACGATTGGCTAAGCCATCGGATATGGCATCTTTGTGCTTGTAAAGTTCGTCTACGATCTCTTTAAGACATTTATTAGCGCCTACGAAATTTGTACCGCAGTCTGTTAGAATACTACGGCATAAACCGCGACGAGATACAAATCTATCTAACGCCGCAAGGAAAGCGTCCGAGCTTAATTCCGTGACAGCTTCTAGGTGAACTGCCTTTGTGCTTAGGCACACGAATAAGCATAAGTATGCCTTATAAGTTTTAGCGCCACGGCGACGACTCTCTTTAATGATAAAAGGCCCACCGAAGTCAATTCCTGTTGATTGAAAACATCGGGACGGTTGAAGTCGCGCAGCGGGTAATTTTCCCATAATAGGCTGATTCGAAACCGGGTTAACCTTGAAACATCGAACGCATTTCGAAAGAATAGAACGGATAAGGAGTCTCAGTCCGGTTATCCAAAATTTACGTTGAATTAAAGATTGCAATGTCCTAGGACCGCAATGAAGATATTTTAAATGAAAATGCTGAACTATCATTTTGGACAGCTCGCAATTTTTAGGCAATAGGAGTGGGTGCAACGTAGAGGGGAGTAAGTTAGCCTCATCGATACGTCCCCCCACTCGCAACAAACCTTCCTCGTCTATAAAGGGAGAAAGCCTTTGAATAGATTTGGAACATTGTTGCTTACTACGCACTTGGTTGATATCTGTAGACATATACTGAATTTGAGTAAACTTAACTAAAGTTTTAATCGACTTATCAAGCTCAGTGCTAGTAAGAGGAGAGGTGTCCCAATTTTGCTTGGGACGTCTTAAATTTGAAATAATGCGAAACCACCAGGCTAAGGTTCTTTGAAGTTTAGTGAAATTGGAATGTCTAGAAACTAAAATAGAAATTACATCTTGAACTTGACGAGAATGTAAATTTTCTGTAACGCGAGGTTTCAATTCTGGTAACTCGTCTCTTGGAACCAAAGATTGCTTGGAAGGCCAAGTACTAGGTGGAGCTTGCAACCAGGAAGGTCCGTGCCACCAGAGCGGGTGATCTATTAGTTCTGAACAAGAAACACCGCGACTGCAACAATCAGCTGGATTATCATTGGTAGAAACGTGAAACCATTGTTCAGGAGCGATCAAGTCAGTTGCCTGAACTACGCGATTAGCTACATACATTTTAAGCAAATGGGGTGAGGTATTTAACCACGACAGAGTAGTAGTGCTATCGGAATAAGCACGTACAGAAACTATATTAATTTTATCTTTTAAAAGATTAAACATGTGAGACAGTACTCGTGCTAGAAGCACAGCAGCGCTTAGCTCGAGTCTATTAACTGTGGTCGGCTTTAAAGGAGCCACTTTAGACTTTCCTATCAAGAGGTGCGATGCAATGGTAGTTGCATTTGTGACAACACAAAGATACGCACAACACCCATATCCTTTTAAAGAACCATCGCAAAATCCTACTAAATGAATTTCAATAGGATCTGGGGGAATCACTAGCCGCGGCAAATTTACATGCTGTAAGTCAGATAAAGTCGCGGCAATTAAGTGCCATTGTTTGGCTAAATGTTGAGGAATAGCAGCATCCCAAGATAAATTTAAACGCCACATCTCTTGTAGTAAGGATTTTGCAGCAAAAACTACTGGACAAATCCAACCCAAAGGGTCAAAAATACGAGCTACGATTGAAAGAATAGATCGCTTAGTGTATTGAACATCAAACGAATCTGAAAATTTATAAGAAAAATTGTCGTTAGATGGATTCCACCGAATACCTAAAATTTTGAGAAACTCATCTCCTGATTCATCAAAGGATTTGGAAGTTTGACAATGCTCTGGAGGAACATCAGACAAAAGACTAGGAGTATTTGTACTCCATTTACGAAGTTCGAAACAACCTTTGGCTAACAAAGATGTCAAATCAGCCTTCAGCTGCTTGGCTTCGGCTAACGTGGAACATCCTGTAGTGACGTCATCCATGAATGTCTCTTCTATCAGGACTTGAGCCGCACGACTCGAATACTCCGAGCCATGATCCTCGGCAAGTTGACGAAGAGTGCGGATAGCTAAATAAGGAGAACTGCTTACTCCGTACGTAACTGTATTTAGCTCGTATTCTACGAGCGCTTCTGTAGGACCGTCTCGCCATAAAATGTGTTGATAGCACCTTTCTTCTGGTCTTATCAGAATTTGCCGGTACATTTTACAAATGTCAGCAGTAAAAACTATTCGATGAAGACGAAACTTAGTAACTAAATCGACTATGTCGGTTTGAAGTTTGGGTCCTACATGAACAATGTTGTTCAAGGAACAATTATTAGTAGTACGACTACTCGCGTCGAAAACTACACGTAAACGAGATGAAACACTGTCTGGACGCACGACGCAGTGATGCGGAATAAGGTAACGTTCAGTAGACAAAGAATCAACAGGCTGCATATGTCCTAGGTCTTTGTACTGTTTCATAAAATCCTGATATTCCGTTTTCAACTCAGGTTGCTTACACAAACGTTTTTCTAAGTTAAGAAAACGATTGAAAGCGTGATTATAAGAATCACCAAGCGGAGGAGATTCGTCCTTTAACATTAAAGGAACTACATACCGACCTTCGGAAGTGCGGTACATACCGGATTTAAATTTGTTTTCACAAATTTCGTCTTCGGGGCCGGAAATTTTACATTTCGGCGGCTCCTCAGACTCCCAGAACCGTTGAACGATATCATCGAGCGCACTTGAAGACGCGATGAGTGACGTAACGGGTTGTTCCGGGGTGCGAATTGACGTGTTATGAAGAAACTGACCAGTTATCACCCAGCCGAACACACTAGACAAGGCGCAAGGTAATCCGGGACCGGGAGTGTAACGTGATCCAGTATAAATCTGGTCAAAACACTCGACTCCTAATAAAAGATCGATCGGACCCGATTTATAAAAATCGCAGTCGGCGAGATCTAAATGTGCAAAATGTTCCTTGACGTGCATCGGAAGCGATGACGAAGGCATCATTGAAGTAATTTTAGGTAAAACTACTAATGATAAATCAAATTGTGGCGATTTACTCGTACGAGGTATAATCGAGCCAACAGTGTAACCTTTTACGTTACAAACGGAATTTTGACCGAGCCCTGATACGCTCAGATTACATTTTTTAATGCGTAAACCTAATCTACGAGCGCACTCATTAGTAATAAAAGAATCCATCGACCCGCTATCAATAAGCGCGCGAACATATTGCGCGGAACCGTCCGCGTGACGTAAGCGCACAATCGCGGTACCTAACAACTTAGTACTCGCGGCGGGATCAGCTGCAGTCCTAAAAGTATGCGCTGTGATTGAACTCGCAGTCTCAGACGCGTTTGAACCACTCGATTGGGATGGTAAACTGTTAACTTCGACATGCAACATCGTATTATGCCTTTTATTACAAATGAAGCAAGAGGACTTCGATTTACAGTTCTTATAATCGTGATCAGGACGCAAACAGTTGATACATAATTTTAAATCTTGAACTAATTTTTTGCGTTGATCAATAGTCATTGAGTGCATCTTACCGCATCTATAAACTGAATGGTTCTCATTACAACAAACGCACGTAATGTTAATCGACTTATTATTTGAAACTGTCGAAACTTGTTTACTATTTGAGGAAATTAGAGTTGTTCTATTTTGAACCTTATTTGTACGTACGTTAGGTTTATTATTACTTGAAGGGTTAAATAACGACGGTGGTTGACTAACTTCCAACACTTTTATATAATTTTGTAAATAAGAAAGAAACTTGTTGAATGTAGGAATTTCATCCTTATTTTCTAACTCGAACCGTCGCCTAGTTTCAAGGTCAAGCGGTCGGGACGCAATATAAAATAAAATAAATTCGCTTAAATCGGTAATGTTCAGTGCGCGGAGTGCATTGACACATTCATACAAAGTATTTGTTAATTCTGATAAATTAGCTAAGGATGGTTTTTGAATCGGAGTTAATTTAAATATCTTTTCTAAATATGTTGTCGCGAGAATACGCTCGCTGTCAAACCTTTCGAGTAAACTATTGTAAACAACTGCATAATTAGCTGAAGTAATGGGAACACCTTTAGTAAGCGACAAGGCACTACCCGACAGACACGGGATTAAATAATGGAATTTTTCTATGTCTGATAATGAAGTGTTATTATGAACAAGTGGCTCATAACTATCCTTAAAAGTCTGCCAATTCTCGATGTGACCATCAAACTTCGGAATTTGTAACTTAGGTAACTTTACGGCAGTGATAGAAGACTGCTTATTAATTTGACAACGTTCTATTGACTCGCAAGTACTTGAGGCGAGTGAATCGGCGAACTCAACGGCCGCGTAATACAATTCGTCAAACGACAACAAAGCAAGATTATCAATTGCATGTTTAGGATGAATTTGCAATTGCAGTTTATTAATTTCCTTACACAATTCAACATAAGTTTCACGAATTCTTTCGATCGACTTGTACCTAGCTTTAAAAGTTGATACTTTTGTTTTATTTTCTTTACAACTTTTAATTAGATCGTAAATAATTTGCATATTTTTGAAAGCATATTCGCGTTCTTTTATGAGCGATTGTAATTCAACTTCCATTTTGCTCGAAGATTACCTACTAGTTTAAACAATTATCTGAACAAAAATAGCTGCTAACTATAAGTAGATACCTATATGTAGGTACGTAGGTATTTATATCTCCGATCTGCCAATAACAAGTTGATAGTTATTATGTTTTGAACAAGTAGATAATTACTTGTAAAACAAATAGAAATATGTATTTAGAATATACGCGAAATATGACTTGGGGTTTTATTGTAAGCAAGTAAGTAGGTACCTATATAGGTTTGTTTACAATTTTAAGAGAATGTTTCGAGCATAGCCACCAACTACGAACTCCTATAGGTACCAGCGGTGAGTGCAACAACTGTTAGACTGTTGAAATACAGTAACAGGATTGGAATAACATTCACCTACGATGTAGGTATTATAATTTATTAGGAAGTTTTGCGAGTTGAATGGATGACTCGAATAAGAATTATTTTACTTTAATAAAAATAAGTAGGTAGACGCTTTTACTCGTTCGCTTCGTTGAGCGGGAACGAAATACGAATATGGCGTCGATACAACTACTTTATGAATATGACGCGCAAATGGCGGCTAAAAACTTTTCTTCAAATTACAAAAATTGGAATGATTTTACATGAAATATGTAAAAATGAATGTTTTATACTGGAATATTTGACTTTTAGCAAAGAAATATCAGTATTTTACGAGATTTAGTGAGAAATACTTTCCTCACAGGAGGCACCAAATTAAAATGGAGGGGACCCAGGAAATGTTATTGCACTCCTCGCTGAATACCCCTTTGAAACCCTGTGACCTCCGTGGGTCTAAAAGACGGACACTCACCTGGAAAGACTGGAGTGGACAGGTAGGGAACTTCACCAACGACGGGGCACGTTGCCGGCCGGCCAGCGGAGCACTCACTAACAGCTGCACTTCTTTCTTCAGGCACTGATCAGTCTTTGATAAACCCGGCACACAGGGGTTAGGAATATTGTCTTTTTGAGTGCACTTAACAGATTGGTGTCGCTAATTCATAATTTTAACGCAGAGATATGTACGGCTCGCGTCCGCGCGGTTTTTGTGTTGCAAGTGAACAAGAGAGTGAGCGAACGTTCAGTTGTCGTTCGCGTGCGAATGAAGTAGAAACCCGTCGTGGCGCGTAATTTGAATTTGGAATCATTCAGGAAAAAGGATAGTGGGAAGGAATGGCTTATGTCCGTACACACGACCTCCGGCTTAGCTGTCAGGGTCTCTAACCACTAGACTAACAGACCTGTCGTCAAGTTGTAGTAACTAGTATTTTCTCTTCATTATTGGCATAATAGTATTTAATTACTACAAATAATATAATAACCATACGGACTGAATATTACTAAATCGAAAACCTAACTACTATATTATTTGTTGAACTCATCGTAGTTAAGATAATAGTTGCATTATATTCGTTGAATGAAATATAACAATAAATATATTTAGAGTATCTACAAATATAACAGTTCGTTATTTAAAGTACCTATAGTATGTATTTATGTGTTTAATTTATGAATCTTTACGAAATAAATGATGTTTATTCTTTATCTTAGTGAGCGTTTAATTTATCAGACCCCATACTTCACTGTAACAACCAAGCTCTAGGCTAGTTTTAAAGATAAAGATAGTTTATTTGCAAATAAGTATGGGTAATACAATAACATGTGGTTTTTAGTTAAGCTCGTAACCGTAGCATGTATCCCGTACCGTTCTGCCCGCAACACGTGGCCTGTGGCTGTAGCAATCATTCATTCATAATTCGAGGACCATCGTAGGCCTACAACTCGTAAGTTCGCCATAGAAAATAAACTTAAGGCGCCGCAGTAAGGTGCCGTGATAACTCATGGTAAAGTGGTTAAGAGACCGCCCCTTAGGCACCAGACTTCAGGTTCTAAAACCCGGTAAGTACTACTGTGGCTCGTTTCAATCTTTCAATACTTTCTAAGTATTAGGTATATAGTGTAGTCAGTAAAGTAAAATATAATGGCGATAGCTGGACTTATTTAATAGATAAATATAAGTCTGAAATCGCTTATCCGCCTTCAGCAGAGGTCGGCAACCTTTTGAGTTGGAAGAGACAAAAATATGAATAACAAAACAAATTTTTTAAAGAGCCACATAACTTTTTCTTGGCTACTATTCTAGTACTTCGTATGGGACTAAAGAGCCGTAGCTTCACATCCAAAGAGCCGCATGTGGCTCGCGAGCCGCAGGTTGCCGACGACTAACTGGATAATACTCTTCTCTGTGTCAGAAGAGGCCTTTGCTCTGCAGTGGAACTGTAATATTGGCTCTTATTATTATTCTTATATCCCAGAGGTCCACTTGGAGACAAGACGACCTTCTGGCTAATGGATAACTATTTTAAATACCTATACCTACCTGTACATTCATTAGTCTTTGATAAAAACAATAGTCTACGAGGCACTTAATCACCTACCGAACAACAATGTACCAGCTCTTATCTGGGGAAGCGCATGTTTTCGAGTTTTAAGTTAAATTGTTGGGCTCCCAACGAAGTGGGCACGGGCCAGCTAGCATAATTTATAAAAACATACATATTATAGATAAATAACACCCATACACAAACACAACAATTAGCAATCATGTTCATCACACAAAATTTGTCCTGGGTGGAAATTGAACCCACGACCTCCGGCTAAGCTGTCAGGGTCTCTAACCACTAGACTAACAGACCTGTCAAGTTGTAGTTACGTACGGGCGTGGAAGGATGGCGGCGCCCGCGCTCGTGGTGGGAGGCCGGAGGTCGTGACAATTTCTCTTCATTATTTGCATAATAGTATTTAATTACTACAAATAATATTATAACCATACGGACTGAATATTACTAAATCGAAAACCTAATTACTATATTATTTGTTGAACTCATCGTAGTTTAGATAAAATAGTTGCATTATACTTATTTGCTAGATAAAATATAACAATAAATATATTAGAGTATCTACAAATATAACAGTTCGTTATTTAAAATACCTATAGTATGTATTTATGTGTTTAATTTATGAATCTTTACAAAATAAATGATTTTTATTCTTAATCTTAGTAAGCGTTTAATTTATCAGACCCCATACTTCACTGTAACAACCAAGCTCTAGGCTAGTTTTAAGCTCGTAACCGGAGCATGTATCCCGTACCGTTCTTCCCGCAACACGTGGCCTGTAGCATTTCATTCGTTTATAATTTGAGGACCGTAGCCCTAGTCTTTTCTATGGCGTACTTACGGGTTGTGGGCCCGTAGGCCGTATCCACTTAAGGCGCCGTAGTAAGGTGCCGTGATAACTCATGGTGCAGTGGTTAAGAGACCGCCCCTTAGGCACCAGACTTCAGGTTCTAAAACCCGGTAAGTACTATTGTGGCTCGTTTCAATACTTTCTAAGGATTAGGTATAAAGTGTAGTCAGTAAAGTAAAGTATAATGGCGATAGCTGGACTTATTTAATAGATAAATATAAGTCTGAAATCGCTTATCCGCCTTGAGCAGAGGTCGGCAACCTTTTGAGTTGGAAGAGTCAAAAATATGAATTAACAAAACAATTTTTTTTTTTATAGAGACACATAATTTTTTCTTGCCTATTATTCTAGTACTTCGTATGGGACTAAAGAGCCGTAGTAGCTTCACATCCAAAGAGCCGCAGGTTGCCGACGACTGACTGGGATAATACTCGTGCCTTCTCTGTGCCAGAAGGGGCCTTTGCTCTGCAGTGAAACAATTGGCTCGTATTACCTATTGTTCTTATAACCCAGAGGTCCACTTGGAGACAAGACGACCTTCTGGCTAATGAATAACTATTATAAATACCTACCTACCTGACAATTCATTAGTCTTTGATAAAAACAATAGTCTACGAGACACTTAATCACCTACCGAACAACAATGTACCAGCTCTTATCATTTATATAATTTGATATCAGTATTATCAATGTTTTTCCACATTCAGTGTAAGTACAGCGACGAATCAAAATGTCACTAGCGTGGGTTTTCGGTTTAGCTGTTATTTTGTTTATTTATTCTAGACTTAGAAAGAACCCGAAACCTATTCTTGGTATATACTCGGTGCCTGGGAAGTGGTATTATATTAAATATGTCGCGTTCGCTATCCTGTATTATGTCAGAAAGGTAAGTGGAAGTATCCAGTTTAATCTTAATTTGTTGTTACCCGGGATTGGTGACCGGTTTTTATCGGAGCTATATATTATGTAGCAGTTACTTTTAATTGTTATTTGTGCTTTATCTGATTTATCAGTGTGTTATTTTTTATGGAATACTGAAGAGTACATAAAAATGCTATCTATTTTTAGAAATTTAGGGTGTGCCTTTTTGACACGACATGGAAATGAAAGTTGCTTTCTTCCTATCGATGTCTTCTAATTGCAGTGCAATAAAAGGTCCCAACTAGTTTTTGTTTTGTTATTTTTACGAAGACAAGTTTAAAGGCGCCAGATGAGGTTCGGGGCGTTATTATCATCTAACAATAGTAATTGTCTACAATACGTAGTATCACCCCTCGTGTGGCTATATGTAATGTCTCAACTTTAACCGCTTTATTACAAAACCCCATCTAATAGGTTCAGGGATCAAAAAGCTTTTACAAAATAAAACCTTTTTTCAAAATGAAGTTTATCTCTTAGTCTTGGATTGTCTATAGTAACAATGATAATCCGCTAAAAGGTTTTAATACAACCTTATGAATGAATCAATCGATATACGTTTTTCTTGACACCTTAGGGTGTTCCAATTTACAGAGTTAATTCATTCCATCTAATATAGCATACAAAACGTAAGAAGTTTTATTATTTTATTTCCGTAGCTATGTCTGGACACATGTCATTAAACCTTAAAATTAATATAACAAGATATTATTTTATTATTTGTTTGTTTTACATAATTATTTAAAATAATAAAAATCGATTATAGGTCTGATAGGCAGTCACGTAAAACGCTGGTATTCAGCTGAATCGTGTTTCGATTAATACATTGGCCATTATTTACTTTATTTACATTTCTTTTCTCTTTGACATTTCAATTATTATTTTGACATTTATGTGTACTTTTTAAAGTATATAATCTTTTTTATGTATTTCTATTTGACATTGATGTGTACTTTTTAAAATATATAATCTTTTTTTTTATGTATTACTATTTGACATTGATTTGTACTTTTTAAAGTATTGTGTATGTTTTTGTGACATTTTTTTTGTGAATGTGAGGACTATAGAAGTCGTTGGTTTTTTTTTTAAATATGCGGTCTGACGGTTTGAGTATTTAATGCGGCCTACCCAAATGTCCTTACTTTGGTACTGTTCGTCAAGACGTTGGGCTCCTTAGTTTTTAGTTGAGCTAAACGATTACTGACAAATGCTTGGTATACCGCCGTTTACCCGAATTTTATTTGCCCTAATTTCATTTGCCATAATAGTCAACAGCCATAATATCATACGACATAATACTCATTTGCCCTACTCTCATTTGCCATAATAGTCACGTGCCAGAATCATTGTTTCCCATAAAGTCACTTACCATAACATCATTTGCCATAATCATTGTAAGCCATAATTATCACATGTCCTAATTATCACATGCCATAATTATGATATGCCATAACATAATTTGCCATCGACATCGGGTGTATAACGGTTGTTTATATCAAGAGAAATTGGATGCAATTGGGACTTTAGGGCACCCCGACTCGGACAGGTTAGGTTAGAAGGGGATGGCGGGGTCGTGTGAGCGAGCGAAGCGAGCGAATAGACCCCGCCATCCCCTTCGTGGTTATTTTTTTATAAACCACACAGAAGTAGGAGCCCCGCGAAGCGGGGCTCCGTCGACCTAGCCCACCATCAACCATGCACAGAAAAAAAAACCATTACGGGGCTTAAATATTTGTCTAATACTTGTTATGCCATTTAAATATTATGCCATTTAAATATTATGTCTAATAATTATTATGGCACATAAAATTATGGCAAACAATACTTATGGCATTCGTATCTTATGGTATCTAAAATTCGGGCAATTAAAAGTATGTCATATGTCTTTTAGGGCAAATGAAACATTCGGGCAAATGAAATTCGGGTAAATGAAATTCGGGAAAATGATGATTATGGCATATAATCTTCGGGCAAACAATAGACAACCCAAATGCTTGCACTGTCTGGACAGGTCCACTCAAATCTGTGTCCTTCTCTCATCAAGAGAGTGCCTCAGACATTAACCTCCATGGTTCTCGCACATTTTTGACCAATACGTTTGTATGGACTTTAAAAGAGACTTTGACCTCTGAGTTTGTTTCGGATGTTTCTTCTCAGAGCAGTCCAGCTACGAAACACCGGCCCCATCGTTCGCTTAAAATAAATAAAAAAACAAAATATTGACGTGTAAAAGTGTTATAGATATAACCTATTTACAAAATAAATATGATTTTATGATTTTGATTTTTTATGATTTTAATCTGGTTGGGCTGGAAGCCGACTCCAACATAGTTGGGAAAAGGCTAAGGAAATGATAGTGACATTTAAAACCTTTTTTTTATACCAGTGTTTTACGTGAGGCGACTGCCTATCAGACCTTCACAACCCATGGGCGACACGATACCCTTTGGTTAGACTATGGTCAGACTGGTCAGACTTTCTAGTTTACCCGTAACGACTGTCAAAGTGCTATACGTATGACAACCAGGACAAAGGCTTAACATGGATGTCGGTGATGTCCAAGATAAAGTTTAGAAACTATATAATTATGAATTGAACAAGTCACATTGTTACTTGCCCGGATTCGAACCCACAACATCTTACACGAGAGGCTTGCGCCTTATCCTCTAGGCCATCACGAGTCACGACCACCCAAAGTATTAAATGTAAAGGTTTAAAAACAAGCAAAGTAGAGAATAGCCGAGTTTTTTAAAGATTTGTAACACCAGTGCGAAACTAGGGCAGACCGCTAGTTCTCTACAATATACTTGAATATAACGGTTTATTAGTCTAGGAAGCCGCGAACGTTAACTATAGGTACCTAAGTGAAAATTAATATCCAGCTGCACTAACATTGCCGTGATTAAATACTTTGCGGTTGATATCAGTAGCTTCATTATTATCAGCATTGCGAGAGCTCAGCAACACAGGTGTGTGATAAGCTGGTTTGATACTTATTAATTCAAAATATTTAAAAATCACGCACTGTCCATGCCGTTCTCTAATTAATGGCAGTCATCAATTTTATTATCTAGAAGTACTTAGTAGAAGCGGCCATGCTGAGATGGGAAAACTGTTTGTTGTCAAATAACCAAATGAAGTCGAACCAAGCCGAATAACGTTTACCCTTAGAATAATAGCGTTAACGTTATTTAATAACGTTAACGCTTTTGTTAATAATAACGGTTATTATTTATTTTTATTTTATTTAATACTTAGTACGTAGTGTCGAACTGCCCCACTCCTACACACACTATTTAACATACTCGGTATATGTTATAGATGTAAAATCATAAGCCTACGTATGCAACCGTATCTATCCAGAGAGCCAGCGTTGGACTGTTCCTCTCCCACCAATCCCACAAAAGACTGAGGTTGCTGTGGGTCGGAACTAACATGCCGAGAAAAGAAGCGCACCGTTTCGGTATAATGGCATGAAATCCATCAACCAGCTGTCCTCGGCGAACATCCTGGCAGCGCTGCAAGGGTGCGGTAGACCCAGCAGCAATCAGAATACATTGTTAAGCTTCCATAATATATGTGCATCTGGATTGAGAGCCCAAATTTTAAATGTTCTCAAAAGAAAATAAGATTTACAAGGCTTTTAGTTAAAAATTAGTAAAACTTGGGGCAATATGCCATGAATTTCTTAAACGTGAAATAAAGCTGTTATGATGAAATAACTAGAGCTCTCAATCCAGACACCTGCATAAAGTGGCATAGCCTGAATCTCAAAAAGTACTGCCTCTGGGCTCATAATTTTTATTTAAGGATTTAGTTTAGAATTTCTTACAACTTTTAAGAAATTTCCAAATATGTAGAATACTATATTACAGAGTTATAGCGGTATATCTAGGGCCCTCAGTTCATAAATGTTTGTACTGAGGAATCATCAAACTAATGGATTTATTCAAAGAAATACTTAAATGCGACCGTTATATATTTTACTTAAACGCGTCTGTAAATTAGTAAAAAAGAAATAATGGCAAAAAAGTTAATAGTTAAACTGTAAATTGAGATTGAATTTTCCTAAAACGTCTGAATTGAGGGCCCAATATTTTTGGCAGTATTGACTAGAATAAGCCTTCTACACTATCTCACATAGGGGTGAGTATTTTAACTAATTCTTAATTAAAATCTAGCAAAGCGTCCATTACTCTAAATTTCATACTTTTAGAGATAATTGAATAATATTTTTTTATAGGAGAAAAATCTGTAGGGTGACCATAATGTTCC
This sequence comes from Athetis lepigone, assembly GCA_033675125.1. NCBI lineage: Eukaryota > Metazoa > Arthropoda > Insecta > Lepidoptera > Noctuidae > Athetis > Athetis lepigone. The sequence continues at coordinate 2,494,366 of CM066215.1, read as the reverse complement.
ATGTAAGTATAAATGTTCTTGTAGTATCTTGTAATGCGCAGATGGAGAATTATAATTTTATTCGACTAGTTTTGCTGTGCCAGCACCTACATATCGTGAAACAATAAAATAAAAAACGTATCAATAACCAATAAAATATTAGACGTAGGTATTTGAATTCACAAAAATATTAGTAAATATATATATTTAACAATATTAGCTTCAATAGGCTTTATATACCTAAAATGAAACAAAGCAATAGGCCAGTAGCATGTAATATGTTATGTAGTATGGACTATCTGTAGGTACCATCAGAGAAACCGTAGGTAATCAAACAAATTTTAATGATTTTGAACTTACCTATTTTGTACCTAAACTAAAACGACACGTAATTTATAACTAGTCTGTGATGCTTATGATAAAAAGAAAATTTACTTAGGTAATCAACACAAATAATTAACTAAATAAAACATGATCATAATAACAATACGAAAAAAGGCGATAGCCCTACACGAATCTTTCTTCTTTAAAATTAGTATCAGCCAAAACAAAATTTAAAAAGTTTAAAAAAATAATAAAAAAAATTAAAATCATTAAAATTTTAAATGTTGTAGAAAGTAGTTTGTTCTTCAATCCATTTAAATTTCATTTGGATACATCAATCGGTGTTCAAGAAAACCTTAATTATATCTTATGGCCCTGGTAACATATCTCCTGTAATCGCTTCCGACAGTTCAAGCAACAACTATTCGGACGTTTAAGAAACAGCTTGTGTGAGGGTACATGCAGATTAGTCTCAAAAAGTAACAAAACTATATCTACCCTACAGAATTTTCTCCTATAAAAAAATATTATTCAATTATCTCAAAAAGTATGAAATTTAGAGTAATGGACGCTTTGCTAGATTTTAATTAAGAATTAGTTAAAATACTTACCCTTATGTGAGATAGTGTAGAAGGCTTATCCTAGTCAATGCTGCCAAAAATATTGGGCCCTCAGTTCAGACGTTTTAGGAAAATTCAATCTCCATTTACAGTGTAACTATTAACTTTTTTGTCATTATTTCTTTTTTACTAATTTACAGACGCGTTTAAGTAAAACATATAACGGTCGCATTTAAGTATTTTTTTGAATAAATCCATTAGTTTGATGATTCCTCAGTACAAACATTTATGAACTGAGGGCCCTAGATATACCGCTATAACTCTGTAATATAGTATTCTACATATTTGGGAATTTCTTAAAAGTTGTAAGAAATTCTTAACTAAATCCTTAAATAAAAATTATGAGCCCAGAGGCAGTACTTTCTGAGATTCAGGCTATGCCACTTTATGCAGGCGTCTGGATTGAGAGCCCTAGTTATTTCATCATAAAAGCTTTATTTCACGTTTAAGAAATTCATGGCCTATTGCCCTAAGTTTTACTAAATTTTAACTAAATGCCCTGTAAATCTTATTTTCTTTTGAGAATATTCAAAATTTGGGCTCTCAATCCAGATGCACATCCATAATATGGGCCTGGCCTTTGAGTTGCTCTATTTGAGTGTGGCAATATATTATTTTTTTTTTCATTTCTTATTTCACATATCATATTCTTTTTTTTAATTTTTAAGATTTTTATTTATTATTATTAGTATATAATTCTAATACCTTGCGTGGTTGCCCGTAATGTCACTTTAGAACCTACCAGAATACTGCGACTTTCTGACGCAGCTTCATGCTGCGGCAGAGCCTTTTCTGGCCTCGCACAGGCTATATAATATTGTACGATTTGTTCGTCGATTGTTATTGTAGCTTGTTGCTAATAAAACCGCTATCTTATTCCAGTACACGAGTAGACATACCGCGGCTGGCCCCGGAGGGCGGGCGGGGCAGGGTGTGAAGGCAATTGCAGACCCAGCACTTATGGAAAGAGCGCAGCCGCTGAGCAGTCATGCCAAGGTACCTCATAACGTATTGCTATCTATTTAATAGTTTTGCTATGTCATTTCTTACTCTTAAGGTGAACGCAAACTTGGCCGCACCGCACGCGCCGCAGTCCCCGCAGTCATCGCATTTTCTTTGTTGTCGTTTCAGGGTCTGCGGCAACTGCGACGCGGGTAGGTGTGCGAGGTGGCATAGAACTTCATATAAAGAATTCGAATGCGAAGACTGCGGCGCGTGCGGTGCGGCCAAGTCTGCGTTCATCTTTAGGCTGTTCTTTTCTGATTAATTTCGTTGCGGAATCCGAGACCACTGCCGTTTCTTCGGGAGTCAGCGCGCACTTTTCTGGCGAACTCTGCACTGATTCTGGCTTTTAGGAGTTGCAGTGGTTGCAAATGGTGTGGCGGGATAGTCCCAAAAAAAGCTTAAAGTTATACAGCTCTATCATTACTTATTCTGTGGCTATATCTCTACAGATTTAAATAGCGCCAACCAACATGATAAGATCTACCGGACAATTAAATGTAACGTAAAAGCTCCTATTAACGACCCCCTAAAATGTGACTCTATTACCGACCTAATTTTTAATCACTCATATTATACATAATATAGGGTTCCAGAAAAGTCATACCTTAAAAAATCGTTACATAATTTTGTTGGATAGCAAAAAGAGCAAAGTTTGTGTGTTTAAATAGCGAGTAAAAGAAATAATTGGTCAATAATTGGGACGCGCCCGAAACGGACGCAACCCAAGTAACACATCAAAGCATTATAACGGCCGACTTACGGCATTTTTGTATCGTTTTCGCATGTTGATTTAGTTCCATAGTAGCATTACAAACGTTTATACGGCTACTGTAATGCTTATTTGGGCACAAATTATACGGCTTTAGATCCTTAATATGTTCACAATAGTTGTTTAATCGCATTACAGGCGCATAATTTTAGCATTATTGTAGTCAAATAAAGTACCAGTTGCATTAAAGAAGCATTATTGTGGTCAAAGGAAGTACCAGTTGCATTAAAGAAACATTATTACGGTCAACGAAGTTGCCAATCGCATTACAGAAGCATTACACTAGCAATGACATTGATAGTGAAGATGCTAATTACATTACAAAAGCATTATACCAGCATTAGAATGTAGTAAAAGAATGATTGGAGCTACATAAGGCTTCACAGTTAGAACTGAAATAAACCCTACATCATTGCAAAAACGTATCTAATGCCACGGTACTAATTGTTATAATACTCTGAACGTCCCGGCGTCGTTGCAATTTATCAACTTTGGCTCGCAATATAATATGAACGAAGACGTCAAAACTCAGTGCGTGACACCATTTTTAAAACAAAATTTATAATACTGGGTTAGGTTTAGACTCTTTTTTTTCATACCTTCAAATATTACTGCGCAATGTAGTTTACTGTAAATATCTATATAAGTTTTTTTGAAAATTTTCACGCGCCTGTGATATTTTGTGATTTTGATATAAAATGTTATTGTGTGAAATAACCAAAACAATTTTGTGTTTGTAGTATAGAACGAATTTTGCATAATTAACATAACAGTATTGGTTGGGAAGTATTGGACTAAGTTAATTATTATTATATAGGTCTATTACTTTTATAAATGGGTTAGAAGGATAATGTTTTTAGGTTATAAAATATTTACAAAATGGTGGCAGTCTATAGCATCCCGGTGAGCGTTTAAAAAGGCTACTTAATGCCGCCAGCAGTATAAATACTCACACATGTACAATTATTAAGGCCAGAGGCCAGAGAGAAGACTTTTGATGAACCACTGTAGTGCCATTGACTATAAAGTAGTTCTATATGAGTTCACCGATATACCAGTAGACTTGATGTAGACTGAATTGGTGCCATTACTTGAACGGAATTTTGGGGATCTTTGAGCAAAACAATAAAACCCATTTCAGAATTTTTGTACAACTTAAATCCGTATGGATGGATATTGAAGATAATATATTTTTCAATATCCAAAGTTAGGTATAAAAACACACAAACATAACAGAATACAGATATAATTATTCACCCTGTAGATTTGTGACAAATCTCAATAACTTAGGCCTCATCAGTTGATCGGCAATGTCATGTAGCAAAAGTAAAGAAAAATCTCCGAAATCCGGGTAGTTATTTTTTTTTTTTCAAATATTGTTGATGAATGGTGTCCATTTTACGGAACCCTTGTTGCGCGAGTCCGACTTGCACTTGACCAGCTTCATTATAAACGTATGCTAAACACACGGTTACGCAATACACACAGATAACGACAAATAGTTTTAAGAATGCAGTAAATTGAATGTATATGCAGCTTTACACATTTCAATAACTCACTTGTATTTGTTTAAAGAGCTGTTAGCAGTACAACAGCACTCAGTTGATCCTTAAAAATACAAGCATCACATAGGTTTACATTCATGCTGTTCAGCAGCACTAGGCTTTTACTTAGCACTTAGATGTGCTATTACACAACAAAGGGCACTAAATACAGCTCTAAGCCGTTTAACGAATTTTGGTGCATTATAATGATACAAGTTTATGCTATTAACCAGTATTAGGCATTATCTTACTACTTTAAAATGCTACTGTAGACCCTAAGGCACTAAAAACAGCTAAAAGTTGTATAGAGGATTTTCGTGGCATTAAAATGGTTCATAATTATGCTATTAAACAACATTGAGCATTTATTTACTACTTAAAAATGCTACTGTAAATCCAAATGCACTAAAAACAGCTGAAAGCTGTACAACAGCATTGTGATTTGCTGCACTGAAACTAAAGGCTTCACAAAAGCATTTTGATATACCATTATCCAACCGTTATACAGTATAAAGCATCTAAACGGTTTTGAAATGCCAATATAAAGCGTCAAGATGCTCGGTGAACTTATATAAAAGTTTATACGGGCCTTAAGTTTTACATAAGTTTAATTTTCGTTTGTTAAAATGCTTTCTGTGTTACTTGGGAAGTTTCATAGTATCGCGCCTCCAGCCACGTAAGTACACCTGAATATTGCTTAAGGAAATTAACACACTAAAAATTGATTACTCTTTTTGCTATCACATTACAACTGTAACGTATATATTCGTCTTTTCAACTAATTCTTAATATAATACTTTTAATTGGTTTTTGTGTTATTAAATCATGTTTTAATTAAAGGCGGTAATAGAATCCAAATTTCAAAACTTGACTCTAATAACGACCCATGGCGTTGTTAAATTTTTTAGATCATTTAGTATTTTAAAATAATATCTATTAAAAAATACCTTATTTGGTAATATTTCTTTCTTGTTCAATTCTTAAAATTATTTTACTTCGTTAGATCTATTAACGACATAGCTATTTCTTAAGGTTTTGTGTGAAACTCGATCTATTTATTGTTATTTTTATTGGTCGCTAATAGAATATTGTAACCTTCATACTTGATTCTATTACCGACTCACAGCCGTGAGGATATTTTTGGTAATATTGAAGTACTTACACAAAAACAAAATGTAAATTTTTGATCAAATCGGCTTATTTCTTGCATACGTGACGTTTTGAGAGATTTTGTCACAGGCCATAATAATTTGCTTTTCTGTTTCATTCATGGCATTATCTATATTTCATAAGTTTTCAAATCTAATAAAAACGGCGGGACGGAAAGGGATCACGTTACTTTTTAAAGCTTCTTACAAATAATTAAATTCTATATCCTTTAAAGTTTGTAGCAGAAAGCAGAAGCGCAAGCAGTAGGGACGCCTCTGATCAACTAGAAGCTGGGCTTATAGCTATAAACGAAGAGACCAGCATTTACGAAGCTTCAAAAACCTATTATTCATAAGGACAACGCTGCGTTACAAGAGAAATCATAACTATTGCCACATTATAATTATATATTATTTATTTGGTTCACCATCGAATATTTACACCAATAATTACTTATAGATCTTTAATAACAATTTTATAACAAAACAATAATGTAACACTTACTTCAAAGTAAACAACACCATAAAAATACCTTAAAACGATTTTTTATTTTATTTTATACTATAGTAGAAGTGACAACTTTGTATGGGTCGGTAAAAGTAGCCGAAAAATCGGTAATAGAATCTTGCCGCATTCATGGGTCGGTAATAGAATCAACTTCTCTTTTGGATTAAATAATTATTTTGTAACTATTGTGTTATTGAATATTGAATTTAAGAACTGAATAACAAATAATACTTCGTAAAGATCAATTATAAATTATAACATCTTTACTAACATAACAGCTTATATCTATTTTTTTAAGTGAATCCTAAGACAGCTAAAACTGGCGGTAATAGGAGCATTTACGTTAAATGTTTTTACTTTCAGGCTTTTGACGCAGTGTTCTTCATATCAGCGAACACAGAGAAGAACGACAAAGGCGTTTATGTGATCGCGGGCATTGAGCGCAGACCTTTGGGCATGTGCAATGGACTCTTTTATATTGGCGTAAGCATATTATTTAAATTTTTATCCTCAATGCACACACAAAAAAATCAAACAATAAAAAAAAACATTATGTACAAAGGAGAGCTTCCCATAAATGAGTTTTCTTCCAGCAAACCACAATAAGATAGCGAGATTTGCTGTGGAGGATAAAATTAAAAGCACGATTAACTTTATCAAACAACATACAACGACGACATGAATGCCTGCCATCCTAGGAGTTTTACACGTGTTAATATACTCTATAACATAGATAAATAAGGCGGGATAATAAGGGAATATAGAATAAGGCGTAACTTTGTGAACCAATTGATTGTAAGCAAGATTCCGCCAGGGCGCCAAAATCAAAATCAAGCCTTGGATGTAAAAAGTAGCACCGCTCACTATGCACAAGAGCGAATTGCATATTTTTTGGGCAGTGGCCTTTAGTATAAAAACGAAAAATATACGAACAGAATTTATAATATTTACATGGACGTGGTAAACGCTACTAATTTTATATTGAAACTAGCTTTTGCCCGCGACTTCGTCTGCGTGGAACAATAGTTCCCGTTCCCAGGGGATCTCCGGGATGAAAACTATCTTATGTCCTTTCTCGGGTTCCAGACTATTTGTACCAAATTTCATTCAAATCGGTACAGTGGTTTAGACGTGAAGAAGAGACAGAGAGACACACAGAGTTACTTTCGCATTTATAATATTAATTTTTATAACTAATGTATGGAAGTATGGATACGTTTTGATTAAAATGTTCTTCATCAGCTTCCCAGCAAAGGCCTGTTATGCAGTAAGAAGTTACCCGATACGGTTCTGTTTTGCGCCCAAATCGGTGAGTTTGGAGCCGAGGGCATTAAGATCACACCTGTAGTCCCCATGGAGAAATGGACCGTTTCTTACAAAGGGCAAATGTGGTAAGCTGCTTTTAGTAACTTCGTGAAAAAAGGTTTGCAATCTTATAAAATCTAATAATAAAATAAGATAGGCAAAAGTTTGACTAAATATTGTTGATGAATCATTTGCTCATACCAAGAATGGTAACATCTAGATTAGGTGGAACTCCCAAGACTAATTTACTATTATCAAAATCTGAAAGTTTTTGAGTATACAAAATAATCTATTAAATTCGTCACTCCTATCAAATGTTTGTGCAGGTATGAAGTGGCACAAATAAAATGCGATGTAAGTTGAATTTAAACTTGTAATAATGGAAGTTTTACATGGGTGTGACGGCGTCAGCTTATTATGTATAACAATGCAATGTTCACTTTGCGATGTCTCTCGTTGTAATGGCGGATTGGCGGCGCGGGCGCAGTGCCGCGCCCTACCGTCTTGAAGTATGCGCGGGCGAACTTCACTCCGCTCGTTCGCCCACAGATTATTAAATATGCTTATAAATTGTTAACATCGTTAACATCCTCGGCCCCGTTGGAAGCCGTGCTTTCAACCACTGGAACGTCCACCGGCAGGATGCAGACTTTATTTAAAGCTCGACGGACGCTTCCCTTATTGGTAATGATGTCTGCTACTCTGCATAAACCGTCTGGACCGACATAGGTTTTCTCCACTCTGCCCATAATCTACTTCATTGGAGGCAGGTGATCATCCTTGATTATGACGACATCACCAATCTTGACAGGTTGACCACTGGATCGACGCCATTTGACTCGCTGTTGGAGCTCGGAGAGAAATTCTTGCGACCATCTCTTCCAAAAATGTTGCCTCAGTCTTTCCAAGTGCTGATAGCGATTGATTGTCAATTTTTCTACATTTGGTGATGCTAGTGACGTCAACGGACGCCCGATAAGGAAGTGGCCCGGCGTTAATGGGTTAAAATCGGACGGATCCGATGACATCGGAGTTAACGGACGCGAATTCAAAATTGCCTCAATTTGTGAGAACAGTGTGGACAATTCTTCAAATGTAAGATTGGAACTACCTGCTATTCGCTTTAAATGAAATTTAGCCGACTTCACGCCAGCCTCCCAGATTCCACCGAAATTAGGTGCATAAGCTGGACTAAATTTAAATTCGATGCCTTCGCCCGCTCCGAACTCGGTCACGGACTCATTGGCGGCTTTTAACATTTTGCTCTTTACTTGCCCCTACGTAGTTCCTACCATTATTGCAATAAATAATGCGAGGCTTTCCTCGCCTAGAAATAAGTCTACGACGAGCTACATAGTAAGAGTCATCGAGAGCTAGTTCTGGAGAATCAGTTAGTGGAATTTTAACTATAAAACGACCATAAGCTACTCGTTTAGTATTTTTTGTAAAGATATTTTCACACAACTCCTCAGATTTAGAAAAAATATGTTTTTTAACAGGAGGCAATTCTTCTATCTCCAAAAATTTTGTTAATGTTTGTTGAATACTTTGAGAAAAGTTGCATACAATATTATTATTTTCTAATTTATTATTAACACTAGTAGGTCCGGATACTAACCAGCCTAATTTAGAGTGTTGCAACGTGGGTTTGTTTCGACCCAGTTTAATTAGTCTTGGGTGTACAATATCCCAAAAGACATCCGCACCCAACAAAATATCAATGTCAGAAGGACTGAAGAACTCAGGATCAGCCAACTGAAGATTGTGAGGTAAGTTGAGTGACGATGGATCAATGCTCACGCTTGGAAGTTTGCTTGTAATATGTGGTATGACAAGACATGACACATTGATACGAAATTCGTTTAATCGCGATTTTAATTGTAAATCACAATATTGAGCCGTATTAACAACAGCATTATTAATACCACTAACAGTTACTGCGTTTCTATTGGCGAAATCTAAATTTAATTTATTTTGTAACTTTTTAGTAATAAAGGAAGACTGACTGCCATTGTCAAGCAGCGCCTTCACAAGGTGAGTATTATTTTGTCGATCAACAATCTCGACTAGGGCCGTGCATAACAACACCTGGCTCGCCATCACGACGGACAACGACACTGCAGGAGCGACACTGGAATTCGACCCAGAAGTGGAAGGTAAGTTGTGTTTCTCAATATTAATTTGCTTTGATTCTCTACCTTCATGTAACAACGTGCTATGTTTTTTCTGACAGAATTTGCAAGGACCTCGGAAACAACGGTTGACGTTATGACCACCGCGAAGACAATTGGGACAAAGTTTATGCTTGGCAACCTCCTTCAGGCGCAAGTCTACACTTAAAGTTTTAAATTTATCACATTGATGAACAAAATGTTCTTGGTTGCAGATGGCACACTGTTTATTGGTTGACTTTTCTGTACTTGAAGATACAAAGGATTTAGTCTGTGGAAAGGATCGCGGTTTAAATTCAGATTTATTAAACTGTACTGTTTCTAAAACATCCGCTCGGTTCCGCAGAAATAGATAAAATTCATCAAGAGTGGGACAAACCGAAAGATTATTTCTATGTTCTTCCCATTTGTGACCTGTGGCGCCATCTAGTTTGGATGTCATCATGTGAATAATAATTGTGTCCCAATAGTTCGTAGGTTCCTTTAATAAATTTAAGGCACATAGATTTTTTGTAAAGTGATCAATCATGTAACGCAAAGATTTATGTGATTCCTTTGTGATAGTTTCAAAATTAAATAATGATTTTAAATGGTTATTTATTAAAAGTCTTTTGTTATCATATCTATCACAAAGAAGTTGCCACGCTAGCAAGTAATTTTCAGAAGTAAATTCAACAGACTTTATCACAAGTGCAGCACTATTCTCTAGTGAAGATCTAAGGTAATGGAACTTGTTGATTTCCGGGATTGTTTTATTTTTATTAACTAACGAGTCGAACGTGTCCCGGAACTCAAGCCATTTCAAGTAGTTGCCATCAAATTTTGGAAGATTAATAGTTGGCAGTTTAACATTAAAATTATGATTACAGGATGAACCGCTGCACTCGGACTTCACCTCAACATTATTGTTACCATTAATAGAAATGCTATGAATTTGTGATACATTTTCAATTATTAGTTGAGCATTTGAAATTAAATTACAAAATATTTCTTCAAATGATTCTCTTTCATTTAGCTCATTTTCAGATTCAATATCTAACGCTTCAATTTTAGATTGAAGTTCATCAAATTGAGAAAACAATGTTTGAAACCTTTCTAATTTTAATTGCAATTCTGTAAGTTGCAATTTTGTAATTTGACTTGTATCAATTGACTTTAACAGATCAATATGTTTATTAAATATAGTAATTCTACCCTTAATACTGCTACGCAACTGCCTAAGCTTTTTAATATCGTCCGACATCATTAATTTGTTTGGTACCTATGTGAACTACGTCGAGGCAAGTAACACTTATTGAGAAATTATAGCCAATGGACAATAATATAAGGTACAATAAATTGGTACCGACAATCCAAGAGACCGCGCCCGGAGCGCAATGTGTACAGGCTGCGGCAGGCAGTATCAGCGTCGGCTTCAGTTCAGCTTACTCTGCTTATGCACCGTTGTCAACTCACATGCAGCATGCAGCAACTACTGCAGACCCTCCGGTGGAATCCCAGACACTGGAATAGTCGGCACAAACAAATTAATTACTGGGTATAAACCACAGCATAAAAGCCGGGAAGTTTGTTTATAAATATTTTGTAGCAGGTCGAGAATTGTTTTCAAAAACAATTACATAAATTTGTAAAAACAAATAAGAAAACTAGTTTGTAGAAAGAATTTCTTGTAATGTTTACATTAGAGTACTAGGTAGTTATTTAGAATACTCTAAGTAAGGGTTCACCTATTAAATTAGAAAGTTTACCCAAAAGTTTGAAGTTCCTTTCCAATGAAAGGAACAAGATCGTCTTTGTTATAAATTAGATAACAAAGGAATTAGATAGAATAGGAAGATTATCCCAGCTAGACCAAAAAATAAGCAATCGTAGCCGCAAATAATTTGAGTTAGAATAATGAATAGGTTGTATTTAGTTACTGAGCAATGTTGTGAACTTAAATAGGTAGCAATATCATGCCCAAAAAACGTGCGTTCACTCAACTCAAGCAAAATTAGTGCAAAATGCAAATTGTTGTAAGCGTGTAGGTAGATAAAATAAGAGCAATATCTTCAAATAATTGCTTATTTTTTCGTAATGTAGCTATACAGTTAGGCACACAAATAGCACATTGGTTGTGAGAAAATTATGAATAGCAAAACCACATGTAGGATGGTACCTAAGTTTGCATTAGGACCGAAGTTCGTCGTTATTATATTTTAATAACGGAAAAATAAAATGATTACAACAAAATAAAGAACTTCACCATCATTTTATTAATCAGCACGTTCCTGAATTTCGGCAATTTAGATCAGCGATTCACACGACAGCTTATTATCACGTCGGGGTCACCAATGTTTTTTTAATAACGGAAAAGTAAAATGATTACAACAAAATAAAGAAGAAAACACCGTCACACAAGAGGCAAAATTGAAGATCGCAGCGATAAAAACTGATTAAAAAAGTTTACCTCCAAAATGGCTACTTCCTTTACGAACGACAATAGGGAAAATCACTTCACCATCATTCCATTAATCAGCAGTTTCCTGAATTTCGGCAATTTAGATCAGCGATTCCAAAGTAGTTGTCGAAATTCGTCCAGGTCCAGCAATGGGCAGCAGCTTGTCGCGACTCGTAGTATTCTGGTCACGTTTTCGATGGGCGGCGTGCAATAGTTTGTAGTTAGATTGTGATGCACTTCTTCTCGCCTTATTATCACGTCGGGGTCACCAATGTTTGTGCAGGTATGAAGTGGCACAAATAAAATGCGATGTAAGTTGAATTAAAACTTGTAATAATGGAAGTTTTACATGGGTGTGACGGCGTCAGCTTAAGTATAACAATACAATGCAATGCAATGTTCACTGTTCGATGTCTCTCGTTGTAATGGCGGATTGGCGGCGCGGGCGCAGTGCCGCGCCCTACCGTCTTGAAGTATGCGCGGGCGAACTTCACTCCGCTCGTTCGCCCACAGATTATTAAATATGCTTATAAATTGTTAACATCGTTAACAGGTAGAAACGCTATTGGACGAAGTCTTATTGTAAGACCTGAGGTTTGAGTAGCTCAATCTTGAAGCTTCGATTTTTTTTATAACATAATGATATTAGCTATACGAAAGGAAGTAAATATTCGTACAGCAATGAACAAATAAACCCCACTAAATAAATAAATTAATATTGTACTCTACGAAGCACTTTCTAAAGTATCACGATCTCGCCAGGTTTCAAAACGAACCAGACAAGTTGGTAGATGTGGAGTTCTTCGGCGAATGGAACGCCACCTCGAAGTACACCGACTTTGACACGGACCTGTATCCCCCCGCCATCATCAAGTCGATAGCTTTGGAGAGGTGGAGCAGAGAATACTTTGACCACCTAAAAGAGTAAGTACTTTAGGGTTGCGGAATAGTTCTAATAGCTACTGCGGCCCCGGAACATGCCCGGAACATAATGGGCAACCGAAGGAACATGGGAGGGTTTTAATCAATCCAATCATCAATCAATCTGACACAAGAGAGCGGGAGAAGTCATTTGATGATTTCCCATCCATAAAAAAACGTACTTTGGGCACAGATTACTAAATAGTTACTTCGTAACTTAGGGCCCGATTTTCGACCGCCGCCGTCCGCGTCACGTATACGAAGTCGAGATGACGGCGCCGAAGTGGCGGCACATACATTTGCTATGCATTTACTATAGCCGCGTGTCCACCGCACGTAACGTCACCTCATACTTACAAACCTCGGCTCGTCGTCATCTTGTTCATCATCTTGACCGCGGCGGTGGATAAACGGCCTAAGGCTGTCTGTCCATAGCGGAGCGGAGTGAGGAAGCGTAGCGGAGAGCGTGTCAAAATCCATCAATGGAATCCCGTGAGCGTGGATTTTACGCAATTCTTGACTTGCTCACTGCTTCGATATCTCGCTCCGCCCCTTTGGACAGGCAGCCTAAAACGGCTTTTCCCTCTTCTACCCTGCAATGTATAAAAAATATGCGTGCGGTACCTATTAGCAACTACTAAGCCACTGATTTTCTTTTCCAGAGCGCATCAGTCTCATTACGAGCAGTTCGGCACATTGAAATGCCAGTTCAAGATCGATAACGAAGACTTTGAATATACTCTCCCGTCGTTCAGAGATCACAGCTTCGGTAAGACAAATGATAAGCTCCTACAAAAAATACTTTTACGACTACGTCTGAGTACGGGGTAACTTAAAAGCATCTCTCCTTGAGTCAGATAGAGAACGCAGTCTCAGCGCCTTTCTAAAGGGCTTCGCAATAACTATTATAAGAATTAATCTACATCATCTTTTTAATAAAAAATGGTAATTTGACTGACTGACTGCTGATATATCAACGCACTGCCGCACAGTCCAAAATGCGATTCCCAAAAACCCTTTTTTAGTGAACAGTAAGTATCCACTAAGAAGGGATTTACGGAAGTTTTACCCCTAAAGGGGTAAAGTAGGTAATGTCAGATATTTTTCTACATCCACACCATTTTCGACTGATACGCATGCATTAGTAGTGGCGACCTTAGGCTGACAGAGTTACAGCAGTGCAACGCGACGGTGACAATAATATAGCTCAACCAACGTTCCAGCAACACAACGTTTATTTATTCCGCCTTTACACTTGTCAGGTCAGAAGCGCGACTGGACCCTGATGCACCGATACGCGTTCCACCACATCTTCTTGGAGAACGGCTCCAGCATCAGCGTTGGAGTTGTCTGCCAGCCATCTACGGCTTCCAAGTAAGTGAAATGAAACAGCCAAGCCAATCCAGAACTTAGGCGGGGGGATCAAATCGGGAGTGAACATATACCTATATGGAACGGCCAACCCAGAACATAGGTAGTCAAACCAACCAGGTGTCAAACAATTTCAGGGAACCCAAAATCATAATGTTATATGATTAAAATAAATAAATAATAATAATCAAGAAACCCAAGTGCGATATCGGAAGTCGGTGACTATGTTTCTTTTCATGCAATTGCCACAAACTTTCGAAAGTTTCTCCTTGTTCGGCCGCATTCCGAAGCCTGGCTTAGCCAACCGTTGGCTTAAAAATAATTGTAAAATAAAACAATTCAGAAGTTCTTCGCCGTAACTATATCTTTAAAAACATTCTGTCTTTTCAGTTTTGAACTGGGTCACATAGCCCTCCCAACCGGCGAGGTGCTGCCAATAAAATGGGTAGATTTAAAGCTTTATCAGCATGGAGAAAATGGCACAGCTCCTAGAGATTATGCATTCAGATTCAAGGCCGGGGATGAGGAGTATACTGTTCAGGTAAGAACTTTTACTCTTCTGGTAGACCTTTGTGTTATATTGGCATGTATGAGTAAGTTTTAAGCTGAGACCTAGAGGTTTATTTATATTAGGGCAAGTCAAGCCATATAGATTCTATGTTTTACTATCGACAAAAAATAGTAGTTGCGTAGACAATTCTTCATTAGCCTTTTGACAGCATATTGACAGCAAGCTTGGTTTTCATGCAGTTTACCTTATCTTTTTCTTGATAAGGCAGATTTCAGAAAACTCGTAGTTACGCAACTGGTTTATAGGGGCCAGGGGTCTTGAATTTAATAATGTTTTCTGACTGCTATTTCTTTAGCTGCTATTTCAGTATTTTACCCATCTTTCCACTCTAGTGGGACGCTGCTGACCACTACATTCCTAGTTTATCCACAAAGTAGTAATTTTGTGTTCTGGCCTGTCTCTGGGATGACAACGAATCTGTAGGGCTTCTTGTCCCATGATTTCTTCTTCTTGTCTCACAAGTTGTGTTGTTGTGTCGTCTTGTTTGTTGTGTTGTTATGCCACATTTCTATTATTGATGACGGTCACGATCTCCGTCAGCTATTATCACCGTTATCCATTGCCTGAGCCCGTCCACTGCCAGACACTGCCGCTCCCAAGGCGCACTACTTCACTTTTCACATCGCTGTGGCCGTGATTCCGTCTAAAACCAAAAAAAGACGTGTTAATAATCCAACACTTATTGTTTTATTCAGGTATTAGTCGAATACGAATCCGTCCACTACGTGTCGTCAGACTGGGATGCTCGAATGGTGGAGAGATTCTGCAAATTCATCGTAAATAACGTGCCAGGCAGAGGAGTCTCCGAGTTCCACTACAGACACAAGGACGGAAGACCAGAGTCTGTTGCCAAGAACGACCCTGAGTGGTACAGGAAAATGTGCCATAAAGTATAAAGGCTGCATCGATTTTGAGTCTTCTTTTCCATGCACTATTTTACTGAAATAGCGAATTTTGTACGATCAATGCAATGGTTCTTTTCTACTTTTACTTAAAATTGTACTGACTGAATGTTGTTATTTTAATTGATTAAAATTTTAAACAATTTCCTTTTGTTTATTCTTATTTATCTACCATAACTGTTTATAATAATATAAAAAGCATGTGAAACTCCATCGTCCTAGTAACTTAATAAAATAAATAGCGTAGACCATGACAAAACCTTGAGGACAACATCCACTGACCCAATTTACTCATTTGTTATCCATTGCTTACAATCATCTATCAAATTCCTACCTCTTCGAACACAACCATCAATGTATGACGTCACCGACGTGACTATCGCTGACTCCCGACCTTGGGTAGGCATTCATCGAGCAGTCCTTTGCCCGCTCCAATTATTTCTCTAATCGAATTGACTGACTGGACGACGAATGAAATAATTGCGCACACGCATCCCATTTTGTATACATGCAGTTTGGATTTGAATAAAAAATATAGATTATGGAATATAATTATAGTGAACTAAATAGGCCACTGGCTGCATTCACTGTTAGGCTAATTAGGATCCCTAATCCCTAAGTCACGAGGATTGATAGCTTGCTCAAGGCGAATTGGAGATTTCGGGCGTACTAACTATTAGTCCGCAGTTAGTTTTAGTTTTATTTTTTTATTAGTTTCCTCACGATGTTTTCTTTTACCGATGTCTGTGATGTCCAAGATAAAAGTCAAAGTGGTACTTGCCCGGTTTCGAAGCCACGACCTTGCACGAGAGGCAGGTCTTAACCACTAGGTCATCAATTACCTCATCATCTCCCTAGCCTTTTTCCCAACCGTGTTGGGGTCGGCTGCCAGCCTAACCGGATTCAGCTGGATACCGGTGTTTTACGTGGAGCGGCTGCCTACCTGACCTCCACAACCCAGTGGGCGACACGATACCTCTTGGTTAGACTGGTCATAGTTTCTGGCTAACCAGTAACGGCTGTCAAAGTTCTACGAATGACAACCGGGACCCACGGCTTTACGTGCTTTCCGAGGCACGGGATATCAGTGATGCCTAAGATAAACTTTAGTAGAAGTATAAATGAATTAAAAAAGTCACATTGGTACTTGCCCGGATTCGAACCCACAACCTCTTACACGAGAGGCGGGCGCCTTATCCACTGGGCCATCACGACACTTCATCAGGTCATCAATTACCTATTTAATATTATTTTAAATTCTAAATCTATTCTAAATCTAAGTAACCTAATCTAAGGCTAAACTCAACCTCTACATAACGAACCGCAATGTTACTAAATTACCGAATTATGTAACCGAATATTTATAAATTCCTTTCAGCTTTGTTATATTGAGGGTCCACTGTTAACATCAGCCTGTATTGGCGGTAGTATTTAGGGTCTCTAAATAATGTGATGTACCTGTATGTCAGAGCGTTTTCACAATGTGCCAGTCTGGACGATAGAGCTCGATTGGGTGCACTTTGAAGATAGTCAGGTTCTCAGTGAAACCTCGTAGAAATAAGGTAAGTTGCCAAAAACCTTGGATCTAAAACCAAATTAACACAAATGTGGCAAGTAACATAAATGTTTCTGAAAAAACAAATGCATTTAATAATTTAGTAGCTAAGTAGATACCATTGGCACCAGGTGGCCCCTTCCTTGGAACGCCTTGGAAAGCCCGGCTTTCACTAATTATATGAGCCTATCCATAAATGTGGGCTTTCCGATTAAAAACATTATATTTATTCACAGCTAATGGAAATGTGTATTCTTAAATAACTTTCTAGATTTTTTTATCAAAAATATTTCGCTTAACATAATTTAGAACCCCTTCGCCATAGTATAAAGAGAGGGAAGCGAAGTAAGTTATCTTCATACAAAGGCAAAGCCATACATTTTTACTCATATATAGAATTTGTGAAGTTAAGGTCGGTAGATTTAGGCCGTGTAGATTCAGAAGTTCGGCTCTACATAAGATCTGATATATTTTTCACAGGGGCGACCTTTTGTGTTGGTTGTCTTGGCACCGTTTTACATAAAATGTTTTTGGTGGGATTTTAGTTCTTTTTGTAAGTGGCAAGACCGTATTTTTAGTGTTTTTTCTTGTTTTGGAGTGTATTTCTTGTACATCAGCAGGGCCGGTTTTTATAATCCATTCTCTGTCTTTGCATTTTTACTTAAATGAGTTACTTGTTTCCTCACAAAACTTCCGACCCCCATTTTAGGGCATGGAGGGCGAAAGTTATAAGTTTATGAATTTTTTTGTTGGTTGTATATAAAACTTAGACTACATACCAAATTTCAGCATTCTAGCACTTCAGGAAGTAGCCAAACATTTTGATGATCATCAGTGTGTCAGTGAGTCAGTGACGAAATCGGTGTATGTTAGATATCAATAAAATCTAAAGTATTAGAGCTATTCAATTCAGACTTTGTATGTTTAATGAGTCTATTATTGACATCACATCTTGTGAATATGAACTGTCTAGTACATCGGAAACCAACTCTATGAGGGTTCAAAAAAACGGCGAAACACTTCGAGAAAAGGTAGGTGTGCCCTTGCGCTTCGCTTGCTTGCCTTGGCGGGGGCACGACCGTGCCCCCCGATGCGTTTTTCTTTATTTATTTCTTATTACTTTATGCACCAAGATGCAAAGCCGGTCTAGGCTGCCTGTCCACCGAAGCGGAGCGAGGCAGCGGAGCGGAGCGACGGAGTAATGCGGAGCGGAGTTGCGTACTGTGTCTGTCCACCGGAGCGGAGCGAGGCAGCGGAGTGGAGCGAGAAAGTAATGCGGAGCGGAGATGCAGACTGTGTTTTTCATTATACGGAGCTAGACCCGCTCCGTTTCCCCGCTCCGCTGCCCCGCTCCGCTTCCCGGTTTTTTATAAATTTTTAAACTAGTTTGTAACTCCCTGTCCACTGAAGAGGAGCGGAGATTTTGTGCAATCCTATTGGTTAATATTTCTCAGTTTCTCCACTCCGCAGCCTAGCTCCGCTTCGGTGGACAGGCAGCCTAAATGCCTTAAGCATTCTATACCAGTCAACAGTGTGGTGACGAGTCATAATGTTAAAAAAAAATCAGTTCTGTTTAGAGAGGGTAGGCCTAAAATTTAAAAATGAGACTACCCTCTCACCGAAATCAAAATTTTTTCAAGAACTCTCCATGATGGATTTCGACGCCATCTTAGAAGACGTGGGCCAGTTTGGGAGGTACCAGAAGATGGTGATCTACCTGATCCTGCTCCCAGCAGTGATTCCTTGCGGCTTCCATGCGTACGCGCAGCTGTTCATGGCCGCTCATGTGGAGCACTGGTGCCGGGTACCTGAGCTAGATATCATCTCGGATGTTAGTCTTGCTAAGAATTTGAGGTAAGTAGAAATGTTAACTGACTTGTACTAATATAAAATAGAGGGTGCGTTGAAAGCCGTTAAGCGGAACGGAGATTGCTTAAAATGTATTCTATCATTGCGATGTAAGTACCTTTTGATCTGGTCAAAAAAATAGGAACTCCTAACTAAGTACAGTAAAAGGCGTGTTCAAAATTATCTTCTGTAAAGTAAATGTTATCACCAGTTTTGTCAAACTACATCATAATCACCCAAGCATTTCCTCAACCTCGAATGGAGTGATTGCCGCTATAGACAATCTCAGTTACTGGGCAATGGGCAACATGGAAAGTCTTAGTTATACTCCGTCTCTATTTTACCATTATAGTTTAACAATCGTGGGTCAGTGGGTAGTCTTAGGGGCGAGTGCGACGATGACAGAAATAATGCTTTAAACCGCATGCATGAGACACTTGCTCTACAAGCAACGTTTTATAATCTAGGCCACAGCCTTGTATCAACTTCACCAAAGTAGAAATATTTTTGTCTTAACCCATTGAATGCTCTAATTACAGACTCAATTTTAGAAAAGCATGTGTGTCTCGCGTGGATTTACGTTCTAGACACACGTAAGGTTAATTATTTATTTATTGGGACTTATTATAATTTTATTTAATAGTATCCCACTGGAATTGAAGAATGGTGTTCTGCAGTATTCTGAGTGCACTATGTACAAACTGAACTATAGTGATATTGCGAAGAACTACCAAAGTATCGGAGCTAGTTTCCCGAACAGCGCTTCAGCAGAAATCATACCTTGCACCAACGGTTGGAGTTATGAGAACAGCATCTACAAAAGCACCGTGGTCACAGAGGTAGGTATCATAATATCTTTACCCATAATTAACTGGCAATGTACACCATGGGAGCTGAGACAAGGGACATATTGAAGGAGGCTGTTCAGTATTCGTTTCTCATTCCAAATATTAAAAAAAATAATACCCTATTATTTAAACAAATGTCTCATAAAATTAACAAATTATTGAGGCGCGAGCTAGTTACCCATCTAAAGAAAAACGGATCATACCCATTTCACTCTATTATCATAGGTAAATATTACATCATGACTTCTAATTAGT
Source organism: Athetis lepigone (assembly GCA_033675125.1). Taxonomy (NCBI): domain Eukaryota; kingdom Metazoa; phylum Arthropoda; class Insecta; order Lepidoptera; family Noctuidae; genus Athetis; species Athetis lepigone. The sequence continues at coordinate 2,474,282 of CM066215.1, read as the reverse complement.
CCATAATTTCATATTTGGAGTTTTTTTTTCACTTGTTTAATTATATCCTTATCTACAGTGGAACCTGGTCTGCCACAACGATTTCTACCCAACCCTGGGGTTAGTCCTCCTTGCTGTTGGGGGCATCATAGGCAACTACATCTTTGGCTACCTCCAGGACACTTTTGGGAGGAAACCCTCCTTTTTCATCTACCTCCTTATCGAGTGCATCTTCGGGGTGGCTACTGCATTCGCTCAGAACTACGTGATATGGTGCATATACAGATTTGGGGTGGGGTTCACCGTGCCCGCTATCATGACCACGCCCTATGTTTTGGGTAATTAAAAATTGTTTTTTTCTTATATTTGTTTGTTTAGAATTGTGTACAATATAGCTAAAAAAATTAAGTTTTGTGGGTACATTTTGGTTTAGGACCTAGTAGGTGGCCACGGAACTCGATTAAGCACTAAGCTGACCAAGTTTTTGTCTTCGAGTAAGTAATAGGTACCAAAATAATGACCAAAACCATGGCAAATAATAATGAAAAAGTATAATAACAAAAATAGTCACAACAATCAAAAAGTTAATTCTTAGCATGCACTTGACTTTTCGGTTTTCATCTCCTTATTCCCTCTTCCAGCGATAGAACTGGTAGGCCCGCGGAGCAGGACGCTCTGCACCATTCTATCAAACATCGCATATTCTACGGGCCTCATCCTGCTAGCTGGAGTGGTCTACTTAGTGCGGGACTGGCGCCACCTGGCGCTGGCCACCACGCTGCCTTTCGTGTGCTTCTTCCTGTACCTCTGGCCGATGCCAGAGAGCCCCCGGTGGCTGCTGGCCAGAGGAGAGTTCGAGAAGGCTGAAGTTATTTTGAGGAACATGGCCAGGTTAGATTAGAGTCGAAATGTAATTTTGACTAATGATTGCTGGAAGTATTTCAATTATTTCATATTTATTGCTTTTATTAATTCGTCAAAATATAGCAAAATTGATCACTTCAAGAAATTGTTAGTTAATATAACACTTCCTGAAACCATTTTGATATCTGGCCACCACAATGTAGGTATAAGGTATAAAAAACATTACATTTTACAGGATCAACGGCAAATCCTTGCCAGCAAACTACATGGTGCAACTCCATCGAAAATACCAGACAGACAAATTGAGTCAAGACATCGAAAAGGCAAAGACCAAGAAATACGGAATCTTGGATTTATTCAGGACACCAAATTTGAGGAAAAAAACTATAATTATCACTTTCATATGGTTTACAAACACGAGTGTTTATGTGGGCCTGTCGTACTATGCCCCTGTTTTGGGTGGAGATGAGTTTTTAAACTTCTTTCTGGCTGGGATCGTGGAGTTGCCGACGTATCTGTTTCTGTGGCCTTCCATGGAGAGGCTAGGAAGGAGGTGGACCTTGTGCATGAGCATGGTAGTCGGAGGAGTTGCGTGTTTGACAACGTTTTTGGTGCAACACGGTCAGTGTTTACACTAAGTATACTTCTTTCCTAAAATTTATGCTTAGGTGATCTTTCTACATAAGTAATTAGATTTCTGTTCGTGTAATCCAAGACTACCATTACTGAGGCCTAACACAAAATCCGTTCTTAGCTACCCCCTTTTACTGTTTGTAACAAGTTGCCTGGATACATTGTTATCACATTAAACCTTGAAGATAACGTGGTTAGTGGATGAATTCAAATCAGTGTCCAATCATTTAAATATGTTTTTTTCTAGAAACCTATGTAACACTGGCATTGTACTGCGTCGGCAAGATGGGTATTTCTTCTTCATTCGTAGTATTACCACTAATGGCATCCGAATTATACCCAACGGTGGTCAGAGGCCTCGGCATGAGTCTCAGCTCAGTACTTGGCATGTTGGGCCCTATTTTTATACCACTCGTCAATTATTTGGTAATGTATCAAATTAAATATAATGAGGTACCTACTTACTTAGGTATTTACAGTACACGGTCATTAATGACACATCGAGTTTTCTAAATAAAGTTTAGCTTTACTGGTAGTATTCACCATGGAGAATTTGGACCAATCTGAGGCTTAGGAGCTTGCACAATGCTTATTTAAAAGTCAATTCCAAACCGAATTCTACTTTTTATAGAAGCAGCAGTAGATATTGGAAAACATATCATATGACACAAACTCAAACATAAATGCTCTCACTACTCGGCTGCCTTTATAGTCGTGAGGCTAAATTCCAAAATTCAATGTGATTTATTAACGTACGGATACTGTACATACCTGCAATAGCATATTTTACTTACACGCTTAATATTTATCCAACACGTAACTCACTAATTGGTTAATATTTTCAGGGCTCCGACATAATGGTACTTCCATTAATTATAATGGGTGCCCTATTAGTAGCAGGAGGTATAGCCAGCTTGCTGTTGCCGGAAACTCTAAACCAGCATCTACCCCAAACTTTAGAAGACGGAGAGAAAATGGGTCTTGATACTGACTTCTGTTGCAATATACCGGTTAAAGAAAATAATTCGAAACATGATGGAAAAGAAACTAACTTGGAACAGCATTATTGTACCACATGCAATGCCTTGTGTTCTTGCCAAATGGTTAATGTATCCCTGGTAGAAAATATTGCTGCAGTTATTGAAAAAGAAAGTGAAAAAGTAGATTATATTATTGTTAAACCATAAAAATGTACTTTTTTGTTAGTAATAAAATGGAGTCGTATGTATAACGCTCTTTATTGAAATCAACCCTTGATTGAAACTAACTTTGGCGGTCCTGACCAAACTACTAGAGTAACCTTAACTAGGCTATTTGTTTTGCTAGCCTACTAAGAGGGCGGAAACTAGAGAATTTTAGTCATTATTCAGTTTGCCGCAACTGGTTTCGTGAAAAGTGGAACATCCTCCATACATTTTGTTGCTGGAGCAAACGAGTTGCGCAACCTGACGACCTAATAAAGTATGGTCCGTGGAATCACCTTCTATGAGTGGATATAAATGGTTAGAAGATAAATATCAATTCTATCTTGATATAGTCAGATTTCTGGTATTTAGATTTTTTTTTAATATTATACGAACGTGAAATCTAGACATTCATATTTAGTCTATGAAAAAGAAAAAATAAATCAGCTGTCACCCGTCACTGTCACTCACTGTCATATATTACAATGTCAAAAATCTCTATCAATGTGCGGCTTTTGGATTATGAAATAAAAATATAAATTGATAAAATAAACCTATAATAATTCTATAATTATGGCTTTATCGTTTTTACGTAATAGTGTAATTGCTCGAAATGTTAAACGTCAACTTTATCAAAATAAACGCAACGCTGGATATGTCGTCCTGTGAGTACTTAGTATCATACATTTTTATTTTACTAGCTTTTATCTGACTGTGTACTAAATAATCTTTGAGTAAATGGATTGAAAGGTTTCAAAAATCTAATTTGGACAATTCCTTTTTGTATGGGAGCGTCTTTGAGTGACTTATTAAAACTCTTACTTAAAAATATTGAATTTCTCACATCCTGATTAATCTCTCAGTACCAAAGCTCTATATTTACGTAATAGCGTTTAAATCCAGTGTATGAAAAGATAAGCACACTTTATTACATAAATAGATTATTATTGTAATCAAAAAGTCACCATAATGTATTCCATGTATGTATGTATTATAGTTAATAATGTATTCCATTTTGATTTTTGGCTAACCCACCCATTTTTGGTTAACCAATTCATAATAGAAAACTAACCAAGGTGTATCTTTGATTTCAGTATCCCAGAAATAGGGGAAGATGCAGAAAATACCCTACTGTCAGATAACGGACTACCAGAGTTCAATGACATATCAATTGAGAAATGTATAGCAACTATAAGCAAACAAAGTCTGGAGTATGAAAATGGAGTCAGACAGATTGAACATGCATCAGAGAACTGCAAAAATGCTTTCACCGAAGTATTTAAGCCTTTGGAAAAGCTGGACTCCCAGCTAGAACTCACATGGGGCATGGCAAAGACACTGTATCTTGGAAACAGTTCACTCATGCCTACAAAGTCATACATCCAAATACACGAGAGAGCCTACAAAGCCCGCTCCACGAAATTCAACAGTATACCTATCTTCCAAGCAGCCGTCACAGAGAAAAACCGCCTGAAGAAACTAACAGATGAAGAACAGAGGCTTCTTGACAAATACATTTTAGAAGGTAGACTTAACGGTCTGGATGTGAAGGGTATCAAAAGAGAAAGGCTGAATAACATTCTCTCTGGGTTACAGAAAGAGAGGCAGATGTTCAGAGACAAAGTCAATATAGCTAATAAAGTGTTCACAAGCACCATTACAGATCCCAGTATAATGAGAGAGTTTCCAGAAAGTTTACTCTACTCAATGTCATTGGGAGCAGATCCTACCAAAGGACCATGGAAAGTAACACTGCAGCCTCACATTTATGAACCATTCATGCAGTATTGTGCTGACAGAGACCTACGTTGGAATTCCTGGCAAGCACATGTACAAAGATGCTCCAACTATGTCAATAAGGAAATTGAGACTGCCACAAATCTAGAGAACATTAGGAGTCTACGAAGAGAGCAAGCCACCATATTGGGTTATGAAACTTACGCAGATATGAGCATGGAAACTAAAATGGCTGGCTCTGTTGAAAATGTCAACAATGTTCTCGACAGTTTGCTAGAAAGTGCCAGATCAATGCAAGATGCAGAAATTGAATTGCTACAAAGATATGCTAGAGAAAGAGGCTTTGATGTCAAGTTAGAACACTGGGATATACCTTATTGGCAAAGAAAACAAAAATGGTCACTGTATAGTTTCGATGAAGAAAAAATTCGAGAATATTTCCCTCTACCCAAAGTAATTTCTGGTCTTTTCGATTTGTGCAGCAAGTTGTTTAATATTCAGATTGTAGAGCGAACTGGTCCTCATACTTGGGATAAAGATGTCAAATTCTATGATGTGTACGATGAGACTAGTGCAGATCCTATAGCCAACTTTTACCTTGACCCCTATGCACGTCAGGACCAGAAAATACGCATTTATGATGATGCAGGGTGGCATATTGCCATCAGAAATAAGTGCAGGACAACTGCCACCACTCCTTTATCTGCATTGATATTTAATTTCCAGGCTCCATATAATGGCAAGCCATCTCTGCTAACCTTCAATGAGGTTGGCATACTGTTCCAAAGATTTGGTCACTCACTTCGTCATTTACTTACCAAAGCTAATTATTCTGAGGTAGCTGGACTATCTAATGTCGAATGGGATGCTGCTGAGGTCTGTGGCCAAGTTATGACTCACTGGCTGTATGACCCACACACTATTAAATCTATAAGTGGCCATTGTGAAACAGGGGAGCCTTTACCAGATGAAATAGTGAAGAACCTCCAAAACATCAGAGGTCACATGTCAGGGTACAACCTGTGCAAAGAGCTGTACCTGTCCAAACTTGACCTGGAGCTGCACACTAAGAAAGCTTTCTGGAGAGACATTGTGAGAGAAATGTGGCCAAAATACCATGCGTTACCTTTCGACAAGTATGACTCTCATCCCCTTTCATTTACTAAGATTTTCTCTGAAGAGTGGGGCAGTGCATACTATTGTCGTCTGTGGTCCAGGATGATAGCTGCAGACATCTACAGTGCATTTGAAGAGTCCAGGAAAGGTGACCAGGATTTAGTTGAGGTGGGGAAAAGGTATAGAGACACATTCTTGGCAGTAGGCGGCAGCTGTCACCCTAGTGAGGTATTTAGGAGGTTCCGAGGCAGAGACCCGTCACCACACGCTCTACTCAAGAACCTTGGTTTAGAACCCAAAAGAGTTAATGAAGAGTAAAATGCATCCAGTTAATGTATTTTAATTTTATTCCTAATAATTATAATGTATCTGTTGTAACATTGTGGTTTTCTTTGATAACTAGACCTGTTCCTGGTCTGTGGTAGATCCAGAAAAATATGGACAAGTTTGCCAAATATCAGAGATGCTAAAGAAGTACTAGATGGAGTTTGTAACATCACGTTTCGTTTAATCAGAATCAGGGTTCTGTTCCCAAGCCCTTTCCATGTCATAAATATCTTTCTTGATAGTTTCGTCGTCGGGCAGCAGTTTGGCGGCCGCTTTCATCTCGTCGATGGCCTTGCTAAGGTACCCCATTCGAGCGAGCGCGGCTGCGCGGCGTGCAATGCATTTGGCACGACTGCGGCGGTTACTCTCGCATGCTGGCTTCATTAGGTCTAGGGCCGTTGAACAGTCGTTGATCTGAAAAGATAATCCGAATAGCAAGTAAACGCTTAAGCACTAGTTTCCACAAAAGCGGAGAGAAGAGGAGATGTCTCGTAAATAACTAGTGTCCGACCGAAGCTTCGGCTTCGGCTTCGGCCACCTTCGGCCAAAAAAACCATCTTCGGCGAAACCTTCGGCTTCGGCCCAAAACCCGGCCGAAGCCGAAGGTCCGAACAACCGTCGAGATTGAACGAACTGTTACGAAAGACAGAGTGAGAGAGCGACGGACCGGTCGTATTTACAAACTAACCTAAATTTAAGTTAAATGCATCTTTCTCTCTCCATTTCTTAAAGAAAAGGAAAAAAAATCTATAAAAAAATCTCCTAATATAACCCTTTAAAATCTGGCTCATATTCAATTTACCGTAAAATTTGATTTTGAGATGCTTTGCAATCAATAAATAGTTAGACAATTGAGCTGTTTACTTAGTGACATAAGGTGTTTTGCCATACAAAATGGATGGGAGAATATCGTTTTGACAACTCATAAAAAGTACGTCAATTGATGGTAAAATACCGTATTGTAGCTTGTAGACAATGGTGCCGATTCTCTTGTTCACAAACTAACGTAATTTAAGTTAAGTGCATCTTTCTCTTTCCATTTAATTAAGAAAAGGACAGAAGATAAAATATTAGTTAAGTCCTGTCAAAGGACATCACTCTTTTTGGTCCAAATTCGAAAGTGCCGGCCAAAGAAAAAAAATATGATATTCTGTTAGACCTTGTTCTTCTTAACATTTTTTATTATGGCACCAAACCTGTGGGACCATTCCCCTTGGTTTTATTTGAGGTCAAAATCACGCATATTTTTAGTAAAATAAATTGCGAAAACAAAAGATTTAGCTGTTTAGAGGTATGAGGAAATAGGGAGGCATCCTCCGACCAGACATGTGTTGTGTCTGGTGGGTTACTGCCCGACAATTGTTGTCGGTATTTAGTATATTATGCTTATGTCTTGTCAAACTCTTATTGTGCAATGTAGGATGTCATTTTTAGATCACATGTTGAGTGATTGTCGCCACACCACTCTCCCTCCGAGAGTGTCCGAGACCGGAGGTCGTTAGTACAATTAGTTGTCTATATACACCTTCATATGTTACTTGCTGACCCAGTGTAAGGTCCTAGTGATTGAAACTGAGAGCCGCTTGGTTTTCGGTGAGTATCAACTGTCTGCGGAGATGGCCCAATGATGAGTCGGGGGAATGATGTCACCATACTGGTGGTTTTCGACCTCAACAAAGTGTTTTGAGAGGGGCAGGGTAGCAGCACGCTGTGTTGCGGTAACTGGCCCCGAGCATGACGGCCGGGGCCAGTTACCGCATTTTGTCGACCGGGTCAGAATTGTATCTCTGTTTGCTGACTAGCCGAAGTGCAATTTGCTATGGTCAAGGTCACTGATAGAGCTGAAGGTGATGACCAGGATACTGTTTGAAACCATTTATGCTGGGTTGCTGTGTGACTTGCCGATCGATAGCTTTAGGAAGTGATGACGGCCATGCTCGGGGCCAGTTACCGCAACACAGTGTGCTTCTTCTCCCTAATCCACCCCGCCCGTCTCAAAACACTTTGTTGAGGTCGGAAACCACTCAGTATGGTGACATCATTCCCCCGACTCATCATTGGGGCATCTCCGCAGACAATTGATACTCACCAAAAACCAAGCGGCTCTCAGTTTCAACTCACTAGAACCTTTCAATGGGTCAGCAATCAACATAATATGAAGGTGTACATAGACAACTTATTGTACTTACGACCTCCGGTCACGGACACTCTCGGAGGGAGAGTGGTGTGGCGACAATCACTCAACATGTGATCTAAAAATGACATCCTACATTGCACAATAAGAGTTTGACGAGACATAAGCATAATATACTAAATACCGACAACAATTGTCGGGCAGTAACCCACCAGACACAACACATGTCTGGTCGGAGGATGCCTCCCTATTTCCTCATACCTCTAAACAGCTAAATCTTTTGTTTTCGCAATTTATTTTACTAAAAATATGCGTGATTTTGACCTCAAATAAAACCAAGGGGAATGGTCCCACAGGTTTGGTGCCATAATAAAAAATGTTAAGAAGAACAAGGTCTAACAGAATATCATATTTTTTTTCTTTGGCCGGCACTTTCGTATTTGGACCAAAAATGTATGGGGAGTGAATGATGTCCTTTAGACACTTCATAGATAATTTTCTCCATTTTCTTTAGGGGCCGTTTAATTTGACAGAATTATACTAAAATGTATCTTCTGTTCTTTTCTTTAGAAATGAAAAAAGAAAGATGCATTTAACTTTTTAGTTAAGTTTGTGAACAAGAGATTCAGCACCACTATTGAACAAAATTAATTACTGAGGGATTACAAACCTTCGGCTTCGGCTTCGGCCGAAGGTTGTGGCGATTGCCGATTAAATCGGCTTCGGCTTCGGCCAAAAATAGACCTTCGGTCGGACACTATAAATAACCAATAGGAAAATGTAAATGTACGCTTCGCGATACATTTAAGCGCTCTAAGCGGTGAGAATACGACAACCATGAAATTTAACTTTTTGAAATCAAAGGACGAATTTTACTGTCGAAATTTTTGTTCAATTATTAATTAATAATTTCGTGGTGAACACACAAACTATGTACTTACGCATTTATTAAAATTGCCGAGAGCGAAGTGCGTCGCGGATCTGTTAGCGAACAGGCTGGGCAGTTTGTCTGACAACGTGATGCCGTGGGTGTAAGCGCTGACTGCTCCGAGGAAATTGCCGTTTTTGAAGAATTCGTCTCCTTTTGCTTTGCACCATTGAGGGTCTTGCTCTTCTGGCCGAAGATCCTCAGACACAAAACCTGCAAATTACTTGTAAATTAAGTGAATTATCACACTTGAATTGCTTAAACTAATGCGCCAAAATGAGTTGTATTTGGCCATTTTTTTTATATCTCCTTACGTCTTGGTCAGTGCCGTCATTGCCTTTTTTTACTTGAAATTTCTGAGCAGAAGCCAAGAGCTTGAAAGTTGGTGTTAGGATAACATATTACAAAAACACTGAACTGCACTACTTATAATATCTCCTAATCTCTCCGCTGCCACGCAGTGGCTAGGATGCTGTCCAAAAAGGATATCACCATCATACTTCATATTATAACGACTTCCTTACCAGTCGCTCGTCTAGCCAGCGTAATATTCTTCAACCAAGCCTGTTCCTCTGCAGCAGATGACTCTCTACTGGGCGTGGGGAAAGACCGGGGAGTATGCTTAATCTCCAAGTTCATCGCCTCCCTCAACCTTGGTAGTACTCTCTTAGCATTTTCTTGTCTTTTATTCTCAACATAATCAGACCTTATTGGGATCTTGACAGGTCTTCTCGGAGGTTTCGGTGCGGTCGGTACTGGTTTGGGGGAAGCGACTTCTTTACTTGCTTTCTCTTCTTTATTTTCGATTGTAACGGGGTTTTCATCGTCTGGGGGTAGTTCAACAATTTCTACGCCCCTTCTTTCTTCTTCTGGAGCTGGCACATCTTTTCCATCAGTTATGGCTTTCTTTCCCGCTCTCCATTCTTCTAGTTCGTCCATTGCCTTCTTTCTTTCCGAATCTCTCCTGGCGTCCATCACTTTGTGCTGCCTGCTGTCTATTTCCATCGCCTGTTGGACCGCGTACCTATCTAACTCACTCTTTTTAATTCTCTTATCCTCCGACTCCTGCTTGGCTTCTTCTTGACATTTCTCTATAACTTTTTGCCTTATCTTCATTTTCTCTTCCTTTGTTAGCTCTTTTTCTAAACATTCCCAAGTTATTTCTTCATTCTTATTTAAATCGAAAATAATTAAATCGTCTTTCACGTAGCATTTGCTTTTCTTTATATTGACATCATGCAAGGGAAACACTTCGAACAAGAATGGGCTAAAGTGGGCCTTGATATATCTATCAGTTGGGAATAGATCAACTTTCTCATGACGGACAGGATTTAACGGCACTCTAATGTGGACTGTGTTACTACTCTGAGACCAAGTGAAGTCTTTTACTATAATAGGCATCTTGTTCAAAATAAATAGGAGTAGACGTTGGTAGCTTATAATAATTATAATCGGTAACGAGCTCTTCACAAAAACAACTCTCGTCGCTATGGCAATGGTGACAATCTTGAATTTGGCGCTCGATTCGTTCCTCTATACGCACTAAAAGCACAGGGACAACTCGGAACTACAGAGATCTATGTATTTTCATAATTGGCAACTCTGACAATTTACTCTGTAAACATGACCTCGTTTCCCAAAGATAGATATAAATATGATCTTAATAACCTGCTACACAGGTCTGTGCCTCTGACTATATTACAAAATAAACAAATGAGACCAACATTACATGTGCTTGCGCATATTATGTCAGTACACAATCTTTTACAGTACTCTAAATTATCACCAATTAAATAATTCATTGTAGGTACATAACATTGATAAGTGTTGATAGGAACAGTAAACAACGTACGTTCTACTCTGTCGGCTGTGTCTTGATTGATTGAGCAGTTTTCTTCTCAGCAATATGACTTCAAAAGTACAAACTGGTAAGTAAGTACATAGTTACTTTGGTTCTTTTAATAAATACCTACTAATGATAGTTTATTTGTAAAGCAATACTCGTTGCAATTTTTTGTTACAAATCTAACCAACTTCTTGTAAATAATAAACTTTATAAAAAAAAATCCCTAATTGTGTTGCTAAGCTCAAAAAATTAAGAACGTCAGGACAAGTTAGGCCAACTCTTTAAAAAAAAAATAGCCTCGCCCCCAAGTTATCAAGGTCAGTCGGTTTTCAGCTAACAAAATAACTGTTGATAACTTTGGAACGGCTGAACCGATTTTGATATAACATTATCTAAGAACCACCGCCAGATAATCTACCTTGAAGTGACTTTGAAATAAAAAAAAAACATCCGAATCGGATCACTAGCGGTCAAACACCCCTTTTTTTACCCAACTGCTGAAAGGAGGGTTAAGCTTAGATGCATCAGAGATTAAATAATTAGAAAAGCCAATCAAAGATTTAATTCGGGAAGAATTAGACGGCGTCGGTCTTTTACGGAATTGAATCAAGTTTATACACTCACATTGACCGACAAGGTCTGGAGGGGTCACTACTTTTAAATTAAAATGACATTTGCGAGTGGTCGCGATATGAAACACAATACTTATACAATGTTAGTTAATATGTACGCACCTTTACAATCACCATTCACCCCTAGTTGCAGACCAAGTGATGAAGTTTTATTCAAAGTGTTTTTATCATCCTCCAAACATTACCCTTTTTTTGTGGGTGGCTAATCAATAATCATCAAAAGTCTCCTCCCTCTCTGGGCGGAGCGGAAGCGAGTGTCAGACTTCTACTGACTAAAACCCAACCGTGTTCCTTCTTAGCCCTTTGTGCTAAAACCCACGCATGTTCCTTCTTCTTTGTGTACGGGGCCGCGGTATCTCTTACTAACAACACTACTTCTAAAACCATAGGCGCACGGGGGTCTTACTTGGCTACGACACACAGGAGCAATGCATCTGTAGGCAGCAATATGGGGGTCTGCTATAAAAAATTCAATTGGAGAAATATGATTGCACCCTTCTAATTTTACTTGGGGAAATCCTTATGTATGCCCTCCGTCTGGGGAGAGCGTAGGGATGTCGGACCCTTACCGACTAAAACCCCACGGTTCCTTTTGCTACGGGTACGGCTTGACTTGACGCATAATTCGTGGCTGAATGAATGCACCCATCTGGCACCTAGTTACCTATTTCCTACGTACATCTCTAGCTGTATTTAATATTTTATGTTTCAGTTCTAGGAGATGTGAGCCCATCAGAGCTAGGTCGCACATTAACTCATGAGCACTTGGCTATGAACTTCGAACATTTCTATAGGCATCCGCCCACGGCTTTAGCTGGGAAATTCACTTCCGAATTGGACCTAAAAACGATTGGCTTTGTAAGACAATACCCTTACAGTTCGAGGTATAACTTGAAGCTGGATGACTTCCAAGCACAACACGCAGTCATACATGATGTTGTGGAGTATAAAGCTGCTGGTGGAGGTGAGTGGCCGTCGGCGTAAAGTCTGACACTCAATATACCAGGGGCGTTGGGGTCGCCGTAACTTCCCTTTTTTAGATTTGACAAAAGTGGTTCTTTTTTCTTTTGTAAGAAACCTTTACCCAGATCCTTCCCCAAACAATTTTTTATACAGGTAACGCACGCTAAGCTTCTAAAGTAAACATTCGGTTTTCAACCCAATAACACAATGTCAGCCATTGGTGGTCTCCACCTCACCACCGTTTACCACTGCCGAGGCTAGACTTATCAGGATGGATTTGGTGCCCCCTTCTTTACAGACATGTCAGCTACCAATTGTTTTGAAATTTTAATACTGTTATGGGTGAAAATTCAAGTAATGTTATAATTACGCAAGTTACAGTGGCATCCTATTAATTCAAACACGCTGCCGCTGCTATTTGGTAACGTGAGCATGAAGTAAGGTACTGCCTATACCCTGTTAAAACCTCTTGGTGAACCCATCAATTTTGTCGGTACTTTTTGTGCAGAGACGTTAGCACCTCAAGCTGCTACAATCTGTCAATTTTCTTTACGGGCAAGCGACAACTGGCTGTTGCGCTGCTATTGTCTTTCTATTGTGTCTCGAATCGTGTGTTCGTTTCGTCGTTACATTTTCTGGTATTTAGATGAGGCATTTGTATATACAAAATTACCACATGATATCCAATTCTCAGGTACTATCGTTGAAAACACAACAGAAGGCATCAACCGCCATCTTTCATTCTACCGGGACGTATCGAAAGCAAGCAACGTCCACATCGTGGCCGGCACAGGACATTACATCGCAGACTTGCAGAAGACTGACACTTTGCGGCAGACCACAGAGGATGTGTACAACCATATGCTGCAGGAGCTGACCAAGGGCTGTGTGGGACACCCTGACGTTAAAGCAGGGTTCATGGGAGAGATCGCCAGTGTTTGGCCTTTGAGAGGTCTGTATTAAGCTTTGGAAAAAGCCATATTATACCTGTTACATGAACCAGTCTATTGCATCACATCTGATCCCCACCAGAAGTCCACCCTGAGCTCTCCAGCTGAGAGTATTGTGTCATGAAACCGATGTGTGAGTTCAAGGTAGCCTCGCTTGAATCGCCAAAACCTCCCCCAATCCCCTCCATACCCTCCATCTAAAGAACTTAACACCCGCAAAATAACGAAAATATAAAGTACACCCAGACACAGAATTATCAACCACGCTCATCAAACGAAGCTTAAATTGTCCTTGGTGGCAATTAAACCCACGATATTCAACTTAGCAATAACGGTCACAACCACTATACCATCAGGTCCAAATGCCGATGGGGCTTAAAACTTATCTTGAAACCCACTGATCGAATCTAACCCCAGTTTATATACTTATAGATTTTGAACGTAGAGCTATTCAAGCTGCGGGGGAGTTACAGCCCCAGATCGGCTGCGGAGTGAGCTTTCACCCTCACAGAACCACGGAGGCTCCCTTCGAGATCATCCGCCTTTACTTAGAAGCCGGGGGCTCTGTTGACAAAGTCGTTATGTCGCATTTGGACCGTAAGTTATTTTTTCGTAATGACCTTTCTTTGCAGTAGGTACTTACTGCTGTAGCAAGAAATATTGTATTTCTTGTTTCAAATTTTGAATCTGAGATCACCTAGAGACATTAAAAAAATGTGTAGTCGGTGAAATTACTGCACAGCACCGCCCAGCCCTTTATATATATTTTTTATTAGTCTTGTCAATTCTTGTATTATTTTCCCATCTGGAATATCTCAGGAATAGACTGCAGTCAACTTTTATGCCAATCTACACCTCTACACGACTCGGATGCACTTTACTCTATGCCATTCAGACGGTGGCCTTTCTAGAAAATTCATGAAATATCGCGACAGCGCTTAATAAATGATGATACGTTTCTAGGAACGCTGGTACAAGATGATATTCTACTAGAATTTGCCGAACTCGGCACTTACTGCCAGCTTGATTTATTCGGAACAGAAGTCTCGTATTACCAACTGGAAGTAACCACGGATATGCTAAGCGATGCACAGAGAATTCAGAAGATTAGACTATTAGTCGATGACGGAAGAGAGGACAAGATACTCATGTCCCATGATATTCATACGAAACATCGATTGGTGAGTACTACTAAATTAATTTTGAGAGGGCAACCAAGGTCTCCTAAAAGTAGTACTGTGTAATTTCCGTTGTTGGATTTTCAACGCTCTGCTCTAGACCTAAAGTTGAAAATCTCTCAACAAAAATTACAAAGTTCATAACAAAATATGTACTATCGACAAAATTGAATCATGACCAATGACGTATTATATATAGACACGTCATGAACTAACATCGCGGCACTTAAAAACGGCGAAAATACTATCTAATACTTATACGCGTGAAGAAAGAGAAAGAAAATATGACAACGTACGGCAGGATGCCTGTTGCTAGAGAGAGATAAATATACATCTTCAGTTACGTCACAGGAGAAGTAACAGTCATTTTGCATGCTCATTGGTCGAGCGCACGAGTGACGTAGCTATTAGAGGCATATGGGGAAAAAAGGACATTCGATTTTCTGGAGTTAATAAAATAGTTGATTTGATTTGTACCGTATTACCTACTTTACGAATAAAGTAAAACAATATATTTATCTTTAAAATATTAATGCTGTAGTAATTATTGTTACATATTAAATTAAAAAATAAAACAAAAAATATATAAACATTAAGAAAACCTTTATCTAATAATGTAAAAAACGTTAACACAACATAGGCAATCGAACAATATGGTAATCGAAGTCATATTATTATATTATTGACTTATGTTGCAGTTGCAATAAAAAAGATCACGATAATGAATATTTATAACATAACGAGTACATATAATATTCAAACAATATTATAAACTCTATCAACAAAAAAAACACTAGTGTAATAGTGTCCCAACCTCCCCTAACGCCACGTGACTACGTCGGGCGGTCTGCATGCGCCGACCGCCATTAGACGACGGAGTAGAACAAAATAAAATATTGTAGTTTTGTGAACTTATTACGCATGAAATGACACATTTTTGTCTTTAACTTTTGGGGTATAATTTGTACATCGTCTGAAAGCACACGACGGCATGTTTTCTTTATGTTTTGCACAGGTTTACACACACGATAAATTGAAAACAAACGTAGCGTCGCGCGAGAGGTTGGTGCGTAACTAAGCGCGATGTGGCCAATTGGCTTCATTTCGTGTTGTCATTTTTGAGTGCGGACAACGTATCTATAGTTTTATACATCATTGATCATGACCTATTTCGATGACAAATCGTTTGAAGCTGTCAAAATGATAAGACTAGATGTGTGACATTTTTAATACATGTTTACGCGATTGTCGACCTAATTGTGTTTGAATGTCTGTAGGAAAATAAGCTTATAGTGGGTCATGATTCCATTTTATTGTATGTACCTACTGCTTCAAGAGATGGTCGTTATAGCCTTGGGGTATAGTGTTTTATAGACTTTCTTCCCTATTACAGACCAGCTTTGGAGGTCACGGTTACGCACACATCATAAACAACGTGCTCCCAAAGATGAAGTCGAAAGGATTTTCAGAGCAACAAATCGACAAGATTTCTATAGAAAATCCCGCGCGATGGCTGGCGATTGAAAACAGTGCATAACTTATTTAAGTACTTTTATATTTTGTGTCATGTTAAATATTATAGTACTCTAAGTATATCTATGATTTTGCTTGAAAAAAAAACTGACACGCAAAGAATAAATTAGGTTAGAGGAGAAATCAAAAACTCATCATCAGGCCTTAGTACAAGAAATAATTTTGAAAATATCGTTAAAAAGTTCTTCGGGACCCCAGACCCCAGTACATACACAAGCACAACTCTTTGGTACCTTGTGGGTCCCTACAGCCATACACTTTCATAGTATATACTGTACTCTTTGCTTACAGCTGCCATCAACTTAGAACCTGGGGAGACCCTACTCATTCGGGGATCAGTGACATTTGCTTATCTTGTCTCTATCTAAATTTACCATCTTTGTATAAAAATTTGGTGAACATCGTCATTAAAATAAAGTTATATTACTTTTTTATATTAAAATATGAATTAAAGTAGGTAATAATAAAACATTAATTTAAAAATACGTTATTTTATTTACAATACATTGTTTTCATTTCCGAAACTATTCGTATATATAATTTGATGAGCATACATAATGTAGGACTATTATGACGAACGGTGCGTATTTCATACTTTACCTAACGTGTCGTAATTTCTCCAACAATTAAGACTATCTTATCAAAAGCAAATGGTAGATAATATGGAATTGTTGATTGTTATGTAAACGTTATAAATGTCACACTGAAGAGAGACTGTATGGGAGAGTACGGCCAATAGGGCTGACGACAACATAAAAAAATGGCATTCTGTTTAGTCCGTCTGATAGACCGTCCAAAAATACGGGACACAATACGGGTATTTTTTTGCTTAATCAAATTAATAAAGAATCCAAAGATAAAGTTTCGGAGCCCCCACTCCGAAACTTTGTTGCTCTTTATCTTTTGACGTCACCATCTTGCAAAAATTGTATAAGATCGTGACGTCACGCAAAACTTCAACGCATGTATCGTCGTCATTTTACGTTTACGAGAAAAAGAAAAAATACATCCAATTTTTTTTGATAATGTAACTGACGGACTAATTACTTTTTTTTGTCGTCTCGCCTATTGTCCACCACAGTCGTCACCGTTTGGAGCTGAGTTTCCTATGAGGTGACGTGCCGTGCAATGGACACGCGGGTAAAGTAAATGTATGTATCGCCGCTTCGGCGTCGTCATCTCGTTACCGGTGACGTTACGGTGACGGCGGTGGTGGACAAAATGCTTTAGGGACTACGCACATATAAAACAATGATTTTATATAAAGACGTCTGTTCAGCTTCCGTATAAAATAGCTGTTTTCTATGGACATAAGGTTTTTTTTTGTGAGTGGGAAATCATCAAATGACTGCTCTCGTCCTGGGTGCGGCGGGAGGGCGTGTCAGACTTTTACTGACTAAAACCTACTCATGTTCCTTCGGTTGCCCTTTATGTTCCGGGCTCACGGTAACTATTATAAACATTCCGCAACCATGGACATAAGCTAGAGCTGAATAATTGTGCGTAGTCCCCTAAGGATTAATAAAATAAATCTTTCATTTGTTGATTATGATAACGTGCAACCATCGGTGTGGTTTAGAGGTCCTGCACTCACGAGGAAACATTGTTATGTATACAAAATGATAAATATATTATTTTACCAATATGGTTTATCTATTTATGAGTTGTGCATAATCGTTAAAAAACAAAAGCTGATCACAATGCTTCTAGAAACACAAAAGCATCATGTTTCTAGAACTATCGTTGCTCAATTAACAACAAATAATTTCAACTGTAAAAAAAAATCTTTTCACACCCAAGTAACTGTAATATTAGATATTTAGTTGCTCCAAAATTAATAAATAGTCAGTCAATTTGGCAAATAAGTGACGTCACAATGTTACGTAACAGTAATTGTAAATAGACTTTTGCTGGTGACTGTACTACTTAAATTAAACTATGAGTAAACAGGCTAACTTTAAATTTATTATCATCCTTAAGCCGGGTCTCCACTAGGCAACAATTGACGCGCAACATGTTGCCCAACATGTTGAAAGTCAGCGCGGAACTTTTGTTGAACAACGTTATCTGTCTACGCAACTCCAGTCGTCGCCAACATGTCGCCAGAGGAACTTGTGTTGATTTCAGCGGCACTGGTTATAATTTTATCGAAAAATGCATCAAAAAGAAAAAAAACACGTTGGTGGGTTAAAAAATACCTACAAAACAAACAAAATGTAAAAACGCAAAAACCCTCATTGATGCTCAACTAACAATGCTCTTTCAACAAACAACAAGCCGCGCGTCTTGTTGTGCGCCAGCTAGCAACGTCGCGTGCTGTTGGGCAGCGTTGCCGTACATGTTGAGCGTCACGTGTCGCGCGCCAAATGTTGCCTAGTGGAGACCCGGCTTTACACTCTCGAAAGAATAAAAACGTTTATAGGCCCGATTGACTCCTAGCTACCTCCAAATTAAATTAGTAGGAAGTAGTTTATTTATTAATTTTATTGATAAATAAACTTAATTTTATTGTAATCTGAATAAAACAGATACCTTTTCGCTTTCTTTCTATAATTAGTTTCACCCTATGAAAGAATAACAATAAACTTAAACTTAGCCAGTTCAAACAATTAAATCCTAGTCTTCTAAATCAAGGTTTTGAAGCTCTTCATCCAAGTCTTCATCGAGGAACAGGTTCTCGTTGATAGGGACGGCGGCGGCGTCGTCGGAGGGCGAGGTGTCGCTGGAGCCCTGGGCTTCCGCCCCGTCGCCGTTCGAAAGGCCCTGGTTGAGCTGCTGCAATCGGTCTTCCGTCGCTTTTGTGCCGGTATCGTCCGCCTGTAAGAAATAGTCTTGAGATTTCTGGAATTTTCTTTACGTACAATGTTCTTAATTTTTCGTTCCATAAGAAATTTTGACCAATTAGAAAACAATAATATGAATGATTAAGTGGTCTTCAAAAAAAGTATTCATGTTTTTCAAAAAGTGTACATTTCCCAATTAGCCTTTAAATGATCAAGTATTAACACCATAGGACACCATGGTTGTATGTCCTAAAGAAATATGCCCTTTAACATCTATCCTCCTGAGCGATAGGTCCAGTTGTTAAGGCGTCCCTCACTTAGGTTGGATACCACAGGCCAGTACCAATATTTTTTTTTTCAACATTTAATTACAAATTATTAAAAGATTATTATTTTAACCTGCAGTGTGTTATTGGACATCTGTGAAGAGAGGTATTTGCAAAATATTCCTAATATTGGGCAATACTATCTAAATGAAATAGTATAATAGCCTATACTATACTTCAAACTTTCGCGTTGCATATTTAAAATATTACTGTTTAACGGGATTTTCCATTATTCATCTTCATCGACGGAGTAGTATCACCCGCCGAACAGTCTGCTTGTGACCATGGCAGGTGTAACCCTGCTAAAACGTCAAGCTTAAAACAAACAAAAGGTACGTGCGCGTTAAATCCCGTTAAACAGTAATATTTAGTATATAGCCTGTCTTACCTCGCTAGCCTCCATGCCAATAAGATCGAACTGCACTTCCCGGTACTCAGTATTGTCCTGGTCCTCCTCCCCATAGTTGGCGAGATCGACGGCTTCATCGTCGTCCTCATCAGCATCAGCCGCCAGCGCCGGGTCGAAGGAGAACATCTCTCGGCCTGAGAGACCCACTGCGCGACCGGCTTTGAAGTCGTTCCGGCGTTGGTCTTCGGCTTTTGTTAGAGCTTCCTGGAATTATTAAAGATTTATAATTGAAAACAACGATCTTGTATAAAGACACGCTTTCGTTCAGCATAAGCTAAATGGAAGAAAGTTTATTATAAAAATGCATAATAATAGAAGAGATCTGATATGTTAAAAGATTTGTAACACACATTCTAACGTGAAGCAGTCGGCGTGCGAATAAAATTTTCATTTAATACTTATATCAAGTTAATAACACTAGGAGCTTCGAATGTACTGTGGGCAAAGCAGATAAGTATTCAGGGCCGTCAGATACAGTTTAAGTTTTCTCAAAAACCCACGGATATTTTCTAATAAAAATTTAAACTATAGTAGAAATAGAAAACGACTAGTTCTTCAATTAGGTTAAATTTTTTTTGGAATACATTCATTGATATTCAAGAAAACCTCAATTGTATATGACGGCCCTGGATACTTATCTGCAAACTGATGATACAAAAATACATTTTGTCTCATGCGGAAATCGAACCGCCGACACACGGCGCAGTAACCCAACACTCAACCCCTGCGCCAATCAAGCCGTCAAAGCTTGCAACATTCTCATAAACTGACTCAAAAATTTCCTTTTGATGTCATCCAGCATCACAAATAATTTACCAAAATACACAACAACAAACCTGTTTATCCTTAATCTTCTTCTTCTTCCACGCGAGGAAGGTTTCCAGCGTTATCTTAGTCTGGTTAGGTCCCAAGGCAGCTCTTTCTCTCTCTATAAGGTCCACTAACGAGATCTCATTCTTTCTCTCTTCCATTTTCTTTTTGTCTCTTTTGAGGACAAAGCCTGCTGGTAATGCGTGCCTGTATATACATTTGGAACCGGACGGACACTCCCAAAACCAACCGTACTTTGATCTTTCTACCGCTTCTAAGAAATGCTTGCAGATCTGTAATTTGAATTTGTTTGGACTTAATGTACAGTCAAATGAAGGTTAAATTCAAGTGACTAGGACAGTTTTTAATAAATAGATATTTTGGGCACACATGGGTATCTAATCCTAAACTCAATAAAGCTTGTATAAGTAAACTACTTACACACAGCCATCTGATCCCAATCTAAGCAGAGCTTGTGATATGGCAACCAGACAACTGATATTATCATACTTATATAATTTAAAGATAAATGTTTTAAATATAATTTGTAAATACATACATGTTATAAATAAGTTCTCCAGCCATAGAATAAACAATCATTCTCAACAAACAAAGATTTATCCAGAGTGGGAATCAGACACCTCTGGTTTAGCCAGGGTCACTATCCACTAGACCCTGATTTTGAACATTTTAATATCCCACTTGCATAATAAACTAAATTTAGTTATTTCCCCCACTCTATTCAAGAAATTGACCAATATAACATAATGATAACTTACAATATCTGTAGTAGGTCTCTGCTTATCACCTTCTCCGTGCTTCTTCTCCACTACTTCCTTTAGCTTGTCCTCGTCCCAATTGTCCATAGTGTCGTCATCGTCACGCATGTCCACATAGAGTGAACGTTTTTCAGCCTGAATAAAGAGAAATTAAATAACTGAAGAAGTTATTGCGATTACTCTCAGAAAATAATAAACTTGTTATTTGCCCTGGAACTAGGGACAATGGGGAACTACACTACCAAGTTTGTATCTGGATTGTAGATCTAAGGGTGATTTTGATTATCATTATTATACCTTCTTTATAAACCAACACAATCAACTTTAGGTATAACAATACAATTTATAATCTAGCAATATCAGTGCAATGTAGGTCGTCCAAAGCTTAAACATTATAATTTTTATTGAATATGACCTAGAAAAGTCTTGTCATTTATTTCACTTAAACAATTTACAGATACCTATTTATTGTCAGGGGCAGTCAGTCTGTTGGTCAGAAAGATGAATGCTAGATGCTTGTTCCAAAACCATCTAAAACATAGGTAGATGCTTGCTTGCTTGCTCTATGGATAAGAGCAAGCAAGCAACTCAAAGGATACTCTTTTCAATCCTTCTTTTGTATTTCTTTAAGTATCTTGATGTACTTATTTATTTATTTACACTTTATGCACAAAATGTATGTACAGAGGCGGACTTAATGCCTTAGACATTCTCTACCAGTCAACCATTGGTAGTGCAGAGTCGCAGAGATAAAATGGCAGGTGCAATATAAAGTAAAAAAAATGTAGTAAGTCAAATTAAGAAAACATACCTTTCTTTCAATGGTCAAGTCATGAGAGAACTTGCACCGGTCTCCTTTAGTACACTGCCCTTGCTTGAAGAAGGCACACACCACAGACTTAGGGTCAGTACCTGGAAAATTAAAGGTGTAGCTAAATTATTGAAAAAGGCACCAGTAAAGAAATAAAATTTAAGGGTGTAGCAAAATTATTGAAAAAGGCACCAGTAAAGAAATAAAATATAAAGGTGTAGCTAAATTATTGAGAAAGGCACCAGTAAAGAAATAAAATTTAAGGGTGTAGCAAAATTATTGAAAAAGGCACCAGTAAAGAAATAAAATATAAAGGTGTAGCTAAATTATTGAGAAAGGCACCAGTAAAGAAATAAAATTTAAAAGTTACTGGAGAACTAAATTGTATTGTTTTGTGTGGAGTGTAGAAAAGACTTTTTGGGTTTTTTATTAGTGTAAAAACCTGTCAATTTTATCACCTACACACACACTTCATTGTTTTCCAAAAAAATTGTTTTCTTTATCAATGCCATTGCCAGTCAAGAGTAAAGAGGATGGCCATAGAAGTCAAATAACTCCTCCGGCTCTGGGCGGAAAAAAGAGTGTTAGACTTTTACTGCCTAAAAACCACTTATGTTCCTTGTTAGCCCTTGGTGTTCGGGGCCGCGGTTTCTCGTTTGAAGAACAACCTGCAGCTCCGGCAGATGAAATATGGCCTTTAGACAAGCCTCACAGGTCTTATAGATAGATATTACAAATTGTTAAGCTTCATCACTTCAATAGCTTTTTAAGTCTCTTCTGTCTAGAAGAACTGACACTGGAATACCCACAGTTGGTAAAAAACTAATTTGGTTATTGTAATTAAAAAACGATATATGCTTTTAACCCTTCACTAAATATTTTTTTTTTAAATACCTATGTTTATATGTAATTGTACCTAGCTTTAAGCCTATTATAAGATCTGTAAAACTAACATTATGGAATGCAAATAAAGATATGAATATGAATAAGTAACACAATTTTTGAATGTTATCCATAAGACGGTTGAACTAGCCAAATTAAAGTTTTTACACAGAACAATACTTTGGATGACTGACACAACGATGCATACCGTGACAAATTTGGTACAATTTTTTTGGATACTAACTAAATACAAAATTATTCAGGTATCTACGAACCTTTCTCAACCTTTTGTGTTTGCACAGGTTTGAACAGTGCTGCTAACTCTTTCTGTTCTTTCATTTTGGCCTCTTTCTCCTTCTTCTTGTCCTCCATAGGCTTGGCGGGATGTATACCACCACTTTTCACCTGTTTCTCTACTTGCTGGATGAACTTCTGTTGCTTGGCTCCCTTCTTGTTTTTAAGCCCAAAGGTTTTATCCTGTTTTAGGAAAAAAGGAAGATCAGAATTGGTGTAGCGCCAGAATTTTAATTAGCATTGTATTGCAACACTTGTAGCAACGTTTTGGTGTGCCAAATGCTTTTCATATTTTGCAGAAAGGTTAATGTATTCTTTAAGAATATTGCTGAATAATTCGTGGCCTTTATTTAGCAGCCAGCAGTACCAAGAACGAAAAAACGGAATCTTATTCCGCCTCTGTGGTTTGAAAACGAATAAATGAAGATTTTGATGAAAATGGTTCAATACATCACCTCAATAACTTTCTCCTTTTTCTTCGCCTCTGTCTTCTTGCTGGCACCAGCACCACCACCGCTTGCTTTCTTCGGCGGCATGGTTATGTCGTACCTCCAAACTTTTAATTAGGTAATAAAACTCAGCCAAAAACCCTCCACCTTAAACTAAACCGTGAAATAATTAAAGAGTCAAATCATTAATAATGTATTTATCGATAATTTGCACGTATTTTATTCAGAAAAGGTAAATATCTTCCACCGTGGACAGATGAGAAATTGTGGAAGATTTGCGTTCCAATCCAAAGCTAATGGGTAATATTCATTTTTAGCATGAGCTTTTGATCTTGCTCTTTCTTGCAACAGTGTACTATAGTTGTCTTTGTCTAAAGAGGTCTCAGATGTCTCAAATACTGAAAAATAGGACATTCGCTAATGATGATGGATTTGCAAAGAAACGCACAGACAGAGAGAGTTGACATTTTTACTTGACAGTGGCATGAATTTTTAAATGGCAACATAAACTATTTTGTGTTTAATGCAATTGAATGTAATTGCTTAGTTACTATAAGTTAGCTGGTTTTTTTTATTAAGAGTTCTACAATATGAATACATATTACGACCAACAAGTCGCTATTATATTGTCCGAAAAATTATAAAATCTAATAATAATATTATGACAACACTGGGGTCTTTTGTCAAACTCTGACATATTTAGTCAAAATTCAGAATTTTATAGTCTGTGAAAATAAGTCAAAAATGGTTATTGTTCGTTCGGTCGGGTTGATTGATAGTTCATTCGTTGAATTTTGGTTTTGGTCTTTGCCGTGCGTAAACGTGAATTCGTGAAATAAACATTTGCCTAAATTAGGCCATGGCGAGCAAAATATCGTGGAAAATTCAAAAGCAAGTACATAAATATTTAGCCTGTGTTTAAATGACATCAACGAAAGTCACCATGGAAATTGTCGACGTCGAAGAATGCCAGCCCGACCCCACAGCGGTCACAAGAAAGAAAAGTTTATGGGCTAAAATTAACAATAGGACAACGTACAGTTATTTATTTAACATCGTAGTATCAATACTGTTGCTCACATGCCTGGTTCTAGTGCTTTATTTTTTCAAAGAATATTTAAAGACGATTTTATACTGGGTGGACGCACAGGATCCGTGGATAATATTTTTGTTGTTCATGGGTTTATTTTTGATTGTGAGTTTTCCAGTGACGATAGGATATTTAGTGTTAATAATAACTAGTGGATATTTGTTTGGAATTGTAAAGGGTTTAGTGACAGTTTTGGTGAGTGCGAACTTTGGAGTGGCGGTGGCACATTTCACCCTGAAAGCTTTGCGGAACTATCTGCCGCTGGACCGGTTGCTCAAGAATGAGACGGCGCGGGCCCTGCTGAAGGTGATCTCGGGCCCGCAAGCCTTCAAAATTGTATTTTTCGCGAGACTGACGCCAATACCTTTTGGATTGCAGAACACTATATTTGCTGTAAGTGTTTGTTTATTTATTATTAGTTTATAAAACTAAAAATCAAATATTGATTGACTGTCCGGAAGTCGTAAAACTTATCATAATGCATATTTTTAAAATGCAAATTCCATACAAGCCAATAGTTATGGTGTGAATATTTATAAATAAATGTTCAATATTTACAAATGAATGGGACACAAACTTTGTACTGATGTTCCTTTAGTTTTAATAAGCAGTCTTCCTCAATGTCCCATGGACTGTCTGCAGTTCTTTTTTTAATAAATAACTACTTGAAGAATGTGTATGATAAAAATGTCAACTAAATATTAATATCACTTTTATCTGTTGACCGTAGTAGATAGGCTAAATAGATTGCTTTATTATCTGTTTAATAAAAAACTACCTACATACCCACTTACTTATCAATATTTAAAATTGGAATCAAGGTTTTAATTATCAGTTGTTGACTCTAAAGAGAGGGATAAAATACCTATTGTTTAAAATGCAGTTTTTTATTTATTGTGTTAAAAGCTTGAGAAAAATTCTCATGTTTTAACACAAATCTTGATTCTTTTGTTAATTGTGTTGAGGTGATTTAGAGTTGTTTTTTTTTAGATATTAAATTTAAGCAAAAAATATACCATATAAATTGGGTTTTAATGAAACATAGACAATCAGATAAAATTATTATAGATGTGTAGGTGTGTGTAGTTTTTACAAGGGTTAATAAATCTAAAATAAAATTAAAAAGAGGTAGAGATAATGTTAGCAGGCAAAGCCACATGCAAAAGCTAGTTTGAAATAAAAAATGCTGAACTTAAACTTAGAGTATATTAAAACAAAATTTATAATAGTCCATTACTTAGGTCAAAAGTAGTTTTTCAAGCATTTATTTTTACTGGCAGCATACAAATTACCTATTGTTTGAATTTTATTACAAAAGTTATTTAAAATTTTGATCATTTAATTATTCCATCTAGGCTAATTTTAGTTCCCAGCAAATATAGGTATACCTGTTTAAAATAAATCTATACTGAATTCAGGTTACAATAAGTTGGTTCACAAAATATTATCCTAATAAATATGGTAATATTCTATTATTTTATTTCCTACCTGTTGTAATAGGTACCTATTAGGACCTATTTGAATTAGAACCTGATATCAGCCAAATAAATTAACATAATATTGTATTCGGTTACTAATACCTGTAGTTAAATAAATACCTATATTGGGACATTTCACACACTAATTCCAAATCAGGCAAAGCATGTGCCATAGTAATCATTTAATCAGACAACTGATATACCAACATACTTATATTATTTATAAATACCTACTTATCATAGATTGCTCATCACACAAAGTTTGTTCTGGGTGGGAATCAAACCCACTGCTGTTTTGAGTCAAAGAATTACTATAACAACAAATATCTTCAAAATCCACAATAAAGCCCTACAATTTTTTTTAAACTATTCTAGGTTGGTACCTATCATGAATTCCTTACGTAGTTATGCCAAGGTAATAGAATATTCTTACACCTAACAATCACACCAACCGCCTGGTGTTAGGGTGAAGGCCACCTAAATATCAGCATTGTTAACTCTTTACGCCTTCAAGGCTGGCAACTTTATGGTCACCATAAAAAAAACTGACATTACCTATAGTGCCTTACCAGGGACGTAATTAGGGCAGGGGCCCGGGCCCCGTTAAAAACGGGCGCAACAAAATCGCAAATTAGTAAATTTTATAAATCGAAATACCTAGTGCATAATTAACGTAACCAATTCATATCAAATAATCGCTGTTGCAATTCCCGCGCTTCGCAATTATAAGTACGCATATTGGTTTTACAAATTAGTTTCGTTATAATGATGAAAATAAATATAATTATTAATAATAGTTACATGATTTGTGTAAGTGTTTTTTTTTTTATAAAAATACAATTTTTGATAAGATTAAGAAAATTCACAAAAAGCGCATTGTTTGTCCAGGGCGCCATTTTCGTTCCCAGCCTTGGACCGCAAACTTAAATATAAGTGTAACTTACTATCGCCGTAACTTTCATATCAAAGAAAGGTATGATGTTATGTGATGCAGGTGAATATTGATAAGATGCATGGACTAAGTAAGTGCATTGAGTAAACTGTTTACGCTATGTATTTATTTACATACCATAAATATTGCGTTCTGAAATACTTAACTTTTCTTATCTTCATTAATTTATTACACTAGAAGAAAATAATATAAGTGGGATGGAAATCGGTATAACGTTTTATTAAAAGAAATTTAATTACGACCAAGCCGAATTATAATTTTATGCCTTATTGAAAAAAGCGTAAAATCCGTCACTGCAAAAAAATTAATTTCTACTGAGTTGCAGTAGAAATTACGCACCTAGTCGACGTAAGTATGTTGCACATAATCGGAATACACCAAGCGCGGTTTCCTTCATCTACTCGGTAATTTCGTTGGTTAATTAGGTATTACACTTTTCCTGGAAATTAACAGTGTACTTACTTACATGTAGAAATAAAAGAATATAGGTTTATAAACTTTATTTATACCTTTTCGACATGCTACAAAATCAAATAAAACGCAAAATAACGCTGAAAAAAATACGTTTCTCGGGTACTTAAATTAAAAGGTTTCTTTTAATTTTGTCTTCAATAATACCATCTATGTTGTTGTATGTAGATCAATAAATTGCCAACCGGCCTTGAAACCGTGGTGGTTAATGCTCGTGCCTTCTCTATAGGAGAAGAGGCCTTGTCCCTGAAGAGGGACCGTTATTCCCACTTCATCAAGACCCGGGCGCCGTCAAAGCTCGTCTTTACCGTACATCCAATTACTACTTCAATGGCCATTAATATTAACGGTAATAGCATGTTCTGTAAGTGTCTGCACCTAATTAATTTACTGGCTATGCAACGTTGCCCGCTGACCACAAGACGCCATTACACGCCTGGTCAAGTGCCAGTCGGAGTAATACACAAAAGGTTCGGTACCGAAAATTAAAGTGGTACAAACGGGTACAAATGACGTAGAAACTGATAGTAAGTAAAAAAAAAAGTCGGCTGCCAAGTTCACAGAGGTACCGAACAAAACTGGTTTCCTTGGTCATTTAATTTCCTCTTTATTTCACTTTTATTAAAAGCTGTCCACAGCGTTACATTCACTCAGGAGTACAGAACCCAAAAAAAAAAGAACCACAAATGATAATCGGCCCAAGTAAATCAAGAACGAAGTCCAGTGGCAATCGCGGCAGGTTTCTGACGCTGTGCCATTATCTCAAGCAAACAAACGGGTACTGATTACATTAGAGTTGTACGATCAGGCCGTTTCCTAGTTAGCACTATCATTTATCCGTCATGTACACGATTTGGCCGCGAAACGTTGTTAAATGCAGCTATTTAGGTATATCGTGTATTATTTCACTGCTATTTAGGAACGTATTCAATCAAAGGGATCAGCAGGACATTACAACTTTACGGGTTTTCCGAGACATATCAACTTCCAAACTCCGGTATATGTATTAAGAAATAAAAAAATATGTAGAAAATCAGGACCCCACAAGCTCATCTGTCATGTTGCCAACCACGAAATCAATGGGCAGTCAGCAAATCAAACCTTTTTTGTTACAGACCCACCAAAAAAATCTACACAATTTTGGACCACAAACATTGTGAATATGTCTCAATAAAAAATAGGGATCCCTTCTTTTCGCATAATATTCTTTGTCCTAATATACTTCGGCATAATGATTTTGGCACAATTTGTTTTGGCATAATAATACTTCGGCATAATTTTTGACGTGACAACGTCTTAAATTAGGTTGCGGCTGGGAGTCACTTATGAAAAAGTGTAACGCTCGGTAACGTTACGATGAGTCACCGAACGAGAGAGAGGCCCGCCGAATGCCTTGCGTCTCTCTCCCACTCAACTATGATCGGTAAAAGACGTTGTCACGTAAAATCTTCGCCCGTAAAACCGACTTTACAGGCAACCATTTTTTTTAGGCATACATTTTATGTTGGCATAATTATGTTAAAGACTAATTTGTATTGGCATAAATTTGATTCGCATAACGTTAGTAGGCCTAATGACTATTAGCATAACGTTAGTAGGCCTAAAGACTATTTAGCATAACGTTAGTAGGCCTAATGACTATTAGCATAATAATGTTTAGGCATACAATTAATATAAATAACAAAAACAATTTTCATGCAAATGATATATAAATATAAATATACATGACATTATGTAAAGCAAACCAATTTGCTGTGGTTTCTGTAACAATCAAATAAATTGTTGGTTAAAAAGTTAATATGCTGTGCAACAAAAATTAGTGACAGAACCGAATTGCTGCAAAACCGAATCCACGTAGTCTTGTTTGTCCTACCCCTAGAGTGTTATTTAAAATCGCGTAGGCGCGTAGGGGTGAGGCGGCCCGCGGGCTGAGGAGCAGGCGGCTGGGAGCGAAAGCCGTCTGCGACGATTAGCACGCGTGGAGCCGCCGGAGGCCCGCAGCGCCGGAGCCGTCACAGAAACCCTGCCTGCTGCCAGTTGCATGCTTGCTTGAATGCTGCATACTTGCTTGCATGCTGCATGTTTGCTTGCATGCTGCATGCTTGCTTGAATGCTGCATGCTTGCTTGCATGCTGCATGCTTGCTTGCATGCTGCATGCTTGCTTGCATGCTGCATGCTTGCTTGCAAGCTGCATGCTTGCTTGCATGCTGCATACTGCATGCTTGCTTGCATGCTGCATACTGCATGCTTGCTTGCATGCGGGTATAGTGTCTAATATTCTAGGTGTTAATAAATTTTCCATTGTTATACCTATAAAAATATGTTTTAAATGTTTATGCGAAATTTATGCTTTAAATTTTATGCTTTAGGACATTATGCTTACAAACGTTATGCTTTAGAACTTTATGCTTAAAAAAGTTATGCTTTAGAACTTTATGCTTAATAAGTTTATGCTTTAGATTATTATGCCTAATCATTATTATGGTTAGAGACATTATGCTTAAAAAAGTTATGCATGAGCAGTTATGCGTAATTATGTTATGCGAAAATATAATTATGCCAAACAACATTATGCGAAGTTATATTAGGTCTTAAAATTGTATGCAAATGGATAGGGAACCTAAAAAATATTGTCGAGATTATCATAAACTCCGAAAAACAAACAATTAATTGAGTACTTTGGTTAACCTAGTGCAAAATAAGTATTTTAACAATAATAATAACATTTAAAATAAAACATTTGGCGTAAAATGTGAAATGGGCACGAAACCTAACATGTATGTAATTGAATGAAAAGATTAATTTGTCTTAGTTAATTAACCTTATTAGTGGAATGGCAGCATTGTCCATAATTCGTTGGTTACAGCTTTGATAGTGGACTGGTTGAAGTACCAGTATTCGTGATTCTACTAGACGCGTTGATCTAATTAAAGTCAATTGACGACGTTTTTATCTTCAAGATTTTTGTATCTGTGTGTGTGTCATACAGGCAGCAAGGACAATCTTCTTGATGATTTTACTACATAATCAATGCCCCGTTGAAATTAGTGTAGTTTTTGATGAAGTAGAACTAAACATTTTTTTTGGCAATCCGGTATTTGACACCATCATCAATTGACGTACTTTTTATGAGCTGTCAAAACGCAATTCTCCAATAGACTTTGTATGCCAATACCTGCTTGTGACGTCACAAGCTAGCAACCCTATTGACTAACTATTTATTGATTTTAAAGCAATTAAAAATCCAATTTTACAGTAAATTAAAAACCAATCCGATGCTTAGGACTAATAAAGATAGGTTTTATAAAAAATATGTCTTAGATTTATCGGTTAATAGTGTCAAATACCGTATTCAACCCTTAACCCAATCTAGAATCCAGTATCCAGCGAATTGAAACATGTTTACACTCATACAGTGCTGATCTAGCGCCGGAATCCAGTGATGCTGGCACGCTGGCGTCAGCTACTGTCTCAATGTAAATCGGCCTTTATCGGAATAAAATACCGGTTGAAAGTTTGTTTTGAAAATGGACGGGCGAAGCCGCGGGATGTAACTAATTAATAACAAACTCCGTAATACCTAGCACTGGAAGTTTTCAAATACCTAGCTTGTTTACAAATTCAGTTCTGAACTAGTTTTGTGTACTAAATTAAAATGTTCCATAATAATATTGCGTTCTGTAAATGTGAATAACATGTTTGTGCAGTTACTTGCATTGCTTTCGTCACACCTACGGGGTTTATGGCTTGGGTTAATATGAAATCTCTTGGCATTGAAGTCATATTATGGTAGAGGTTTATATCATGGTCTGTTTGCATCTTCAACACGCCAATCTGATCTTTGGTTTATCTCAGATTTATTTGCGGCCATTATCAATAATCTGTCTATTGCTAGATTAGGTTACTGAAAGAACATTATTTTCGGAGCTTATGTCAATTATCTACTTTATATAATAGATCAAAAATCTATCCCTAGTATCCAAATCCGTCGTTAGATACATTTAGATTGTTCGCTAGTTGAGTTATATGTTACAGAAGTAGCAGGTCCATTTTGGGTTATATTTTTTTTCTAGCCTATACTGCCGGTCTGCTGAGCAACGGCCCAATCTTTAGGCACATCTACTTCGACCTTAAAGCTTAGTGTTATTGGTCATAAACTGTTCTAGACTGTATACATTTCAAAGCTACTTCCCTTTTTAAAACATCAGAATGAAGTAACTTTATTATTGTGTTTTATTGCATTCCAGAATTAGATAGGACCTTCGTCAAGTTAAGGCACAACCGATTCTCCGCCACAACTTTATATTCGGTCCGTTTCACAAAGGCCGTTATTAAGTTATGTTTAGCTTTCGACCGTGTTTCGCACTGGTAGCCCTAAAAATCGGCCAATGTTTTTCTAACTACCATCTTGAATATGCGTTCCGCCATCTTAGATCACAGTTTCCTTGATGAATTATAGGGTGCAGTCACGGTGACACTGCATTTTGCATAAACCACAAAATCATCCATATTGGCAAAATCATTCAGATGTTTACTGTGTTTTTAGCTTGTGTGTTCAACGGCCATTATCAATAACTATCTGCCGTTTTAGCTACTTGAGACATATGTTTGATAATGTATCAAACATGTATCTCTTGTATGTGTAATCAGCTTAAATATCAAATATCTGTCTTCAAAAACCTAATCTGCCGATAAATTATTGAATTCCGGTAAGTGTAAAAGTCGTTAAAATGAAATAATAAATTGAATAGCCTACGAGTATGTTAACTGCTTCTTATGATTTCATTAGCGTACAATAGTATCGTTCATGCCCTCAGTATGATAACGAAATGCTATTGTTCTTGGCGTGGTATCTAGAGCAATCGCGTTTCGACCACCTACTTGGCCCGTTTCGCTTTCACTGCCGCTGTGCCGGACTGGCGACATTTTCTATTACGTATGCGTTACAATTCACCTCTGTGGTGTTTGTATCGATTGTTATTGTGTGAATCACCCACTCAAAGTAGCCCATGAGCCAAAATTAGACGCAGTTCTCGCAAGAGCTGAAGTGGTCTGACTGGTCTGAGACATAAACTAGGCCTACATGTCCAAACAGCAGAAAGTTGGATAAATATTGTATGCATAATGACGCTCCATTGCTAAAATGGCCTTGGACAACAATGCTCTAAAGCTTCTAGCATTGTTCCGGCTTCATGGTTGATCATATAAAGGGGTTAAAAGCCGTCAATTTCACTTGATCACGTTTTTTACCCACTTGTCTTTGACCCTGACTTCTAATTAATTAACTCACTTTAAATGAAGGCCTCGCACGAACTTCAGAGCATTAGCCGGGTACTTCGTGATCTTGAAATTTGTTGATCGAAGAGTATTACTAAAGCATCCTTGTGTATTAGTGTCTCGACGCGTTAAGATTCTATAATAGTCATCTGGCGTTGGCGATGTCATTGTCTGGGTCTCATCGATAAACAAAAAGTAGCTATCGATATAGAACTTGATGACACATCACATCATGTGGCTTGCACATTGAGAATTCTTACTTATACTTATTTATAATCGTAGGTATCTTCTATTTAAATCGCGTCGAATCGAAGAAATAATTTTGCAACCTTGGAGTGAATCGGTGATCAAGAGACAAAAGGCAAAAAATGCTTCTCGGAGTGGCGAATTTTGTACAAAAAAATATACAGATTTATCGAAGTGATGATATAAGTTGAGAGTTGTTAGGTAATTCAAGGCCAATTTGTACGCTTATCACAACTGATTTACCACTTCTCAAAAAGCAATTATAATCATGAAGTTTCCAGCATAATTTACCTACATAGATATTAGAATATCTGCCTACCTTCGTCATTCAACTACTTATCTCTTTATCTTCATTGTCCCTGCTCATGCGGTTGTAAGTGGTGTAATGTTCCAGATATCAGCGGCTGTTATCTTAACTGAAGCTTGTTTTTATCTGGTGCGGGGCAGTAAACTTTTGTCGTCGTCTTTCTTGGTCCTCCGCCAAACGTATTTGCATTTATTATTTGAAAACTACATATAGATCTGCGCAGTCTTTTTATGTGGTCTCTGTCTGTCGTTAAAATATCTGGCGCGTTTGGTGTCGTCTCCGACAAAGGACAAACATTGTTGTTTGAGATTCTGTTTTAATATATCATTCGTTCCTTTGATATGTGCATTAAGCGGTCAGAAGCGGTTGAGCATTTATTAATAAACTGTTTGAGGAAAAAACTGGATGTGTAGCACGATAATCTCATTTTATTTTAGTGCATTTTATAGCAGTGTTTCTAGCTGCATCGGAATATAGAACATTCATATTTTAAGCTTTGCTTTAAACATTTCGACGGCCAATCCAAATATACCAGGCACCAGAGTTTCTAAGCTCATAAAACGTTTACTTTACATCAAGGAGTATTTACATTCCGTTAGCAATTTCATTACAACGGTACAGAAATATTCTAAAAATATCATTTGGATATCGTTTCGGAGACGTTCGGCATATCGTCACGTTAAATTATTTATGGAACTCATTGGGAAGATAGATTATTGTGTTCTATCACATTCCATTATTAGTGATGAGTGCGAGTGGAGATGTGTTTACAGGAATTTTTCCACTACAGCGACTTTCATTCGGTCGGTAATTGGCCTAGTTGGACACTCACGCGTCCGACGTCGTCAAGGCCACCTTAGATCGGTCAACTTGTTTATCTTAGTAAAGACAATCGATCAATCTTCTTTTTTCTGGACTGTCTCACTGGTATTTACTGAGACAGAGAGCATTCCTCCAAACGAACAAAAACAACACGAGATTGGCGCAATGACGCGTTGCAGACGCATGAAAAAATCAAGATTAGTATTAGGTTACTGGAGCTGGATTGCGTGCTTCGCGTGTATATTAAGCTTTATTCTAAACCGTACGTGAAAATTGTTGTGTAATTTACCAGGCGCTCGCATGGCGTTAATTTTCAAAGCGACAGGCTTGTCGTGACTCCGTGCTTAGCAAATGCTTAGCCACTAAAATATAATTATGCCTACTCATTTTCCTTCAACCGCACACAACTTTATAATCTTGACAAATGCTAATAGGATTGACGTGTACCAAATCTACATTGTTTAACATCAGTTTAATGTATTCAGTGCACGCAAATCGTACTGAAAATATGTATGAGATTTCCTAATGATAGCCCGTGGTTGAGGAAAATTATTTGGAAATGTATTGAAAGTTAGACAGTAAACAATGCGTAAAAACGTAGTTAGTAAAAGTATTTGTCGTTGACGTAAATCAGTGGCAGTTGTAGGGTTTCTGTGCAGACTTGAATGTGATCAGAATTCTTTCATAGAAATCCACCAAGTCACACCTACTTTGGTACATTTACCGTCTTTTTCACACACTTTTTTTTCTTCAGAGGTCAACATCATAAAAACTATATCTGTATTCTACTGCCTGATGCTGTACGAAGGGTCACCTTAACAGTACTACAGAACCTGCTATTCAATAGGACCAAGAAAATAGTAGTATTACTAAAATAAATCCAGTAATACATTATACATAGCATTATAGATAAGATGCGGATACCGGTGAATTTTTCCACCCGGTTTCGTTCGGTTTCGAGCTATAAAAACTGGTTAATTTAGAATAACATGCA
The DNA here is from genome assembly GCA_033675125.1 of Athetis lepigone. NCBI lineage: Eukaryota > Metazoa > Arthropoda > Insecta > Lepidoptera > Noctuidae > Athetis > Athetis lepigone. The sequence goes on along the minus strand of CM066215.1, from coordinate 2,439,097 downwards.
TTACTGGATTTATGCGTTCAGCTGCGAGCATATTTTAAATGGGTAGTTTTACTTATCAGAAAACGATTTAAACGATCGCTTTCTTTGAAAAAAGAAACTGACCACAATATAACCGATAAAAAGATATACCGGTTATAACCGGTAAATCATTACACCAGTTCCAAGCCTTGACAACTTGAAAAAGTTCATAATATATTTAGAGACGTTTGCATTATAATAAATTCAAAAACTAACATTCTTATACCCTATGATTTCTATGTTTCTGATATTAATTGTGAACAATTTACCAAACCCTTTTTCCCTTTTTAAACTGTTTCTTCATATAACTCTAACATTGTGTCTCCATTGTCCAGGTAAGCGACGTCCGTGGCTGCGGCTACCACATGGCGACGATGCTGGGCCTGCTGCCTGCCCAGGTGATCAACGTCTACCTAGGCTCCACGCTGCGTTCCATGCATGACGTTTTGCACGAGTCCCATCTCACTGGATACGTCGTGTTTGCGTGTCAGGTGATTATTATTTTACTATTTTAAGAGATCGCCGACCAAATCGAAGGATTATGTGTTTAAACCTCAGAGCACAAATCCCAAAGGGAGGTCCAAAAAGAAGAAGAGGAACCACACTATAAACAAATCGGTATGTAAAATAAACGCTCTCCGTGATATGCGTGTGCCACACCTACTTTGAGAGATTCCTGATGGAGAAACTGAAAAATCTTTTAACCCTTCCGATGGTAGTTTTGCTGGTAGGGAAAAGATCGCGTGAGGTTGGATGTAACTTCGAACTCTATTATATTTACGGGTTTATTCCTTAGAAATTCCTTAAGGAAAAATCAAAAAATCAAATCACCCTCGATTCGAAAAAAGAACTGCTACGGTAGCACTAGCGACAATGGGCCCTTGGAACAGTCAGCAAATTTGACCCAAACAAAAGCGACCCAACAAAAAACCTGTACCCAAAATCTTTTTCCTTTTTGGATCATAATTATAAATTATTACACAATACGTCTGTTCAATTTGAGCTTTGAACTGAAGACAGATATAAATAGATTCTATGCCAAAAAAATATATTATTATTAGGTAAGCTGTAAACCAATGAATGCGCGGGCGCAACGCCCGTGTCCACTAATTGAATAACTTGTTTACATCTTGGCTATGTTTGTACTTTTGTACAACGTGAGTAGGTACTTTTATGCTTCCTTGTACCTAATACCTAGATATCGTTTAATAAACGATTCGATCGTACACTGCTAACGCAATGTAATTAATTATGGCGCACGTAAAGTTCCATATTTTTTTTATTACGTCATAAAGTATTCCGATTCGTTTTGTGCATTTTTTTTCAGAGCTTCGCATGGATACCGGTAAAAATCGAAACAACTAGAACGTAAAGAGTGACTCTGTATGATATTTTTGATGTTTCATTATGTCCTGCAGTTTTTGATCTCTCGTTTTCCCTACAGGTTCATATGCTAAGAATATCTTTTATATATGATCATACAAACGGGTTGGTTTAAAATTAGAATGCAGATTCTCGTAAGAAATCTTCGAAAGTTTCCTTACCGGCTAGACTAGACTGGTTTTCCTTGTACAAGTAGTGTAGTGTATTGTCGATAAGTAGTTATGTCGCAGGTAGTAATTATAGTACCAGTCTCTGTTCCACTGCAGGACAGAAGCCTCTTCTCATACACAGAAGGCACAAGCATTGGTTTCTTGAAAAGATTTCTTCTTGATGTAGGTATATTATCTCCATTATGAAGTGAAGAACATGAATTGGAAAAGCCACATTAGTACGGCATCAAATAACAATTTCTACCATCCAAAATTTAACTTCAGCTGTTTTACATAACATCTAAATGCCGACCTTGAAGTTTAGTAAACAAAGCAGTTCTTTATGGGATACTTAACACTTTCTGTATCCCAGAACAAAGAAATTCGAACTAAGGACACCACGCTCAACAGTCGAGCTTTCGACCTCGAGGACAACATGGCAGAGCGAGCTTGTGACCTTGAGACCAGAATGGCAGTTGAGCTTGTGACCCTGAGACCAGCATGGCAACCACGTCAACTACTTGTCCTCAATTTGAATAATTTCTTAAATAGCTGCCCTACTAAGATGTCATGTAGCTATCTGACAGTAACCAGACCTTGATGTTCTTAATGTTCAATATCTTTAACGAGGTCTAGGTTAAAACAGCAAAGGTATAACTTATTGTGTCAAACAAACCATGCGTCAAGAAAATACGTATTCAAAAATAGGTACAAGCTTTTTCATCTACATGTAGGTATATAGTTTCTACTTTTGACAATGTCGACATGTAAATGAATGTGATTTTTGTCAGAAACACTACTTTGTCTAGTTTTATTTTTAAATCTGGCGTTGTCTCACCAGCTAGTTTGAAATTTAGATTTTCCTATGGCTGTGTAGATAAAGTTGTCTTTCAAACGTTTTATCTGGCTTCCTGTTCTGCATGTCTGTTCTGTCTTAGATATGCTAAGTTGTAGGGTTCCGTTCTTGCGTTTTAAAATGTCGTGATTGATCAGTTGTCAAGGCAATTGCCTGTCGTGCATGAGGTTGCGGATCTGAAAGTGGTAAAGTCATAGTGACTTTGTCAATTCATGTACTTTCTAAGTTTATCCAGAACGTCTTCTGACGTCTATAGAACCGATTAAGTTAAAATTCGGTACATACATTACTAGACGTGTTATTCTTAGACGTGTTTGGGTCATAGAAAGACCTGGAACGCAAATTAATTAATTTAGTAAATAGTTTCGTGTCATACATCAAAGGTGGTTTGATGTGAGGGTTTTAAAATAACTTGTCTTTCAATTCCACGTATAATACAAATAAGTTCGAAAACATATTCTCTCTTATTTTAATTTGTGGCAGTATTTGTTTGTCAACTAACGTGTTCTTTTTTGTTTATTCTGCAGTATTAAATATATGGTATACTAGCTTTTGCCCGCGACTTCGTCCGCGTGGAACGATAATTCCCGTATCCCGGGGTTTTGGTTTTCCGGGATAAAAACTATCCTATGTCCTTTCTCGGGTCCCAGACTCTGTACTAAATTTCATTCAAATCGGTACAGTGGCTTAGGCGTGAATAAGAGACAGACAGACAGAGTTACTTTCGCATTTATAATATTAGTATGGATGGTGGTCGAACGGAACTCTTCGTGTTCGACTCGCACTTGGCTAATATTTACTCATTATGTAACAAGACAAGCGTGAAGGACAAAGATAAAGAGTTTTTTTTTGTTGGTGTACTAGCATCGGCATTTATTTGAACCAAATCCTTGTCAAGTGCATTCCTTCCGAATCACTACCATTGTTTATCTTATTTTTTGTATTATTTTTTGCGACTATTAAGAATATATATATTAAGAATATACTATCTAAAATCGGTTCATAAGATACGAACAAACTGACAGAAGAGAGTATTGCAGTTTCTTGTCAAAAATATATGATTTTCCTAAGCGTAGACACACGAGGGCTGCGCCTTTCTACCATGATGTCATCCTTACTCCAGAGGTCAGTGATCATTGAGATCATTGACATTAATTTGAAAGCCTGGACTGTACGTACTACCTAAGCTCGACGTCACAGTTCATGAGTACTATCGTTAACGCAACAGGGAACTAGGGGCTTATAAACAGGCCCCTCAACGTCCTCAATTTTATTGCGTAACAAATTGATATGAACGTTATTTTATAGATCATAAAGCCAATAGATATTTGCCGTTTGAATTAGGATATCAGTGATCATCAAATTCACTCTCTAGAATTTGGAACATCCAGTGTTGATAAACTATGCTTTGTTATGGATATGCGAATGCCAATCAATGCTGGCTGGAATTGCTCTTATGGAATCTCTTGCTAGAATTGTGGCGCCAAAGAAGATAGTAGGTTTCTATCAAAAATTTTGTCCCCCATGTTTTAAGGTTCGACTTACCATATCGGTAACTTTGGTTCGCTGATGGACAACATCATTCTGACATTTTATCCGTCAGAGAAACTCTGAGCAATGCCTTTTCTGCCCCTTGACTGCTTCTCTGGGAAGACTAAGGCTTTCAAGATTTACGACACACCTTGATCTTTCTGAACGACATTTTGTCATGATTACAGAAGTATTTTTGTGACAAATTATGTCGAAAATTTGAGTGCAGCATCACCAATCGTATCGTGTACAGAACATACATTATAGTGCATAGCCAAAGAAATCAGGAAATAGCAACTCTATTACCGACAGGTTATTTCCGTAACAAACAGTTGCCCTTATAAATACATAAACCGATTACCTAGTCCCTATAGAATAGTCCCTATATGTGCCTATAAGAGTATTTATCGGAACAAGGGCTATATGCGGCCAAAGGCGAACCTCAAAGGTCAGTGCTGTATAAATTATGGCCGTAATATTGTGGGTGTCCACAAGTAATGAATAAGGGTTGATTTAATACCTTGCCACCACGATGCAACTGCGTACGTTAATTTTATTTGTCCTTCAATAACAATACCTGATACCGGTAAAATTTTCAAACCGGGATCGCAAAATCATTTTCCTAACGGTTTTATTTGTGTTTTTATTTATAAAAAAGAAATATGATGTACTTCAATATCAAGGTTTCATTCGTGTAAATTGATCTAAATCAATAAAAACCGGTTAATTGTAAAACAAACTTTACTACATTAACCGGCTCGGCTGCATTATTTTTTTTCTAACAATTAGTTTGTAATGATTTATGCTGCGTGTCGAACCAAGCGGTTAATTTAAGGTTTTGTAAAGATATGAAAACAATAAAAAATCCTATATAAAAATTGATTTAATCCGGTTTTAACCAGTTCCAATTCCAAAGTATGGTCTTCCACAAATTTTGGGTTGGTATTTATTATAAAAAGCCATCACCTTGGAATTTGTTCTAGGAGATAAGGTTTTAGGAGTATCACTTATAATTATCTAAAAATAATAATTAACTAATTGTCTAACGTATCAACCAACTTTCAACCAAACTACTGGAGCTAGGGTCGCATGCAGTTTTTTTTGCACTGCAACCGTAACTCTAGTGACCGTAACTCCTTGCGTTTAAGATAGCTTATCGTATAAGATAGGCAAAACTATCGGATGGCAAGCCTGCTAAAATACCATGTGGACCCTAGTTCACGGGCTGGATCGGTCAAGGGCAATGCAGTGCAGTTTTCATATAGGTATCGTATTCGCAACAAGATTTGAAACTTCAAATCATTATGGTAATAAATTATTATACAAATTGCGATACGAAACGAATCGCTAGCAAAAGCGATAAGTTTTTGCCACAAAGTAGTTTAAATGTGGAAATAATAAGTTTTTGCGTGGGGACATTCCCTGTTATGTTTACTTTGTGGACAATCCCACACTCTCTCATTGTTTGACGTAGCAAGGCAAATGATAAAAATATAACTTCTCTAAGCTTCTGATTCACACATGGCGTTGGAACCAACGTTGATATTTATAAAGTTAACTGTATCAATAAAGATACGGAAAGAACTTGCAACATGGATGCGTGTACCTACTATTTATATCATCAAAGAGTTTCAATCAGTCAAAAAGGTTATTTTTCACACTTTTTTGGGGAGTGGGAAATCATCAAATGACTTCTCTCGTCCTGTGTGTCAGACTTTTACTGACTAAAACCCACTCATGTGCCCTTTATGTTCCGGGGTCACGACAACTATTATAACCATTCCGCAACTTATTTTCACACTGCTCTGCACATTTTCCTTATTTTTTGGCTTGGGGGAAAATCTCATAAATACCCCCTGTAATACGGAATGTTATATAGGGCTATTAAGTACTAAGTAAAACCTCACGGTTCTTTCTCTCCTTTCTCCGGCCTCTCCTCGTGGCCGGAGATCGTTGAGCGCCCTCCGACGCCCGGCAGACCTTCTGGTGCGGGTGTAGAGAGAATTTTAGTGGAATCAAATTCTATGAGGTACTTACACTCCAGTGACTCACATTTGGTCGTTTTATTGGTAAAAAATCGTATACGGAACAAAAACTGTAAGACCATTTTTATTTCATCCGGGTTGGAAAATTCTCCTTACTGACTCAAAACTACGAACTGCAAAGCGATTCCGTAAGAACGCTAGCGTTGTTTTCATTGGGTTACAGAATACCTAATACAGTTTTCACCGCGGAATCTGAAGTGAGCACTGAAGTGAGATCTTACAGAATAGCACAGCTGATGCTTCATTCGCTATCCCCGGCAGACTGCTAACCTTACCTAACTAAAGGATATCGTGCTCCTAACTAACTGAATTACGAAGGTCTGATTAGCAGCCGCTAAATGTGAAATATAGTCAAAGCATTTATTTTCACTAGGCCAAAGGCACTTTGAAACAAATATGATTTTAGTTGTCCATTTCAAAATGTTATTTCGTATGGAGAAGAATGGACATGAAACCCATAATTACTCTTTTAAAATACGCTGCTTATGCTACTATTTAGACTGCGAGCCGACGTCGGTGAATTAAGGCTAGGGAGATTTTGATGATTCTTATTCTGAATAGACTGGAAGCTGATTATCCGTTTGACCTTACAAGTCTAGGTAGACTTGTAAGGTCAAACGGATAATGATTATAGTGTAAGGAGCATATTGTTGACGATAACCTTTCTATTATCTCTACTTGTTATGACTGTATTCTTCGTAAGGAACGTGTCCAATTTCAGAAAGTTGGCCACTAACCCCACTCATTTTCTTTTATTTGGCCTACACCTACATTGTTTTCACATTCTTCTTTTTAGGTATTTGACTAATGTATCTAATTATCTATGCAAGTAATTATTGTAAGACTCATTTATTTCAATCTGTTCAGTTTCTGGCCAATTCTTCTTCATACAAAACTGCCTTTTGAAATGACGATTAGATTTAATTGTTTTACTTTACGTGCAAATGACGTTTCGAGGTGACTTTTAAAATCATTTCTTGGAAATAATATATTTTAACTGGGGTTGCGGATAGTTCTAATAGTTACCGCGGCCCCGGAACGTAAAGGGCTACCGAAGGATAGGTGACTTTTAGACAGTAAAAGTATGACACTCTCTCCCGCCCCGTCTAGGGCGGGAGTAGTCATTTGATGATTTCCTATCCATAAAAAAGAGAGGGCAGCTTTTTTTCAAGAAAGCGTGTGTCCTAATGTGCTTTACTTGATGTTAATATTGTACATGATACGGAATCCCTTGTGTGCAATTTCGTCTCGCACTTAGCTTTAGAATGTTGGCCGGGCGTTTCACTACCGCTACCGCCTAGTCGCTATGCGAATATGTGACGCATTATTAGTGGTATTTTGTTTCCGTTTTCGCTTTCATTCCTACATGTGCTAAAGGAATGTGATAATGTCACGAATATTGGCGGTAATGGTAATCTATCAGATCCGAAACTACGATTATTTCGGGCAAAAACTCGATTGTGGTGCCTTTCTTTTTAGCTAAAGATAGATTACTTATAAAAGGTCACAAATATTTTAATCTCATTTATTGATTTTATTCAGACAACAAACAACAAACAATATGTAATGGCTGGCATTTTTTGTGGATGGAGCAATAAAAATTTATAAGTAAACCAGTGTGGCACATTTTTCTTACAAATCAATGGTGAGCCAACCAACCTTTCGTATGGGGTAGGCGTTTTTTGGAGCAAGTTTTTTCATACTATATTATTATTTTGGCCTTCCCTGAAACCCCCACCCGGCTAGCTCCGGTTTGCCTTTCCCCTATCTAAATCGTCAGTACTGTCTTCTATATCAAGTTTTTCCTGTTTACTCATGTTATCACCAGCATATGACCAAAGCATTGACAGACACTCTCGAGTCTTATCTCTTCGGCGATAACTATCTACTACAAACACGAAATTTGTTTACAGAGACCTTGCAAATGTATTTATAATGTAAACGAGAAAAGATACGATGGAACATAAAAAGTATATATTTGTGAATATATTATGTTTGGTTTAGCTTGAATCAAATATACTCTGTTACAAGGCAATTCAGGATATAATTTAAGCTCAAATAGCTGCTGAAGCTGATTCAGGAGGCCCTGAATCAGCTTTCAGAAACAGCGTGAGAACATTGTTAGGGAAGCTTAACCAATCTTCCCTCGATCCCGAGAAGTCCCTCAAAAAGGGGTGAAGTGGGTTTTCGAGTTCTAGAAATCCGGAATGAAAAGATGGATTCTGTGTGGCCAAATTATCTAATAGATATAATATATAACTCCACGTAGCCATGTTCCAGACTAAAGCAGCTTAGAGTAAAATCTGTAATCTAGCTGGTTAGACCAGTATTTGCCTAACCTTTTCCCAAGCGCCTGTTCACACCTCTACATCTCAATAACTGAGTAGAGTTTGCGTAATTATCATTAAAACATAAATCGTATAAATAATAAAATACCGCGCAGTTCGATCGACGATCACAGATCTCTTACTGCAAACATGTTGTTAATTGTCTTTGACGTATAAATTACCAAGTTTTTTTTTTCTGTTTTTAAGTCTTAACTTTTTTAAATAATATGACTTGCAATAGATAGACACACACCATGAATGTCATACATAATGCTATCGTTTTTCAGTGCAGTCGTGTAATAGCCTATAAAGTTATTTTATACTTACTAAAATAAAAGTAGCTCTGTACATAGGTTCTTGACGTCACCTGTATATATTAACTATGTTATTAGTTTATTACTTTACTATACAAATGCGTCATCGTCTTCACATCGATGCAATTGATCAATGTCGATCGGGTGGAGTAATATTTGATGAACTCGTACAATTGATGATAGAGACTCGTAAAACTGGAGAGCCTTCAATCGACTTTTTATCGATCTATGAGTTATTGACGACATCCTGTTTTTAAGTACTGTATAGTCTGCTGAGCATGGTCTTGAAGTTATTATTGAATATCGTCATAATAGCATTCGGGCCACTAAAAGTCGCCACTTGTAGCTAGAAGCAGATGGCAATAAAAAAATACGGGGATGTTTTGAAAATTTTCGTATTCTTCGAGTTATATAAAGGCTCTCGGCTTAGCCATTTAAAAGTATGAGAAATAGAATGGATCGTTCATCATCTAGAAGAGAGAGGATCCACCGAGCAGACGCACGTTGTACAGAATAGAGAAAGAGCTATTCGTCTGTTCTGTGGTGTTTTGCGTCTGACAGGTTACCGCCCGAAGGTTGTTGTCTATACTGCCATGTTCGTCAAAGTTTGATTGCTCGATGTAGGATTTCAGTTCCAATTTACGTGTTGGGCGACAAGATACCGCCGCGCCGCAGTTTCCCCGTGTTCCTGTCCTTATCGTATATACTCATTGTTTAGAGATGTGAGACAGTGATAGACATAATTTCAAGCCGAAGCACACGCTAGTAACGTTTGGTTTCTTTGCCTAATAATCGTAGCCACCTTTCAGTTTGGAAGCCGTACGAGGGGTTGAGGGCTAAAGAAAACCTTAAATAAATTGAAATGTGGTTTCTATTGTTACCTTTACACATTTACACTTGCTTTCTATTGTTGAAATGTAATAATGCTTATTGATACGATTTCGATATTACCTATATTACTTGTAGTCTTGTAGTCTTTGAATGAAGGAAAATTACTGAGGCGCTGTTATGTTAATGTTTTCCTTATGACAAATACGTGGGGGATTTATTTAAGGTCAGAGTACCACATCCCTGTGTGATTCAATTAAGTTCTTAGCTAAAGGTCATCCCACACTATATCGATACCGCTCAAAAATCTACGCAACTCCTGACTTTTAAAAAAGCGTAGGATGTGACAATAAAGAAGAAGTACGCGTAGAAATATACAGACGAAAACAACAACGACATACTATTTCGAAAGAAGATTAGAGATGGATTAGATGGCAGTATTTGCTAAAATGGCCAATATATATTTAACGCCGATCAGCGTCCACGCAATGAAAGGGTTAATATAAGCTGTGTTATTATTTCTCCTGCCTTTTCACAACTATTCTGGGACCGGCTTAAAATCTGAACGAATGCAGTTTATTATAACGAATGGAGTAAAGTAACTGCATATCAAGCCTTTACAATCTAGTTACTGGGTACCTCTATACCCTTGCTAAGACTAAATTGTCGACTTTCTGTGCTTCTGACTACCCTTAACAACTGTGAAATATGTCGAAATACGATATACGATTAAGACATATGGTTTTTACATGCTTTGAGGCAAAAGGGTGTTACACCACCAGCTTTTAAACTCCGCTAGTACTGAGAAATTCCAATGGAAAAAGCCAGTATCACTTTGTCTATCACGAAAATGAAACCCAGATCCTAGGACTTAGCAGTCGCGATATTCGACCAAGAGACCAAAGGGCAGGCGGGGCGGGGGTGAGTTAAAAGTAGGTTTTGTGTTTCAGTGTAATAAACTCAAGAATCCAAGGGGTTGCGTGCAATTCTTTCTACATAATTACGTTTTACAGTTAGTTGACTTAAGTCGCCCTTCGGTTGAAGGTAGTTTGCCACGCTTTTAATATGTATTAACCAACCCCATTTTACAAGGGCTGCATGTATATTTATGAGATAAACGAACGAAATACTTTATATGTACTTTTTGTATTTTTGGCCACGCAATATCAAAATATATGTTAATATTATGTTAACCATAATGTTAATGTTTTTATTAATCCATGTTAATATAGTAATCTATCTATTCATACATATTTATATATTAAAAAAACTGACAGATTGTCATATCGTACAGCCAACAAACAAAGTTTGAAAGGAAATAAGCCCTTTTCAAAACATATATGCGAAGGAAGCCACTGATATGAATATGTAAATAAGTTTGTCTGTTAGGCTTCACGAATAAACCACTGAAAAGATTTTGATGCTTATTATGGAGTAAGCTTAAACCCCCTAAGTCTGCTAATTCGTATGCATCTGCAAACATTGAAAATGTATAAGTTAGTTGATAAATATGAAATCCTGTGCCGTCCCCTCCGCCTATAACAGACATGACTGAGTAAATTTCCAATGTATTATTTATAAACTATGAAAATATGCATTTCCAGATCCTGATCGGCATAACGTTGATGGTGTGGGTGGTGCAGAAAGCGCGCAAGGAGCTCACGATAGCAATCATGGCGGCGGAGCTGGGCAGAGAGACGATATCCTCTTCCAGCAGCTCCTCCATCAGCTAGCCCACCGCTCGGGCTTCCACCGACGTGGACAGCGTCTCCGAAGCACCCTCGAGCTAGGGCTGGTCCTACGCCTGCTTCCCAATCGAGTCTGAAGCCCGCGACGAAGAAACTTACGTATGAATAAAAGGGTTAGTTACAACCCTGTGATATTATATTATATTCGCCATGTTACCTCCAAGAGGATTAGTTTAACTGTTTCACTTATATGTACGATGGTAGATGTTGATATTTATAAGACTTTCCTTGTATTTATAATGGTTATCTGCTAGGTGAGTAATGTGATGGTAATAATGAATCTCGCTCAGGAGGACTTGTGACTGACGTGGGCTGAATATTAAGACGAAGACAATTATACGACTGGTAGATATTGGTGCCGATTCTGTTGTCACAAAAATCGCTAAACTAAATTAAAAATCGCTAAAATTTAGTTTAGTCCTGTCAAACGACCAAACTCATTCTGAAATTGACTAAAGTGACATTTCTAAACTTATTATAGTTTGACAGCTCTAATATCGTTTAGTTTTATTCAATTTAGTGAAAATGCCAATAAAGCTATTCTGATTTTGACGTTTTCACCTAAAATTAAGGTTGTGAATCTAATTTTAATCGCGATTAAAAAGGTGTAGAATAAAATTAGTTGTCATGAATTAAAATTTAAAACGCATTTTTCTCAAAGATCTTTAGGTGTTTTGATGCAACTACGAATTGAAGAATCATTTATTATGGAAACTTATGCGATTGCAGCAGTTGTGGATACTCAAAAAAGGTAAATAAGAAAGTTATTGTTATTAGAAAAGAGACGATCTTGACGATGAACCCGTTGTTTGTTTCGGCATTTTCTTCTCCAAAGTAGTCAATTGAGACATACCGAGTCCATCTATTTACAAAAGCGACCTGTAAAAGTAATATGAATCATAGGATTTATATCACTTTTACATGTCTGTAATGAAATTAGAACTGAATTTGTTTAGTATGCAAGTACTTGAATACCAAACGAGTTCATTTCATTTTAATTGATTTTAATGCAATACGAAATGCATGCAATACAATAAGAATAAACATAAGGGAGCAAAACATCTCCTATTTTCAGTTACTTACATAAACAAGGCAGCCCGACAGTCAAAAAAACAATGCAAATGTTTCTTAACTGTAACCCTATTTTTAGTGTAAGCCCACTAACCCTAAGACTATCCACTGACCATTGTCTCTCAAGATATATATCTTAGATCACAATGTCTGTAAACAAAGTTATGGATGTTGTGTATTTATTATTGTGTTATCCAAGTATACCAGTGTATAAGCACACGTGTGTTCATTGTGACAATAAAATATTATTAGGCGAGTCAACAATGTTGCAGAAAGACAAAAAAGAACAGTCAGGATTAGTTATCCATATTCTATCTATACTACTTATTATTACTTTAATATTGTTTTTGTTTTAGATACTCAACAATACAACAAAGAATTCTAGATGTTGATATTAATGTTGTGAATGTGTCAACAGTGTCCGGCCCAAAACACACACCCACTCATAACCTGAAGAACCAGAACGGGGCTTGAAAATTGCACCTTCATATCTAAGAGAGGTAACATTGATAACATGTCTAATATTTACCTATTTTTAAAATAAAATAATTATGCAAATACCTAATACATATTGTATTCTCTTGTTTTATTCAGATTCTGCTAAGAGGACTGATTTGAAATGTTTGTTGGGTTCATCACATAGAAGTGTGAAGCATGCTATAAGGATTGTGGATAAATAGCAAACTGCAGCACCGTCTTACCTTCACAATGATTGTGTGGCCATGAAATATTACTATAGTTGTACATTAGGAAACCATAGTGAGATGCAGTTATCACAACATGCCACTGTGTTTTATTTGGAATGAACTCTGTTTCAAGAAAGTATAGAAGGAATACTGTTGTCCCTGGAGTAAATATAAATAAGAGGCGAGGTTGTGGAAAGTAAATAAATTCAAAGTTTTCACAGGTTGTTTTATTTATTTGTGTACTTCTCACATCTAATTTCACACATTCACATTCTTATAGTAATAGCTGAACATTATAGAACTTGCTTGAAATTCTTGCATCAAAGAATAAAACACCAAAACGTTTGAAAATAATATTGAAGTCTTCGTTTTCTGCTCCTTAATCCAGTTGTTTTAATAGGATACGATCTAGGTACGGCCGTACCTAATCGAAGAGAATACCTACTTGTAGTCCTATTTTATTTATAAAACTAGCAAAGGCCCAATATTTCAAAAAATCGTCTTTGTTTATTTTGTAGATACATAAATATATACCTATTATCATGTCATAGACATCAATCAAATGTCATTACACTGACATCTGTGAAATAGTGACATTACGCTACTCCCCATATTTAATGTTTGTTGCTATCCTTTACCGAGTTAATTTTAATGTTTAAAAAAAACGGAGAACAGTTATAGAAAATTACATAGTGTGCATTGTACTGGCTTTAATTCATCACATTTCTTGAACATCTTATCTACGGTATTGTTGTTTTTAATTGTTCAAGAGCTATACTTTTACCCGGCATTGCGAGAAAATATTTGAATCTAGCAAGCCTGAAAGTAATATGACACTCACAGATTATCGAAATAATTTTTGTTATATCTTAGATTAGTAAAATGTTAACAACAATTTAGTATTATGCCGTCATTATGCTCCCTGTATTTTATTATTGATAAACAATCAAAGATCGGTATGTAATTGTACTCAGGATTTTTGCATTTCAGATCATATTGCTCACTTTCATTCACTCTTTACTTTAATTTCCTACAAATCGTAGTCTATGGTTTACTCAATTAAGTGATGTCAAAGTCGATTTTTAGGTACGTCAAAACTGTTTCTAAGTTTAAAGAGTCTGGTTTACAGAATAACTTTAAACGTTCTCTAAACTAAAATTAGAAAATTTTAGAGATAGTTAAGTTTAGTTTGGTGTACAACAGAATCGGCACCATTGTCCATTTGAATAGACACGCTTCGCTAAGCTAATTGATCATTGACGAGTTATTAGTCATCGCTCACTATGCATAGCTCTGACACAGCAACGATTCAAAAATTCGAACGGTAGAACTAACTCAACTAACCTAAAGATCAGCGGCGAATAGTTTCAGTTTCTATCCATACTTTATATCCATTACTATAATACATAGTTTCGCTAACGGGGGTGGAATCGGTCTTGCGACTACACGCGGCGTCGCGAGCAGTCTCTCTGCTTCATCAGCGTATCTTGTCGTCAAGGTCAGCCAAAGTTCTACTCTCTTTTCCTCGAAGTTAAGGAAGATGCGTCACAACAAAAAAATAGATATATATGTAGGCGCTCTGCCTACGGCCTTGCTTGACATTAAAAACTTTTATGCAGACGATTATTTGAATGGTTTTTTTTTTGCTGTGTCTATACGGTGATCGGTGTTATTACAGTGAGTAGTGACCTTAAGGTAGAATAAACTGCCTATAAACTAACGATTGTATTCAGATAGCGTCGCGAACGTCACAGACAGATTAGTGTCAGAAAATAGCACGTATCAGATTTTGTTTGTTCAGTTTTACTGTCAATCATATCTAGTCTCAACTCTCAACTGTTGGCTAATAAAAAATAGTCAACAGACGGCGTCGTTTATAAAGATACCACGCCTCAGAGTAAGTTCAATAAATATCGCTTCAACTGTACTATTAACTATTTTTTTTTAAAGCAATATTTTGCCGTTACAAATGTGTAAAATAATAACATTTATCGAACATGTAGAATGACAGATGAATGACGTTGACATTAAAATTGGCGGGAATTGGCGCTAACAAAAATTGTAAGTAGGCATTGAGTTATAATGTACTCGTACTAGAGGAGTCACCTCAACTAAATTTTTTGTAACACGAGTTAGAGTGCATGCACCCTAACTCACTTAGTCTATGCCGAGCGCTTGCAGCAGCTAGACGATTTCGACTGCAAAGTTTTGTTCAAAAAATATGCATTCGTGTGCATTGAGATACCTGTTCAAACAGCTTGAGAAATATCGATAAAATTCAAGGAGTGATTTTTTACCCGTAAGTTCAAAATATTATCTTTAAAACATGCCTAATTTTATTATTTGTAGTTATTATTGGAAACTATGATGAGTCACCTTGGCGGCGGCCATGTTGATGTTAATATCAAAGAGTAAAATATATGTTGCATGCGCAGAATGGACACTATCGTCGGGTAACGTTAAACAATTACGAACAAAAAAATGTTATTAATAGTCATGAGAAAAAAATTAAAAATATTAATATTACTTATATTAATATTTTTTATTTATTAAATATATATCTTTTTTTAAGGTTTCGTCGGCCGTGTCCTAATACTAGAGACTTATGGATTAAATTTATTCAGAAGAATCGCAGCAAAGTCACGTGATTGCCAATAGAATATTCACGAATATGTTTCATTCATTTCAAGGAAAACGAGAAATACACCACACAGCCAAGAAGAGTACTTATATTATTTCATGGGAATTACATTTTTTACAGTTTAAATTCGTTTTAATTATATATCATACAAGATATTGTGAGGCAACTGAAAATACTTATATATCTTCTAAATTCACGACTTCCCGACTAATTTTGCCTCTGCTAAGTTCCACGTATACACTGACCGACACTTTGATACTCTATCGTACACAGTCCACACTACACTCCCTCACTACCCTTTTAATCATTTTTTTTATTTTGTTATTTTAACAAATATTATTATTTTCCACATAATTTTATGTAATACATTTCTAATTTTATATAATATAATTATTTCTATAACGATACCCATAATGCACATACTATAAAAGAAGCCACTAGTCGAAGTCAACTTCAAAAATATGTCGCATCTGCGCGCATTGTTGTTATCTATGGCACCGGCTTGTACTGCGCATGCTCCGCTGTCACCAAATTACGCGCCATATTTTGTTTGACTTAGCTCCTCTAGTACGTAGTACATTATAACTCAATGTAAGTAGGTAGTAAAATTAATAGAATTTCTTCGAAAGATTTAAAATATGACAAGAACTGATTCTTAATTTTTTAAATATTGAATTGATTTAAAAATGCATAGGCAGTTCATCAATCTTGAACTTTAGCTCAAGCAGACTGCGGTCGGCTTCAATCAGTCAATGAATTTACCCAATTTCATAGTGATGCATAAAAGTGTAAAAAAACCACAATCTTTTCTGTTTTAAAACATCTGGCCTGAATCCAATAATGCCAGCTTATTGTGAACAAGGTGAAGTTAATTTGGGACGGATTAAAATCTTGAAAACAAGATCAAACGTTACAGTTTTGACTTTCAACAATGCAAAATAAATACAATAATAATATATAACAAACTTACAAGCCTGTATCTCGTCCTTTTTGTACCCACTAAGCAAAGAATAAAATGATTAATCCGAGGCAGTTGAATCGTTTTTTCGAGACTCGTTGAGCTTTGTTGCCTTAACCCTGTCGTGCCGGCACTGTTGTGTGTTCTTGTGCCGGAAAACTAGTACACTATAACTCGAAATTGGTGGAAACATAGGTAACTGTTGCATATGTAAATAAATAATACCTTAGGACAACTACCACACGGCTATCTAATCCCAAACTAGACAAGACTGTACTATGGTAATCAGACAACTGATATACACCAACAGGCCAGATAACAGCAGTCTGGGTGTAATCCTTTAACGAGTTTAAATGTGACATTACGTTGAAAAAATTGCCAATTAAAAGTTAAACCACAGACTTCAACTCTTTATTAATGGCATTTGTGAAAAAACGCCATAATTCCGCCACGACCATGTTTATTTTACAATATCTCAATCGAAGAAAGATCTTTAACACGAATATATGCAACAAGACTGGGAAGGTCTCCTCTTTGTGAAGAGACCTGGTCCGTCAGAGCCTCGTCAGTGAATCAATAGGGTGTACCACGTGCAGGTGAGGTTGGCTTTGGCCCTGGAGGTGATGGTAGGGCCTCTTGCCACCCCTAAAACCATAGACACGCCCGCTATAAAGCGATGACACTTGAGAAAAGCTCTGCAATAAGATCACGTCATTTATAGAGCATCTGTCACTAACGAAGGTCGGTTAAAAAAAAGTTTATGATCAACATTTTCTTACACATCCGGGTTTTTATAACCGCGTATATCACGCGTCGTGTGATATTTATTTATGGCACTGGCTGTACCATCGCGGTTTTGTCTGAAGTTCGTTTTTGGTTACTTTTTCTTATGAATCTGGCTAACATATGCAACATCTATATTTGCGTATAATACACCATACACAATGAATTAATTAACCTTTTTTTTAATCTGACAATAGGTATATTTATCCCGATACATTTTATATGGCAATATTTCAGCAAGTGAAATCACTTTTTAGCCAACTCAATTGACTAACTTTTTATTGATTTTGGAGCTACTAGAAATCCAACTTAATAGTTAGTCGAAAAAAAGAAGTCGTATTGTGTCAAATAATTGGTTTTTTGGTGTAAAAACTCTATATTAGAAGATTTTTATGACATGAATGAATAACACTTGAGTGATCACTATGGCTGGTTATATTCATAGATGGAACAAAATTAATGGTTACACTATTAAGACTGATAATGAACCCATCCATAGCATGTCGAGAATTCTTGAAAACGTTACATTGAAATAGCTGATTGAAAATAGCTTCTTTCGTTTTCTTTTTTCATCACGGCCGTGACTTTGTAAATTACTATTGCAATTAACCATTTGATCATCACTGCTACTATTTCTCAAAATTTTACGTCATTAGTTCATAACATTAAAAAAAAAATAAGTGCTGATTATCTTGTTCCAAATTTAAGTTAAGTGTACATTTCTCTTTCAAAAAGGACAGAAGATACATATCGATGCGTTAGTTCACAATTGCACTAACTACAAAATTTAGAATTTTGAGGAGAGAGCTTTAAAGTTTTTTAAAGTTTAGACATGAACAGTTTGAAAACAAAGTAAAAAAATGAAACAAATTTGCATCTATTAATAAGACTAGTCCTTTAAGTCCATCATATTTCAATATTGTAATATTAATATATACGTAACCTTGTCAAAATTGCTAAATAAATATATAACCCACCATTTAATACATTTGTGCACTAAGATTGATAATGTTGACAGGCATTCGGTGAAAAATTAAAAAATTATTAACAGCATTGCCAGGCTGTTTCGAGGTCCAAGAAGAAGGATAATAATATGTATTAGTATTGCATTAAATAGACAAAATAATAAACCAGTGAACCATGAAAAATAAACTTTGTAAATTGTTTTTTTTTATAAAATATAAACAGTTTGTATGTAACCGACTTAATGTATGTTATTTTTTCTTTTTCTTTAAAATGTGGATCGGTCAAATCATACTTAAAAAAAATAGATGCGGGATTCTTTCTTTAGCAGCAGCTACCTATATAGTTTTCAGCCACTAAACCATAAGTTTGCTTATTTTTTGTATTTTTTTAGTTGTATTGGACTTCAAGTAAAAGTACTTAACACATTTGTACATTCAAATTTCTGTACTATCAACACTTAATACACACCTAAAGCACTGCTAACAAGTATCAACAGATATTGCAAATGTATTTAGTATGTTTGTGTTTTGAAACTTTCTCCAGTTGATAAACTTAAAATCAGTTAAAGTATATCTGGATTGGATTTACAAAAAATAAAGGTCGTTAGTATAATACAACATTCATAAAAACATAGTTAATGCAACTGTTACCTACGTTTTTGGTAGAACGAGACAGAATAACAGTATTTAGATGCGCGCAAACGAAAGAGCACGAGATTTAGTGTATTTGGCACTAAAAAAGTGAAAATCGAAAATTTTGTAGTTAGTGCAATTGTGAACTAAGGCATCGATATTATAGTTTAGTCCTGTCGCCATGTTTTAACCGCGTCTAAATTATTATCTATGGCGTGTCTTAATTTGACAGAACCAAACTAATACTTTATCTACTGGCCTTTTCTTAATGAAATGGAAAGAAAAAGATGCACTAAACTTAAATTTAGTTTTTTTTATTTTTTTTTTATTAAATATTTTTTATTATTTTTAGTTTAGTTTTTTTCTTTTGGGACAATCCCACCACACTATTCCCAACCACTGCAACTCCTGAAAGCCAGAATCAACAGTGGAGTCCGCCAGAAAAGCGCCGAGCAATGAAGCTCGACGAGTCCCGGAGAAACGATACAACTGTCTTGGATCCCGCAACGAAATTAATCAGAAAAGAACAGCGGAGGAGTAAGAAAAATATATATTTTCCACTTCCCTCCATAACAAGCAGGAGACAGAACAGAACTAGGCCGATAGGCACAAGGGGGCGATTACAACTGGGAGAAGCCCAGATTGCCTAGCACCACGGAATTCGATCTGTTAAAAATTAATGGGTCCTAAAATGTGAGCTGTTACGATTGATTCCAATAGTAGGTATGGCAAAAACGCTTGAACGCACGGAAATTGGTTCTGGTTTCCACAAGGTCCGTATAATAAACAACACCGGATGTTACCTGTAAACTATCCAACATAACATTGCGCTCATTCTGCCAAAGAATACATTCCCATAGGATGTGATGTGCAGATTGTTCGAATTCACAGTTCGATGAGGAACATTGACACAAAGGCGAAGCAACAAGTTTGAAAGAATATAGTTTACTTTTAAAATTGCCATGACCTGTGAGAAATTGAGCAACGCAATGATCAACCTCCAACCATGTCTTAGCCAGCCGCTCACGAACGGATGGAAAGAACAGATGAAGGTGACGGCCCTTCATGGAATTATCCCACCTACTTTGCCATTCGGATAAGAGTTCCTCCCAGACTTCAGTCTGCGGTTTAAATAATCTAGAAATTTTATTAAGGTCGCGTTGTGGTATAAAGTCAGTGTCCATGGTTTCCCGCGCGGAATAGTACATTGAAGCACGACGCTGTACCTCAAGATCGACTGGAAGTACACCTGCGAGTACCGGTAGGGCTTCAGTACTGACCGTTCTATACGCTTTGCATAAAAATATCAAAGCCAAACGTTGACTTTGAAGTAGTTTACGTCGTACCGCCCCTATTGTGGCCCTATCGGCCCAAACAGGTGCACCGTAGCATATACAACCTAAGTAGGTAGCCCCGTATATAGTTTTTAAAGTTAAAAATGATAAACCCCAAGTTGCTTTAGATATTCTCGTTAGGGCATAAAAGTTCCTTTTAGCTTTTTCACCTACTGTTTTTATATGATCAACAAATGAAAAATTTCTTTCTAACAGTAGTTTAGTTTAGTTTGTGAACAAGGGTATCGGCACCAATGACTAGCAAATCATCAAAACTGTTTATTAAAAAAAAATGCTGCGCTTTAGTCGCGTTAAACCTAAAATCGGCTTTACCAATTTCATTATTGTTTTTGTTTGCCAAAAATAATACAAAATATTTCCGTTCATGCTAGGTCCAAGTGAGCGAAGCCGCGGACTCTAGTAAATAAATTATTATTGATGCCGCAGTCGTGTGATGATCTCAGAAACAGTTAAAGCCTCGTCAATGGCGGCGAAAGATACAAATACAATTAAATATTTTTGGTAGAATTACCATTTTCTTTTATAAACACGGATTGTAATACCTAGTACAGATTGTATATGGACAATTGATATAAGTATGACTTTAATTAAATATAATATCTTAATTTTACTCTACCGTCAGTCTACGGTCTTGGGTACAATAGCCGTCAAAAGTAAGAGATAATTTTTAAAACAATAATTCTCAAAGAAAAGTCAAAAATGCTCAATTCGCATACCTACTGCAAATAAATTTGCAAATTCATTGTAAGCACCGGGATATTTAATATTCAATAGGCAGTGAGACTGGTCTGGTTTTTAGATTAGCAAAAAGTATTGGACAGGTATTTTTGTCCCCTAAACTAAAAGCAACAAAGATTTATTGCGTTAAAATTTCGTGTTATGTCACTTTTGGGCACAAATATTATATGACGTCACAATCACAAGTCCCCACTTCCGAACTTAATCATTTAACGCATTAATCTTTTTTGTTATTAAAAAAAATCCGGTGTCCAATAGTTTTTTGCTTATCTAAAATGGGGACTAATTAGAATCACTTATTTTTAAGTCTGTCTGTTGCCTATTATGACACACACTAGTACCGATATTATCAATTGATAATGTTGTTCTAATAAAGAGCGCGAAGGTCACAAGGTCTTGCGACGGAACCAAATAGCTTAAGTAAGTTGCACATTTAATTATGTACTCTATGATGTCTGATTAGAGTCCACTTTGACGTAAAACGCTAGCTAAACAGATAAATGGAGATGCCTTATTCCGGGCCGGGATTTTACACAAATACGCTTGTTTTATTGAAATAATGGAAAAAACATTGCACTGATATGCCTATAGATGTTATTTATAAACATTTGAGAACGTTTTTAAGTTGATTACACTTCAAATTCGATCGAATAATAAAAGGGTTCAGTTAAAATATATCAGTGTAGCCTGCAACTACAAATTGACCATCAAACTAATATTGCTCAAAAATCTAAAAGTTTACATAGGATTATGTGCACACGGTATTCAGTTTTACGGTGACACACATTTTGAGTGCATGTAACCAAGGGTGGACCTAAGGGGTCATGGGCCCAATGACGCCCTAGCCCGGGTCTAAGCCGACCACAGATAATTTTATAATCGAAATGCGGACTGTATTTGTCTGGACTTCGGCTGTAACCCCCTCCTGGCTTAAAAGCTGAATCTGCCGACAGTGTAAATAAATGTAGTGTTGTAAAAAAATAATTTGACCTTGACTTTTAATGACACTGTGCCCAGAAACAGTCTTTGACCGTAAAATAAGAGAGACATAACTGTCGGCATTTCACAACTTTCATAGATAACCGTAAAACCGACATAAACATACGTTTCCTAGAGAGTTAGCAAGCGCTTTAGCTATTTAATACTAGTGTCTCCTTCCTACAACTTTTAAACTTCAAAGGCGAAATAGAGATGGCGAATACCTAGCCTAAAGTACGTGCTAAGTAACGTATATTTATCTCAGTGCGAGATAAATAGACGTTACTAAGCAAGCACTTACTTTGGCTAAGCACTATACCTGTCACTGTTACACAACTGCCAAACGACAAGTGCACGATAGAGACGGAACATGGCTAAGCCAAAGTACGTGCTTAGTAACGTCTATTTATCTCGTCTTCAGTTTTATTAGAATCTAAATTAAATAGTAATCGGAATGAGATATCTCCATTCATCATTTTCTATTCTACAATATTTTAAGGGAAATCAATATAGGTAATGTATGAAATGTACATAGTCGGTAGATTTTCCAGTTGGGTACCAAGCCATTTATTTTTCAACGATTTTTCTCCAGCAAATAAAATAATTTTCGGAGTTTATATTAATAGTGTATAGTATTAATGTTGTTGCCAAATTTTATCACAGGCAAATGAGATTAGCATTTTAAAATAACTTTTTTGTAGCTTTGATAAAAACTGTTAGTCATATTTAGCCTATTTTAATGCAGCTTGGTTGTTGGTTATTATTGCTTTTATTTTAAAGGCGTTTCCTTAGTAAGAGTTTTCGCCTGTAATCAGGAGGAGAATCGAGTATAACAGTGCAACATGTAGCGTTACAGCTTGTAAAGTTACTTTATGGAAGCATTCGCCTGTAATGTAACAGCTCAAACTCGACCTGTGTAACATCAGTGAATAGTAGAACCAAGTACAATAGAGTGCAACATATAACGTTACAGCTTATAACATCACGTACATAAAGAAGTTTTAATAGTCGGCTTTAATAGTTCAATTACGCACTAGAATTTGACATTACTTTGTACTTGTAATGTTACTATGTGTAACATTTGTAGCATTTCCAACTACCTTTCTATCGATGGATTCGGTAACTAGAGCTGATATTTGACTTAAGCTCCATACATAACATGTCAAAATTTTATCTCTCGTAGCCAAAACCGCCAATATATAAGTTAATGAGAATGGCAGTTAAGCAAATCGACACAATCGGTTCCGCTTTTTCATTACAACCACTGATCAAGTTATTGTTTATTGTTAATTAAAACGGTATACACCAATTACATTAATTAACACGGAAAATAAAATACATTAATTAATACAAGTAACAAAAAGGAAAAAAACCGACGATATCTTAAATCAAGTTGTGTTAAGAAAGACAGCTGGTTTAAGTGTATAGCGCCCCTGATATAACAGACAAATGCTTGTGTAAGAGAGTGCCATAAGGAGTGGCAAATCGAAGTAAATAAGCAGGCTAACTTTGTTGCATGCGTGATGCAATACTCATGATCACTCATGTTAATGTCAATATCTAGTTGTTTGTGTTTATATACTTTATCATAGTTTCTTTTAAGGTTCCGTACCAAAAAGTTATAAAAACAATTAGGTCTGTATTTTTGATTATTTTACGTAAAGTATTGAACTACTGATTATATATTTATACAGAATAACCCTACCTGACTAAAATTCATCCTCGAAATCCGGTTATAAAGTTTTCAGCCATAACTTTTGGTTCTGACCGATTTACGATACAACCATAAATAATGAGGAGTTATATTCGGCTTAGTGTGAAACTTGGCACTGCGAACACATTTTGAAGCTAACTTTTATGTTACCAAAAATTCTTGGTAACATTAAAATTTGTTAAGCGCCTGTAAATTGTTTAGTTGAAATAAATGTTTGAATTTGACTCAAAATTTCTTAACAATTTGGTTCATGGCGAGCCCTTTATACAATACGAAAAACCCGGCTTGCATTAATACGGAGTCACAACATGAGCTTGTCAGTAAAAAAGTTAAAGAGACACATCTCAGAGACCGGCTGGGTTTTTCTAAATCGTAAAATTCTGTCGGACTTGTATTAATTTTGACTGTACCCGCAACTGATTTAACTACGTATTTTAGTTAAATTGTAACTAATTGTTATTTTACTAGGGACAATGCATTTAAACTCGTGCCCGCGTTATATTTCCCGATCTCTGCCGTGGATCTAATAGCGTGACTCGCGTGCCTCGACCACTGTATTCTAACAAAACATAACAATTTGCATTATTTCACTCCATAATATACCTTTTAAGTGTACACGAATAAACTTAATAGCCCATTCTATTTACGTTAAAAAAAACACCAATTATTACGTAAAAAGTTTTTATACTGCCATTTATGTTATGAAATCGAAATGCTAAACTCTTTTGCTTGTGACAAACGCATTATTTTGATGCCAATGCAATGTATTACTAAAAGTATTGGCATTTATTTCTAAGAATTAAGGAGAAAGTATTAGTGCACGCATTGTTACAAACATGGTACGTGGCTATTTTCTATTGTATACCATAATGTTAAGTTTCTATGTTTATAATCTAGCCTGGCCACATATCCATCACTAAACCTTATTTTTCTTAAAAGAGGTTGGTACTTACTTCTTATTATTCTAACTATAAAAAAATACAAAATACTTATGATCACTCTTATGAGTTGCTTGTGTAAATGAAACTAATTGAAATTGTATGTGCAATAATCATCGAGATTAAGATCTCGAAGTTTTAGTGTTGTTTTCGAATTTATTTGTTTGTTTTCATCTTTTTTTTTATTGTACTGAGATAAATAAACGCCAATTAGCACGCGCTATGGCTAAGCGATAATCTTGTCACTGTCACACAAACGTCACTGTACGTTAGAAAGAGAGAGACGGAGAATAGCTAAGCCAAAGTACGTGCTAACGGTTACTTATCTTGCCCTTAGTGTCTTGTTGTCTTGTGATATTTTGTGTAACTAAAACAAGTCAAAATAATTATGAAATATATTCGTTACATGTAGTAGAATTTCTTTGCGTTGATCTATTATTGTAATTTCTATTTATATATTTATCGACAATAGAAAATCATATTAGTCAAGTAATATTAAAATGTTTATGTATTTCTACAAAAATAATCCATTCTAAATTATTCTTCCTACTAAAGACTGATTTTAGTTTCAATTTCTTTTCTGTTTAGTGATAAAATTTAGGCAAAAGATTAACACTTTAATTCTGTTTTCATTAAACTCAATGTGAAATCTTGTTTTATTGTGTTTCATAATTGTTAATGATTATTTCTCGTGTGTAATTGTTTGTATTACATTTTTTGTACGAATATAATAAGTAAGGGCACTTTCAATTTGATGGCGGCTCCACATTAGTGCCGTGAATTCACGCGCGAATTCACGCCATAAATCCACGGCACAAGTCGTGCCCTCCACATTCTCGGGATGCTCTCAATCGTTCGTGAAACTCGCCGCGAAATGGACGTAGAAGCTGCTGCTGCAATAACTTGGTTTGCTGTGGCAACATACGTGAATATGGATGTGTACCCGTGAACGCGGCGCGAAGGAAGCGCGAACCCTTTGTCGCGGGACAAAATACCGACTGCGATCGGGGAACAGGCGTAAACGCGCGTGAATCCCGCGAAAACCGTCCACACTCACGTTCACACCTGTTTACGGAGTTTCACGGCACTAATGTGGAACCGCCATAATGTTTTTTGGTTTTGGGCTCCAATTTTGGAGTCGGGTAGCACGCGAATACTTTTTTTCATACAGTGGACGAATGACGTTTAACAGCGGTGTAGCTAGGTAGCCGAGGGCCACAGTGCTAAATGGAAAAAAGGTACCCAGTAAGAGGCATCTTAAACACATGGAGGGATATCAGGGGAAATATCAGACCTACACATCATGTCTCAAAAAACAAGTCATTAGTCAGCGGTCACAAAAAGATAGCATGTGCATTTGAATCAGTCAGGGCCCAGATAAAGTAGATGCACTGCTCCCTTCAGGCCATATCTAGCTACGTCACTGGCTAACACCAGTTTGGGGCCCCTGTACCTATGGGCCCCATATATTTGATACAGCGTTTAGTACAGTGGTTGCTGCGTCCCTGGTTTCACTCGGGAGTTCGTACTACTCCGGGACAATAGCATTAAAAATCAAACGATCAAATTGAAAGAGCTCTCGATCTTTTATGTGTGTAATTAATGTAAAAAACAACACTTGTAACCCTTATAAAAAAACGATTATTATTTACTATTAACATTATGTATATATTTAATAACTCCTAACATCGAACTGTGCCATTTACTTATTTATTTAAAAATACTTGTATTTCAGCTTCCATTGGTTTTTTTTTGTAACTAACTTGAAGCTAGCAGTTATGACGTTTTGCGCGCGAAAAGGTGGTTACACACTTGACCATTGCATGTAGGTATGTAGAAACTCTTTGTGCAAGCATGAAAGATCGTGTGCGTTGATTTTGGACACCGTTCATATTAGCCTGCAATGTTTACTGGCCACATTATCAAATATTGGACAGCCCTAGATGGGACATTTTGGGAATTGGACATTGTGGGATCAAGACATATTGATACCGATGTACCGATGGACATTGTCCCTTAAGGGCTATGTTTCACGGTAGCCCGCGACATTAAAGTTTTCGAACGTTTTTTGCAATTTTCCGCTTAGTGTATGCCTATTTCTATATAGTTATATGCAATTTGAGGGCTGTTGGGATGATTTAAATGTATTTAATTAAAATTCTGTAACTAATGGCCTATTACAGTCGCAAATCATCATATATCAACACAGACACTGAGCTGCAAATTGCAAAAATACGTAAGAAAAATTGGATTTTGCGGACTACCTTGACCATCCACCTTAACGATTTCTTGGTTACTCGAGTAAAATATCTTGTCTGGACTCTGATGGTGCTTGTGCAAAACAAATGCATGGTGTATTTTTGCACACTGCATAATCTGTGCAATTACCTGAAATTGCACATGTTGCGTGTATGTGTAGGTACACTTACCTTAAGATCAGAAAAGTTGGTATAATTATGCAGTCATTTCAAGTTCTACCCTATCAAAGTTCAAAAACGATTTCTATGATGTATTTATTCTAAATTATTATTGTGTGAACTGCTATCGTTTTCAAAAACTGACCTGTGCCAAATTATTTTTAAAATTTACTTTGGCTAATATTATTATTGTAATTTCAATTATTGTAGTTACTTGGGTGTTAGCCAAAATATTTCAAGGATTCCATTAAATAATTTACTGTGGAAGACGTGTGGATATTTTTTTAAACGGTTCATATTTTCATAACCCATTAGTGTTAGATTTCCCTATTTAATGTCTCTTAAAGTATAAATTCGGTTACATCGAAATCTAAAAACTCCTCTCAGTGTTGAGATATAAAATAAAGCTAACTTTTCAACCTAGATTTTGATCTAACCGTGTATATGATTAAAAACTTCCTTAAAAATATTTTATACTTTATTAAATCTTTATAAAGGTGTGATGCTTAAAGAACTATACCTATGCTCAGAATCTTTGAAATTATTTCACTATTTTTATAATAAAAAAACTTAATATTATAGTCTAAAAATAATGCATTTATTGTTAACGAATTTATTTTGTGTTATTTTATTAATAAATCCCATTGTTATTATTTTTAATACTTGTTGTAAAGTACGTAGCGAAACGATTCGATATTGTACTGTATGAAATGGTTAAAAAGGAGCCTTATACTAGATGTAATAAAACATTCTCTATTACCGTGTGGTTTTATTTGACAACGGTCGTTGCACATCACGAGCACGCAGAAATACGTACTTTCATTCGATGAATATATAGCTTATTTTGCAATATCGATATTCAATATCGACATAAACGGTATTTAATTGCAGTCTGACACCATTATCTAATAGGTAATTCCAAGTCGTGATATCATTTATAAGAATAACACTGAATTAATTTTGAAAAATCAAATAAAAAAAAATTATAACCGCCTTCAAAAACTAAAAGCTTTTCGGAAGTCGGTGGCTTCTTTTCTTTCGATTTGTGTTGCCACCGACTTCCGAAATAGTTATTTTAGTGTTTTTAATTTTTGAAGGCGGTTATCATTTGTTTTTTTTGTGTAAATGCTCTTAATTTTTTACTTTTTAGCTAGAGTACCAATGTCTGTGTATTACAGTAACTTTCAAAATGAAACTACTTATCCATACTATAATATTATAAATGCGGAAGTAACTCTGTCTGTCCGTCTCTTCTTCACGCTTCACGCCTAAACCACTGAACCGATTAGGATGAAATTTGGTACAAATATAGTCTGGGACCCGAGAAAGAACATAGGATAATTTTCATCCCGGAAGTCCCCCGGGAACAGCAACTATTATTCCACGCAGACGAAGTCGCGGGCAAAAGCTAGTAATCTTATAAAATGAGAACGAATTCATCACTGGGCGACGTCATGGGATATCCATTAGTGTTATACTAGGTGTATTTTTGGTCATGCACAACCCGCTAGTAGATGATTCTACCCATGAAAACAAACAACTTTTATTATGGAACCAACTCTGAAATCGCGAAAAAAATTTCAGCTGTTTCTAACAAAAGTTCACTGCCCTCCCGATCGCAATGTATGAAAAAGATGATTTTTTTTTGGCATCTAAATCGGTTTAGCCAAACGTGAGATAATCGCGGATAAACATACATATATACAGGTCGAACTGAGAACCTACTTTTTTATTGAAGAAACTAAAAATTTTGTTATGCTTTTAAGTTCCATAAATAGTTGGTCGATTGGGTTCACTTTTCTATGACGTCACATTTTTAGCGTTACGACAGCTCAGATATGGGATAGGGAACATTTAACATGATTGTACGCAGGGGAAAGGAAGTTACAGGTAACCATATCTACTGTTGTTGGTAAATGATTTATTTAAATTACTTAAATACATTATTTTAAAAGTATGAATACAACTGATCAGCTCTAAAAAGCGAGTTGATAAAATTTTCCGTGACCTGGCCTAAAGAATTTGTCTTGCCCTCTTTAAGCTCTTGATACAAGAATATAGACGTAATTCAAATGAAAGATTTTTTTAATACACTTTAGTCCCTTTAGTATTTTAGAACTACGCTTGTTACTGTAATTTTTTTAAGCAAAAAGTTATTAAGAGTGACGGAAAGGTAAAAGAATAAAGAGCGACTCAATTGATCAGAGTGAATGCAGCGTAAAAGTGCAAGAAATACAAATGTAAATATCGCCCATTGGTTGTTAAGGGTTTGTCTATAACTTGACCAAGTGTGTCAAATTGGCTGGCGATGGCGAAGTACCCGAGTGGGTTGGCCTGGCCAACCCACTTGTCCATGTAAAACTTTTTAACACACTATGTAAATTGTTGCTACAAATAAATAAATATCCCTAGACAACCAAAATAGTTTTAGAGCGATCGAATCCACATATAAAACAGAATATTGCACTTGCAGTTTCTCTTTTAATTGGCGGCGTCAACTATTAAATTATTGAATAAATGAACCTCATTATTTCTAAAAATACACTTACACATTGTCGACGCACGGAACAACAGTCAACACTAATTTGCGAAATTAATAAACATAAAAGTAAAAATCTGCTAAAATGATTTATTAGTATCACCAAGGAGGCTAACATTTTTTTACTCCTGCAAGCCAGATACAAGTTTCTGAACGAATTTTTTATATGTTATTAAAATTCATGGTTTCTGATCGCATTCGTCAACTGTCATTTTTCATTATCATGGCGGAGGACGAGGATGGTGTTTCGAATAAGAATTCGTCTCAAAATACAAATGACGAAGGATCCTTGCAAGAAAACGAACAAAATGCAGCGAAACCAGACTTAGGTATCGAAGAAGCAAAGTACAATAGTAATGAAAATGGAGACGCATCGCTTACGGAGGCGAGAAGTACTTCTTCCAGTGAGTTTACGAAGTTGTTTTTTGTCCTAAATATAAAGGCATTCCTCGTCGACTGTTCGTTTTTCTTGCAGAGTCTACGGGAGCGACGCGAAAAGATGAGAACCCGTTTTCGTTTCGGCATTTTTTGAAGCGGGATCTGTCGTTGCCGGGTAACTCGACGTACGAAAACACTGGCGCCCGTCCGAAAGTGTACGCGAACACCGTACAGCACTCGCCGACCAAGATAGACGTGCACGCCGACTCGAGGCGGGACAAGCCCCGCTCGAGCGACTCCCAAGCCAAAGAGAAGACTAGCGAGGGCAGCAGCCATCGTATAAGTGACAACACATCCTCAAGTAGTTCCGTAGAAATACCTTTTAGTGTAGTGGATAACTCTGATTCTAAGCATAACTTTTACACGGACAATAATGACGTGCCCTTTTATCATAGACCAAATTTGGCGTCGGAGCCTCTAGGGATGCCGTCGTTGCCAGATTTTGTGCAAGACCACATATTAGTGGAGCAGGCATATTTGAACTTTAATGGTCCAATATCTGTTGATTTGGATAACTTACCGGACTTTACATTTAATACTAGTTTCAATGCGGGATCATCCTCATCGTTGGGTAGGAGGAATAATAGTAATTATGGTGGAAGGGGATATGATTATGAATCATATATGGGAGCTGCATCTACGTCTAATGATGCTGGTCAGGCTGGCAGTGGGATACCACTGGATCTGCCGGCGGGCGCAGAAGCGGCGGGACCTGCCCTGCCGTTGGACCTGCCACCACACTTAAGCCTGGATCTGACAGAATCTGTGAATCCAGCGGACAGGAGGAATGTGTCTCCAAGAAGCACCTTCCCCTTGGATCTCCCTCCTAATGCTGGTGAGTTTAGTCTTTACTTTTTTGTAACAATTGAAATGGTTAAAATTGCATTTGATAAGATACTAAAATTTACTATAGTTACTGTTGGTATATAATGACAGTAATTTTACTAAGTCTCAACTAGCTACATGAAACCTCATTTTATCATAATTATGTCATTATGATGTAATAATGCGTTAATTGCACAGCAAACATTTCTCAAGGAGTACAAACACTGCTATTGAAAATGTCTGACATACAACATGGAGTACATAACATGGAGACATGGATATATTATTAGCATATGTAGTATATACTTGATTTTTAAATTTTGCAATAATAGACTATTAAAGTTTTATTTACTTCTAAATATCAGGCAAGATTAAATGATGGAAAAATAATTATAAAGATTTTATTGTCTCCCATGGCATTTTGGATATTTATTATAATATTTATACAGGTAGTATATCAGTACATCTAGTATAGTATAGGAGACTGTGATCTGATGAGTCACTTACTAGCTAATTGTCCCTTATGACTTGATAAATCTATAAAAACAATTATTTCTTAATATTCTTTATACCTTTATGGCTATATTATATTCTGTTAGTTTAAATATTCAGTAGTGAATTATCACAATACCTACAGCTAATAATTAATATTAATCTATTTCTTTTGCTTTTACATGAAGCATAGACTTTTTAATAGTTAGGCAGATTTATGTTTTTTTTTGGTATTGTTTGTGAAGACATATGTACTTCTTACATTTTTAGTGAGCTAATTAATTACTGATAAATACTTGTACTGGTTGGATAGGTCATTAACTTTTGACCTTTGAGTTTGGTTTGGGTGTCTTTTTACATTTTAGTAGGATAGGAAACCCTGGCCCCATCATTCACTTACAATTACCAAAATATTACATTGATATGTAAAAGACTTTTATTTAACCAATTTACAAAGTAAGTGTAATTTTATCATATCATTTTTATGTTTTCACCCGCTTACGTTAGGTTTTTGGTTACTGCATCGCTGGGATGTAGCATGATATTATATATATAGCCTATGTTACTCCTTTACAAGGTAGCTTGCGAATGGTGAAAGAATTTCTTAAATCGGTCTAGTTGTTTTTGAGCCTATTCATTACTATCAAACAAACATACATACAAACAAAGTTTTCCTCTTTATAATATTAGTGTAGATTGAGAGTTACATTTCTCTCATTCTCTGTAATGAAATTCTTTAACCTGGGAAGTACTACTATTCTTTTATACATATATATATAGCCTATGTTACTCCTTTACAAGGTAGCTTGCGAATGGTAAAAGAATTTTTTAAATCGGTCTAGTAGTTTTTGAGCCTATTCATTACTATCAAACAAACATACATACAAACAAAGTTTTCCTCTTTATAATATTAGTGCAGATTGAGAGTAACAGTTCTCTGTAATGAAATTCTTTAACCTCGGAAGTACTACTATTCTTTGTTTGTTTGCGAATCATTATTGGTGTGTTCC
This sequence comes from Athetis lepigone, assembly GCA_033675125.1. NCBI lineage: Eukaryota > Metazoa > Arthropoda > Insecta > Lepidoptera > Noctuidae > Athetis > Athetis lepigone. The sequence goes on along the minus strand of CM066215.1, from coordinate 2,406,718 downwards.
TGTATGTGTAGAGCGGATGTTGGTGTACTTACAAAGCATCTAAGTAGCAGAAGAGCCAATTCGAAAGAAAGGCATACGAGGGGCCGAAGCCAACTCACAGAGGCCCCTTAGATAAAGCTTTATGATATGAAGTGATGGGGTTTAGAATATTAAAAAGTAATGTTTGAATACTAGCTTAAACCCATGGCTTCGGCAAAGTAAATGTTGATAGTCCCTTTCCCTATTTTCCCCCTGTTAGGATTGGAATATCCAAAAATCCTTTCTTAATGGTAACCTACTCTATACAAAGAACACCCCATGCAAGTTTCATTTCTCTAGGATCAGCGGTTTGGGCTGTGAATTGATATATCAACAGGTAGTCAGTGAATTAGTTTACCTACTATTTTATATACATAAATGACGCTTGTAATGAAAAGTTGGCGCGCAATCAAAACTTTAGCCCTGCAATGTATAGTTTAAAATTGTTTATAAACAAGTCCCTTAGATGATTTGTACAGTTTGGTATCATTTTATAACTGAACTACTGAATTTTATATGAATTTTTCGCTTTGATTCTGTTTTTCGAGTTTTTGTTTGGTTTCCGCAATAATTAGTCCACACATGACCATTGTACGTATGGCCAGGAGGCTGCTAGTCTGTAAAATACTGCTGTAAAATACTGTTATCCATACTAATATTATAAATGGGAAAGTGTGTCGGTCTGTATATTTTCTTTCTTTCACGGCAAAACGGAGCGACGTATTGACGTGATTTTTTAAGTGGAGCTAGTTGCAAGGAATGGAGAGTAACATAGGATACTTTTTGTCTTTTTTTAACGCGAGGGAAGCCGCGGGCAAAAGCTAGTTTTTAATAAACCCATACCTATGTTAACTATACACATTTAAGTTCTAGTAAAATATAAAAAAAGTTCCTAGTTTGTTGACCCTGCGACAAATCGGTCACACTGAAGGAAAACGTTATTTATTTATTAGATCATTAGCACATAATGAGGTGAATTTGTATTCATTAATCGTTGGTTCATTTCTCTTGAACTTCGGTTGTTCGTACAATGCTGACCAATAAATTTACATGGCTAATCATTTAATTTCCACACGTGCCGTCGAATTAAAAATTAACCTTATCATCTCCTCTCATTCGCTTGCTATACTGTGTGAATGAGAGAGTAAGAGATGTTTTTAGGTTTGGCCGCCATTTGTGATTTGGTTTTGGCGGGAGTTATAGAAGGGCATTCTTTATGCCTTACTAGTTGTCCCCTGCGGTTTTGAGCCGTGTTATGTTATGTTTTATATTACTGCTCCGCTCCTGTAGAATATAGCGTGATGTTATGTATATTTATTATTCTGATGTATAGGCCCATACTATTGTAAAGTTTCACCAAAATCCATTCAGAAGTTTTTGCGTGAAAGAGTCACAAACAGATATACATCCGTTGAAACTTTCAGTAAAAATTATGAATTAATCTAGTACATAAGTTAATACTGCATTTTTTTTTCATACGCAAAGTTTAGCAATGACATAATACGTTTTTCTTTCAGTAAATTCTCCATTTTAAATATTCTGACATACATAATGCTAAATATAGACCTACTGTGTGCAAACGTCGGGGTTTCGACCTCTATTGACGTACTCACTACAATTATACTGTTACAAAATAATTTTAAACCTATTTCTTATATTTGTAAATGATTGGAAAGTCACGAGTGACTTAAATTTTGCTTACGATAGTAATTTTACGAAATTCACTCTTAGCGTCAATTCACACGTACCACAACCACACCACGTCGCGTCGCAGCGACAAAATGTGGTCAAGATGTGGTTACGTGTGAATAGTGTCGCAGCGGCTTTTTGCAGCTGCGTTGTGGTAGCCACAAAATGTCGATGTGGTTGCGTTGTCGCTGTCGTTGCGATGTGGTAACCACGTGGCCATGTGCAGTTATACTCTGGCTTTCGTAGAGGAAACACGGCTTGACTGAACGTACTCATGGAGGAAAGATTGTTGTTGCTATCCTTGTTATGGGTAATAATACTACGCAAAATGAAAGAAGGCCGGGGGAGCGCAAGCGCCAGCTAGGCGCGCGCGCGTGGACGTCATTTCGTGGCGATGTGGCCGCGCTGACGCCGCGCTGCCGCCGCGTTGCCGTCGCGATGTGGTTGCGATGTAGTCGCATTACACAGGTGGTCGATAACAACCACAAAATGTGGTGCGTGTGAATTGTAATATTCATTTTCAATACAAAATTTACGCCCGACCACATCGCGGCGTTGTGGTGTGGTTGTCGCTGTGGTGTGGTTGTGGTACGTGTGAATTGAGCCTTATGGTTAAGAAGTAAGGGTGTCAGTGCTAAATTGTAAACATGAAGGAAGACTCAGAACTCTCTCAAAACAAAGTCAAAACCCCACCACAAAAAAACCATCGAAAAATAATTTCAATTGAATTATAAAATCAAAAGGTTCTTGCTCAGAGGGATCACATAAGTGTTCCTTTTTTTATTTGGGGATACGGACCTTTAAAATCGGCGGTAATAACTTCCATAATTTCGCAGTGTAATAAAATAACACTGAAAATTTCTAGTATCAACCCATTACGGATTATTAACACACAGTCGTTATACAGTCCTATGAAAGACAGAAAAACAGACCGACAGCAAATTTAGTAATAATAGAATCCCGGTCCCTTACGGAACGAAATCCAAAAAAGTGTCATTATAAACATGTGGTTGAGATTAAAATGTACAGAATGTAATGACTAGGGCCGACTCACTAGGGGAATTATGGTACACACTACACTATGGAGTGACGTATTTTCCCGGCAGGATAGACGGGCTATTAAACTTGAATTATTTCTTTTAACTCCCCTTTTAACTATCAGAGTTTTTGTACTCGTTGGGAGTTTGGTTTTAGAATAAAGAAAAAGTGTTTTAGATAACAGCTCAAGAAGTTTGTTTTATACGAAACGAGTTGTTATAGCCTACTTTTCTGAAGCATACTGTCCCTCTGCTGGCTAAGTGCCTCCCATAATGCCGCGGCTCCTCGAACCAATCCTCGTGTACTCGTTAAGGTCATTCCGCCACCTTTTCCCTGGCACCCACTACATGGAGACTCGCTCAGCGATCATTGAAATGTGATTCAGCAAATATATAGGCACCTTAAATCCCATCGATGAGCAGTTTCCTACGCAAAACTAACTTCAAAAACAGATTTTTTCCTGTCATAACGATAACATTTTTAACAAATAGCCTAAGCATTTCATATTATTACGGCTTATTTTTTACTACACGAAACTTAAACGTGATATCTGGTCGAAAGAGTGAGTGACAGCAGCCCTTCCAATTTACAAGCGCAAGACATGTTCTTACTAGGTACTCCCAATCCTCATACGGCGTTCACTCCTGGTCTTTCACTGTTCAGCAGAAGTCCAAACTTGAGGGTTGCGACCGAGCAATCGGCGCAACATTTTTGGAGTCAGATTAACAGGTCGCTTTAAAAACATGCCGCGCTTCAATACACTAACCGCTGATGTCATCCTAAATGCAGTCAAGCATGTCAAATTAATCATGGGTTAAACCAACCACAATGGTCCCGGAAAAAAAACGTCCGGCGACATCGTAGCAAGCCTAGGTAAAAATGGTCGTCGATACTAGCTCAAGATAGAGACAATATGAAAGTAGATAGAGAAGCAGTGATGGATGACAAAGCCTTATTTCAAATTAACTACTTATTACCTTACCTTACCTTTACCTTTTTTTTACCTTTGAATGGTCAAGGTTAAGCTGGTTCCGAAACGTAGGGAGGCAAGTAAGTGCAGGGCAGTAGGTCTATGGAAAAGTACATGCAAGAAACTCAATGATCACGTTTCTTAATTAAACGTGGCCGATTCAATCTTGTGTGGGAAGTTTTCTATAAACTAATTTCGGTTCTGTGGTATTGTTTCTGTAGGGATAACTCTACGTACCCTTGCTCAAAGGGCAGAATCTTTCGTTTTTTGCAGATGGTCCTGACTGTGTTCTACTTTGTTAATATAACTTATTCTGCTATATAAACTTGGCCCATTTTCACGAAGTTTTAATTAGGATATTTCGACAGACATCCCTCCACAGAACGCGTATTTTACTCTTTTGCCAAAGCCTTTGAGGATAATTGGCGTGCTCTCATGTAGTATAAATATATTTCAGGAGCGGAGTCCATGTGTTTGCCGGACTTTTTGCCGGTGCACCCGGGCCGGACATCGCCGGAACCGGAGCATCAGGACGAACAGATGCAGCAGATCATTGCTGAGCTGGAACGGACCAGGTTTGTGCTTCTATCGTACTTGTGGGTCTGTTAAAAATGCCGCAGAGATAACGCGTACGTTTGTGGGCCGATCAGTGTTGTGGGCTGATCTGACGTTTGTCCACGTTCGCCACTGTACTGATGAAATCCCAGTATTCCCAGTATCAGTACAGTGGTAGTTTAAAAAAATCATAAAATATAATTATTCAGTCATTGGCATTTTACGAGCGGTAAGATGATCCAAAAAGTTGCGGATCCAATAGTTATTATATAAAGGGCAACTGAAGGAACATGAGTGGGTTTTAGTTTGTAAAAGTGACACGTCCCCATGAGTGGGTTTTAGTCAGTAAGAGTCTGACACGCCCTCCCGTCGCACCCAGGACGGGAGAAGTCATTGGATGATTTCCCACTCACCAAAAAAAAAAAAAAAAGGCCGGGAGAAGTGATGATATTCCATCCATAAAAAACCTCCTTTTTTCGAAGTCTGCTAAAAAAAGATCATCTAATTAGATTATAGGTTATTTAAAAAATACAATTAATGCTATGGCGACCCTGTTAACTGATTGCAAACGTCTTTTTAACCGTTTAATGCAGAAATTATATTAAGCAATATTATTCAAGACATGGCGCTGGCATTTCCTAAGCACGTGATAAAATTGCTAATGGTAGCCTGTCGTTTTGCACGACTGTATTATTATGGTAAATGCTTTCTAATTAAAAAGGAAGTTGAGACGAATTTGTAACATCTGGGAAAGGAACTTCATACCAATCTCTAGACCGAATTTTATATTGGAGTTATAAGAATGTGTAAATTGTACAGTACTGTACTTCTAACAAACTAGGTTTTGCCCACAACTTCGTGTGTTTGAGTGATCTTAAAATCGAATTTTGGATTGTTTTGTTGACAAATATTTACGGAAAAACAATATATTTCGTACAAAATGTTAGTACGAATCCATAATTAATATTATAAATGCACTAGTAACTCTGTCTGACTATCTCGCCTTCACGCCTAAACTACTGAACCGATTTAAATGAATTTTGGTACAGAGGTAGTCCATAGCCTGAGAAAAGACATTTCATAGTTTTTATCCCAAAAATCTCCGCGCGGGATTACGCTTTAGTCATTGAACCCATTCATTTCAGGTAAAACTTAGTAGATCCGTATTTTTTAAAGATTGTGGACTTTAAAAGTTTTTAAACCCCAAATACTCAAACGTCACTTAATTAAGACGCTCTCAAAGCTGTTGCTGTCCCTTTATCCCTTTAGAGTGACAAAGACAGCAACAGATTTAAGAGCATCTTAAAATAAAGTGACATTTGAGTATATATCCTTATCTTTTGTCTCAGATGTGAGTTATTCGCGGAGCGTTCACGTCGTTCTCGCGTAGAAGAGGAGCTGTCCCAGGCCCTCAGCAGTAACGCGCAGCTCCGCGCGGAGGCCTCGCGCGCGGCCGAGGCGCAGGCGCGGGCGCGGCGCGGCGCGGGGGGCGCGGGGGCGCGGCGCTCGGACCAGGCCTTCATAGAGCAGCTGGATGCTGCTGCTGACCGCGCCGAGAGTACGCTGTCTGATGCTGCGGTATGTGCGGCGATATTTTTTTTTTATAACTTATGGGCTTGCTCTTGGTCCCAGACTAGCCCGAGGGTATAAACGGGGCCTACGATGGAGCGAGCTCACCCAAAAGATACCTATGCACTCGTCTCTTGAATACATCCGGGTTATATGCATTTGGAAACACAGACGCCTACAGGGAATTCCATTCTTATTATTTTTATTTATTATTTATTTTATTTATTATTTATTGCCCAAAATATGACATCGCGATTTAATGGCGAAATAAATAGACGTTACTAAGCACTGACTTTGCTTTGCACTATACCTGTCACTGTTACGCAACTGCAAAACGTCAAGTCTTAGTGTACGAGATGATCTCGGCATAAGAGTTTGACGTGACCAGCATATTTACAAAATCCTGATTAAAACCGTCAGGCAGTAACCACCAGACACATCACAAGGGTGGTAGGAAGATCCTTCCTTAAAAAAAAATCTTGTACATGGATATGTTTTGCGTATCTCAAAAAACGGCTCTAACGATTTGGCTTACAATACTTAGGATATTATTATAATTAATGTAAGAAAATGAAACCACTGTTTTTTTGGTTGTGTCACAGGCAACATTTAAAAACAATTTCCCTTTAAAATAGCTACAACTTTTAACATTATAGACCTGATGTTAAAGTCTTATTTAAAAAAAATGTCGTATCCGATACATTGAATAGTCACTTATAATGATTTTAATTAACTTTTTTAATCAATATTTGCAGACACGAGCGGCGGAGGCTGAATCTACAATAGCTAGATTGAAAAATCAAATTAAGAAATTAAAGGTTAGTCCATTTTTTTACTCTGTGTCTGTTATCAGTTGAACGTGTCGAATACCCATATATTTAGAGTTATATTGTTAAAACTTAGAGTTTATATATTAATACTATCGACCCGACTCAACTCGGAGAGTGAATTTTTAAAAATGATTGTTAAAAATGATTAAGTATTGAGATGTACCAGTGAATAAGGCCTTTCGTGTAAGAGACTTACACGATAAGGCAGGCCTTAGAGGCCTTATCTCCTATGAGACTTTTTCAATTCATATTTATGTACTTTCTGAACTTTGTTTTGGACGTCACTGACATCGCGCCGTGCCTCGGAAAGCACGTAAAGCCGTTGGTCCTGGTTGTCATTCATAGAACTTAGACAGAAGCCAAAAGTCTGACTAGTCTAACCAAGGGGTATCGTGTCGCCCTGTAACTAATTTGTGTTAAGCAGTCGCTTCACGTAAAACACTGGTATCTAGATGAATTCGGTTCGGCTGTAAGCCTACATAGTTGGGAAAAGGCTAGGGAGATGATGAGTTTTAAACCATCGAATACACGTGATTCAAGGCACAATAAAAAGACAATATAAGGCACACAGCCGACTGTCTCTTGGTCGTTGAAAGGTTTATAAATGGTTTTCTACAATAATAGGCGAGACGAGGAAAAAAAAGTAATTAGTATTTTCTCGTAAACTTGAAATGACGACGATACAGTGCGTTGATGTTTCGCGTGACGTCACGATCTGATACAATTATTGCAGGATGGTGACGTCAAAAGCCCCCTCTCCGAAACTTTGTTGCTCTTTATCTTTGTATTTTTTATTAATTTGATCAAGCAAAAAAAACTAGAGGTCCCGTATTTTTGGCCGGTCTATCAGACGGACTAAACAGAATGCCTTTTTTTATGTTGTTATACCTGTTATTATGTCAGGAGGAGTTATCAGCGTCTCAGTCGGAGGCGCGCGTCCTGCGCGGGCGGCAGGGCGCCGCCGCCGCAGGCCTGCGCCGCGCCACGCTCGTCGCCGAGGGCTCGCTCAGGTACACACCGCTATAAGCCGGTGCATTAAAGAAAAGAATCTTAAGCGTTGACAGATAGTAGAGCCTGCATATAAAATTTAAAGTTGAAGTTTTTTTTTTCAAATCGAAAATATTATTACGATTTTTTATTGTTTTCATCGGAAACAGTGCCTACTTTTACCACAATAACAAACAAGTAACAAAGAAAAAATAACAGAAAACTATAACAACAAGATATTCGTAAAAAGGATCACTGAGCGCGTGACAACGTGGAAGCAAATCAAGACAATTTTTTTACGTTAACGGTACGCGCGCGAGTATAGACGGCGCTAGTGTGCGAGCGAGAGAACATGATAAGCGCCGCCATTTAAGATTCCTTTCTTTAATGAACCAAGTTATACTTACACACCACACGCCTTCACCGCGCACACATTAGTATCGCAAATATTCTATTTGTAAAACATAGATTACCTAAAGCGAGACCAACTGTGGTTAGTAATGGTTTATGTTATAATGCGCCTATGCTCAGGTTCACAAAAATAATATGTGCATCTGTCGCTATTAAAATTTGGTTGCTGTTACAATAATAATTATTACGAAATATTGGTCCCTCCATCACAAATCTTAATAAATAATTTTGTAATAATAATTTATTACAAATTGTTATTCGTTAATTATTCCTACAATCATTTGCATATAAAGTAATTACCCTAAACGCCGCACTGAAATTTTCCACCCTGCATACACTTCGTAAAGTATGGTTATCTTCACATTACAGAGAACTCCTGTCAGGACTTGAGCAGCTGAAGACACTAAGCACCAACCTGGACCCGACATGATGCTGAACTGCTTCCACCCCTAAATACACGCCCCCCACCCTTGGATAAGTCACGGAGGAACATGGTACGGGACAAATGGGTTACTAGCGAATGATAGAGGAATTAAATCAATTTTTAATCATACAAGGTGTATTTTTGAATCTACCAAACCTTTCGGAGGCAATTATGTTAATGGTTTTGGACCCGAATTAACAATAAAAAGGGTAAGCGCGAAATATCCGTTCTAAAAACGCCACCAGTCTTTAACCATTCTATGACTGCAACGTCATATTTATATTTATGTAATAGATCCAAAGCATACAAGGTTTATTACGAGAGTCTGAAAAATAGTCAAAATAAAAAATAACGACTATTATTGATTGTTGACCGGGTATCGTATTTTTATATGATTATTAACGAGTTATAACAACCTCCTGAAAAGTAATTTTGCCGTTTCGAAAATGCACCTTGTATATTATACAAAAGTTTTTTTGAACACAGTATTCAAATGAAAATTAATTTGAACGAAGAATTAATCACTATCTACTTCGGTAACTTTTTTATTAGTAAAAATATCCTTGATTTGTTAGGAAAAGTTGAATTATGTCGAACGGCAGTACATTCATCAATTTTTTCTTGAACATGATTGTTTAATACCGACATTCATTGCATTATTTAAACGAAAGATATTAACAATCCAGAAATTACGGAGGTAATAACCTTCATAATTTTTGTGTTGTTTTCAGTAATTAGGATAAGCGACTTTGGTGATACGTAAATAAGACGTGTTTTTGTAAAACAGTAATCCATTTGTTTACGTCGTGTGTTACTGTCAAGTTATATGCCGATTGGATTTAAAATAAATAGGTCAAAGCTGACTCTAGTTTTAATCAGGGCAATATTTTGTTGGTTGATATTTTCGCTTTATGTAATAAGTAATATAGGGCTTCCAATTCTCCTACAAATAGCTCTAATATAATAAAAATGAATTGGTCGTCTATTGAATACAATAGGCCGAATTTAAAAAAGCAAATAATCAGACAACTCATGTTTTTTTTTGGGAGTGGAAATCATCAAATAGCTTCTGCCGTCCTGGGCAGGGCGGGAGGGCGTGTCAGACTTTTACTGACTAAAACCCACTCATGTTCCTTCGGTTGCCCTTTATATTGCAAGTCATGTTGACAATGTAATTTGAAAAAAAAATAAAGTTTGTCATCTATTGAATAAAATACGCCTGAATTTTTGAAAGGCAACAATTAGGCTACTATAGTTGTGATTGGCTAAAGCCGGCTTAAAGCCGGCTTTAGACCTTGACCCTAAAGCCTGCTCTACACTACTCGCGAAGTTGGTCGAAGTTGAGCGAATACGATAGTGTAGAAGAGCACTTCGCTTCGCTTCATGCAACCTCGGCTCGCATCGGCGGGGTTATTACCTATGGAACAGCAATGAGCAATATTTGCGCAGTGATCGCGCGATCGTCAAAAAAAATCGTATTATGTATGAGCCGATTGCTAATCGCTCGCTGATTGTTCTAATGCACTTATTGCTACGATGACGATAAAGTAGCAATCGCTGGAACTAATTAAATATCACCTTTAACAAAAAAAACTTAACTTTGCTCTTAAAAACCATACTAAATACGAAACCACCAAACGAAAAATGCATATTTTAGTTAACTGATTGCTCCACAGAGGCAGCACTATCGCTAGTTTGCTATTTGACGTGACGTATTTTGAATTGACGTTTGAGCAGCAAAATTTTGCTAAATTATCGCGATCGCTCGGCTATTGCAAGATACGTAATCCCAGTGCGGGTGACTTCCAGTCGTTGTCGGTTATTGCTCCTCGCGAAGTTGCACGAGTGTATAGTCACATACTTCGGACTTCGATCAACTTCGATGAATACTTCGTCGAAGCTAATTCGCGAGTAGTGTAGAGCAGGCTTAACGTATATCCCATCGCCGTTCGTCTGATGTTTGGATGTTGAAAATAGCATTGTAACCAATGTTGGGTAGAGTTGTGTTGGCGGCAGTGTTGGCGTGGATTTAACTGAAATAGCAACTGCCTATCATATCATTTGACATAAATTTATTAGTTTAATTTAATTTGTAGATAAATGTGGGAAGTAATCCAAACGACAATTACGATAATTAATTTGCATAAGTGTTGATTATTAATTAGTTCACATTACGCGGTAAAAATCCAGTCGGAATATAACTTGATATTTAAATAAATATTAAATAAAATGATCATCGAAATAAAACTATATATAGTATTAAACATCTTCCATTTTCTGTAAGTTGTTTTAAATTTAGCCATTTTTTTCTTTACTGTACTGTACTATTTGGTGTACTGGTCTTCGGAGAATTAGTTTAAATAATTGTTCACATCGATTTTAGTACAGGTCTTTGTCAGCTCAAGAAGAACGCAATTTGTACTCTATTTCGCTTGTGTTTTGGTTCATTATAAAATGAAACAAACATACAGTCTATATTTGCCCAGATACAAAACAATATTCTGGAATGAGTACAAACGTAATAGAAAATAATAATTATTATTTATTATTACCCGTCTATTACTGACCCACTGTAAGGTAGGCTTCTGTGTACAGTTATGATAACCTTAATTATTGATAATAAACTAAAAAGAAATAAAGTAGAGTTCAAAATTGCTTGATCGTGTCGAAGGTAATAAATGGCTTGTGGAATAAAATTCTGCAGTTAATTTTGAACTCTATTTGTGATGAATCTGAGCTCATTATCAATTAATGGTTAAAGTATTTTCTGGTATATTTGATGTTCTGTTTGAGCTCAATGTTACCATATGAGATCGGAATGAAGTAGTGTGATCTTTAAACCGCAATGAACTCGACCATATCATTCCAAAAAAATATGATTTCAAAGTTAGGTATTTAAAAAATCATGTTTTATTTTACTTTAAAATAAAAACACATTTTTAATTTACTGAATAAGTAACTGCCAGTTGGCACGAAATTAAGATTTGGATTGATTATTCGATCCAACAAAAGGAATGTCTATGGTAACACCATAATAAAAAGTTCATTGAACACTATCTATTTCCGATCTCTGGTAATAATACGAAGGCACGTTGATCTTTAGTTCAAAAATGTCGCACGGACTGCAAAAAACATTTTTCTTCATATATTTGATGTTACAATAGTACTACTGACATTCGATTAGTATTTTATTGGAACGGAGATAAATAATAATTATTTCCTTATACTTAAACCTCAGTCGCTTTGAGAGACGCCAAGTTTTGTTTAAAACCCTTCTGAGCTGAAAACGGGTCAGTGTATTCATTATGATGTACTTGATGAATAAACTTTACTCGGCTCAGCTATTCGAAATATCGGGTGTTGCGGAATAGTTTTAATAGTTACCGTGCCCCGGAACATAAAGGGCAACCGAAGGAGCAAGGGTAGGTTTTAGTCAGAAAAAACTCTAAGGGTAGGAGGAGATGTCATTTGATTAATTCTCCTCCTCAAAAAAGCTATACAAAATCTCAATTTTAACAGTTGTGCGACAGAGAGGAATATTGCTTAGTCAAAGTACGTCCTTAGTGTCGTTCGATTCGCAGGGTGGAGTAGGCTTAATTACAAGTAACCTCTGAAGAATTCGAAAAAGCGAGTTTCAAGAATTTGTCATAATATTGTAACGTCATGAAAGCTTTCATTAGTTCAGTCAAAATAGACATTCCAGTTTGCATTAATTCCCAACAAGCTGGATTTTTGTGCAGACCTTGAATACGTCATTATAAATGTCAAAAGTCCCCATCGATCCCGCTTGTGCGTTGTTATTTGAGGCTAAGTACCACAGTGATTATTACATTACACTTCGAAAATACGACTTTCCTGCGGTAAAAAATCACGATATCTCGAAAGCGATGCTTTGTAGAAGAAAAGTGTTGATATATTTTTTGTTGTCAATTTTACGATAAACAAACTTTATCTTTACCATTTTTTGATAGCTCTCGTTGTTTCAGAGATATACGCGAAAAACGCAAATTTGTGACATTTGTCCTCGAATAAAAAACAACGCACAAGCGGGATCGACAAAAATCCAGCTTGTTGGGAATTATGCAAACTGGAATCTTAATTTAGTCTATTTTGACTGGACTACATAGAAACAGTTTAAAAGATTGAGTTGAAATTGAATGAAGTGAGTTAAACGACTCTAGGTGTAAAAATATATATTTGACGATTTCTGCGACTATTATTGGTTGATATTCATTTAGTCCTCTGAATTTTTCTACAAAATATCTGTAGTCCAATATTTATTTATTTAAACTTCATGCATGGGCGGACTTAATGCCTTAGGCATTCTCTACCAGTCAACGCAGAGTTGATGAGGTATAACATGGCAGGTGAATAATAAAAAAAAGAAAGGACACACTTACAGAAATATAAACAAAAAAAAATTGAGAACATATACTAATTTTAATACAATAATCCAATAGTCCAATAATATTATTTTATGTGGCGTCTCTTAGTGCGGCAGTTAGTAAAAATAGTAAGAATACAATCAACGTTGAGTGTGCGAATCTCGGTTCTAATTTGGTAAAACAAAGTGAGAAAGTTATCCTTATAAATAGATATAGTGGTGGGCTATGTACTCGTATGTTAGTGAAATTACAATCATTTTGTTTCTGCATATCTGGGAATAATGCAGTAAGTGTTATTTTTATTATTGCACTTGAAGACGTCAGTGAAAGTATGATGGCAAATTAGTGGTGATTATACATTGTATACAGGGTGTCCCAAAACTCAACGTCAAGCCGAAACGGGGTGACAGGATTGATCATAACCATCACGAGAAAAATCTGAAAAAAAATCTATCCCATGCAGTTTAAAAATTATGGGCATTTTAAGAAAAACCTAGAAATTTGATCAAACTGTACCATTTTTCGGTTATTGTGGTTATTCTTTTTTATTTTTGTTCATTTGAACTTTGGAAACGTAATCCTAAATAACATTTCTAGAATCCCAATAAAAAATAATGACACAATTGCCTCAAGTTTCCGAGAATTGAGACTATTTGTTAAACTACGAATTTAAAATTTTCAAGGTTCGTCGACTTTGACAGGCCCTCCTATAAAAAAAATGTACTAGAGTGCCTTGGCAAGTGGCATTAAAAGTTGGCGCATTTAATCAGAATTCTAAAATGGTACAATACTTGTTAGTTCCATACAATAGAAAAGAGTAAAAAAATTAAAACCTCAAGTAACCCGATTTTTGCTATTTTACTCAGTTAAAATGTTTTTAATTCACACAAGCTCTAGGTAGGTTCTTAATTTTAAGACAAAATGATGAGAGAGATGGATAATGGGTATGTTCGCCATGAGTGAGCGAGACAGATAGTGACGCCACTTTTACCAAAGTGAAAAAAAGTTAGTAAAATTAGTAAAATAATTAGGTTTGTTGGAATAAAAGTCAGATGATAGAGAAATAACGTTTTTTATTACAATAAATGTTCAAATTGTTTACCATCAGCCTCAATACAAGCCCTACATCTTCTTAAAAAAGATCTACTTATTAGTCGGGCATATCTTCGAGAGTTGATCGCCTCAGCTGCTTGAGAAATGCGTTCACGCAGGTCGGCTACGTTCTCAGTGGGCTTTGAGTAAACTTTTTCTTTGAGAACTCCCCAATAGAAAAAATCCAGGGGATTTAAATCTGGTGAACGGGCGGGCCACGAGATAGTGCCCGAACGTCCAATCCACCTTCCCGGATATTCCTGGTCAAGGAAATCTCTTACTTGCACTGCGAAATGCGCTGGGCAGCCATCTTGTTGAAACCACATGTCGCGAAGATCTGCTAGTGGTACGTCCTCTAACAGGGTTGGTAAATCTTCTCTTAAAAAATGTAGGTAATTAGTTCCATTCAAGTTCTCAGGCAGTTCAATAGGCCCAATAATTTTACCGTTTAAAATTCCGGTCCACAGGTTTACTTTAAAACGATACTGGGATCTATCTTCTCGCATTAAATGTGGATTCTCCACATGCCACTCGTGATAATTGTGCAAGTTCATGTAACCATCTTTTTTAAATGTCGATTCATCTGACCAGAGAATTTTTTGGATGAATTGGGGATTCTCATTATGCCTCTGTAGCATTGTTCTACAAAAAGAAATCCTTTCCTGATAATCTCGAGGTAGAAGACTTTGAACTCGTTGTACGTGAAACGGATGCATTTCGGCTCTTTGTAAAATACGATGAGCAGTGCTTTTCGGTATTCCCGTTCTTTCTTCAATTCCACGTACGGAAATACTTCGGTCACGTGCGACCTCTTGCAATACTTCTTCCTGGAAAGGAAACACAGGTCTACCTCCAGCCTGTATTTGATTCGGGAAATGGCCGCCCTCTGTGAGTGAACGGTGCACATTAACAAACACGCGGTGATCCGGGTAGCGCTCTAAATTTGGATATCTTTCACGATAAAGTCTAGCGGCAGCACTTGCGTTGCATCTGCATTCCCCATAAATGAGGTGCATGTTCGCATATTCTTGTGAAGTGTAGCGCGTAGGCATGGTAGATAAAAAGGATGCCAACACAAAAGTCCAGAGAGAAGCCAAAGTTGCCAGTATGTTATCAACAAGTCCAATTCACAAAGATTCAAGTCCAAAAAGAGAAGCCAAAGTTGTCAGTACTAAATCAACACAAGCGAATACGAACGTGCGCAGTAGACGAATGAGCGAAACGTACTAACTGGTTGGTGTCGGACTGGTAGCGTAGCCATTTGCTTGGCTGAAACTAGTGCGAATGAAACAGATAGATGCCATAGCATCTATCTGTTTCATTCGCACTCGTTTAAACGACGCATCTCCGTCTCAATGCGTGGCGTCACTATCTGTCTCGCTCACTCATGGCAAACATACCCATTATCCATCT
The DNA here is from genome assembly GCA_033675125.1 of Athetis lepigone. Taxonomy (NCBI): domain Eukaryota; kingdom Metazoa; phylum Arthropoda; class Insecta; order Lepidoptera; family Noctuidae; genus Athetis; species Athetis lepigone. The sequence goes on along the minus strand of CM066215.1, from coordinate 2,391,337 downwards.
CTCTCATCATTTTGCCTTAAAATTAAGAACCTACCTAGAGCTTGTGCGAATTAAAAACATTTTAACTGAGTAAAATCTGATAGCAAAAATCGGGTTACTTGAGGTTTTAATTTTTTTACTCTTTTCTATTGTATGGAACTAACAAGTATTGTACCATTTTAGAATTCTGATTAAATGCGCCAACTTTTAATGCTACTTGCCAAGGCACTCTAGTACATTTTTTTTATAGGAGGGCCTGTCAAAGTCGAAGAATCTTGAAAATTTTAAATTCGTAGTTTAACAAATAGTCTCAATTCTCGGGAACTTAAGGCAATTGTGTCATTATTTTTTATTGGGATTCTAGAAATGTTATTTAGGATTACGTTTCTAAAGTTCAAATGAACAAAAATAAAAAATAATAACCACAATAACCGAAAAATGGTACAGTTTGATCAAATTACTAGGTTTTTCTTAAAATGCCCATAATTTTCAAACTGCATGGGATAGATTTTTTTTCAGATTTTTCTCGTGATGGTTATGATCAATCCTGTCACCCCGTTTCGGCTTGACTTTGAGTTTTGGGACACTCTGTATAGGGCGACTAGTAATAAGATAATAACAAAACAGTTTTCTCAATGAAAAAAACTGTACAAAATTGTAACTAACTCATTTAATGTTATTATTAAAAATATTAATTTTACTTATTCCATAAAAACCTGCATTGTAAATAAGTCAATACGGCTCGGTAAATTAATAATAAAAAGTTTCTTTGGGAAAGTTGTTTAATCATGATTACAACCGTGTGTTAACGTATTGGTCACTCACCAGTCACCCTATAAATATTCTCTGCACACTAAAATCTCTTCAGCGCAGGCGGGACCGAAATACGACAAATGTTGCAATTAATTTACCTTAAGCTATGGCTATCCCGCAAGGCGCGAGGAGATTCGTTGCAACCTTGCAACGTTTCTGATTGCGTTACGTGTAGGGCAAATATTGCGACAAGGACAACACAATTTCTTCCCTTCTTCCTTGATAAAACTGTATCTACAAGTTGTAACGTAACGTGCAACGCGCAACGTAACGTGCAACGCGCAACTTAACGTTCAGCTCATACGTTTACGTTGACGCCCATAACAATAGTCCTTTCTGGAATGTTCAGGATCACATTCGTTGATCAAAGTGAACGCAAGATCGTTAGTACTTGTTATTCCCAGATAAGTTAATTTTACTATCAATTTAGAAGCAGTATCATGAAAGTAGTATTATTTCTGTATATCCATATCCTTTTTACACGACTCTTTAAAAACGTATGTCTTTTAATACTGATGTGTATAATATTCTCAATCTATTATTTAGCTATGATAAAAACAATGTATTCTGAATCGAATACTTGATTAATATTAGAACGTAATTTAAACGAATCTTTGCTAAAATTGTAAATACGAACAAATATATATTTTTGTGTGCCATTGAGGCTGTATTCATTTACTTCAAATATTGATATCGGTTAATTTCCCGCGATCATCAGATGACTTCATAACTTAATTATAGATTTATGTGTTTCTTGTAAAGTCCGATACTAAATAATTAAAAAATGATTTGTGCTTGTTCGACAAATGTTACTGTACATTAAACTGTGATTCATTATTTTAAAATGTTGTTTTATATTTTCTTTTACTGTCTTCGTATTTATCTCCATTGTTATTTATAAAAAAATATCCTTCTTGTCCTCTATAATTATAGAGGTCAAGAAAACTGATAGTGCTACAAACATGACGCATACACATATTGTCCCGATCGAGTATCGACCATGTGGCGCGCAGCGCAGCAGCCAATCGCTCAAGCACTGCACCAAAATAAGCCGTCCAATAAGTCAACAATAAAACAATCAACTTTTAATCAAACTTCGTTTATTTTTTTATTATAAATCTTCAACAGTTAAGGAATGTGTGGTGTATAATTAATGATAAATATTCCTTAAATTTCTAAATAATAATAAGCTTAAGCTTACAAATTCGTTAAATAATATCTTTGATGTGAGTTTACACTATCATTGCACAAACGATAGAAAGGCATAGTTAGTACTTGTTTCGACCACACTGAGAGAAGAATAGTTTATAAAATATATCGTCCAAAACACCACTCAACATATAATTTAGTAACTAAATTCCTGTTCGACCGGACCCGGCGAATCATAGCGGCCGAAACATGTACTAAGCCGATAAAAAATCAGATCAAAATAATATCTGAAGTGCATTATTTTCTACGTGATTAAGGTTATATTACTAAAAGCTTATTCATAGGCCGACATAAATAAACGTTGCTACGCAATATTTCTGTCACCGTCGCTCAAATATCATTTTACCATGTTAAGACAGAGATGGGCACATATCTAAGCCAAAGTGCGTGATAAGGGACGTATATTTACATCGGCATAAAGGTGGCCATTGACGGTCATATTTCGCGTCAGTCTAGTCGTAAAAAAACTGTGACGCTTCAAATGTTTAGGCGGCCAACCACCTCTGGTGACGATTCAACACTCACGATCAAATTTTGGATGGACGACAGTTCTACTGACGCGCCAAAATGTCCGTCAATAGCCACCTTAAGGGAGTTTGTCCACCGCCGCCGTCACCGTAATGTCAACGAGAACGAGGTGACTACGCCAAAGTGGTGATACACGCATTTACTGTAGCCGCGTGTCCACTGCACGTCACTACTAAAGTAAACATTGACGTCACGGTGCCGGCGGCAGTGGACTGCTGTAAGTTAGCGTGACTTTAGACGGTGTTTAACGTTCACCCAGTACTAAACCCAAACGCTAACACAACCACTGCAACACCGAAAACCCAGATTCAACAATGGAGTCCACCAGAAAAGCGCAGAGCAATGAAGCTCAACGAGTCCCGGAAAAACGATTCAACTTGGATCCCGCAACGAATTTAAACCAAATTTAAAAGAAAATTGTGAAATTAGATCTAGTCTGGAGCGAGGTTTTTATCTGTACAAAGTATACATTTTTTATACAGTCCCAACCCCGCAGGGTAAGGGTAACAACCCCATAAGGCAATGTTTCCACTTTACAGAATTCCTCAATATCGTCCTCGAGGATTATTGGAAGTCACAGTCCTATATAGATGACAAACCAAAATGTGTCCAGCCACGGTCACGATGACGTGACAAGTTTCTATGCGTATTTAAAAAGCTTGACGATTTCGCTGTTTTGGCATGGCGGTCAAAGAGTTAAACTGGTACAGCATAATGTTATCCATGTATGGTGTTGTAGAGATGGTCCCAGTGCGCGGGACACTGCAGGAAGTACTTCCTGGTGGCGCTGCAGAACCTGGCCTTGTACTGCTCCGGAGACACCACGGTGGGCTGGCCAGAGCCGAGGTTCTTCTTCACTAGGTGCTCCAGCTTCTTGTCCCAAGTGAATGTGCGGATGTAATCTGGTGACAGTTTGAGTGTATTGGACATGTTGTCCTTCAAAAATTTCTCTTTCAGGCTGCTGAAATGACTGACTGACACACTGACATACTCTTAAATTTAGAACCAACCACCGCTGTTTTTTTAATCGTTGCTCCAGGGATTTCTCTTGTATCGTTGAAGCGTTTACAAACATTTAAACTCACACAAACAACCAGACTCTAGACAAATTCCAGTAGGTCATACAAATATTTGTCTTGTGCGGGAATCGAACGCAAAAACCCAAAATCTTTTCACCAAACTTGGTGTTGTTATGCTGTAGGAAAGTAGTTATACTTCCTCGTACTAGCTTCTTCACAAGAACCTCTACTATATCTAGAAGGTGTAAAAATGCCAGATTCTAGAAATGTCAGACCTGTTAAAAACATCAGTTTCTATGAATGCCAGATTCCAGTTGATTTTTAGTACCTCTACACCAAAATGTCAAATTGGGCATAGAACCCATGGCTGAATTACTGATTCCGAAAATATAGGCTAGTTTTTGGTTCGAAACAGATTTGAGGCAACACATTTGTGCTATTTTACAATGACTAGCTTTTTATGGATGGGAAATCATCAAATGCCTTCTCCCAGTCTGGGCGGAGAGGGAGAGAGTGTCAGACTTTTACCGACTAAAACCCACCCATGTTCCTTCGGTTGCCCTTTGTGTTCCGGGGATTAGAGCTGTTCCGCAACCCCGGCAGGACAATGACTAGCTTGTAACATGAATTTGGAACAGTCAAATATTTTTTTAAATACATATAAAATTGTCTTCTACGTGTATTTTGTGTACTCTGAAATCTCGAAAAAAATATCAGCTGTTTCTTACAAAAGTTCAATGCCCTCTCGACCATAACGTATAAAACGGCTGATATTTTTTTCGAGATTTCAGAGTTGGTTCCATAATAAAACTTGTTTGTTTTTATGAGTAGAATCATCTCCTAGCAGGTTGTGCAAGACCAAAAATACACCTAGTACAAAGCAGTTGTTACCAATAATTCCGAGCACGAGCGTGTTGTCCTCGACGCCGAGCAGCAGCGAGTAGTCCATCACGGTGTGTGACGCCAGGAACTCGGTGTCGCGCTCCACCGCCGCGAACAGAACGCTCGCCGTGTGGGATTGGACGTATAGGGGACTCTCCCAGCGCACTGACATTGACAAACATACAGCTTTTTATTTCTAATTATTATTTACTTACTCTCCAAATACCAGAGTTGTCAGTTGCACGCCATTGTCACGTATACGTGACAAGCAAGCAAGTGCACGCAAATGTATAATTATATATGATTTATGATGCAATACAACAAGATTATTTTATTCTTTATTTTAAAATAACTCTAACCCCTAATATAAATAACTCGGTTTCTATTTGAATCTAGTAATAGCGAATAGTCCACGACGGTGTGTGACGTCAGGAAATTAGAGTCACGCTTACAGCCGCGAACAGCACGCTTGCCGTGTCTGACTGGACGTACAGCGGACTCTTCCAGCGCACTGGACAATGTTGTATAATTCCTTATATATAACTATTCTAATATGCAGGTATAGGGCGTGAGGCGGTGGGAACAGCTAGTTTATGTAACACTTACAGTTGAGCAGGTTTTCGTCCATGAGCACGGCGAGCGGCGTGGTGTCGGGCGTGAGGCGGTGTCGTGAGGAGCCCTTGAGGTCGAAGCGCGTGGCCCGAGGTCCGCAGCAGTACCACACGTTCTCCATCACCAGCACGCCGTTGCCCGCGCCGCCCACGCTGTACACGCCCAGGATACGCGCTGGAAGTTAAACATGGTTTTAGCCTTTTGACTGTCACGTTAAAACAGCGAAATTGTGTCCTTAGCGCTAAGCTTTTTAAATATGTGTAGAAGTTTGTCACGGGATCAGACCGTAGCGCGTGTGTCACATTTTTGTTTGTCATCTATAAATGACTGTGGCAGTCAAAGGGTTAAATGGGCCGGTTAGCGCTAGTTCTAATAGGCGATTGTAATTATTAACACAAAGTAATCTTTCCACTTTGGGGTTTACAACGTCACAAGTCAATATAATAATACTTTTATATTTTTAAATGTTTCTGTTATTTCTTTTGTAACTTTAATTAGAATAATATTGTAGAAATAACGGATAATAAATTATTAAGGTACTATCGACAAAATTGAATCATGGCCCATTTCGACAACTAATCGTTTGAAACTGTCAAAATAATAAGACTAGACATGTGACATTTTTAAAACCATGTTTACGCGACTGTCGACCTAATTGTATTTGAATGTCTGTAGAAAAATAAGCTTATGGTGGGTCATGATTCCATTTTGTCGATTGTACATAAAAACTTAGAAGCTATAGATTATTATTCTTTTATATTATATTTTCCTCTTCATTTCTTATCTAATTAAAGCAATGGCCCAGCTTTATGATTAATTATAAATTATTGCCAATTTGAAAAGTCTTGGAAAGATTTAATAGGTAAAATTTGAATGGACCCCGACTGTGAGTCGTTCTGTTCTATTCTAAACTACTGGGCTTGTTTCTTTCTTTTCAGTTTTTATTTAAGTTATATTTTTCACGCATTTTCAAAAAATTAGTTTTCACGCAGTCGGGTTTTATGTTTTTATTAATTTTTATTTTTTAAACTCATAAGAGGGAACACTTATTGTGACGGACGGGAAACTACGGAACCCTACACTGAGCGTGGCCTGACACGCTCTTGGCCGGTTTTTTTTCCTTATTTAAAACGAACATGGGCCGGTGCAATTAAAGAACTTTTATATTCTAAACATAGTACTTACCCAACAAGCTGGGCAGTTTGTTTTGCCTGCAATTGGTGACGTAACCGAAGTAGTGAGGCGCGAAGTCCAAGAACTGCTGCCATTCGGGCTTTGTCATCTCCTTCAACACGTATCTGTCATCTGTTTATAAATTATTACATTATAAACGTGAAAAATGAGTTTTTTTTATTAACCGACTTCAAAAAAAAAGTAGGTTTTCTGTTTGACCTGTATGTATGTATGTATGTATGTATGTATGTTTGTCCGCGAATATCTTGCGTTTGGCTGAACCGATTTTGATGCGGTTTTCAGAAAAGTGTTTGTTACATTCTGGGGAAGGTTTTAGTATATAACACTATTGGATATCCTGTGACGTTGCCTGCATAGATCCTGTTTTGCTTTCTTGGGTTGTAGATTTTCAAAGACGATTGTATGTTGGACTCTAACTAAAAAGTAAAAAAAATAAAAAGCTTTTTAAAAAAAAGATAACCGACTTCAAAAACTAAAAGCTCAAAAATAACTATTTCCGAAGTCGGTGGCTTCTTTTCTGCCGGTTGATTTGTGTTGCCACCGACTTCGGAAATAGTTATTTTTGAGCTTTTAGTTTTTGAAGTCGGTTATCTTTTTTTTAAAAAGCTTTTTTTTGTAAATAGGAATCTGTTCACACGATTTTCCACTAGATTAATAATACTGTATTGTGACGTCAGTTTTTTACTAACTTTTCGCATTCTCGGAAATTTCGGTGAGTATGTAAAAAAGCCGTTGGTCCTGAGGGCCTAGACAAGTGGCATTGTAGAATATTGTCAAATGTATGGAATTGACATAAGCTTTCGCTAAACAATTTGACATCTCCATACATTTGACAATCTATTCGTTTTCGCTATCTATTCTACAATGCCACTTGTCTAGGGGGGCTGATTGTCATTCGTAGATTTTTGATAAACGTTATAGGTTCAAGGTACAGGAAACAGTCTGATACTCAGAGTAACCAAAAGATATCGTGTTACTCAATAACTGAGTTGTGGAAGTCTGATTAAAACACAGGTATGCAGCTGCATTCGGTAAGAATGGAAGGCGATTCCAAGTGTAAACATAATTAGGAAAAAGCTAGAGAGAAGATGTATAAAACACAGAGATAAAAACCATGGTGCTGATTCTCTTGTTCACAAAATAAACTAAATTTAAGTTAAGTGCTTCTCTCTCTTTTCATTTCATTAAGAAAAGGACAGAAAAAAGACGTATTTTTAGACACCATGTTTTTAATCGCGTCTATATTATCTATGGAGTGCCTTAAATTGACAGAACTAAAGTAATATTGCATCTTCTGTCCTTTTCTTATTGAAATGGAAAGAAAAAGATGTACTGAACTTATATTTGGTTTAGATTGTGAAGAAGGGCATCAGTACCAGATTCTAGTTTTAAAAATTTTAAATAAATCGTCTTAAATGTAAATATCTATGCCCAAGCTGTGCACACCTTTAAGTGACAAGTTCACTGTAATAGCTAAAGATTGAAGATTCAATCACTGTAAATGTTATTGTGAACTAGTTGTTGGAGTGCCATAATAAATAAATAAATAAACCCTTTTTTGACGTGACAACGTCTTATAAATTGGTTTGCCGGGTGACACTTCAAGAAACTGCGTTACGCTCCGCTCACGTTATGCGCTCACAATGAGAGCGAGTGAGAGGCACGCGTCCCTTCCACTCGGGCATGGTTAGCCCGCCTAAGAGCGAGAGAGACAGACATAAAAAGTGAAAGGCACGCGTGCCTCAGTCAACGTCAGTAAGTCGTTGTCACGTAAAACTTTCGCCCGTATACCGACTTTACAGGCAACCAATTTTTTTTTTCTTCAAAATTCATTCTATGAAATAATTTGAAAGTAGGTGTGAAATATCCATTCCTTTACCTTTAGTCTTACAGAAGGTGGAGCCGGACTTCCCTCCGCGCGCCGCCCAGGGTACGCAGTGCGCCAACGAGCGGATGAAACCTTCCTCTATTTCACACAGACCTGCAAGCGGAGTTTTTATAATAGACCGTTATGTGGCGATATGAAACTAGATTATTTAACTTTTCCACGACCAAGCGACGGCCGGCTGTCGCACTGCTATTGTGTCTCGAATCACGTGTGTTCGAAGGTTAAAAAAAACTATACAATAATCGCTAATTGACACTGACAGATAGTTCGTTCAATGAGTCTTATTTTCACAAAAAGTTATATGAGATAAGAGTGTTAAGTTCAATATTGAAAGATCACTTTTATTTTTTCTTTGTCAGAAGAATCTTCTACACACTACGACTTCAGGGAACATTATAAGAGAAAAAAAAATCCTGACATGGTCTCACTGTTTTCATAATTTTTGTTCAGCAATCAGCAAAAGATTCAACTATTTTATTATATTTGCCTGTTAACGTAAGATTAGTTTCTAATGGGACTGATGCGAACTGTGTTAAAAAGTCGCTTAAAATAAAGATTAAGAAAAAACTATTTTACTTGTAACTTTGCAAAATGACGTTCCGAAGTGCCTTTTCAATAGTTTAACCTTTCGACAACCAAGCGACAGCCGGCTGTCGGGCTGCTATTCAAACTCAAACTCAAATCATTTATTTCTAATTGACCATTTAAAAGGCACTTTAGAACGTCAAAAACAAAGAAAAATGAATCTAGTTGCCTATTCCAAAAAGTTTATTCGTATGGAGGAGAATGGGAAAGAAACTCCATACTTTCTCTTTTAAAATAATGTTGTTACAATATTATTATTTGTACAATCGACAAAATGGAATCAGGACCCACCATAAGCTTATTTTCCTACAGACATTCAAATACAATTAGGTCGACAATCGCGTAAACATGTATTAAAAATGCCACATGTCTAGTCTTATTATTTTGACAGCTTCAAGCGATTTGTCGTCCAAATGGGTCATGATTCAATTTTGTCGATAGTACATTGTTAAGTGTGAATTATTGTTGTCTTTTTATTGTCTTTCTATTGTGTCTAAAACAGGTGTGTTTGATTAAGTGTTCTAGTATGAAATATATCTCACTATCGGTCCTGTCCTTCTCGTCGTAGCAGGCACACTTGTGTTCCCCCGCGGCGCCGCCCGCGCTCAGCGGCGACAGGAGCATGTGTCGCAAGCGTTGGAACTGAGACGCGTAGTACACGCGGCATACCAGACCGTCCTGAGGGTAATAGGACCTTTTTATATGTTACTAGCTTCTGCCCGCGACTTCGTCCGCGTGGATTTTTCCTGAATTTTCTTTGTTATAAACCTCACGGAGCCCCAGACCTTTCCGACGAATGCAAAACCGTGAAAATTGGTGTCGTGCGTTCTGGAGTTATAGCGTCAGGACGGAAAACCCGACTAAATTTTATATAGTAGATTTATTGAATAATCTGAATTGGGAAGCCCTGAAGAACCAGTATTAATTCACAATTTTTTTTTCTTTTGGTTACAGAGTTAAAAACAATGGTAATTGTTTTGCCTAAAGCTAAATGAATACTAATACAATATGGTCAGTTTTCTGGTGTGACGCGTAGTACACGCGGCATACCAGACCGTCCTGTAGGTGATACGACCTTTTTAATATGTTATTTATTGAATAATCTGAATTGGGAAGCCCTGAAGACCCAATATTTATTTATTTATCTATTGACACCCTTTTTATGTACCTGGAATCTATGCAAATAAATTTTACTTTACTTAAAGTTACAATGGTATTTGTTTTACCTAAAGTAAAAATTATAGTGCTACTAACATAGTTTATAAATTCCAATACTAATACAATATGTTCAGTTTCTAAATAGTTAATAGTATCCATTTATTGATTAATATTTATTCATACTACTTACAAATGAGAAAGTAACTCAGTCTGTATGTGTGCGGGGTGCAGGTTTCGGCGGTAAAACAATGCACTGGTTAGATTTGGATGTATAAAAATGTTTAATGATTGTTCCCACAAGATAAAAGTTCTTAAAGTATAATGTTTGAATTAAATGCTAAAATGTTAGAATGTTACGTTAAATGTTGAATGTTATGTTAAGTGAATGCACCCGGTCAGATCGCTGCCTAATAATGCACTGATGTTCAAGTGTGAATACAATTGTCACTTAGTTACAATGAATGTCGGAAAGTGCTGCGTTAGCGGTGTTCGGTTCGCTTGGACCGAACAGTATGTTACGCTTTCACGCCTAAACTGAACTGAACCGACTTAAATGAAATTTGGTACAGAGACAATCAATAGCGTAAAAAAAATAAAAGGGAAAGTACATTTTTTATTTTATTTTATTGGGTCATAAAAAACTACGAGTCTAAAACCGCGGGACAGACAGTAATAAATAAATATGACGGTGTGTTTAAAAAAAAAATACCTTTAAAAATACAAAGTAAACCCAACAATGCTCACGGGTATAGGAAGGTTAAAGCTATCGGGACTCCGAAGAAAGAGAGAGAAAGAAACAACCTTCCACTTATCACTATTTTTAGGGTTCCGTACCTCAAAAGGTAAAAACGGAACCCTTATAGGATCACTTTGTTGTCCGTCTGTCCGTCCGTCCGGCTGTCAAGACCCTTTTTCTCAGAAACGCGTCGAGATATCAAGCTGATATTAATATCACATACTCAGGTCTGCTATCTCTCAAAGCAGTGAAAAAATCAAGTTTCTAAATTAACGCAATAAAAAGATACGGCGGTTTATATTGCATATTTAGACATTTTCAAGGGAATCAAAACTCAAAACCTATAGGGTACTTCCCATTGACCTAGAATTGTGAAATTTGGCAAGAAGCAAGGTCATGTAGCACAAGTAAAAGGAAAACTCTGAAAACCGTAAATTTGTAGTTATTTCACTAAAAAACAAATTAACGGAACCCTCGTTGCGCGAGTAGAACTCGCACTTGACCGGTTTTTTATTAATATTGAAATGTTACCTTAAGCAGTACTTCGACGTGGTCATTTGACTTTAACTTGGCCTTGTCTCCGTCCGTCTTGTCCTTACCCGTCGAGCTTGTGTTCTCATTTTCTTCCTGCTCCGATTGAGTACTAGAGAAAAAGAAAATGGTTATTTAATTATTTATTATTGTTATATGCAGCTTTTATTTTTAGTAACATTGTTTTTAGGTTCATCAAGTCGGAATTTAAAAGAGCCTTTGGCCTCTGAGTTTGTTTCGGATGTTTCTTCTCAGAGAAGTAGACTGCTAGCTAGAGCTAGAAAACACCGGCCCCATCGTTCGCTTAAAAAAAAACAAAATTAACTCAAACCTTACAAAATAAATATGATTTTACTGATTTTATCTGCAATTTAAAATCCTTGCTAATGCTTGGCTACCATAGAAACAAAGCTAAAATGTTTCATATTTCTGAAACCGCACTATATTCCGGATAGGATACTGTGGCTCTGCAAATAAGAAGTATTGTTAGCGACTTCGCACGATTTCCGTTGACGTCACTGACCTGTGTCGTGCGTGCGTGCGCGTGCGCCGGTACGTGACGGACGCGAGCGTGGCCGCGATGACGTCACTGACCTGTGTCGTGCGTGCGTGCGCGTGCGCCGGTACGTGACGGACGCGAGCGTGGCCGCGATGACGTCACTGACCTGTGTCGTGCGTGCGTGCGCGTGCGCCGGTACGTGACGGACGCGAGCGTGGCCGCGATGACGTCACTGACCTGTGTCGTGCGTGCGTGCGCGTGCGCCGGTACGTGACGGACGCGAGCGTGGCCGCGATGACGTCACTGACCTGTGTCGTGCGTGCGTGCGCGTGCGCCGGTACGTGACGGACGCGAGCGTGGCCGCGATGACGTCACTGACCTGTGTCGTGCGTGCGTGCGCGTGCGCCGGTACGTGACGGACGCGAGCGTGGCCGCGATGACGGAGCCGAGCTCTCCCGCCAGGACTACGACGGGTACCACACCTGAGCACAGGATGATGCCGCTCTGTAAAGGAAAAAACATTGTTATTACACGTAGCGCGTTGTTAATAAGAAGGCGAATAACGAACTGTCATTTATTAGGAATGAATCACGGCATATACAGGGTGTCCCACGGCTATGCCACATGGAGGGAAAGTACTTTAAATCTTGTAGATAGAACGTTTTACTTAAAGAAGACATTATTTGAATTTTAAAAACAATTTAAATTGCATTCATAGATTTTTAAATAATTAAGTGGTTGGCCCGGGAATCGAACTTGTTCCACGGGAAAAAATAATCACCCTGTAGTTTTATCATACCAATCGAAAGGTTTCATTATAAGGATTATTTTTTGCAAAATAACATAGTGTCACAAATAAAAGGAAGACCGTGAATTTTAACATTTGATGTAAAATTTTGTTCTGAAAAGTTAAAAGCTTACATTGCCGCAAAGACACAATTGACAATCATAACTACTTATTACTAATTAACCTACCCACTTAATTTGTACGCATCATTTAAATAAATTAATATCTACCACAACAAGACCAAAAAATCGTCAGGGAACGAAATAATCAAAAGTTATCACTTTGTGTTCAAGAAGAAGGGACCAGTTTTGAGCAGTTGAAAAATTGGCTAATTTTGTATTAAAAATGTTAAAATTCATGGTCTTTCTTTTATTTTTGACACTATGTTATTTAGCAAAAAATATTCCTTGTGATAAAGCCTTTCGATCGGTAGGATAAAACTACAGGCTGATTAATTTTCTCGAGTAACAGGCTCGATTCCCGGTTCAACTATGTAATTATTTAAATATCTTTGAATGCAGTTAAAAATGTTTTCAAAATTCAAATAATGTCTTCTTTCAGTGAAATGTTCTATCTACAATATTTAGGGTACTTTCCCTCCATGTGGCATAGCCGTGGGACACCCTGTATATTACTCCACTTATTTATAAATAAAAAAAAATGGTTGCCTGTAAAGTCGGTTTTACGGGCGAAGATTTTACGTGACAACGTCTTTCATATCGATCATAGTTGAGTGGGAGAGAGACGCAAGGCATTCGGCGGGCCTCTCTCTCGTTCGGTGACTCATCGTAACGTTACCGAGCGTTACACTTTTTCATAAGTGACTCCCAGCCGCAACCTAATTTAAGACGTTGTCACGTCAAAAATATCCAAAATAAAAAGGCCCATAAAGAAACTTAAAACTAACACAAACTTAATAATGTCGGTATAACGTGCCGCGCTCCTTTAGTGCGAACGCAATGAAATACTCGGCCGGTCCACATTCCTATCGACTTGTCCGTGTCCTAGACCAATATCTAACTAACGGTCTTCTTGTCACCTCTCTTACAAACGTAACGTAACGTCGTAACGTGTAACATTAGATAGTATTTGTGACAATATCTGGCGGACGGTCTTATTTTCACCTCTCCCTCAAAAGTAACGTAACATCGTAACGTATTTACCTGGTTGGCCGGTTGGTTGTTAGACAGTAGTTGTGACAATATCTGGCGGACTGTCTTCTTGTCACCTCTTTCTTCATCCTCTTCAGTGCCTAGCAAATTTAAAATCTTTATTATTTTAAAAGCAGTTATTTTATATGTATATTTATCCATTGCTCAATATTAGGCTAATGAAAATGGTTTTGAAATGAGTACAGGATTGTAAGGGGTTTGTACAAGTCTTGACAAAAAACCGCCTAATCTCCTAACAGCTACGCCGGTTTTGACGTAACTTTCACTGGTGTATAACTGATGTTAGTAAGGAGGCTTCTATAAAAAAATATAGTTCTGGGCACCATAAAAATGAAATGGCTGCTACGCGGGCGAAGTTACGGATAGAAAAATGCATTTTGTATTAACAAAATCGTCTTATTTTATACCTGTGTGTTCCTTCTCAGAATCCTTGTTATTATCTCCACCAAATACGTATGTAGTACCTAGAATTGAAATGAAAAGTAATGAAAAAGACCATATATATACCTCTGCTAATTTATTTAAATAAAAAATGTTTTATATACCAGAGTCTTTAGCGCCATCATCGCCCGAAGAATCTTCCAAATCGGATTTTTCTTCAACTGCAATAAAAACAAATGTTGCAAGTTTTAAAAATAGTAGTGACCGACCCAAACAGGACTTATAGCCTAAACATACATATTTCGTTACTATTGTACACTAAATGTTCACTTTTTTATTTGTAGTAGGTAGTAGTTACTACAGAAAATTAATTCGCGATAAATGACATAAAAAGTATAATTTAAGTCGCCTACCGGTGAACTCAGTTGGTAATAGCCACACACAAGATTGAGTATCGGTGCTAACAAATTGAAATAATTATAATAACAAAATTTAAATAACTTTAATACTGTATTTGACATCATCAGCAATTGACATACTTTTTATAAGCTGTCAAAACGAGATTCTCACATAGATTTTGTATGGCAATGTCACTATGTCACCTTCTGACGTCATTAAGTCTAAGTAAGCAACTCAATTAGCTACTTATAACCTAGCTATTTATTGATTACAATGCATCTAAAAATCAAAATTTACAGTAAATTGAGTATGAATCAGATTTTTTTAGGCTTTTTGTAGAGATTTTAGAGAAATCATGTCTTTCATTTATTGGTTAATGGTGTAAAATACCCTATTGTTTTTTAAATTTTTCTATGAGAGAAAGTAAACTAGACTTTTATTTTGTAAATGACGTTTCAAAGTGCCTTTTCTGGTCTAATGAAAATAAATGATTTGACTATAAAGTTACCAGCGTTTTCCGGCGGCGGCTTGGTTTTAGCGGGCGGGCTGGACCACTTGTCTTGTGCGTCTCGCAACATCTTCTCTCCCGAGATAATGCGGTCTGACACACTCCACAAATTACGCACCACGGCTGGAACAAACAGCATCGTTAGGATAGAATATAATTTATTTTTTAGTGCATGGTACAGTCAGCAAAAGAGATATGTAAATAATTGAAGTAATAATTTGATTTAATTTTTTTTTATTAGTGTATTGGAAGGACTGCTGTTTCAGTATCTTTGTTTTATATTGTGGTCGCGGGTATGTTAGTTTTGATGGAAAAAACCGTTGCGTTTTCACAGATTTATTGTAGTTTATCACAGATGTTCAAGCACAGATACACAAGGCACGTAAGGATAGCGTAGAAGGTAGTTAAATTACTTAGCAAAAGAAAACAGATAGAAATGATCACAAGAGACACCGAAACTAGAAGCGTAATGATATATGAGCGATTTTTGTAAGTAAAAATTAAGCGTGCATTCGCCGTCGGAGCAGGTAAGGCACTGGCTGGCGTGACCGAGCGATAGCGGAGCGGCTGTCCCGCGCCGCGTCAGGTAGGTGCGCGGGCGCAGGCGGCGAGGTATACGGTCGATGCGGCTGGTTAGGGTGCAGCCTTCACACGACCAATTAGTGTGCGTCCTTTAGGTAGTGCAGCTACAGTACTCCCCCGCTGAGACCGCTACTGCGGGCGATAAAAATCAGGGAAACGTACTCTTCTCCCGCTGCGTGTATGGGTCTGTGGCTCGTTGGTAAATGCCGGTGATGGGTCGCTTGGAGCTGCGCTGACTGGACTTGTGGTTGAGTTGTCCCCGTGGCAGTCTTGGGTGATGTAAGCCGGTTTCAAACGATCTATTGATATGTTAGTGCTCTTGCCTCGTACCTCTACTTCAAAGTACTTATCCTTCTTCTTTAGCACCTTGTAGGGACCAGCGTACGGCGGCTCCAATGATTTCCGCATGTGGTCTAACCTGAGAAAGACGTGCGTACAGTGCTGCATATCTTTAGGTATGTAGAAGGTATTGTTTCTGTGCCACTTAGTTGGCCTCGGAGACAGGTTAGCCATGACTTTAGCTAGACGTGTAGCGAAGCTGGTGACGTCTTCGACGGTGTAGTTGTCCGTTGGTGATAGGAATTGGCCTGGCAAGCGTAGAGGCTCGCCGTAAACCAGCTCGGCAGAGGATGCTTGAACGTCGTCCTTCCAGGAACTGCGTATGCCGAGCAGAACTATGGGTAAGACTTCTGTCCACTGTGTGCTGTTGTGGCACATGATGCCCGCCTTCAGTTGCCGATGCAGCCTCTCAACCATCCCATTAGAGGCGGGGTGATAGGCTGTGGTGCGGTAGTGATGCGCGCCGAGTAGAGATGTCAGAGCCTTAAACAGGCCGGACTCGAACTGCCGACCGCGATCCGTGGTGATCTGCGAGGGGCAACCGAACCTCGATATCCACCCGGATACCAAGGCGGCCGCGCAGGTGTCGGCAGTGATGTCTTTGAGTGGTATCGCCTCAGGCCATCGCGTGAACCGGTCAACGATGGTGAGGCAATATCTGAAATCAGACGAAGGTATTAGCGGCCCTACGATGTCGAGATGGATGTGACTGAATCTCGACGAGGTTGAAGGGAAATGGGAAAGAGGAGCGGATGTGTGGCGGGTAATCTTACAGCGCTGACAGTGAAGACAGCATCTGCACCACTCTCTACAGTCCTTGCGAATCCCTGGCCACACAAATCTTTGCGTGACCAGTCGCACGGTAGCTGTACGTCCGGCGTGGCTTAGACCGTGAATAATGTCAAACACTTGCTTTCGCAGCTCCGGTGTAACATAGGGCCTTGGTGGCTGCGTTGAAACATCACAGTAGATATTGGTGTCTGAGCCAACCAGAGTTATCTTTTTTAGTTGCAACGACGATCCCTTCTCTAATAACGAAGCAAGTTCGGGGTCTGATTCTTGCGATTTTGCTAAAACTGCGTAATCAATCGTCGGCGTAACTTCTTCAATACGTGACAATGCATCAGCTACGACGTTTTCAGGTCCTGGTATGTAGCGTATGTCTGTAGTAAACTGTGCAATGTAATCGAAGTACCTGTATTGCCGTGGTGAGCAGTTCTCCCTCGTATTCTTGTAGGCGTATGTGAGCGGGCGGTGATCAGTGAAGACGATGAATTCCCGGGCTTCCACCATGTGCCGGAAATATCGGATTGCCTCATAGATGGCCAACAGCTCGCGGTCGTAGGGGCTGTAATTACATTGAGCTTTGTTTAGTTTCTTGGAGAAGAACCCGAGTGGCTCCCACTCTGTACCAACACGTTGCTGAAGGACTGCTCCTATCGATACGTCTGACGCATCAGTGAGTAAAGAGAGCTCTGCTTGTTCGCATGGGTGTGCAAGAAGTGTAGCATTAGACAGTGTTCTTTTGCATTCTTCAAAGGCCTCTAACTGGAGCTGCGACATTTGTATTGGGTCTGAACCTTTGACCTTCTCTCCACTTAACATCGAGTTCAGTGGTGCTTGACTTTTTGCAGCATTGGGTACGAATCTTCTATAAAAGTTAAGCATACCTAAAAATCTGCGTAACTCCTTCACCGTGCGCGGTACCGGAAAGTTCTGTATCGCCTGGACTTTCGTACTCAGAGGTTTGACACCGGCAGCCGATACCTGGTATCCAAGAAAAGTCACCTCCGTCTGGCCCCACACACATTTTGCCGCATTGATGAGCACGCCGTATTCTTGCAGCCGTGTCAACAGCTGGCGCAGGTGAAGGGTATGCTGCTCTGGAGAAGAAGAATAAATTAAAATATCGTCAAGATACCCGTAGCAGAATTCGTCGAAGCCGGTAAGTACTTCATCAATAAAGCGTTGAAAGGTTTGAGCTGCATTCCTCAGGCCAAAGGTCATATACGGAAACTCAAACAAACCAAACGGTGTTGTTATTGCTGTCTTTGGTATGTCCGCTTCATGTACTGGTATTTGATTATATGCTTTAATTAAATCGATTTTTGTAAAAATAGTACTGCCTGAAAGTCGCTGTGTAAAATCCTGGATATGCCGTATGGGGTAGCGATCCGGCACAGTACGTGCATTTAGTGCCCGGTAGTCGCCACACGGGCGCCACCCATCATCCTTCTTCCTCACCAGGTGCAAAGCCGAAGACCACGGACTTTCAGAACGCCGTGCAGTTCCGTTGGCCACCATATCGTCAAACTCCTTCTTTGCGATCGCTAGTCTTTCCGGATGCAAGCGCCTGGGTCTGTTTGCAACGGGCGGACCGGCAGTGGTCCTAATATAGTGCACCGTGTTATGTCTAGGTTTACTTTGAGCAACAGTACCTGCAGGGCGGGTAACCTCAGGGAACTCACGCAGCAGATGGTGAAACTCGGTCTCTCCAGCGACAGTTTTGATGGATGCCACATCATCAGGGACCCGCTGTGAAGACGCTGCCACGAAGAGGGAGGTGGTGCCATCTATAAGCCTGTGGTTGCGGCAATCTATAAGCAGATTATAATAGCTTAAAAAATCTACACCTATGATTGGCTTTGACACGTCGGCTATGGTAAATTTCCACACAAATGATCGGCGGAGACCTAAATTGAGGTTAAGTTGAACTGGACCATATGTATTAATAATACTTCCATTAGCAGCCGTTAAACTAAACTTCGTTACATTACAGGGCGTCTTGATTGCCGATCGGGGGTAGACGCACAAATCTGAGCCTGTATCGACGAGAAATAACATTTTTGAATAACGGTCCGTTACAAAAAGTCGGCCTGATGCTAATGGGCAGTCGTAGGCCGCTAATTCCGGCTGCCGCTCGAGTTTTCCGACTTCCACGCACAAGGCTGAGTGCATTTCTTTGCACGGGTGCCGAATGTGAAATGGTACCAACAATGCGGGTGGTTTTCTGGCGGCTGACGTGGCCTGGACCTGGACCTGCCTCGCCAGTTATTGCTTCTAGATTGTGAACGAGAACGACTACGTACCTGCCTTTGGCTGTCCACTCTTGTAGACAAAGAACTCACTTGCCTGGTTAACTCGGCTATTTGGCATGCCATCTCTTTCATTAAATTAGACGTATGAGGGTCCGCTACGCTTGCTACCTGCAGGGGTCTAATTGGCGCGATCTCATTCACTGTGTCAGCTAAGTCCGCCAGCTTGTCTAACGAAAGGTCAGGTTGCGACGCTAAAACAGTCTGGAGGTTAGTCGGCAGCCGATTCGACCACAATGACCTCAAAAAATCTTCGGGTACGGAGGGTCCAGCTAAATCCCGCAAATGCCGCAGAAATTGAGAGGGTTTTCGGTCTCCTAACTCCTCGTGCATTAACAACTGTTGCACTTTCCGTTGTCGTGACGCTGTTAGTCGCTTAATAAGCTCGCTTTTCAATTTCTCGTATCTATTGCTTGAGGGTGGATTTGTTATGACGTCTTTTACTTCGGCGGCGTACCGGTGATCCAACGCTCCAACGACTTGTTAAAACTTCGTAATGTCCACGGTTACATTTGCTAGCGCGAATTGACATTCCATCTGCGCGAACCACATTTCCGGGTCGTCCGGCCAGAACGGCGGTGGACGAACGCCCACACGCGAGGTTTCAGCGCCGGTGTAAGCCTCCTTATCTACCATTGTCGGGGTCACCAATTTGTGGTCGCGGGTATGTTAGTTTTGATGGAAAAAACCGTTGCGTTTTCACAGATTTATTGTAGTTTATCACAGATGTTCAAGCACAGATACACAAGGCACGTAAGGATAGCGTAGAAGGTAGTTAAATTACTTAGCAAAAGAAAACAGATAGAAATGATCACAAGAGACACCGAAACTAGAAGCGTAATGATATATGAGCGATTTTTGTAAGTAAAAATTAAGCGTGCATTCGCCGTCGGAGCAGGTAAGGCACTGGCTGGCGTGACCGAGCGATAGCGGAGCGGCTGTCCCGCGCCGCGTCAGGTAGGTGCGCGGGCGCAGGCGGCGAGGTATACGGTCGATGCGGCTGGTTAGGGTGCAGCCTTCACACGACCAATTAGTGTGCGTCCTTTAGGTAGTGCAGCTACAATATATTATCTTTATTTAATTTTTTGTTTTAATAAGTTAATTAGTATTAAGTTTATTATGGTGTATGGTTTTAGTTTAAGTAGATATGCAATGTATTAAAATACCCTTTTATCGCGTTGGGTCTTAATAACCTGCAATGTTAACAGAGAAAGGATAAATAAATAAATAACTATGTTACCAGGGCCGTCAGATACAATTAAAGTTTTTTCATTAACCAATGGATATATTTTAGTTAAAGTTTCAAATGTTGTAGAAAGTAATTTGTTCTTCAATCCATTTATATTTCATTTGGATACATCAATCGGTGTTCAAGAAAGCCTTAATTATATCTTATGGCCCTGGTAACATATCTCTTTTACTGACCGTACATGAGCTCTTATTATTAAAATGGTTTCACATACACTACCGTTTCCGGTGTAGAAATAAACACACAAAAAAAGCAAATAACTACAAAAAAACCGCAATCGCGACATTAATGTGCAATAGAATTATAATTTTTTCAGATAGTAACACCCATACATAATTTTTAAAAAATTATACATAATTTTTAAAAAATTATGTAAGCTAGTAGTAACTTTGTTTCTAGGTTTATGTAAAACTAGTAGAGACGCTCAGTATTATAAGCCATTCTGATCTCTATTGCAATATGAACAAGGTGTACATTCTCTCACCAGCTTTAGTGTTGTTAGTGCAGACTGGCAGAAGTGAGACCAAAAAATGCGATTCTGACCTCTATTGCAATAGTATAAACAAGTCATACTGATCCCTATTACGACAGCAATAAGGTGTATATTCGCTTTCCAGCCGTAGTGTTGTTCTTGTGCAGACAGGCCTAGGTGAGACTAAGTAAACGATTCTGACCTCTATAGCAAACAGTATAAACAAGTCATTCTGATCTCCATTATCATAACAATAAGCTGTACATTCTCTCACCAGTTTTAGTGTTGTTATTGTTAGTGCAGACTGGCAGAGGTGAGACTAACTAAGCGATCATGACCTCTATAGCAATAGTATAAACAAGTCATACTGATCCCTATTACGACAGCAATAAGGTGTATATTCGCTCCCCAGCCGTAGTGTTGTTCTTGTGCAGACTGGCCTAGGTGAGACTAAGTAAGCGATTCTGATCTCTATAGCAAGAGTATATACAAGCCATTCTGATCTCTATTACGACAGCAATAAGGTATATAATAGCTCACCAGCCGTAGTGTTGTTCTCGTGCAGATTGGCCGAGGTGAGCGCCAGGTGTATTTGTTCCATGTGCTGTTTGAAGGCCTGGTAGTCTTTCTCTGCGTCCGTGTCTGACAGCCCGCTGAATATCTCGTGTCCTGTAAAGAGGTTATGTAATAATTTATTTATTATACACTAACATTAGAACGCCAAAGACTTTTTACATTCTAATTCTATGCAACTATCGCTTCGATTAAAAAAATCTTTTTAATTAGTAAAATAATACTATTTTCCTGCAGCTTCAACCATTTTTATACAAACGTAGTGTAGTTCGGCTGTAAATTGATTACCACCAAAAAAAGTATTTTTTTACATACAATTGTGGATACCGTTATTTTATAATCTATCTCGCTAGATTGTAAACTGACGATAAATTAGAACTGCCTACAATAAAACGCATTAGTTTACGACAGTTCATAATCGGTCTATGCGAAACCGTCAAAATTGTAAACTGCATTAAACTTGAATACGATAGAACATTGCACGCTGATTGGTTAAATCTCATGTGTCATATTGTTGTGTAGGTACGCTAGGATAGAAGTGAAACTACTGACAGCTAAAAGCACACTTTTTTCGTAGGTGGGCAGGGACGCAGTCTATGCACAGATACACGCTTTGATACACATCCGTACTAATATTATCAATGCGAAAGTAACTCTGTCTGTCTGTCTCTTCTTCACGCCTAAACCACTGAACCGATTTGAATGAAATTTGGTACAGATATAGTCTGGGACCCGGGAAAGGACATAGTTTTCATCCCGGAAATCCCCCGGGAACGGGCACTATTTCACGCAAACGAAGTCGCGGGCAAAAGCTAGTATAATGCCAAATTGAAAATTGGTGAAAAGAACCATTAAATGATAAACGATATTAATTTTTGATACCTTTCTGTACTAGTTCGTTGAGCTGAAAGATGAGCGTGTCCCGCATTTGTTTGGTGTCGTAGTTTATGGAGATCATGTCCGGAGGCAGCTGGATCTCGTACGGCGTTATTTTACTGTACCTGTGGTAATAACGGTATTTTGTTCACTTTGTTACTTCTTTTTGATATTAGAACAAGTCTTCTTTTATCTGGCAATTTTATTTGAAGTTAATCGGGTGAGTGTTCATGTTTTTAGAAATATTTCACCAGTGCGCAAAAATAGTAGAAATAGAAAGGACTTGAGGGGATATAGAGAGAATAGAGGGAGAGTGTGGAGCAGAAGAGAGGGAGGATAGCGCGGTGTTAGAGAATGGGGGAGAGAGATGCCTAGAGAGAAAGGGGCGGCGACAGTTCTCACCGGCAGCGTCAACATTAAACTTTTATATTAACCCATCATCGACCAAGCAACAGCCGCCTGTCACATTGCTATTGTTTTTCTATTGTGTTTCGAATCACGTGTGTTCGAAGGTTTAATTCCTGACACGTGACACATACCTGAAGTAGGCGGTGGTGAGGTGGTGCACGAAGGCGTGCGCGTGCGCGTGCAGCGCGTGTGCGCACGTGTGCGCGCGCACGTAGCGCGGCGCGGCGGCGCGCGCGCGCAGGTACGTGCCCAGCGACATGCTGACACACGTACAGTGCACGTGACACATACCTGAAGTAGGCGGTGGTGAGGTGGTGCACGAAGGCGTGCGCGTGCGCGTGCAGCGCGTGTGCGCACGTGTGCGCGCGCACGTAGCGCGGCGCGGCGGCGCGCGCGCGCAGGTACGTGCCCAGCGACATGCTGACACACGTACAGTGCACGTGACACATACCTGAAGTAGGCGGTGGTGAGGTGGTGCACGAAGGCGTGCGCGTGCGCGTGCAGCGCGTGTGCGCACGTGTGCGCGCGCCCGTCGCGCGGCGCGGCGCCGCGCGCGCGCCGGTACCGGCCCAGCGACATGCTGACCCACGCACAGTGCACGTGACACATACCTGAAGTAGGCGGTGGTGAGGTGGTGCACGAAGGCGTGCGCGTGCGCGTGCAGCGCGTGTGCGCACGTGTGCGCGCGCACGTAGCGCGGCGCGGCGGCGCGCGCGCGCAGGTACGTGCCCAGCGACATGCTGACACACGTACAGTGCACGTGACACATACCTGAAGTAGGCGGTGGTGAGGTGGTGCACGAAGGCGTGCGCGTGCGCGTGCAGCGCGTGTGCGCACGTGTGCGCGCGCACGTAGCGCGGCGCGGCGGCGCGCGCGCGCAGGTACGTGCCCAGCGACATGCTGACACACGTACAGTGCACGTGACACATACCTGAAGTAGGCGGTGGTGAGGTGGTGCACGAAGGCGTGCGCGTGCGCGTGCAGCGCGTGTGCGCACGTGTGCGCGCGCACGTAGCGCGGCGCGGCGGCGCGCGCGCGCAGGTACGTGCCCAGCGACATGCTGACACACGTACAGTGCACGTGACACATACCTGAAGTAGGCGGTGGTGAGGTGGTGCACGAAGGCGTGCGCGTGCGCGTGCAGCGCGTGTGCGCACGTGTGCGCGCGCACGTAGCGCGGCGCGGCGGCGCGCGCGCGCAGGTACGTGCCCAGCGACATGCTGACACACGTACAGTGCACGTGACACATACCTGAAGTAGGCGGTGGTGAGGTGGTGCACGAAGGCGTGCGCGTGCGCGTGCAGCGCGTGTGCGCACGTGTGCGCGCGCACGTAGCGCGGCGCGGCGGCGCGCGCGCGCAGGTACGTGCCCAGCGACATGCTGACACACGTACAGTGCACGTGACACATACCTGAAGTAGGCGGTGGTGAGGTGGTGCACGAAGGCGTGCGCGTGCGCGTGCAGCGCGTGTGCGCACGTGTGCGCGCGCACGTAGCGCGGCGCGGCGGCGCGCGCGCGCAGGTACGTGCCCAGCGACATGCTGACACACGTACAGTGCACGTGACACATACCTGAAGTAGGCGGTGGTGAGGTGGTGCACGAAGGCGTGCGCGTGCGCGTGCAGCGCGTGTGCGCACGTGTGCGCGCGCACGTAGCGCGGCGCGGCGGCGCGCGCGCGCAGGTACGTGCCCAGCGACATGCTGACACACGTACAGTGCACGTGACACATACCTGAAGTAGGCGGTGGTGAGGTGGTGCACGAAGGCGTGCGCGTGCGCGTGCAGCGCGTGTGCGCACGTGTGCGCGCGCACGTAGCGCGGCGCGGCGGCGCGCGCGCGCAGGTACGTGCCCAGCGACATGCTGACACACGTACAGTGCACGTGACACATACCTGAAGTAGGCGGTGGTGAGGTGGTGCACGAAGGCGTGCGCGTGCGCGTGCAGCGCGTGTGCGCACGTGTGCGCGCGCACGTAGCGCGGCGCGGCGGCGCGCGCGCGCAGGTACGTGCCCAGCGACATGCTGACACACGTACAGTGCACGTGACACATACCTGAAGTAGGCGGTGGTGAGGTGGTGCACGAAGGCGTGCGCGTGCGCGTGCAGCGCGTGTGCGCACGTGTGCGCGCGCACGTAGCGCGGCGCGGCGGCGCGCGCGCGCAGGTACGTGCCCAGCGACATGCTGACACACGTACAGTGCACGTGACTATAGATGCTGGCGGGAAAATTTCCGAAACATTCCCGTCGAATACTTCGGAAGTATTCCGAAATATTCTGAAACTTTGGGAATATTTCAACTGCCAAAAAAAACCCGGTGAAATTGTATTAATCCATTAAAAGACACTGTACTCGATTGAGTACAGCGTAATGAAGTAAAATAATAAGGTGTATCACCTAAAATTTACAAGATCTGTTATTTATACTTCAGAATAATGCTGTACTCAATCGAGTACAGCAGTTACCTCTAATGGGTTCATAGGGAATATAGCCTACTAGCTGTCCCCCGCGGTTTTATCCGCGTTTAATTTCCTTTGGTTACTTCTTAGCCCCCCGTAAACCGTTTATTCAGCGCACGCAACACATGTCCTCAAATGTGAATAATTTTCCCCGTTTTTGCAACATTTCTCACTGACGCTTCGCTCCTATTGGTCGCAGCGTAATGTTATATAGCCTTATACCTTCCTCTATAAATGGACTTTAAAAAAACAAAGAATTTCTCTAATCTGATCAGTAGTTCCTGAGATTAGCGTGTTTAAACAAACAAACAAACTCCTCCGCATCATAATATTAGTAGTAGCTTTCCAACAGTGAAAGAATTTTTGAAAGCGACACAATAGTTTTTGAGTTTATTTATTAGGTTTTCCTTTATTTAGTAATACCTATCTATGTGACTCGCGAATACTTAGCGATGCGAACAGCAGAGCTATATACAAACTAACCAAAAACATAGGTAACCCTTTTTCAAAAAACAAATCAAATATGCTCGGCCTGGTTTTTTATTCCACAACTAACATTTTGAAAAATAGCATTCGACTTCGATATAACCTACATAAAAACAAAAAAATAAAAATCCTGTTTATTGCAGGATAACATATTATGTAGATATGTTATCCCGCGATTAAAGGGATTTTTATTTTTTTATAAAAATATTAACAAATATACTTAATCGATCAGTTTTATAATAAAATAAACATTTATATTTTACTAACTTATGTGCCACTGAAAAATAATTAATTCACCCACCACACAAAAAAAAAACACGTTTATTCTTATTGAATAATTCGGGCGAAATATTCCGCGGAAACTTTCGATTGCGGGGTATGAATCTTTCTGAAAACTTCTCCGGGGGGGGAGCATCTCCCCTCTCACCGCACCCCGCACCGCCATCGCCTTCGTGCACACAGTCAGGCGGCGGCGATCGACGGTCGATGCAAAATTCCATTCGATATTTAAAAAAATATAAAAATATTTTGCAAAAAAATACAATTCTAAATTTAAATTCATTTTGAATAATTCTGATTTAAAGAAACTTTCCCAGAAGTATTCCGGAATTATTTCGAATTTTTCAGAAGTTTTGCAACTATACACGTGACACATACCTGAAGTAGGCGGTGGTGAGGTGGTGCACGAAGGCGTGCGCGTGCGCGTGCAGCGCGTGTGCGCACGTGTGCGCGCGCACGTAGCGCGGCGCGGCGGCGCGCGCGCGCAGGTACGTGCCCAGCGACATGCTGACACACGTACAGTGCACGTGACACATACCTGAAGTAGGCGGTGGTGAGGTGGTGCACGAAGGCGTGCGCGTGCGCGTGCAGCGCGTGTGCGCACGTGTGCGCGCGCACGTAGCGCGGCGCGGCGGCGCGCGCGCGCAGGTACGTGCCCAGCGACATGCTGACACACGTACAGTGCACGTGACACATACCTGAAGTAGGCGGTGGTGAGGTGGTGCACGAAGGCGTGCGCGTGCGCGTGCAGCGCGTGTGCGCACGTGTGCGCGCGCACGTAGCGCGGCGCGGCGGCGCGCGCGCGCAGGTACGTGCCCAGCGACATGCTGACACACGTACAGTGCACGTGACACATACCTGAAGTAGGCGGTGGTGAGGTGGTGCACGAAGGCGTGCGCGTGCGCGTGCAGCGCGTGTGCGCACGTGTGCGCGCGCACGTAGCGCGGCGCGGCGGCGCGCGCGCGCAGGTACGTGCCCAGCGACATGCTGACACACGTACAGTGCACGTGACACATACCTGAAGTAGGCGGTGGTGAGGTGGTGCACGAAGGCGTGCGCGTGCGCGTGCAGCGCGTGTGCGCACGTGTGCGCGCGCACGTAGCGCGGCGCGGCGGCGCGCGCGCGCAGGTACGTGCCCAGCGACATGCTGACACACGTACAGTGCACGTGACACATACCTGAAGTAGGCGGTGGTGAGGTGGTGCACGAAGGCGTGCGCGTGCGCGTGCAGCGCGTGTGCGCACGTGTGCGCGCGCACGTAGCGCGGCGCGGCGGCGCGCGCGCGCAGGTACGTGCCCAGCGACATGCTGACACACGTACAGTGCACGTGACACATACCTGAAGTAGGCGGTGGTGAGGTGGTGCACGAAGGCGTGCGCGTGCGCGTGCAGCGCGTGTGCGCACGTGTGCGCGCGCACGTAGCGCGGCGCGGCGGCGCGCGCGCGCAGGTACGTGCCCAGCGACATGCTGACACACGTACAGTGCACGTGACACATACCTGAAGTAGGCGGTGGTGAGGTGGTGCACGAAGGCGTGCGCGTGCGCGTGCAGCGCGTGTGCGCACGTGTGCGCGCGCACGTAGCGCGGCGCGGCGGCGCGCGCGCGCAGGTACGTGCCCAGCGACATGCTGACACACGTACAGTGCACGTGACACATACCTGAAGTAGGCGGTGGTGAGGTGGTGCACGAAGGCGTGCGCGTGCGCGTGCAGCGCGTGTGCGCACGTGTGCGCGCGCACGTAGCGCGGCGCGGCGGCGCGCGCGCGCAGGTACGTGCCCAGCGACATGCTGACACACGTACAGTGCACGTGACACATACCTGAAGTAGGCGGTGGTGAGGTGGTGCACGAAGGCGTGCGCGTGCGCGTGCAGCGCGTGTGCGCACGTGTGCGCGCGCACGTAGCGCGGCGCGGCGGCGCGCGCGCGCAGGTACGTGCCCAGCGACATGCCGAGCGCCGCGCGCGACACGCGCCGCGCCGCGCCGCTGCTGCCGCACGCCTCGCAGCGCGACCAGAACATCACCTGACAATACAATGTGAAATGAAAATACAAATGACAAACAATAATAAAATGAACACCTCGAATTTAGTTTCATACTTCAAACTAGATTATTATAAGCAAGGATAATAACAAAGTCTGCTAAACAGTAACATCAGTTGTACAAAAGACTTCTATCGACGCCCATCCCACTCCTGATTCATCAGTGCATCAGATTTGTCGCAATACACTAGGGTGCTGTGGTCACCTCTGGTATACTTCCATAGTGAGATATCCTATAGCGGAATAAAATTATTTTAAAGCAATTTTAAATCAGATTTCGTTTTATTATGCTATTTTTTATTAAACCTTGCAGTGGTTTATACAGCCACTTTCCTCGATAGCTAGTTCGGATGCCTGGTACACAAAAAAATATGGTTATATTTTTTATATCTGGACTAGAAAAGAGACGATGACCTTGAGTCTGTTTCAGCATTTCTTCCACGAGGTAGTCAGTTTAGGAATGCCGACTTCCACTAGTATTCAAAAAATACGTTTCTAAGTGTTCTAAAGAACCTACTTGCATAATAAACCATTTAATAGGAACTTGGTTCCTTTACAAACATTAATGTTTTTTTCTTTTTGCACTGCATGTGTTTTCCAATTGTGTGTTAGATATTGTTTTAGTACTATTTTTGGTAGTAGTATTTTTTATTAACCTTTTTTTCTCCCTATCAGGATGCTCTTGTTATTATATGCGAAAACATAAAATTGGTTGTTAGTTGCATATTTTGTTTGATTTTGAAAGCTGTCGATACTGTTTGTTTTCCGATTACAATAAAATAAATAAATAAACTAGTAACTTACCTGTTTGCTCTGTTCCTCTTTGACTTTGTCGACGTTGCTGTGTCCGATAGTGTTACACGTTATAGTGATACACACGTCTCCATGCACGAACCTAGATGTTGATACAATTCAAAATTGAATGAAATTTTACCATTTCCGAATGTCCATATTGGTGCTTCATCCCTTGTTTACAAACTTAACTAAACTTAAGCTCAGTGGATCTTTTTCTTTCCAATTCATTAAGAAAAGGACAGAAGATAATATTAGTTTAGCCAAAAGAAAAAGATGCTGATGAAAGAGAAAGATGCACTTAACTTAAATTTTGTGTAGTTTGTGAACAAGAGAATCTTCACCATTCTTTATTGTACCCAAACTAGAACTAGACAAATGATACATAAAAATAGCAAAAAAATGTTGTACTAAGGCGAGCTTAAATGAGTTTTTTTCCAGCAAATCATAATTTGATAGTGTTTGCAGTGGAGGATATACTCATGTGCAAAAACAATATATTTTCTTCCTTAAATTACATGAGATATTAAATGTAAAGGCGGATTATAAGAGCCTAGGAAGCACCACATTTAAAAATGCATTTTTTCAACTGCGTTGTATTTATAGGTAGTATAAGCACATACCTGCGTACATGCTGGTTCATGGGAACAATACAGTTGTTGGCGGTGCACTTGTAGTCGCCGTTGAAGCAGTACTTCTCCAGAAACGCGCCCAGAGATATGTCGTGACGGCCGTACATTTCCATCGTCACTATCCTGGGTCACCATATTCAAAATTAAAATTATGTAACACGTCCGGGGCTGCGGGTAGTTCGAAAGAGATATCGCGGCTCCGGACACAAAGGGCTAAGAAGGAATATGGATAGGTTTTAGTCAGTAGAAGTCTGACACTCCTTTCCGAGCGCGAGGAGTCATTTGATGATTTCTTTAATTTCATGTTTAAATTTTTTTACTATCTATATAATTTAATTTACATTTTTATCAACATTCTTCGTCGCTATTATAAGTCCCCGAATATTATGTAATGTTTGTTATACAATAAATTGGCGATCATATAAAAAAAAATGAAAACTTGAAAAAAATGAATTAATTATAATATCTACCCACATTTATAAAAATGAATCCCTTTTTCCCTAGCCTGTGGTCTGGCCAAATGTCAATGTGACAGCTGTCATTAATGTCAGGTGTATATCGGAATAACTACAGAAGGACTGAACCGATTACATTCAACTGATATTTATTTCACAAAAAAAAAACACATAAAATAGCAAAAAACATGATTTACCTATGTACTATCGACAAACTGAATCGTGACCCATTTCGACGACAAATCGTTTGAAGCTGTCAAAATAATAAAACTAGACGTGTGACATTTTTAATACATGTTTACGCGATTGTCGACCTAATTGTATTTAAATGTCTGTAGGAAAATAAGCTTATGGTGGGTCATGATTCCATTTTGTCGATTGTACAATCGCGAGCTTAACCCAAAGTGATACTAACCAAGGATTGACACAGAAGTCAGGTACGTTAGCGGATTTGTTGCTGAAGCTGTACAGCAACAGACTGAGCTGCTGATGGTTCTCCGGCGCTAGAGGGTCGAGCGGTTCGTTCTCATTCGGCTTCTCGTTCGGGTCCACTTCGGGTTCCTTCGGCTTTTTCACCACTGATGGCTTGTAGAGAGGACATTGAGCTGGAATTCACGCGTTTTGTTGGTCGACATTCGTTTTATTTTAAACTGGCGTTTGCCCATGACTTCGTCCGCGTGGAATAATAGTTCCCGTTCCCGGGGTATTTACGGGATGAAAACTATCCTATGTCCTTTCTCGGGTCAAGTCGCAGGCAAAAGCTAGTATAATATAATACATGGGTACCATTTTACAACGTGTCAAATATTGTTTCAAACTTGGTATTGATGCCAGAAATGAGGTTATATTAGAAATTCAACAAAATAATTAAATTAACTAGCTTTCGCTCACTGCCTAGCCGGTATGAATGTTGAAATTTCTACCCCCTATTTTACCCCTATAGGGTTGGAATTTTCAAAAATATTTTCTTAGTAGTTACCTAAAATATTGTCTTAGTGGACCTACTCTCCACAAAGAACACACCCTCCAAGTTTCATGTCTCTAGGACCAGCGGTTTGGGCTGTGCGTTGATATATCAACAGTCAGTTTACCATTTCAAATAAATAAATGTAGATATATGGTATAACAAAAGTGCTCAACTTACGTTTATGTTTGTCGTTCACGAGCCTACAACCGGTAGCTCTGTAGTGTGCAAGCGCAGCTTTCTGCGCCGGGTCGTCCACAGATGTTGAAATAGCCATCTTAGCGAATGGATGGAGCTCCTAAGAGAATACATTTATAAAATTTAATATTTTTAAAGGTAAAAATAAAAAATAAAAATGTTTGTACTCAAATACACTTGGAAAATCAGCGTCTCCAAGATAGACCCAGGTTGAGCCTTTTTTATTTTATTTTTTCATTAATTTTAAATAAAAAAAACATCTTATGGCCGCGACACGCGGCCGCACTCAGTAGAGCGCGGGGCAGTGTTACTGTGGTTACTGTACCTTGAGCTCGGGGCAGTGTTACTGTACCTTGAGCTCGGGGCGCGCGCGGCCGCACTCAGTAGAGCGCGGGGCAGTGTTACTGTACCTTGAGCTCGGGGCGCGCGCGGCCGCACTCAGTAGAGCGCGGGGCAGTGTTACTGTACCTTGAGCTCGGGGCGCGCGCGGCCGCACTCAGTAGAGCGCGGGGCAGTGTTACTGTACCTTGAGCTCGGGGCGCGCGCGGCCGCACTCAGTAGAGCGCGGGGCAGTGTTACTGTACCTTGAGCTCGGGGCGCGCGCGGCCGCACTCAGTAGAGCGCGGGCAGTGTTACTGTACCTTGAGCTCGGGGCGCGCGCGGCCGCACTCAGTAGAGCGCGGGGCAGTGTTACTGTACCTTGAGCTCGGGGCGCGCGCGGCCGCACTCAGTAGAGCGCGGGGCAGTGTTACTGTACCTTGAGCTCGGGGCGCGCGCGGCCGCACTCAGTAGAGCGCGGGGCAGTGTTACTGTACCTTGAGCTCGGGGCGCGCGCGGCCGCACTCAGTAGAGCGCGGGGCAGTGTTACTGTACCTTGAGCTCGGGGCGCGCGCGCACGGCGCCGGCGGCGTGGCGCGGCGCGCGCGGCGTGTGCGGCGCGGGCGCGGCCGCACTCAGTAGAGCGCGGGGCAGTGTTACTGTACCTTGAGCTCGGGGCGCGCGCGGCCGCACTCAGTAGAGCGCGGGGCAGTGTTACTGTACCTTGAGCTCGGGGCGCGCGCGCACGGCGCCGGCGGCGTGGCGCGGCGCGCGCGGCGTGTGCGGCGCGGGCGCGGCCGCACTCAGTAGAGCGCGGGGCAGTGTTACTGTACCTTGAGCTCGGGGCGCGCGCGGCCGCACTCAGTAGAGCGCGGGGCAGTGTTACTGTACCTTGAGCTCGGGGCGCGCGCGCACGGCGCCGGCGGCGTGGCGCGGCGCGCGCGGCGTGTGCGGCGCGGGCGCGGCCGCACTCAGTAGCGGCGCGGGGAAGTGCGTCCGCAGCGCACAGCGCCGCCCCGCCTCTGTCTCTAAGTACGGCGCCGGGATTATCACGTTCGGCGACATGGACAACACCACGTCGTCGGTCGACCATCTGCGCAAATATAGAAGCGGCCATTTTTTATGTCATTAGATGACAAACAAGCAGACGGTCCAACCGATGTTGTATGGTCACCGCCACCGTGATCAATGCCATGAGGCCACGCAAATTAAAGATACTGAAATAGCAACACTGCTTTGCAAAAATAGCTACAGTATTGTATGCTGCTTTCCCAGACGACGATTGTTTATATATTGCAAAGCCCTATCAATGTCAAACTCAGTTCAAATGTCCACCGCCGCTAAGGCTGAGGCTACAGTAGGCAGCGATTTGCGATGCGACTGGAAGAGCGAAACGAGATAAACGTGGAATGGCTACATTATAAGCGAAAATCTGGCGTATATTCGATTCAATTTCGCTGATACGTCGATGTAGCCGGTGCCGCGATAACAGTAATGTAGTTCCTGTCGCAGAAATAATCAAAGATCGCTAGTAATATTTGATGAACGGTGTAGCCATTTAGTGAGAATCCATGTATTTGTTTTCAATCGCTCGTGCGTCGCAGTTCGCGTCGCAGCCTAGTGTAGCCTCAGCCTAAGACATGCGACTAAACAAACACAAGAAAGTTGCATGACCTAGGTGGCCAGTTTACATCATCATCACCATCATGCCAAAATGGCCTACTATGTGGCATCTTGTTGAATCCAAGTATCGATATTCAATATTCGCTAAAAAAGTTAGTAAACATCGATCCACTTTCGCCGTTGATGGGGATAGCCATAATATGGTAAACATCGATTTCAAAGAAATAAATATGAACAGAAAACGCCGCCAGCTCAAAATCCACACTAAACAGTACCTTTATCGCAATGTATCGGATGTTTTTGGAACTCATGTGAAATTATCATGTCAAATTCGTCAATTTTGTTTTCTGCAGAACGTTGCCCAAGCAGAATTACGTGTTGTTGAACGCTATACAAGGTTTGTTTTTGTTCATGCGAAACCTGCATAATATAGTTTGTTATAAATAAGATTGATAAGAGCGTTCGGGAAGTTACGTCATATCTTCTCGTCCAAAATACCGCAATGTCTCAAGACGAAAGTCTTTGACCAGTGTGTGTTGCCAGTGATGACTTACGGAACAGAGACGTGGTCACTCACAGTGCGCCTCATAAGCAGGCTCAAGGTCACCCAAAGGGCAATGGAACGAGCAATGCTTGGAGTTTCCCTGCGTGATAGAATCAGTAATGAGGAAATCCGCAGGAGAACCAAAACCACCGATATAGCTCGTCGAATTGCCAAACTTAAGTGGCAGTGGGCGGGGCACATAGCTCGTAGAACTGACGGCCGTTGGGGCGGAAAGGTTCTCGTGTGGCGGCCGCGTACCGGTAAACGCAGCGTGGGCAGGCCTCCCGCAAGATGGACCGATGATCTCATCAAGATCGCCGGGTCCCGCTGGATGCGGGTGGCGCAGGACCGATGCATGTGGAAATCTTTGGGGGAGGCCTTTGTCCAGCAGTGGACGTCTAAATAAATAAATAAATAAATATCTTCGGACAACTCACACACGGCTATCTGATCCCAAGCTAAGCAGAGCTTGTGTTATGGTAACCAGACAACTGATAAACATACTTATATAATTTTTAAATACATACATATTATAGATATATCACAACCAGACACAGAACAAACATTCTATAGGCTATAATGATGATGATGATGATAAATAAGATATTTTTAAACCATATTATATATATATTACATTCTGGGGAAGGTTTTAATATATAACACTAATGGATATCCCGTGACGTTGCCCCGTGATAGATTCGTTCTCATTTTATAAGATTATAGGTAGTTTTATTCATGACCTAGCTTTGAAATTTTGCACATAGATCTTTACATAAAAATATTAGACACTAGTTTCAGGTTTCGCATAAATTATGAATGATTAGTGGATAAGGTTGTATAATATCTATCCATGTTGACTTGGAAAAACAGACTGAATGAACGTCAACCAATTTAGCAGATGCATGAGGCCGCCATTAATTCTCAAAGGTCGGAAGTGCCTGTTGAAGGTCCCCAATGTATAAAAAATGGCTATGCAAAATTTCAAAATACATTTCAGTCACATTCACAGCACATGAGGTTTTTAAATCATACCTTTCGGATAGATCTCAAGTAGTCAAGATTAATAACCAACAAAGTAGCCCTCAAAAAATTACTTGTGGCATTCCTCAGGGTTCAATTTTGGGACCCCTGTTATTCCTGGTATATGTTAATAACATTTATGAGATTGGGCTAAAAGGAGATATCACTTTATATGCCGACGATACCAGCCTGTTCTATTCTGGTCACTCAGTACAAACAGTCATAAACGAAGCTCAGCACGATCTACGTCTTTGACACATTTGGTTACAATCAAATCTACTCACTATTTAGTCACTAGTTAGTCAAAGTTAATAATGAAAAATACTTAGGTCTTGTTCTTGATAGCCAACTTACCTGGAAACCGCACATCGAAAAAATTCGTAACAAAATTAACTCTTTAACCGGTGCACTAAGAGGCATAGTGCGATCTCTCCCAAATCATGTCCGATACACTATATATAATTCGTTAGTGAAGTCTCAAATTGATTATTTAATAGAAGTATGGGGTTCTGCAACTAAATCAAACTTGCAAACATTACAAATAGCACAAAATAGAATAATTAAAATATTATTTCAATACCATTATTTAACACCTAGAGAGTGCTAATCAAATGTGTCTACCACTTAAAAGTACGAGTCCTAAGGAAATACTCAAGGAGATAAAATCATTGAAAGTAGGAAAGTCTCCTGGATACGACATGATAGATGCACACTTATTGAAAAAACTACCTAAAAAGGAATCATTGCATTGGTTAGGATATTTAATGCCTGTTTATGGAATTCGTATTTTCCTGGACAGTGGAAAATAGCACAGGTAGTGATGCTACCTAAACCTGGTAAACCACAGCAAGAAGTTGGCTCGTATAGACCCATAAGCCTTCTATCTGTAAATGGCAAAGTCTTCGAAAGGATTCTCTTAAACCGGATGAAAGAGCACTTAAAAGACATAATACCTAGCCATCAATTTGGCTTCCGAGAGAATCATAGCACGATAGAGCAGGTTCATCACATAGTCAATGTAATAAGTGGGGCACTAGAAAAAAAACAATACTGCTCTGCGGTCTTCCTGGATATAAGCCAGGCCTTCGACAAAGTTTGGCACGAGGGCCTGCTCTATAAAGTCAAAAAGTCACTGCCACACTCATTCTTCAACATCATTAAATCATATCTCAGCAAACGATGCTTTGAAGTAAAATGTGACCACGACTTCTCAGATTTGCAAGAGATCCAGTCTGGTGTCCCACAAGGAAGTATACTCGGGCCTATATTGTACACCATCTACACTGCCGATCTCCCAGTAATGGATAATACTACAATCGCCACTTACGCGGACGATACGGCTATACTGTGCACTGACGACGATCCAGAAATAATTATAATTAATTATTATAATAATTATTATAATTATAATAATAATATCTTAGGACAATTCACACACGGTCATCTGATCCCAAGCTAAGCCGAGCTTGTGTTATGGTAACCAGACAACTGATATACATACTTATATAGTTTATAAATACATACATATTATAGATAAATTACACCCAGACACAGAACAAACAATCATGCTCATCACACAAAGTTTGTCCTGGGTGGGAATCGAACCCACGATCCTCCGGCTTAGCAGTCAGAGTCACTCACCACTAGACCAACAGGCCCGTCAAAGCAATAGCATCCGCTATACTTCAAGATCATGTAAATGAAGTGGAGAAATGGCTGAATATCTGGCGAATAAAAGCAAATCACAGCAAGTCAATACAGGTGACCTTTACTCTTAGGAGAAAGACCTGCCCGCCAATAAAAATAAGCAATACGGAGATCCCTCAAGAAGATCACGCTAAATATCTTGGCATGCATCTAGACAGGCGCTTGACGTGGCAAAAACACATATGGTCCAAAAGAAAACAGCTGGACACAAAACTCCGTAATATGTACTGGCTAATTGGACGGCAGTCTCAACTGAGTTCAAATAGCAAGATGGCAGTTTATAAAACCATAATAAAACCCATCTGGACTTACGGCATACAGTTGTGGGGAACGGCTAGTAATAGCAATATTGAAATTTTGGAAAGATTCCAGACTAAAACACTGAGAACAATGTTTGACATCCCTCAACACATAAGCAATAGGTATATCTACCATGACCTGGGAATCAGAACCGTTAAGCAAGAGATAACACATTACAGCACAAGTTACCAGAATAGAATCTCAAAACACCAGTACGAGCTTGCCCAAAAAATCAGTGGCGATGGAGGGCTTCAGTACATCCGTTTAAAAAGACACAGTATACCTACCCTTAAAAACCGATATACCTCAACAGAGAATGAGAGTGCATAACAGGAACTATTCATCCTACTAAAGTCATTTCAGACTACAAATTTTAAGTCAAACACCTATATGGCTTATTGTTGCAAAAACAGATAGCCGTAGCGCAGAAAGGACAAGAAAAAAAAAATGATTTAACACCTACCATAAAACTTTATAAAAAAAATTAAACTATTTATTCTCACCAAAATATATAAATATAACACATGCATTTTAATAAGAAAAATTCTATCAAAAGATATACACTCACAAATTACATTCACAAAAATGATAGATTACCATAAGGCCACGTCCGCACAGACAGGCGGCTTGCTTAGCGCCTAGTGTCTAGCGAGTCATCTAGCTAGTAGCTTAGTAAAACAAACGTTCTAAAATGAACGCGACCGGCTGCACTGCGCGCTTAGCGCCTAGCTAGTCGCTTGGCGTGCATCCATGTAAGGCCATGTCCGCACAGGCAGGCGGCTTGCTTAGCGCCTAGTGTCTAGCGCGTCACCTAGCTAGTACCTTAGTAAAACAAACGTTCTAAAATGAACGCGACCGGCTGCACTGCGCGCTTAGCGCCTAGCTAGTCGCTTGGCGTGCATCCATGTAAACAAACGTGTTGGTTTTTTGTTGCGAGGCGCTAGGTTGAAAAGTAGCCACTGGGTGAAAACTTAACTCGGATTTTTGTAATACTATTTGTTTATATTGCGTATGACCAGGGAAACATTTGATCAACTTCTCAGTAAAGTTAAAGGAAAACTAACTCATTTGGATACTCATCTTAGAAAAAGGTTCCACAAAGGTTCTCTTTTGAAAACTGAAGCAATCAATATTTCATCCATGGTTTTCTTCTAACCTCCTATAGTATTACAAAAATCCGAGTTAAGTTTTCACCCAGTGGCTACTTTTCAACCTAGCGCCTCGCAACAAAAAACCAACACGTTTGTTTACATGGATGCACGCCAAGCGACTAGCTAGGCGCTAAGCGCGCAGTGCAGCCGGTCGCGTTCATTTTAGAACGTTTGTTTTACTAAGGTACTAGCTAGGTGACGCGCTAGACACTAGGCGCTAAGCAAGCCGCCTGCCTGTGCGGACATGGCCTAAGCGCATGACAAGGCAGGCTAAGAACCTACGTTTAAGATCCCATAGAACAAACTACGGAAAAAAGAGTATTTTATATGAAGGAGCCCAGCACTACAATGAATTGCCAAAGGATATAACAGAAGCCAAGTCTCTACTTACATTCAAAAAGTTATTTGAAAAAAAAAAGTTATTCGCTTATGAGACGCGAGACCTAGTAGACGTGTACTCTGCATTTATTAAATATGTAATATTTGGAAAACAACTATAACAATAATAATTATAAAATTATCTGCGGCGTCAGTTTAAAAAGTAAAGTGTGTCGCGTGTGTTTTTATTATATTGTGTATATTGTGCAATATGAACTAAATATCCTACAGACTTATTATACTTATGGCTAATCAAGAAGCTAGCCCTTTTGGGCGTAGCCAACTTTTACGACGAAGTCCTCCACCGACGCCAACACGGCCTGAACCAGTCCGACCTCGGGAGGGAACACCACCTCGCACTCAACCCGTGCCGTCTGATGAGCTACCAGAAGAAGTAAAATCTACGCCAGAGATCCAGAAATGGCTGGGGTCAATTGACGGAATTCTGACTGAGGTTTGCACCATAGTTTCTGAGGGGAAAATGAACAGTGATCAAAAGCTCCGTGTCTCCGCCCTTTGCCGCAAAGTCTCCAATGGGACATCTCAGATGGCCGTTCTCTACCAAGCGCTGAAGCAAAAAACCATACAAGCACACTGCACAGTAAAACACTTACAGGAACTGTTAAGGTTATCAAAGAGGCAGTAATAAACAAATTAACAACTTCTGACGCAACCTCTTCTTCTTACGCTAGCGTAGTCAGGAAAAGCTCCGAAACCTTCATCCGTCCTGCAAATCTGAGTTCTGTGGCCATCTACCCTTGCGACAAAACAAAATCTAGCGAAGACACGAAGTCACTTGTGCAGAAATTAATATCCCCTGAAGAACTAAAGCTTCATGTTCGTGGCGTAAAGAAAGCAAAAAACGGAGGTGTTATTATTCGCACCGAAAGCAAAGGTGATATTGACAAGCTAAAGACTTCCACAAAGCTGGTATCATCAGGTCTGACAGTAGAAGAAACACCTAAACGGCGACCTAGGATTGCTGTCGTTGGAGTTCCAGTAGCACTTAGTGAAAGAGAAGTATTTGATTGCATCTACGAGCAGAACCTTTCAGGAAAATTGATGAATACTACTCGTGAGTCCTTCCTGGCTACCGTCAAACTGAGCCATAAGTCGGGTAAGAAGGGTCTTCCTACCTGCAATTATATATTAGAAGTACCTGCCACCGTCAGGAAAGCTTTAATTAACCAAGGACGGATCTTTATTAATTGGACATCATGCCCCGTGAAGGACTTTACAATAGTCACTAGGTGCTTCAATTGCCAGCAATTCGGCCACGCAGCTAAGTATTGCCGAGAAACCAGTCCGACTTGCAACCACTGTGGAGTGACTGGACATTCCCACAAGGAGTGCAGCAGTAAATCTTCTCCACCACAATGTGCGACGTGCAAGCGATTCAAGAGGATGTGTGACCATCAGACCGGTGACGTAGACTGTCCGGCGCGTAAATACGCCGAGGTAAATTATATTAATTCAATAGACTATGAAGGCGCCTAAGAGCGCCCTCGAATAGTAACTTTAGTAGCACTTAGTTTTAGGTACTCATATTTAGTTTATTTTTTTATTACCTCAATTGTTAGTTGTAATGACCAGTCAGCTAATCGCTGATTTGGATGTATTTTCTGTGTCTGAAGCCAATACCTGTATTGTCGAGGACTGTAAACTCCTTCTTCCTACTGGGGAAAATACGCTTACGCTGCTTACACAAAATATTCGTAGTATAAACCGCAATATCGATGGGTTTAATGTTCTGTTACGAAGTCTTGACATTAGCTGTGACATTATTGTCTTAACAGAATGTTGGCTGTCTTCTCAGACAGCCGTTTTACCTTCCCTTGACGGCTACTGCACTCACAAAACAAATTCAAACGTGAATCAAAATGATGGTGTAGTAGCGTACGTCAAAAACAACTTAAAAGTACTCGTAGAGGAGCCCAAAGTTCAAGACAGTAACTGTCTAGTAATTAAAATTGGTCTGGATACCGTAATTATGGCCATTTACAGGCCACCATCACAAAATATTGACAGATTTTTGGATTTTCTTGATGTAAATCTAAAACATCTATCGGCTTTTAAGAATATTATTGTCATGGGTGATATAAATATTAACATTGCTTCCGGGAGATCAGATGCACATGTTCATAATTACTTAAATATCTGTTCATTTCATGGCCTTTTACCAACCCATTGTTATCCCACGCACCAGAGCGGGTCATGTTTAGATCATTTCATTCTAAAAACAAAATACCCAAACAAAACATTGGTTACTAATTCTTCGCTTACGGATCACCAAGCTATTTTACTAACAATACAAAAATCTTCACCTAGAATAAACTGCATGCGTAGCTGTACAAAAATTAATATGACTAATCTTGAACGTGACATTTGCGGTATTGACTTTGACCTGTTTACAAAACTAATGATGCAAATATTTCATTACAATATTTTATAAATTCGATGCAACATGCAATAAGGAAAAACACAGTTACGAAAATTATTTCTAGACGGTATGATCCTATTAAACCATGGATCACTCCTGGTCTCGTTCGTTGTATACGACATAGGGATAAACTACACCAAAAATCGAAACTTGCACCTGATAATGAAATACTTTCTGTTTCATACAGAAGGTATAGAAATTTTTGCAATAATCTTTTAAAAAAAGTTAAAAATCAATATGAGAAGAACGAATTACAGAAAGCAGGTAAAAACAGTAAACTTGTTTGGAAATTTATTAAAACAAATACCTTTCGATCAAAAAATTCTGAACCTCCACTCGAATTACTGTCAACAGAGATAAACCCAATCGCAGCAGCAAATAAAGTAAACAATTTTTTTGTTAACGTTGGCAAAAACTTAGCTGAAAAATCCTTGAACCAAAATAGTCCTCCCCACCAAATTTCAGGTGTGAATAGCCTTATGAAGCCATCGAAATCCTTTGTTCTGGTAGATACTGATGTCAATGAAATTTTAAGAATAATAACAGGGTTAAAGGATAACTGCGCCGTGGGATGGGATAGCATCTCTAATAACATACTGAAAAGGTTTAAACACCTTTTTGCCCCTCCATTAACCCATATTTTCCAGTCATGTTTGTCTAATGGTATATTTCCCAAACTGCTTAAAAAAGCAGTAGTTACGCCAGTGTTTAAAGCGGGACATAAAAACTGTGTCAACAACTATAGACCCATTTCAGTACTAACAGGACTTTCAAAAATCTTAGAAAAAATTATAAATAACAGATTAATAGACTATCTTGAAGCTAACAAATTACTTTCGAATAATCAATATGGGTTTAGACCTAATAGATCAACTAACCAAGCAGTTCACGCGCTATCGGAATACATTAGTACGAAACTAGATAAGGGCATGCATTCCATTGGGATCTTTCTGGACCTCGCAAAAGCCTTCGACACAATTTCTGTTTCCATATTATTGCACAAGCTTGAAACACTTGGCATAAGAGGAGAGCAACTTCTATTATTTTCCGATTATCTCAGAGATCGACAACAATGTGTCAAAATAGGGCAGTACACAAGTTCTGAGATGGAAAACAGTCAATTCGGAATACCTCAAGGTAGTATTTTGGGGCCCACATTATTTTTAGTTTACATTAATGACCTATGTAGTCTAGTCCTTCGTAACGGGTTAATATTATCTTATGCGGATGACACGGCCCTGCTGTTTTCTGCTGAGTCTCAAGCTGAAGCATATGAACATGCCCAAAACGGATTTAATATTGTGTCAAATTGGCTACATCAAAATCTTCTAACATTAAATATAGATAAAACTAAATACATTTTATTCTCAATGAGAAACACTAACTTACCGCTTACTAATCGTATTATATTCGCACACAATAGCACACATGCTGACACTGCATGTACTTGCCCCACTTTAGTTAAAGCTGACCACATAAAATACCTAGGTATTACGATTGACACAAATCTGAATTTCCGTAAACATATTGAGCTACTGTGCACAAGAGTGCGTAAATTAATATATATTTTTAAGAACCTACGTCACATAGCCGATTATAAGTTAATTAAACAGGTTTATTTGGCTCTGTGTCAATCCGTGCTTACCTATTGTATTACTACATGGGGCGGTGCTGCAAAGACTATCTTACTTCCTCTAGAACGTGCTCAAAGAGCAATACTAAAGGTGGCAACTTTCCGACCTTTTAGATTTCCCACGCACGAGTTATACGGAGCATGCAAAATACTAACAGTACGTCAACTTTTCATATTGCACATCATACGTCATCAGCACACTGAGCTTCCTTATAACCCAGTATTTTCAACCAGGAGGAGGAAAGATTTGGTTTGCGTAAATCCACAAACGAGACATGCATTTGCTCATAGATTTTACGTATTTTTAGGGCCTTTTTTGTACAACAAATTAAACAAACTGTTAGATATTTATAGCGTTAATTACAGTAAATGCAGTACATTGTTGACAGATTATCTATTGAAACTAAATTACACTGATACAGAGAAATTATTGGAAGTATAAATATAATTGTAGAATTAGTTTGTAAATTGTTGTTATTCTAAAATTGTGATGCACCCTAATTTATTTAGTCTTGCTAAGCGATGTCCTGAAACACAGGTTTTGAAACCTAGCTCAGGAAAGTCGCCATCATACATTTGTAGGTTTAAGTTAAAAAATTTTTTGGTAAAATAGTTAATTTTAGCTATACTTACACATAGTTTTTAGTTATTACCTTAATTTATTATTTAAGACTTAAGTACTTGTGGCAATTAATAATTTTATCGTGTAACTAACTATATTGTGTAAATGACTTAATAAACATTTTATTATTATTTTTATACACATTATTTACATTTTTAAATATTATTATAAAAAAACAAAAACATTTAAAAATATAAAAAACAGTAACCCACCGGTATCGGGAACAAGGTCCAAGCTACCGGTGGTCAGGGCTCCAGAGAAAGGAATCTCCTGACAATGCGTGCCGTGTCCAGTAGTACTGCCTTCTGAATCAAGCGCTTGATCCAGCTACCTAACGAGAGCCTCTTTAGATGTAGATCGAGGCTCTTGGCTATTAAGCCATTGGCAGAAACAACTATCGGCACAATGATCGCTGAGTCCACATCCCACATATCGACAACCTCGCGAGCCAAGTCGATATACTTAATTTGTTTATCTTTCTCAGCCTTCACGAGGTTCCCGTCATGTGGGACGGTAACGTCAATGATCATTGCGCGCCGCTCCAATCGATCCACCACCACTATATCAGGCTTGTTTGCTAAAACAGTCCTGTCAGTGATGATGGATCGATCCCAGTACAATGTGACATTGCCATCTTCGAGAACTGGGTCGGGCACATACCTGTAGTACGGTACTTCAGATTCTACGAGGCCGTATTTCAGAGCAAGTTGCTGATGGATAATCCTGGCCACGAGGTTATGCCTATGCAAGTACTCTTCGTTAGCTAGACGAGAACAACCAGAGATAATGTGTCGGATCGATTCTCCCGGCATGTGACACGCCCGACATATGTCAACCGTACCATCTTTCACAATAAATCTCCGATAATTCTTCGTCATGATAACTTCGTCCATAATTGCACAGACAAAACCTTCGGTTTCCCCAAATAGGTCACCGAAGCGCAGCCAGGATACGGACGCTAAAAAGTCTACATCGGGCCCATGCAGGGCCGGAAAAACCGTCCATGAAGCTCCTTACTCTGCCATACCTCCTCGCGATCTTTCGTCTCAAGTACTACAGGTTTGCGCCAGTTCTCTTTACCTAAGGAGAGCGGAGTGAGGTCCTTGTCCACAGCGACCACATCTCGGTGCATCCCCACATCAGCTTTAAGGAAATATTCCCTGAGGCTGTATATCTCGCGGTTGTGAAGAGACTTAGCATTAAGAAAGCCTCGTCCTCCACATTTCCGCGGGATATACAGTCTCATCACTGATGATCGCGGGTGATGCATCCGATATGCCGTCAACAATGTACGGACCTTCCTATCCAGGGCGTCGAGTTCCGTTTGAGTCCATTTGAGTATGCCGAAAGAGTACATCAACACCGGCATGACCCAACCATTAAAGGCGCGCACCTTATTTCCGCCTGACAAAAGACTATTTAAAACTTTGTTCAGGCGGCCAAAGAAGCGCTCCTTCAATGATTGCTTCACGCCAGTGACATTAATGCCTAACGCTTCCGACATACCCAAATATTTGTATGTCTCAGTTGAAGAAAGGGATCTAAGGTTTATGGAATCTGAGAGTTGAACTCCCTCAGATTCCATAATCTTCCCTCGCTTGACATGCATGACCGCACATTTGTCCACACCGAATTCCATCCTGATGGCACTACTGAAAGTTTCTGTTACCTTCAGTAGCTCCCTCAGTTGCAAATCATTGGGGGCAAAGAGTTTCAGGTCATCCATGTAAAGGAGGTGAGATATTACCTGACCTCCTCTCTTCAACCGATAGCCCAGGCCTGAATCCTCCAGCAATGTGCTCAGAGGATTCAAGGCTAGGCAGAACCAAAGCGGACTCAAACTATCGCCCTGGAATATGCCCCGCTCAATCCTTATCGGTTCGCTATTCCGTTGGAAATGTCGACATCCTGGATAGCGAAGTACCGTCCTCCATTGCCCCATGCACGACTT
Organism: Athetis lepigone; assembly: GCA_033675125.1. Classification (NCBI taxonomy): domain Eukaryota; kingdom Metazoa; phylum Arthropoda; class Insecta; order Lepidoptera; family Noctuidae; genus Athetis; species Athetis lepigone. The sequence continues at coordinate 2,346,877 of CM066215.1, read as the reverse complement.
CAAGAAGGTGCACAGAGTTGCATCAATCTTATACAACTCCAGCACCCTCGTGAGCCAAGCATGTGGCACGGAGTCATAGGCCTTCTTGTAGTCTATCCAACATGTCGACAAGTCCTTTCGGGATCGGCGAACCTGTTGGTTGATGGCTATATCAATCAGGAGTAGCTCCTTAGTACCGCGGGACCCATTCCTACATCCATTTTGAGAGGGAGACATGATATTATTAATCTCTATATGTTTGTTGATTTTAGCTCTCAAAATAGATGTAAGAACTTTATAGACCGTCGGTAAACATGTGATCGGTCTATAGTTTTTGGGTTCCACTGTACTACCTGACTTATGGAGCAGGTGGGTTATACCTGTTGTTAAAAACTGGGGCAGCGCTCCTGATTCCAAGGCCGACTGGAACCGAGACGCCAAGCAAGCATGCGAACCTCTAAACCATTTAATCCAGAAGTTGTGCAGTCCGTCCGGCCCTGGAGATTTCCAATTAGGCAACGGACGAACCGCACAACCTACATCTTGGGGGCTGATTGTAATTGCCCCCATTTCTGGTATCGGCTCGCACGCTCGCTCAATGCTCCGGATCCAATCGCCCTCAGTGTGTCCGACAGGCACCGACTAGATGCTGCGCCAGAATGAGCACATGGCGTCATCATCCGGCAAGCACGTATCAGACACACTTTGAATCGGTCGCTCCCAAGTTCTGTATACCCACCTTTCATCACTCTGGAACGTGCGATTCAGAGCATATCGATCCACCCGTCGCCTATACCTACGTATACGGCTTGCCCATGCATACACCTTCTGCTTCAGAAAGTCGATGCGCTCTGTGACCCGAGACATATAGTCTCGAGGACTAGTATTAGTCCCCGAGAATGCCCGTCTCACAAAGCGCATCACTCTTGGGCGAGTATTGCCCTCTCTGAAGCAGATAAGTTTGCCGATGAGCACTCTGGCCTCGCTAATGCGCCTCTCAATTCTGTACTGCCACGGCGGTACGGTCGGTTTCGGTCGTGTAGCTCTGTCATTATTAGGAAATTTGACATGAGCTACACGACATACCGCAACAGCCGCGCAATACAGAATCGAATGCACATCAACGAGGTCTTCGCAGTCATCAAAATAATTTGATAACTGCGAATCCAGAGCACACATCAGCGCCCTATTTTTATTATGCATGGGCAAGCGAGGTAAGCGTGGTCTAAGTTCGGGGGGAACGGATCGATATTCCCGAATCGCACCCTCCAAAGCGCTCCTTAATTCGTCATTGCACTGGGTACTTACTTGAGAAACCATGTCATCACTCTCTCCATCATTATGACTGGAGGTTGGCATTACAAGTGGCTCAACACTCACGGTCTGTGACGGAGGGGCAATGACACGGCTTCCCTGCATTTCCGTTCGCAGGCGATCAAGCACAGTGTCATCCAACATATGATTACGCTGGATAACACGCACCTGATCCGACAGTCTTTGCGCCGAAACGTTGATAACTGGCTCAAGCACCTGAAACAGAGAGAGCATCCGAACACGGTACGCGGTCAGATTATTTCCCCCCTCTGTAGCCCCATAGTATGCGCGCATGACGTTCTCGTTAATAGATTGCGTCCATCGCATGCGCGCACTTCCACCGGGAGCGGGGACCCTATCAGAGGCCGGTGGGCCTCGAAGTCCTAGGCAATCCAGTGGCCGGCGACCTCCCCGCCGACGAACAGGTGGTGGCGACGTCGGCGGAGAGAAGTACTCGTCGCTCGAGCTCGACGCAACTGCCACGGCCGGTGTCACAGCACTCACGGTGGGGCTGGGTTTCGGCGGCGGCGAGGCGGAGCTGAGCGACGGGTCCGGTGATGGTGGGCGTGCTTTACGAGCAGCGGCTCTAGTTATCATCATTCATCTTGGTTCATTTTTCGTTTTGCTTGGTTTTGTAGTATATCATAATCGGTGACATATGTCACCGTAGACTTCTTTGATTTTTTCGTGTAAAATCATTATATTTTACAAAGGTTTAATATAAATATTGTTAATATTGGATTAAAGTCGGATTGTAAACAGCTAAATATGATTTTATTTAAATATTGTAATAATTATAGAGATTTAGCAAAATAAGAACCTGATGAGATGACAGTTAGTGTTGCCAAGTATTTATTATTATTATTATTCGTTTGAATTTCTCGGGACCCAGGGGTCCCGGACCTTTGGAAGGCGTGCGAGGGGCCGAAGCCAACTCACAGAGGCCCCTTGATCAAGACCTTATATTATTATGTAATGGGACACCAACCGACGATTATCTCCATACGCGCTACGTAAGTGCAGCTAAAGACAATCCCCGGAAGGTGAAGGACTATTGCTGGACATGGAATTCAAAAATATTGTGCTATGGGTTTGGGTTGTTAAGGTGGATTTGTTACCTAAGACTATTGAACGACTATGGCCCCTGCCTGACCAATGGTTGTATACACTGATAGAATGGCAGGGGGTGACTTGCACACTCAGTAAATGGGCCCCCGAAAACGGTCGCTAGCACATAGTGACGTAGCAACAAGGGGGCAACATATATCGAGGTGCTTGAGGAGTGGAGAGGTATTCCACGGCTATCAGGACAATCCCGGAAGTACGGTCAAGATCCCTACCAGCATCTTACTGGAATACTTCCTTCCCCCGAGCACGTATGCTCTTGCGAATCTCCACTCAAACCAGCCAATGAAGGCAAGAGTGAGGTGGGAGCCTTGTTCCTCGTCAGTGCTCACTCTGGCCGGCCAGTTAAGGCAAGCCAGAGATGAAGAACAAAGGGTCTCCCAGGAGGTCAGGTCCACGGGGTCGCTACTGCCCGACAGCTCGCCACAAGCTGCCCTGCGGGTTTATTATTATTATTATTAAAAAACCACTTTTTAAAGGATTTTTCATGAATTTTTAATTATTAAGAACATAATATTCTGATAAAACACATATCTATCCTATAAAACAAATAATCATATTATATATATAAATAACATATATATACACACCATAATATCTATCCATACAAATATATTTTTATATTCTTACACTACATCACGATCTAACTACATTAAATAAATATCCACATTAAATGTATATAATATGTCTCAAGACTACACTAACTATATAATAACCTATTAAATAATTAAACCCATACATAATATTAAACAAATAAATAATTATATAACAAACATAGCAACTGAAACGCAACGCTAGCGATGTGTCGCGGGCCTTAGTACCAAGAACATTATCGCTCACGCACACTAACCTACACAGTGCACAGCGGCTACGTAAATTCGACATCGCGTACTTGGTTTCTTTAAACTATTCTTGCAACTACCCACTATGGCTACTAATATACTGCTATATTATAATGTAACATCGTTGTTTGCCATAAGATGATAACTCACTACGCCATTCGGCTTAATGTATTTACTAATTTATAATATTGTATTTTCTCTGTAAGTGATTTGTAAATCTTTAGAGAAATAAATGTCTAAAACCGTAAAATACAAAATACGACTAAAAACTCTACAAAAGCTAAATTTTTAAAACAACTCACCGATCAGTATGCGGGTCTGCTTTCAGTTTAGCTTCCTCTTTCGGTAAGAACACATCGTCGTCAACCGACAACGTAGCGCGCAATGGATCACTAAAGTCTCTGATAGGAACACCACAACTTAGAGTTTTATCACTATCCGTTTTGCGTACAAACGGCTTTGTACATTGCAACGGATCATCTTCAAAAGAAGTCTTTTGATTTTCATGAACTTTCTTTTCTTCACTGTTCTTTTTATTATTATTAACACTCTTATCATCACTTTTTGCAGTCTCTTTAACATTGGAATTCGTAAATATAGTGTCAGATCTCGAAGATTCGTTGCTATCTGTTTCATTGCTTTTTCTCGACTCTTCATTCAAAGAGTCTTTACGATTAGCAATATCTTTTTGGTTTTCATCATTTTGAGTATCATTTTTCGTAATATCGTTTTTAACTTCGTCTTTCTGTGCATCAGTTTCGTTGAGATCATCGTCAAATGTTACTCCTGGTTCGGGGAGGATCGCTTCAATGTCTCCTAGGAATGCTTTCTCTAGTTTCCAGTTGTAACAGGCAAGGAGCATGAATTTGACTACTTTTTTCACTTTGATGAGCTCTTGTAAAGAAGCCCCTCGCAGCAGTATGCAACATGCTAGGTTGGGTTCAGCACATCCTTCAAGTACCATTAGTGTTTTGCTGGAATCTGTTGATGGGTAGAATAGTTGTGTTAGAATTGGGTAGGCTAGTTGTGATAGAATTGGGTAGACTAGTTGTGTTAGAATTGCTATAAAAAACGACGTAGCGTTGAGACATATAATGAACAATTTGGAGATATTGATATTTTAAATATTAGTTTGGCTATATTTAAAAAGAAAATATTCGAAAAGCTCCTCTTCCATCTTCTTAATTTTGTAGTTTATTCATGCATAGGTAATTTGCTGTACGTTATTTCTTAAGTGTATGGAACTCAAAGTCTTTAGGTATTCATGTTTATTTGTACTAAAAATTGTATGAGAATGTTTTTTTCCTGAAAAATAAAATAAAAAATATTGATAGTATGTTTTTACATACAAGCAATAATGAATACTGTCAGGTATTGGTTCATTTAACAGTCAACATTCCATGAAAATAAAGTTTGAGTAGTAAACTTCGAACTCTTTTTTTAAAGGTTTTTTCTTTTTCAGTTGCAGAATCTCATTGAAGTCAAAAGTTTGAATCAAAATAAAAGCCCATTCAAAAGGCACTTTTTCAAAAACATAAAAACGCCAACTTCAAACTGAAAAAAAAAATGCATTAAACAACAAAAACTAGAACTCACAATTCTTAACATAGAATTCCGAGCAGGTCCCAAGTCTGGGCATGCCAACGCGCGCGTCTATGGAGGCGAGCAGGTCGGCGCGGGTGGCGCGGGCGGCGCGCTCCAGCGCCCGCAGCCGCACGCGCGCCGCCAGCGCCACGCCGGCGCGCCGCAGCGCGTCCTGCACGCCGCGCGCCGCCGCGCCGCGCACCAGCACCACGCGCGGACGCAGCGCCGCTATGCGCGCCGCGCAGCGGACTAGGTACTCGCGCTCCTGTACGCGCGTGTTATAAAACGCTTTTAAGGAACTTTCTAAGACCATATCTCATTAGGACACAAATGGGCGAATACTCGAACGTCCATTAACCTATCAACGAGACAGTCGGCTGTCGGGCTGCCATTATCTTTATTTGTATTGGGTATCGAATCGCGTGTGTTTAAAAATTTAATTCAAAGACGCTCTCACATCTGTTGCTGTCTTAACTTTATCCCTTTAGAGTGACAAAGACAGCAACAGATTTGAGAGAGTCTTAAAATTAAGTGACGTTTGAGTATTCGGACAAAAGTTACGTAACTTGATCGCGCCACCCACAAAATATATGGCGGGTGGCTCACTTAGTGCTGCTACCAGTTGCCGCACCCAACACGTAAACCTTGTGTCCTAATGAGATATGGCCTTCAATCGAAATAACGTGCAGACTACTGCACTTTACGTACACAAACAAAGAGTAAACTAGTACCCGGAAACCAATAAAAAAAATTACACAATTTTATGTGTCTGAATATCTGGAACCATAGTAGTTAAGGAGTATCATCTGAGTTCGCAGTCCGTTTAAAAATATGTATACAACCCTTAGGGCCGAACTCCACCAAAGTGGAGAAGAGAGGAGATGTGTCGTACAACCAATCAACTTGTGTCATTTTGACAGCATAGCGCTTAACTAGGGCACAACACAATATTCCATCGGTTAATTACGACACATCTCCCACTTTCGTCTCGAAAGAAAGAAAAAATTATTTGGCACACATAGCCACACACAGTGCAGAAAACCACGTGTTAAACATTAAATAAAAACAATAATAAAGAAAAACACATTCACCAAATAGGTCAAGTTCAGCAAAAATGTCAGACAACTACGTTGCTCGACGCTGGTTTTCAACTGAACCTTAATTTAAATTTTATGATATTTACCTTTTTACTTATGATAGAATAGTGAAAGCACCCTTGACTTTTTCCACAAATGTCGATCAGTTTATATAGTTCGTTTTAAATTTAAGATATTTCAAACAAGTGTTGAGCGTGTTCTATGGTCCGGTATGATGAATAAAGAAAAGGATGATTTACCAAATTAAATGTCTTTATATTTCAATTCCACAATAGTTTGTTAACACTAACTATAGTTAATACACGTGTCGGGTGTCGAGGTAAGTGTCGAGGCAGGGCGGTGTTCAGTAGGCGACTGGCGAGCCGTCCGCTCGCGTTCTATACCTTACTCAAAAATACGATTCAGCAATTCGCAGTTACCGAGTCGCTACACAAGCACAAAACGATAAGGTAACTTCCACTAACCTGCAACAGTACGGGTTCCAGCGAAGTGAGTTTGCCCTCAACGCGCTGATACGCTATAGAACAGTCTAGAAGCAATATCGTGGGGTTCGATATCTGCTGCGGCATGCCTCTGTGTTAAGACAAATATAACACTATGAGTTTTCATATGATTTTTATACTTAGTTTGCCGGCCGCTATTTTACATTTATATGGCCAGTGTGGCAACTTCAAAGAGGGTTGTAAAATTAATTAACTTTCCGAGCATAACTAAAAAAAAATACTTATATTAGTTTAAATAATATTTTATTTATGGTCTCAAATGGGAGTACTGACTCGATGTACAATCAAGGCGATAAAATTATTTCGTAGATTGTCAGTTGTCATACAACCTACTATGCTATAGATACTATTAGTCCGGTCAAATTAGCTTCAAAAATAGGGGCAAGGTTTCATTAATTCGCACCTAGCTAAAAATTGGCATGAATGTTGAGAACCCTATTACACACAATTTGCCAATTATCCACATGACTCCAGCGTGTGGAAAAAAAATTATTCAAGGTCAAATGTTGCAAAAATTGGTTTTTTGAGTTTTCCAGCTAAACGGTAAGTGTTATCATAAAAATAGGTGAGACAAAAATTATTCATCATACAATTATCTATAAAAATTGTTCCTACACTTTTTTTCTTAAGAATCACCATTTCGGAGATATAGCGATGCAAAATGTTGAAAAAGTTGTATTATTGTTGTTGGTGAAGATGTTGATTTGTTGGTATTACTTACTGCTCGAACGCCAACCGAAAAAAATATTTATTTTTTAAAACCTGGGAAGGCTCAACAACAATCAAAAATATATTCATCCAAGAGTTTATCTGCTTTTTCAAAATGCCTAAATCATATCTTATTTCTACATGCAGTAACTGGTTGCGATACGACATCAGCATTTTTCAGGAGAGGTAAAAGAACAGTTTTAAAATTGTTTGAGAGACAAGATTTAGTTGATTGTGCTGACGTTTTCAAAGAAAGTACCTCTACTGCACAAGCTGTAATCACCAACGGAATTCGTTTTCTACTTTCCGTTTACGGAGCTCCAAAAAAAAATTACGTGCTTAGATAAATTTCGATACTTATCTTTTGCAAAAAAATACGCATAAAAAAAAACAAGTACAATTAGCTTGTCTTCCTCCAACCTCTGCTTCTGCTCAGCAACATCTATTTCGGGTATATTATCAAGTTCAAGTATGGCTTGGTAATAAACTAAACCCAGAAGACTGGGGTTGGAAATTAATTGACAGTATATTGGAACCAGTTAAGACTTTACTTCCTCCTGCACCAGAAAAACTTCTCAATACAATTTTTCGCAATTGCAAAACGGGGTGTAATGCTAAATGCGGCTCTAAAAAAGTTGGGTTGTTTTGTTCATTAGCATGTATCAGTTGTCGCGGTTAATCGTGCTCCAATGTTCAATCGCCAGTAGAAGAAGATTCTTACGATATATGCGAGGAGACATCTGATGCATCGCTCTTTGAAAATTTTATTTGTACCCAGCAGGAAGAAGAAGAAGAAGACAGTATGAATTATGTTCCATTAGAAGAGTATCAATCAGACGAATAATTTTCTCAAATTACTCATTACTTACACCGCTCTTGTCATTACAATAGTACAATTTTCAATTTAATACAATATCTTTTTAACTCAACAGAACCACAATAGATCGTGGAATAGGCCTACCGGGGAAACCACGTAAAAAATCGCGCCATGTACACTACCTCACGGGTGGCGCGGAAACGTGTGCATATTATGAGTAACACAACGTTTTCAACATTTTGCATTGCTATATCTCCGAAATGGTGATTCTTAAGAAAAAAAGTGTAGGAACAATTTTTATAGATAATTGTCTGATGAATAATTTTTGTCTCACCTATTTTTATGATAACACTTACCGTTTAGCTGGAAAACTCAAAAAACCGATTTTTGCAACATTTGACCTTGAATAATTTTTTTCCCACACGCTGGAGTCATGTGGATAATTGACAAATTGTGTGTAATAGGGTTCTCAACATTCATGCCAATTTTTAGCTAGGTGCGAATTAATGTAACTTTGAATGTCTATTTTGACCGGACTATATGCGTTACTCAGGTAGTCTTGTATGATAAAGAATGACATTGAAATTTCAATTATCTTTAGTTGTATTTCTACTTGACTTGATAACAATTCATTCATCTAATTTTCACCATAGCTTTGACAAAGGGCTAGAATTTTTGTAAAGAAAGATTTCCGTCGATCTAGCAGAAAAAAACAAAGTCATCAATATAAACCAACAATATCGGTTGCTGTAGTAAATTTTCGGGATGCCTGTGACTTTCGGCAAAGATACTTAGTGACTGATGAAGAGGTGGGCTGGCTGGAGTAATAACTGTCGTATAATGGTATAATGGTTCAGCTCGAAGAACCATGCCTCCCAGAGGAAGGTCCAGAAAGAAGGCTGTAACTGATGAAATGTCGTGTTCGGTTCTAGTGACGTGAACTCATCATGAAACCTACCTATGTGCGACGTTCTTAGTAAGCACGACGCCGTGTATGACGCAGCTGTCGCGCATACTACCACCGGGCACCTTCTTCACTTGGACGTAGTTCCGGACGTCGATGTCGTTGCTGTTCACATCTGCGGAACAGTGAATTATATTCTAGAAACAAATGCATGATAGTCAATGCACGTTTGATCGTCAAATGTTACTTGACAAACAGCGGATCCGAATTACGCTTGACAAGCCACATGTATTTTAATTTTTTTATTTATACTTGGCTACTGATCAAAACCGGACATGTTTATCTAGGACATCACTGACATCTCTTGCCTGGTAAGCACATAAATCCATTGGTTTCAGTTGTTATTGGTTAATCTTTGATAGTCGAGTTTTGATAGTAGCTAAAAACAAAGTACAAATATTCTAATAAAATTCAGGATGTATCCTGCTACCCAGTAACTGGAAGTAGCTCCACGTAAGACTCTGGTATTCATCTGCATTTGGTTAGACTGCAAGCTGGCCTCTAGATTGTTGGGTTTGTGAGATGAAGATGTAGTTGGCGCAGTGCTCCTCACCCGCCTGCACGCTACACGTGTACGCACCTAGCACGATGGTGTCGGCGGCGCGCACGCACAGCGGGAACAGTACACTGGCGCAGTGCTCCTCACCCGCCTGCACGCTACACGTGTACGCACCTAGCACGATGGTGTCGGCGGCGCGCACGCACAGCGGGAACAGTACACTGGCGCAGTGCTCCTCACCCGCCTGCACGCTACACGTGTACGCACCTAGCACGATGGTGTCGGCGGCGCGCACGCACAGCGGGAACAGTACACTGGCGCAGTGCTCCTCACCCGCCTGCACGCTACACGTGTACGCACCTAGCACGATGGTGTCGGCGGCGCGCACGCACAGCGGGAACAGTACGTGCAGCCAGGCGGCCGCCAGCCCGTGGCGCGCGAGGCACTGCCGCAGTAACAGTCGCAGGTGCTCTGAGCCCGACTCTATGATTGCTTTACACGTGTGACGGGCTTCGGTTGACACTGCGGGGCATCCATTTACAATTTATATGATGATAATGTGAGTCAAAGTTCGCAATGCCTAAATTGAGCTCTGCATTTGTATGAGTAACCTAAAGACGGTGCGCAGCAGAAATACATCGTAGGAGGGACAGTAGAGGGACGCATCGCATCTCAGGCCGACTTAAGAACAAATGACGAGCCGCGCTCTAGGCCGACACTTATATGTACTCTCTGGACGGACTGTATCGGTCTATCCATCCGTCCGTTCCGGGTGGATTCCCGGGATGAAAACTATCCTATGTTCTTTCTCGGGTCCCAAACTATATCTGTACCAAATTTTATTCAAATCGGTTCGGTGGTTTAGGCGTGAAGAACAGACAGACGGACAGAGTTACTTTCGCATTTATAATACTACTAGCTTTTGCCCGCGATTCGTCCGCGTGGAATAATAGTTCCCGTTCCCGGGGGATTTCTGGGATGAAAACTATCCTATGTCCTTTCTAGAGTCCCAGACTATATCTGTACCAAATTTCATTCAAATCGGTTCAGTGGTTAAGTCGTGAAGAAGAGACAGACAGACAGAGTTACTTTCGCATTTATAATATTAGTACGGATTAGTACGGATTGACCAGAAGTTCCAGAGACAGAGTTCGCATGAGATCGAAATTGGGGGATAGTTCATACGATATCAATATACCAAGCCTTAAATCTATAGAGATTTGTTGAAGAGCTTTGTTTATAAGTATTAAAAGTTTGATATATCTTTATAACCTTCTTCAAGTCAAAGCAATATTCGTCCAGTAACGGCAGTAATAAAAGACAGTAGCTTCCGCCGTGTCGAACAGAACTAAAGATTTTGTATGATAAAAAATTAAAGATCTAGGTACTTAGTAAGTAGCCCTATAAATTCTTATCACAAAATGCTGCAATTTTGATATTATTAACAGGAACTACAATGTTGTATTTATTTGTTTGCATAATTATTCGCATTCGCATTCGCGAATATTTTAAACGATTATCTCATTCGCGGGTGTGAGAAATCGTACATTTGTTACATCACAACTACTTACCATCATTTTGTTCTAAAACTGGGGCATCTTCTTCACTAGACGTCGATACTTTCTTCTCTGAAACAAAACAAGCATTCACTTCACAATTTCATTTAACTCTTATCACATAGACATTAAAGTTCTTTCTTGAATACCTGGTTTAGGCGTTTTGATGAGCCTAGCTGAGTTCTGTCCTAGGTTGAGATCCAGGCAGTAGGACGATACGCTCTCCACCAATCGAGTTGATTCCTCCGCTGCGAACGAATCAGTATCGTATGTGACTTCACCGTTAGCTTCTGAAAAATATCTTTGGTTACAAACTAGCTTTTGCCCGCGAACTCGGTCGCGTGGAGAGCGAAAAATATTAAAATATGCTATGTCCATTATCAGGCTATGGGCAATCTTTTACTAAATCATTTAAATTATTTTAAATCTATTTTAGCAGTTTAAGCGTGAAGCGTAACAGACAGATACAGTTAAATCTATTCTGTACTGAAATAGACATGTTTTATTCACACTAATTAACCGTATACAGACGAAACCGCGGTTATTGAACAAAACCACATTCTCTCTCATAGATTTGATATTGGCTTAATTAGACATTTTGAGAATTAACATCTTTGATGTGTGTATGCCACCGAAAAATAACAAGATCCGTAAGTTTTTCAATCTACTAGGAAGTTTATAAACTTTCGTAGGATTCTAAACGGGAGATAAATTGTAATATTATACGTCCACATTTTCGTAAATTTATCAATTTCCGACGTCATACGGTAAATTTATAAACTAACGGATATCTATTCGTAAGATTTTATATGGTTCGACCAATCACAGAAACTCTTTTAAATATACGCATCTTTGAAATACGTAAAATAACACACTGTTCTCTGATTGGTCAATGTTTATAGTGGCAATGCTAGTGTCCATAGACTTTGGTATAATCAGACTTGACAAACTATAAATTGGAAGCAACAATGCTTGGTTCCTCTCTGTCACGGATGTAGTGAGTTGAGTTTTCTTTGATTTGCAACACAGTTCAACATTTAAAACTAATAAAAACGCACGAGCAAACTGTTTTGTTTATGTTCCGTGGCGAACAATGGCGGCCGCGAGGAAGGAGAAGTGACATGTGACAGTCAACCAATAAGATCGCGCGTAGCGTTTGGTTACTGCTTACTTATTACCTATTTTACGAGTGAGTTCAGTAAGTTTATAATTTACGAAAATGTGGACGTAAAATATTTCAATTTATCTCCCGTTTAGAATCCTACGAAAGTTTATAAACTTCCTAGTAGATTGATAAACATACGGATCTTGTTATTTTCCGGTGACATGTATTTATAAATTATATAAGTATGTTTATCAGTTGTCTGGTTACCATAGTACAAGCTCCACTTAGTTTGAAATCAGATGGACATTTGTGTACATTGTCCCAAGATGTTTATTAATTTACTTACGCGAATCATCCTCATCCGTAGCCCGTGGTGGTAATATTATAGGCTTGTACAGCGCATAGTCAGCAAACTGCGGTATTTCCGTCATGCTCTCCATATAGCCCGCGCTTAGAAGATTCTGACATACCAGTTTTGCTTGCGCTCTGAAAAAGGCAACATAATTTACCCCCGAATACTAAAACGTCACTTAATTTTACGCTCTTAAATCTGTTGCTGTCTTTGTCACTCTAAAGGGATAAAGTAAAGACAGCAACAGATACGAGCGTCGTATTTTTATGAACTAAGTAAGCTTAACAATAAGTTCCGTAGTCTATCTTGTCTTAGTTCCCTTATTAATTAGCTTTATTTTTATATTTTATTTATATTTGTCGTTTGTTTTATGAAATGAACTAAGTAACCTAATCCAGTCTCTTCATTAATTTCAAGTAATGGTCAAACACTGGTTGAAGAACTGACCACCACATTTGTAAATTATATTTTAATTTGGTATATTTTAATTAATTATAATGTATAAGTATGTTTATAATGTATAGGTTTATTTTCTTTATTACCTTGTTTTGTTATTGGTGTTATCCATAACCCATTGGAGAATGTCGCAGCCGCGCCAGACGCCATTATAGCGAACCAGACGGTACCTTGAAGTAACATAGAACAAATATATAATCAAGAACTTTCTGCACACTCAGTGGCGTAATAAGGGTGGGAAAGGAAGCAGAAAAGTCAAAAGGCCAAGGGACCAATGGTCCTGGTCAGTGAGATGATAGAACCAAAATTATGCCCCTTTAAAAACCATACTTTATTTAAAAAAAAATGTTTTAAAAATTACTAGATTAGTCATGCTATATGCTGTATGCAATAGAATCCCGAACGTAGCGAGGGATTCAAAGTACGTCGCCCAAGCCAAAAATATATTTTGCGTCCGAGTGATACACTCTACTTTTCATCACCCCCTATGAGAAAATAAAAGGCGCTTCATACTTTATTGTAAAATTATTATTGTAGCTACATTAATAATTTGCTGCAAAACAATCCGTGAAAATTGTTACGAGAACTCGGGCTGTAGTTTGCGCGTTTTATTTCTATTTAAGTTTTTTTTTATTCAGCCGCGGCGTGACTCGTTGCTCAGCGCATGAAGACGTTCCAAATTCAATAGTAGATTAGTAGCCAAGGGCTGTAAGGGATCAATTGCAGCCCGAGATATTGAGGCGCACGAGCGTAGCGAGGGCGCCTATAGTTCGAGGGTGCAATTGATACTTACACCCGAGCTAACTACTCTGCTTTACATCTCGATTGTGAGGTAAGTATAAAAAAACCGGCATTACAAAAATAAAACATTTTATTACTTAGTTAAAACGCAAAATATTGTTAATTGCTGGTTCAGCTTCCATTTTCATTGAATCGGGAGTGCAGCTTATATCTTCATCACTTGCAGAATTCATGTTTTTTTCCTTATTAGCACGTAATTATAAAAAAATCCCAAAAGCAAACAATATTTAAAAGTTTAATTTAAAAGTGTTTTCCCGCCTTTTTTCATCTTTGTTTTTTAATTATTTTTTTCAAGAACGAAATTGAGCTTCGCCGTTCGATATTTAAAATTGATGACTATTATACTCATACGAAGACAAGGCTGAATAGCGAAGCGACCTCTTTTGTTATTAGGCTGAATGCATGGTGTCCATTGCCAGTATGATGGTTAGATGTACGCGAACTTTTTGAAAGAGTGAAGAGTTTTTTTTTAATTACTTACCGCCCTAGGGCGTTTCTAGCTACATTAATACCCTAGAGCGCTAATTGGTTACCTACAAGCCCCATTTGGGGGTAATAAGGACCTACTTACCGAATATGAGAGATGTAAAGAGTTTTTAGGCGCACTTATATCAGGGCGTAAAACATGCAAAGACGCTCCAAATTCAAAAAATGCGATTAAATGTTACTTTTAGGCGCACTTTTTGAATTTGGAGCGTCATTATTGCCCGCTGAAAGTTTCTTATGGAAAACACCAACTTTGGGCGTACTTAAAGGGGAAAACAAAGTCGTCTTTTTCGAATAGGTGGGATGAAAAATCTTTTTAATGCCAACCGATCCTTCTAACACTGATCACCCATCGTTGTAGTACTAAAAAAAAGTCACAAATGTGCTAAAAAATGCGACAGGTCTTTTCCCAACTCGCCAAAGAGATTTCGAAAGAAGTTGTTCCTTCTTCATATGAAGCCTTCGCGCAACTTGCTCGCCAGTCGCGACTTGTTCTCTCACCTGTGCTGCTGCGTGGGCAGCGTGAAGGACAGCTGTCTGAACACGTCGTGCAGCGCCTCCTTGTGCGACGTGCGCGCCTCACAGCGCTCCTCCTGCTCGCGAGCGAACATGAAGTTGTCGCGCAACTTGCTCGCCTGAGCAGACTTGTTCTCTCACCTGTGCTGCTGCGTGGGCAGCGTGAAGGACAGCTGTCTGAACACGTCGTGCAGCGCCTCCTTGTGCGACGTGCGCGCCTCACAGCGCTCCTCCTGCTCGCGAGCGAACATGAAGTTGTCGCGCAACTTGCTCGCCTGAGCATACTTGTTCTCTCACCTGTGCTGCTGCGTGGGCAGCGTGAAGGACAGCTGTCTGAACACGTCGTGCAGCGCCTCCTTGTGCGACGTGCGCGCCTCACAGCGCTCCTCCTGCTCGCGAGCGAACATGAAGTTGTCGCGCAACTTGCTCGCCTGAGCATACTTGTTCTCTCACCTGTGCTGCTGCGTGGGCAGCGTGAAGGACAGCTGTCTGAACACGTCGTGCAGCGCCTCCTTGTGCGACGTGCGCGCCTCACAGCGCTCCTCCTGCTCGCGAGCGAACATGAAGTTGTCGCGCAACTTGCTCGCCTGAGCAGACTTGTTCTCTCACCTGTGCTGCTGCGTGGGCAGCGTGAAGGACAGCTGTCTGAACACGTCGTGCAGCGCCTCCTTGTGCGACGTGCGCGCCTCACAGCGCTCCTCCTGCTCGCGAGCGAACATGAAGTTGTCGCGCAACTTGCTCGCCTGAGCATACTTGTTCTCTCACCTGTGCTGCTGCGTGGGCAGCGTGAAGGACAGCTGTCTGAACACGTCGTGCAGCGCCTCCTTGTGCGACGTGCGCGCCTCACAGCGCTCCTCCTGCTCGCGAGCGAACATGAAGTTGTCGCGCAACTTGCTCGCCTGAGCAGACTTGTTCTCGGGGAACCTTATCTGGAGAATACAGTTTGAATTAATACGACAACGTATAGACGGCGACCTGATCCCAAACTAGTGCCTTTGTTGTGGCAACTAGATACCTACTTATACAATTAGCGCCTTACTAATAAACGCTGCATAAAGTTATGACAGGTTTATACGTCAAAAAATGTATGGTTACACAGGCTTTATTCATTGCATAACTTTACACAATGATTATTAGTACGGGCATTCATTTATAAATACATACATATGGGCCTGTCGATCTAGTCGGTCAAACTGGCCGTAATCAGGCAATTGCTTCATCAGTGCTTCTACTAAAGGGATTTTTATGTAGGCAAGCAGCTTGCAACTACAGTGTTAATACAAGACCTAGAATTAACATAGCCTTGGTTACGGGATCTTGAGTTACGCGAGCCCGGGTTACGCGATCTTGTGGTACGCGAGTCCGGGTTACGTGACTTAGAATAATCCGAGCCGACAGTTACGCGATTTTCAAATTTTAAATACAATTAAATATTTTTGATTTATACTTTAATATTAATTAGGAGAGTTTAAAAATCATAATTACTTTCAAATATAAAGTTAAGATCAGATTGTTTATTTCCATTAGACAACTAAAAACGCCCATTGTAACATTACTTGATTACTTTAATAAAGTCTTTTAAAATAAAGGTATTACAATCTATAGTAATATTATAAAGAGGTAAAATTTGTAAGTTTGTAGGTTTGTAAGTTTGTAAGTTTGTATGTAGGGGGTAATCTCTGAAAGTACTGGTCCGATTTGAAAAATTCTTTCAGTGTTAGATAGCCCATTTATCGAGGAATGCTATAGGCTATTTACCATCACGCTACGACCCACGGAAGCGGAGCAGTAACGAAAAATGCGGGTGAAACCGCAGGGGACAGCTAGTATTTGATAAACATGAAAAGTGACTTTACAGACCTGTAGATTTTCCTGCAATGTTCTCAGATCTGGCGGTATCTCGCCGGTCATATCATTCTCCTTTAGATAACTTAGCACTACATTGCAACAGTAATTGCAGACTCGTAGACCGCCGGCGCAACCAAATATGTGTCCTGAAAGAGGGGAATACAGTTCAATTTAATTTGTTTGTAGCTCAATGTTGCCAAAAAAGTAGGAATTGTTTATTAATTAATAAATAGGGAACATTTATGTAATTCATATGAGCGTCAAATACATTTTATAATAAAATGTCTCAGATTAGAATTTTGCTTTATCCTTTTGAGTGAAATATCTTGGCAGTGTGGCATAAAATATGACAATATATAAAAATAGCGTGTATTTGAAGTGTTTGTGTGGATTGGCGATTTTGTAAATACTTTATAATTTTACTTTATTCGTTTTAAATATATTCATATTGTAAACTATCAAATAAACCAACAAATGTATATTTCCAAGACAATAGGAAGGCCAATTCCAAGACAATTCCTCTAAAATAGACCAAAAGCTGGTCTTTTACCTGGAACACGTTGGCTGCAACATCTAGAGCAGAATATCTGACCGCACACCCTACAGTGGTGTCTCCGTCGCAGCGTACTGAACCGTGACGCACATTCATAACATTCACGAGATATATCGTCCGGCATCCAGTATCGGGCCAGCTCTGTGTCCGCATACTTAGTACCGCTCTGAGAAGAATACCAGTCATATAAATACTTGTGTTTTAATCACAAGTTTTGATTTGTTCTTCATATCTTATGATTACAGACAATATTAACAGCCTTAACTGTTGACCTACTAAAGACGTTGGCTTGAATATGAACATGAAACTTCATATTAATTATTCTGGTTATTTAGGATTCACTGACAGATGCAGAGAAGAAGAATATTTTACGAGGTTATTTGAAAAATATTAAAAATATCAGCAGCTATACATTTACATACATGCTGTTTTACTCTGTGAACATAAATATATGATAAAGCTAGCTAGAGAGTTTACACTAATTTTATAATAGGTAAAGTTTGTTTCTTTGTTTGTAGGAAATAATTACATTATTCTATAATGTAAAATGCTTCTATCTTTATAAGTCTTGGCTGAGTGTGCATGCATTACCACCAGATAGCCCATCTCTTCATATATACTTTTAACTACATTTTTTATAACAAATATCAAAAACAACAACAATTATGTGCTTGATAATAATATTAAAATGCTGCTAGTAGATAGTGTACAAAGTGCAGGATATTTATTATTCCATTATCTTATTCAAGGCCAATATAAACGCATCATTTGAAAGTTACATATTTAGGTCTATATGATATAAAACATTTAAAGAATAACTTGTGTTCTTAATTTAAATCTAGCTAAATCTGGTAATGATCACTGAGGTCAAAGTGTACTCTACTTACACCAGATCCCAGGGCAATCAGGCTACTTATTCGTCTAAGAACATTAGGCAAACTCCTTCCTTCCAACTCGACCGCATATGTCCCTGTCTCCAGTTTCCCATCGTCGTAATCTTGCTTCTCATCGTCAGTGCGAGGGGCGTCTTTACCGTCGCTCATCGCTTTGTCTGTCACACTCTCAGCAGCTTCACTAGGCGAAAATATTGGAAACTTCCATAATTTATTAAAAAACGTTGAGACACCGCTCTGTGCGGACTCTTCCTCGTAACGAGGGAACTCTGTAATTTGTGATGTGTCATATTTATCCATAGTCAGGGGGATAAAGTTAAATATTTAGTGAAAAACATTGAAAATAATTAATGTTTTTAATTTATTATTTTACTTTTCGTACTGTAATATGTCAGAAATGGTCAACAACAATAACTGACAGTGACAATCAAGAAAGAAAGTGACGTAAGTAATCGGCTAGTCAGCTGCTCGATAAAGGCAGGTACTCACTATAGATATTACTGTACTCTGTCTATACACTAAAGGAAAGTTATAAGAAACGAACTATAAAGGTGAACGCAGACTTGGCCGCACCGCACGCGCCGCAGTCTTCGCATTTGAATTCTTTATATGAAGTTCTATGCCACCTCGCACACCTCCCCGCGTCGCAGTTGCCGCAGACCCTGAAACGACAACAAAGAAAATGCGATGACTGCGGGGACTGCGGGGACTGCGGCGCGTGCGGTGCGGCCAAGTCTGCGTTCACCTTAATAAGCAGTTTGAGTTTAGCGTATGATCTCGCTTGCCGCTCGCGCAAACGACGCGTTTTCAAAGAAGCTGTCGTGTCGGCGCCGAAGTTGCTGATTTGCTGATTGTTGACAATGATACAATATTGGGTTTTCGAATATCGCAAAAAAACAAGAGCCATTTGCGAGTCGTCTGCGTGTTCTAAATACACTTAGGCCCGTATTAATAGACGTCACTCAATTCTGAGACGCTCTCAAGTTTATTGCTGTCCTTATTTTTTCCCTTTAGAATGACAAGGACAGCAAGAGACTTGAGAGCGTCTCGGAGTTGAGTGACGTCTATTAATACGGGCCTTAGTGCTTACGACCTTCTTTTTGATCAACGGCGACGGGTAACCACATACATACCTAACCCAAAGTATTAACAAAAAACATATTAATTCTATTAAAAAAATACGTATTGTACGAAATAACTCTAAGATATAAACAATCCATACTATATAATATACTATCCATACTAATATTATATATGGGAAAGTGTGTCTGTCTGTTTGTCTTTCTTTAACGGCAAAACGGAGCGACGTGATGAATTGACGTGATTTTTTTAAGTGGAGATAGTTGAAGGGATGGAGAGTAACATAGGCTACTTTTTGTCTCTTTCTAACGCGAGCGAAGCCGCGGGCAGAAGCTAGTAGTATTATAAAGTAAAATTAAAAGAAAAAATGAGTTAAAAAGGCTAAGTTTCAATAATGATAGTGACAATCAAAATCTTTGACAAGTCTGACAACCACAATTGAAATTGACAATTTCCTGAGGCAAGCAAGGCAGAGGCAGGCAAGATTTCGGGATAATCGCACTTTATTTATTCACACGTATAATAAATTACCATCAGTTCTTCTTACTGCAAAACGTAAAACCATGGGTGAAGTATCTCTGGAAACAGCAGCGTACGCTAAAATTATCTTACACGCCGCTAAATATCCACATTGCGCTGTGAACGGCGTTCTTTTAGCGGATGCTTCAAAGATCCGAGATGGAGCTAAGAATCAGGACCTGGATATTGTGGACACAGTCCCGCTGTTCCACCACAGCCACTACTTGTCGCCGATGGCGGAGATAGCACTGACGCAGGTAATTATGGCAAACTTACTATCGTTAAATGATCTTTAGACCAATAAAATTTGTCACAGTGACTACGTGGTCGTCGTGCAGACGTGCAATTCGTCTAGTCTGGGAAACCGTCATCATCACAAACACTAAAACTATAGGAGATTTGCAGAATCAAAGTACACATACTTATTTGGTTCAGTCAGATACAAGTTTACAAACAAATTCTTTGAGCAAATGGTGGTGGCATTGCTTGTAAACTTTATAATAACTGTTGCTTGTCATTTTGTGATAGGTATTTGTGCAATTATCTGTACAGAAGATAGGAGAGACGGTGTTTTCTATATTACTGTTTCAAAGTAGTCATTTGCAAGCTTTCTACATGCTTAGAAATGAAATGTAATACCAGCACCAAAGAGGCAATGACAGGGTGCATGCATTTCTTATACAATATCTTTTGTGTACTGTACATTAGCCGTCTATAATCTGTATTTTGGTTTGGGGTACATAATTATTTGGTCAAATACATAATTAGGACATTTGTCCCTTTTCGTTTTGGCTTTACCAAAAAGATTATCATATAAAATCCTAAATTACCCATTGATTCCACTCATATTCCATAGCAAAGGCTAATGAAATATGAGTGCTTACATGGACTATAGAGTTAAAACATTGTTCTCTTATTTCTGTCTACCACATACAAAGAAAAGGTTCCAATCCAATAGAATAAGTTCTTCTTATTACCAACAGATAGAGACGGCGGCTCAGACTGACAATCGAGTGATAGCCGGCTACTATGCAGCCTGCGAGAACTTCAAAGATAATACAGTTGAGAAGTGTCCAGGACAGAAGATAGCTGAAAAGATTGCAGAGCACTTTCCCTCAGCGGTCTTCATTGTGGTAAGGAATAAAGAATTTTTTGAAGCATTCACTAAAAACTTTTATTATTGGAAGCTATATATTAATGGTTTATACATGTGATATGTTTTAGCAACTTTTTGAATCCCTCTTGGCCATCTCCCAAAAAGAAAATACTTAGAATATTATTTTTTAATACAGGTATAATATTGTATTTCATTCTGCTTCAGTAAAAAGATGAATACAAATGATCTCACTGCACCCCCATGGCCTAGTTATTGTATTTTTTCAAATCTCTCCCCTCCCTTTTTAATTCTCACGAAATTGTTCCCCAATCTCGCAGAAAAAAAAATGCCATTTCAATAATTTTCTTTGCCGCTGATCCTCAGGTCGACAATAAGAGGATGATGCAGCATCTGGACACACCTGCCATCAAGTTACACAAGTATACCGAGGGAAGGTGGAGGCCTAAGGATGCTAACAAGGTTATGTTCCGTAAGTAACATTATTGCACTAAGTGTATACAAATCTCGAAAATGCCTGAATAGATACTGTTGAAATGTGACATCGGACCCATTTCCTGCTATTTATTAAAGAGATTATTTTAAAGTACAAAGATAAAAATGTTTTTAATAAACCTGTTGTGGACTCATTTTTCGACCTCTGGCTGGACTAGAGATCAAAAAATTGTCATACTTACATTACTATAATCACACACATTTACATTCTGTAGAAAAAAAAAATACTGCTTCAATTTCTATGATAAATAACTAATATTTATCTTCCCTTACAGAATCCCCGTACGTCTTAGAGACGGTCTCACACTTGCTGCAACGTGGCGTCCAGAAAGATCTGGTGGACTTTGACAACTACCTGGATGACTTGTCCCAGGACTGGACCAACCTAGGGATTGAGAAGCTAATAGCTAGCATTA
Organism: Athetis lepigone; assembly: GCA_033675125.1. Lineage (NCBI taxonomy): Eukaryota > Metazoa > Arthropoda > Insecta > Lepidoptera > Noctuidae > Athetis > Athetis lepigone. Next base: position 2,325,255 of record CM066215.1, on the reverse strand, counting down.
ACGCTTCAAATACCATTGACTGTAAGGAGGATGACAAACTCTTTCGATAATTCTATAGGGTTACTATACACAATGTAGACTATTGTATAGGGTGACTGGTAATTAGTGTATGATACTTAAACACGTGATTGTGCTCACGATACCCAACAACTTTTACTATGGGATCAAACCTAAAATCGAGAAAAAAAATCTGTGGTTCAGTACATTTATGTTTGCCTAAAGTACTGAATAGCTGATATTTTTCGCGATTTCGGCTTTGCTCCCACTTGTTTAAGTATCGTACACTAATTACCAGTCACCCTTTATATTATACGACATAGCAAAAGAACACTCGTCGTCGTGTTTGCTAAAAACCTAATTTTTACATACTGTGTGACCAGTTTAGAGTATGCGCATTTATAGTCAATGCGAGATTTAACCTTTCGTTTGTGTGGCCATGTTCGAAAAATAGAGGAAAGGTCAAGCACACGAAAGGTTAAAAACAAATGGCGAGCCTTAGCGTAACGGTTCGACGTCATTTGGCGTACTTCCCAAATTATTTGTGGGTAATACAAACTATAGCCTTATTACAATAAGGTTCATAAAAATATAGCTTACGGAGGAGATATTTCTACCGAATTCAGAGACATCACATAGTTAAAATTTCGTTGAAGTTTCATTAGGATTCCGTCAATCCAAAATTTCATAGTGACGACTTGCGCGGCTCAAGCTTGTCTGTAAAAGATCTACAGTGTTATGTATAAATAGTTTACTTTGTGGTATTAGAACAATTTTACTATTATGTAACTTGAATATATACGAATTTTATATTTAACACGCGTTATTGGTTGTTTTAGGCACTGTATATTATTACAAATATTTACTATTCCTTAAAATATTTATTCCTAAAAAAAAAATTACATTATCTAAATGAAGTAGGTATGCTTTGTACTTCATATATATTTTAACTGGTGTGTTTACCTTTACGTTATGCACCTACGAATACCTGCGACAGTTTATTTAGTGTTTTTTTGGTTGCGGTATAATTATTTTCTCTCTCTATACCAGTTTATTTACTTAAATATGGTTTTTGTGTTGTGATGTTTTGACTTTCATTAGTCAAACCATTAAGTAAAATGTGGTCAAAATAATTAGACTTGAATTTCTTTTAACACACGCTCATCATAAAGCTAACCGCACTTGCACCGGCGGACCATTTGATTTAATACTTGCACTAAATCAAAATGTCTGTCACTTAAATATAAGGGCGTGACGTGCTCAAAAATCAGTTGGATACTGACGGTAACCTGGACCCTAGTCTTTTGCATCGCTAAAATGGCTACCGGTGCATTTCCTACATTTAAATAAGTTTGCAACACATTTAATAAAATTGTTATGTAATTATTTAAATTCATTCCTTAGTTTAAGTGGAACAAGTGTAATAAGCATTTAAGATTTTTTTATTATGCTGACATTTATTTTCCTGTTGTGTGTACACAGTGTAATAAAAAATTGTGTTAATGATAAGTTAAAGCATTTTGTGTTAACAGATGTGTAAGCAATATTTATTTGAATAAAACGTCAAGAAATGGTATTTAGTTGTTTATTTTTCCTGAATACTGTTGAAATACTCTTCAATCAATTTCTTGCATTTATTCATGGCACCCATATCGCCAGCCTTGCCTTGGAACTTTCCATTTTTGAATGCGCCTTTGCATTTTAGCAGCTCTGTTATTCTGAAAAAGTTAAAGACGTTTATCAAAATTAATGTTTATTCGAACAGGTGATGTTATTTTTGCATATAAAAGCTAAATCCCCGCGTCTCAATGTTCACGGCAAACTTAAAACGAATTATCATTTTAATCATTAATAATAAGTTTAAGTGCATCTTTCTCTCTCTCTTTCCATTTTATTACGATAAGGACGGAAGACCAAATTTTAGTTTTGTCCTGTCAAATTAAGACACTCCATAGATAATTTAGACAAAAATACGCAAATTTTCTTCAAGCGCTGCATGCCTAATTTGACATGACTACACGAATATATTATGTATCTTCTGTCCTTTTCTCTAAGAAATGGAAAGAGAAAAATGCATTTAACTTAAATTTAGCTAAGTTTGTGAACACGACATTAAGCACCACTTGAATACTTGATGACGACTTATAGACAGTTATTTAGGTACCTATGTATGTTCAATAGGATTTAGCAGGTTTTTAAATAAACGTATGTATAATTTGTGTCTTATAATTTTGATTATTATAAGAAACTAGCGGATCCAACAGACGTTGTCCTGCATATGTAGATCGATTTCTCGTCCCCGAAAACCCCCACATATCAAATTTCAGCGAAATCGTTAGGGCCGTTTTCGAGATCACATGCTTTTTCAAGCAATCAGCGCCATCTGTCGGGTTGACTTGTGAACCTAAACCATTCCCAGATCCCCTTGAACACACACAAAAAATTTCATCAAAATCGGTCCAGTAGTTTAGGGGGAGTTCAATGACATACACACTCACAGAAGAATTATTTAAATAAAGATTTTCCTGCCATCATCACTAATAGACAGAGTCATTCATAAGGAGAAAAAAATTAAAAGATTAGTAACACCCGTGCGGCTTGTATCGAGCCGTTAGTGATATACAAAGTTAAAAATAAGGATACTGACTTATTGCCCAAAGCGTTACAGTGCTCTTCAGGCCCTTGAATGATAATCTGTCCCTCTTTTGGCTTGTCAGGTTCTTCGGAGGCCAATAACAAAAACAATTCTTCTCCATCCAAGGCTTTGATGACAGCGCGGTTAAATTCAGGAGTAGCCTCCTTCTTCGCCATGACCAAGAACTTCGGTTTAGGATTAGCGCTTTTTATCTTATCCGCTTCAAATTGAGCAAGTTCTAGAAGAACATTTTGCAAGTTCTTGTTGGTGACTTTTAAGTTCTTTTGAAGTTTTTGTACTAAATCCTCGTGTCTTGCTGGTTCATTTCTGAAATTAGTTATTTTCATGTGTGATGCTAAAATAGGTATGTGCTTATGGATGTATATGTCACCGGAAAATAACAAGATCCGTAAGTTTATCAATCTACTAGGAAGTTTATAAACTTCCGTAGGATTCTAAACGGGAGATAAATTGTAATATTTTACGTCCACATTTTCGTAAATTGATAAACTTACTGAACTCACTCGTAAAATAATAAGTAAGCAGTAACCAAACGCTACGCGCGATCTGATTGGTTGACTGTCACGTGTCACTTCTCCTTCCTCGCGGCCGCCATTGTTCGCCACGGAACATAAACTATGAACGTTGACCAATCAGAGAGCAGTGTGTTATTTTACGTATTTCAAAGATGCGTATATTTAAAAGAGTTTCTGTGATTGGTCGAACTATATAAAATCTTACGAAAAGATATCCGTTAGTTTATAAATTTACCGTATGACGTCGGAAATTGATAAATTTACGAAAATGTGGACGTAAAATATTACAATTTATCTCCCGTTTAGAATCCTACGGAAGTTTATAAACTTCCTAGTAGATTGATAAACTTACGGATCTTGTTATTTTCCGGTGACATATACAAAAGTAAAGAAGTCATTTAAATTTAGATAAAACAATAAAAACTTATGAAACGAGAGAGTTTGGATCCTAAGAGTACACGATACTTAGTACGCTATTTGACGTGAAGGCGCAGATTTCAATAAATACATAATTATACCAATGTCAAGCACTCATTGCTCATGGGGCCATTCATTATCAGAGCGCTAGGAAAAAAAACCGGTACAGTTTTCGGAGTTTTTCCTATACTAGTGCTACATGACACTACTTGCCAAATTTCTTGATTCTAGATCAATGGAAAGTACCCTATAGTTTTGATTCCCTTGCAAATGTCTAAATATGCAATATAAACAGCCGTATTTTTTATTGCGTTGATTTAAAAAAAAATTGTCACTGCTTTAAGAGATAGCAGACGTGAGTATGTGATATTAATTTCAGCTTGATATCTCGACGCGTTTCTGTGAAAAAGGGTCTTGACAGACGAAGGGACGTTCGGACGGCAAAGTGTAAGGGTATAAAGGGTTCCGTTTTCACCTTTCGAGGTAGGGAACCGTAAAAAGGAGCGTGCGGTTGAAGAATAGAGTGCTGTGGCGCTTTAATAATTTAAAAGTGCGAGTAATATAATAATTACTCTGGAAGGATATTTAAATAATCATTAATTACGTTAATAGGGCTTATTTATACCCTGTATATCTGTTCGATTGGTTTATATGCTTCTTTTGACTGTTTGTATGATTAGAAAGTACACTTTGGACTTTGTAATAATACAAACAGTCAAAAATAAAAAATAACAAGTATTATTGATTACTGACCAGGTATCCTATTTTTATATAATTATTTAGGAGTTCTCTAACAGCCTTCTATAATAAGGCTTCGCAGTTTCAAAAATGCAAGGTGCATTTTTGAAATTTGCACAATACGGTAGTGCGTGCAACATAAATGTCTGCCGTAAAGCATGTAAGTGCGACAGAGAAAGAAAGCAACAGTTGCCGTCCCGTACCCACAATTCATTGCCCTACAGGCAGCGAGTGTTAAACATTAGAGGCATATTCAACTGCAAAAAATCAGGCAAACTACTTAGTCACTGCAAGCTTGATGAGGCAAAGTGGACTCAAAAATGTGACTTACTTGAGTAAAGCAGTCAGAGCCTTCTCTCTGTTGAGCATTTGCTGGAAGGTTCTGCCGACCCTGTTGCCCACCAGGAACTTGAGGATACTTTTGCCTTTCTTGCCCGGCTCTGAACCAAGCAGCTTTATCATTTGCAGTTGACTGAAAAACAAATTCATTAGAACATAGTAGCTACTTTTTATTTATTTTTAACTTGGTCTTTACTGACATCTGACAAAATCATGAAGATACTAAAATCTGGAGTTAAGTACATGTTCGTCCCCAGCTTTTAACCTAGGGAGGATCAGATAGTTTAGCCGGGTTTTAAAAAATGTAATGAACTCACTTAGAATCTTAGAATTTCCATGTGATCAAATCTTTCCCATAAAAAAAATAAAAGGGGAAAAAATTCGTAAAATTATATACATAATTGTATTTTAACGACAGAATAATCGATATATAGGAAGCTTCCGTTTTTGTTGCGTTAAAGTGTAAAAATAAGGAATGTTTACACTTCACCTAATATAAATTACCTTAAATTGGTGACGTGAGTACCACAGCACATGTTCTCGTCAATATTTCCAATACAAATGATTCTGATCGTTTCCATGCAGTCTTTAGGAAGCCCTCTTGTGTGTGCCTGAGATGAATGTAATAAATAAATAAATAGGTAAATATATTGAGACCCACACAGCATATTTGATCCCAAATTAAACTCAGCATTTACTATGGTAACCAGACAACTGATAACTGATATAGCTACATGCTTATTTATATAATTTATAAATACATATATACAGGGTGTCCCAAAACTCAACGTCAAGCCGAAACGGGGTGACAGGATTGATCATAACCATCACGAGAAAAATCTGAAAAAAAATCTATCCCATGCAATTTAAAAATTATGGGCATTTTAAGAAAAACCTAGAAATTTGATCAAACTGTACCATTTTTCGGTTATTGTGGTTATTCTTTTTTATTTTTGTTCATTTGAACTTTGGAAACGTAATCCTAAATAACATTTCTAGAATCCCAATAAAAAATAATGAGACAATTGCCTCAAGTTTCCGAGAATTGAGACTATTTGATAAACTACGAATTTAAAATTTTCAAGATTCGTCGACTTTGACAGGCCCTCCTATAAAAAAAATGTACTAGAGTGCCTTGGCAAGTGGCATTAAAAGTTGGCGCATTTAATCAGAATTCTAAAATGGTACAATACTTGTTAGTTCCATACAATAGAAAAGAGTAAAAAAATTAAAACCTCAAGTAACCCGATTTTTGCTATCTCATTTTACTCAGTTAAAATGTTTTTAATTCACACAAGCTCTAGGTAGGTTCTTAATTTTAAGACAAAATGATGAGAGAGATGGATAATGGGTATGTTCGCCATGAGTGAGCGAGACAGATAGTGACGCCACTTTTACCAAAGTGAAAAAAAGTTAGTAAAATTAGTAAAATAATTAGGTTTGTTGGAATAAAAGTCAGATGATAGAGAAATAACGTTTTTTATTACAATAAATGTTCAAATTGTTTACCATCAGCCTCAATACAAGCCCTACATCTTCTTAAAAAAGATCTACTTATTAGTCGGGCATATCTTCGAGAGTTGATCGCCTCAGCTGCTTGAGAAATGCGTTCACGCAGGTCGGCTACGTTCTCAATGGGCTTTGAGTAAACTTTTTCTTTGAGAACTCCCCAATAGAAAAAATCCAGGGGATTTAAATCTGGTGAACGGGCGGGCCACGAGATAGTGCCCGAACGTCCAATCCACCTTCCCGGATATTCCTGGTCAAGGAAATCTCTTACTTGCACTGCGAAATGCGCTGGGCAGCCATCTTGTTGAAACCACATGTCGCGAAGATCTGCTAGTGGTACGTCCTCTAACAGGGTTGGTAAATCTTCTCTTAAAAAATGTAGGTAATTAGTTCCATTCAAGTTCTCAGGCAGTTCAATAGGCCCAATAATTTTACCGTTTAAAATTCCGGTCCACAGGTTTACTTTAAAACGATACTGGGATCTATCTTCTCGCATTAAATGTGGATTCTCCACATGCCACTCGTGATAATTGTGCAAGTTCATGTAACCATCTTTTTTAAATGTCGATTCATCTGACCAGAGAATTTTTTGGATGAATTGAAAGAAAGAAAGAAAGAAAATCAATTTATTCGCACAATGTGCACTACAAATAAAAAACTTATATACTACAAACCTTAAAACTAAAAACCGCTAAGTAGCGTCACTAATGCGCGAAACGGCTAGCGCTCAGCATAATGCCGTGACCCATACATAGGCATGAGTCCACGACGCTGGTTTTCAGCGCTAGCCGACAATGTGTTTTTTGCCTCGGAACAATAAATAACGTCTGTTATACATTGTTCCGAGGCACAAGAAAAAACACAAAAAAAACGACATCGTACCGGTGCGGCGAGCACAGACAAAAAAGTAAAACAAAATATACGACTAAACACAGCACACTTACTAATACACAACAACAGTACAATAATTTTAAAACAGGCAACATTAAACTAAAAAACAACACTATAATAAAAAAGAAGAAGAGAGTGACCATACTGAGTCAGTATGTTCAGTATGTTCAGACTATCAGTCAGTAATACTGACTGATAGTCTGAACATACTCACATCTGTGCATTCTCATTTCGAACCATAAAGTAGTTGAACCGAACGAAGAGGTTAATAGAGGTTATGTCATTTGCATTACGTGAACTCAAGAATTATCTAATCTAAGATGGCGCATACAAACAATGACACAAGTGGATTACAGAATTGTGATGCAATAAGGGGAAAAAAGTTATGTCGGTAAAGTTTGTGGCATAAAATTGTATAGTGTTGGTGTGTGAAAGAAAGTGGAATCGGGTGGACCCGTTTCACGAAGGCGAAACCGACCCAGGCATATTGTGCAACGCTAGAAGTAAAACAAATATGGTGAGATATCTAATTAAAACTATGACTGTGTAATAAAATTTTTAAGGAAAAAAAAAAAAATATGGAAACATGTAATGGGAATGTATGTCTAAAAAGGTGTATGAAGAGTATTGTTCTCTATCGCACAGGTTTACGAACGTAGAAACATGAAATCGCCGCTATCAGAACCCAGCACACAGGAGGCAGACACGAGTCGCGGCACAGCCGGACATCCAACCAAGGACTGAATGCCATGACCCGAGAGGTAGATAACATGAGAAATATCAGGAGAGGTTATTGATTAGAGAACTGTGCATGTAAAAGTAATTTCTTATGTTGGAATTTGAACGACTGTACTGTTTTCAGGCCTCTAATTGGTGGTGGAAGGTCATTCCAGCAGTGTGTGGCCGCGAACTTGAAACTGCCCCTGAAAGCTGCGGTTCTGTGGCGCGGAGTCCTTAGCGGGCAGACCATGGAGCGGAGACCATATTTGTAGTGTTCTTGTCGCCAAGTGAGTTTTTCATATAAATAGTGCGGCTTATGGGTGGTTACAATGCCAAACAGTAAGCTCGCTAGGTGTAGCTTACGCCTGGCAGCCATTTTAAGTAACTTGAGTTCATTAATGTAAGGGGTCACATGCTGTCTGCGGGGGACATGGACACAAAAGCGAACACAGGCATTCTGAACTCTCTGAATTAACCGATCTGTCCTAGCAAGCAAACAGGGCCCATACACTGTGTCGCAGTAGTTAAACTTAGATAGGACCAAACTGTCGACCAATTGCTTCCGTAGTGACACACTAAGATACCCACGTATGCCATATAAAACCTTCAGCCTATAGAAACAGTTACGCATAACATTTTTTATGTGGGCTTCAAAGCGCAACTCTGGATCCAGGGTTAAGCCCAGGTTACATGCCTGAACTACACGCTCAATTTTTTGACCTTTGACCGTGATCTCTGGATCAGCAGCCAATATTGTTGCCACCTGTTTTTTTGTACCCAACACCATAAACTTTGACTTGAGCGGGTTCAGAACTAATGAGTTCTCATCGGACCAGGTTACCACTCTCTGTAAGTCCTCATTTACCATTTGTACTGCGAGAGCAGTATCATCTCCTTTGAAAGAGGCATACAGCTGGATATCATCAGCGTACATGTGATATTTGCAGTTAACAAAGGATTTGATTACATCAGCACTGTAAAGGATGTACAGCAGAGGGCCCAAAATTGATCCCTGAGGGACTCCCCTGGATACGCGGAGTGGAGGAGAAGACACAGTCGATCCATCTTCTCTTTGGATTTCCACATACTGGGACCTGTTTTTTAAATAGCTACTAAACCAATCCACTGCGTCACAGTCAAAGCCATAAAACACTAGTTTGGACAACAGGAGATTGGTATTAATAGCATCAAAAGCCCGTGAAAAATCCAGCAGGACCAGAATCGACCCCTCCCCCCGATCACGCGCCTCCAGGATATTGCCCACAACATCAATCAGAGCAGTGGCTGTACCTCTGTTTTTACGGAAACCCGACTGAAGGTCAGGGAGAATGTTGTTTTTCTCTAGGTGTTCAGTCATCTGAAGATAGACGACACGCTCCAGTACCTTAGATAAACAGGGCAGAATGCTGATAGGCCTGAGATCCCTTAAGCTGGCTGGATCACTGATTTTTGGGATTGGGCGAACAATAGCGCATCGCCAAAGGTCGGGGAATGTGCGTGATTCTATTGATTTGTTGATGATGTCAGTGATGGCTTGCAAGGAATATGGCAAAGTGAGAGTCAGCATATCTAGACTGATGCCGTCAACACCTTGAGCATTCGAACCTAGACTCCTGATTATCTTAAGGATTGTCTCTTGGTTTGTTGTAGAGAGCGAGAACTCTGTTGGACCGTGCCTATGAGAGTTGAAGTAGCGCATCAACAAGATGTTGTCATTTTGATTTCCCGGTACGTTTAAAAAAGCCGCGTTGATTGCATCTGGGTTATCAAAATGACTTGGCAGTAACCTATTTCTGTGGTCAGGAAGAACATCTGCCTTCAAGTTACGCCACAAGAGTTTGGGATCCTTACTTTGGGTGTTAATATTTTTTGTGAAGTAAGCTGTCTTTTCCCTTACCAATGCGGCGGCTGCCTCGTGTTTGAGAGCTGTATAGTACTGCTTGTGACTCGGCTCCTTAGTGTTTCGCCATCTGAACCTAGCTTCGTCTCGCAGCCTGAATATTAAACGTATATTGTCAGTGATCCAGGGTGTGGGCCTCTTATAAAAGATCTTTTTCTTTGGGGATTCTCATTATGCCTCTGTAGCATTGTTCTACAAAAAGAAATCCTTTCCTGATAATCTCGAGGTAGAAGACTTTGAACTCGTTGTACGTGAAACGGATGCATTTCGGCTCTTTGTAAAATACGATGAGCAGTGCTTTTCGGTATTCCCGTTCTTTCTTCAATTCCACGTACGGAAATACTTCGGTCACGTGCGACCTCTTGCAATACTTCTTCCTGGAAAGGAAACACAGGTCTACCTCCAGCCTGTATTTGATTCGGGAAATGGCCGCCCTCTGTGAGTGAACGGTGCACATTAACAAACACGCGGTGATCCGGGTAGCGCTCTAAATTTGGATATCTTTCACGATAAAGTCTAGCGGCAGCACTTGCGTTGCATCTGCATTCCCCATAAATGAGGTGCATGTTCGCATATTCTTGTGAAGTGTAGCGCGTAGGCATGGTAGATAAAAAGGATGCCAACACAAAAGTCCAGAGAGAAGCCAAAGTTGCCGGTATGTTATCAACAAGTCCAATTCACAAAGATTCAAGTCCAAAAAGAGAAGCCAAAGTTGTCAGTACTAAATCAACACAAGCGAATACGAACGTGCGCAGTAGACGAATGAGCGAAACGTACTAACTGGTTGGTGTCGGACTGGTAGCGTAGCCATTTGCTTGGCTGAAACTAGTGCGAATGAAACAGATAGATGCCATAGCATCTATCTGTTTCATTCGCACTCGTTTAAACGACGCATCTCCGTCTCAATGCGTGGCGTCACTATCTGTCTCGCTCACTCATGGCAAACATACCCATTATCCATCTCTCTCATCATTTTGCCTTAAAATTAAGAACCTACCTAGAGCTTGTGCGAATTAAAAACATTTTAACTGAGTAAAATGAGATAGCAAAAATCGGGTTACTTGAGGTTTTAATTTTTTTACTCTTTTCTATTGTATGGAACTAACAAGTATTGTACCATTTTAGAATTCTGATTAAATGCGCCAACTTTTAATGCTACTTGCCAAGGCACTCTAGTACATTTTTTTTATAGGAGGGCCTGTCAAAGTCGACGAATCTTGAAAATTTTAAATTCGTAGTTTAACAAATAGTCTCAATTCTCGGGAACTTAAGGCAATTGTGTCATTATTTTTTATTGGGATTCTAGAAATGTTATTTAGGATTACGTTTCTAAAGTTCAAATGAACAAAAATAAAAAATAATAACCACAATAACCGAAAAATGGTACAGTTTGATCAAATTTCTAGGTTTTTCTTAAAATGCCCATAATTTTCAAACTGCATGGGATAGATTTTTTTTCAGATTTTTCTCGTGATGGTTATGATCAATCCTGTCACCCCGTTTCGGCTTGACGTTGAGTTTTGGGACACCCTGTATGTATATTAAAAACTTATTTCACCCAGACACAGAATAAACATGCTTATCACTCAAAAATTTGTCTTGGGTGGGAACTCATGGGAACCTACAACTTCAAACATAGCAGTCAGTTTTACTAACCACTACACCAATAAACCAGGCAATCACTACAATAGTATAAAACAAAAACTCTTTCGCTGTTTGACTGTCCGTACGTTTGCTTTAAACCTATGTTTAATACATGCATATTATAGAAGTCAAAAGTCGAGGTTTTAAAAATCTGTAACACCTATGTGAATTGGGGCGGGTCGCTAGTGCTACGCTCTGTTCTGTCTTGACACACAATCAGCCAGATTCTAAACAACCTGTAGGCCGTACAAATATTTGCTTGGTAAGGCAGCTAAACCTATGTCGATGTCGTGATGGCCCTGTGGATAAGGCGCCCGCCTCTCGTGTAAGAGGTTGCGGGTTCGAATCCGGGCAAGTACTAATGTGACTTTTTCAATTCTTATGTACTTTCTAAAGTTTATTTTGGACATCACTGACATCCCGTGCCTCGGAAATCACATAAAGCCGTTGGTCTCGGTTGTCATTTGTAGAACTTTGACAGTCGTTACAGGCAGTCAGAAGCCAGAAAGTCTGACCAGTCTAACCAGAGGGTATCGCGTCGCCCAGTTACAGGGTTGTGGAGGTCTGATAGATAGTCGCTTCACGTAAAACACTGATATCCAGCTGAATCCGGTTAGGCTGGAAGCCGACCCCAACATAGTTGGGAAAAGGCTAGGGCGATGATGACAGAAGCTAAACCTATGACAACAGAGCCGTTGCCAATCGCGTCATCAGTGTATATCTTATAAAAATAAACAACTAAAATACTGTACCTCATCTAAATCAGGATCGGAAGCTTTACAGAACTTGACGGTGACGGGGATCGCTTCGTTGATCAGATTGTTGCATCTTTGTTCGGCAGCACTAATTACTTCATTGCTAATTTTAACCGAATCCACCTCTATGTAACTCTCGTCTGCGCCCAGCCACCAGCTCGTTGTAGGTAGATTATGTTCCTTCTCTAATATCGCTGATAGTAAATGTTGGCCTGAAAATGTTATAGAAAAACATATTAAACGAAACTGATGGGTGTGACAATTGGGACATTGCGTTCGAAGGGTGAAGTGGAAAAACTTAGTTGAAGCTGTACGTTACGACAACGTTTATATCCGTAGCATTTACAGACAATGGTGCCGATTCTCTTGTGCACAAACTAACGTAAATTTAAGTTAAGTGCATCTTTATCTTTCCATTTCTTATAGAAAAGGACAGAAGATACATTTTAGTTTAATCCTGTCAAATTAGACAGCGCCTGATGAAAATTGACGTATATTTAGACGCCATGTTTTTCAATTGCGTCTAAATTATCTATGGAGTGTCTAAATTTGACAGGACTTAACTAATATTTGATCTTCTATCCTTAACTTCATTAAAAGGAAAGAGAAAGATGCACTTATCTTAAATTTACGTTAGTTTGTGCACAAGAGAATCGGCACCAATATTTATCAAGATTGGCACTTAAATCTATAAATCAATAACATATTAGGTAAGTATATTTGTAATTAATAAAAAAACGTTTTTTTTTTACAGACAGAAGGACAGGGAACGCTTGGGACAGGGAAAACGGTCTCGTTGGCACTTTTACGGCACCTTAAACTGATTTTGCAGCGAACGATTCAAGGCCGAGGCAATTCTAGCCGATATACTGGAAACTGGTAGTGTCGAGTTATGCAAATGCTGTCATCTACACTAATATAATAAAGAGGAAAACTTTGTATGTATGTTTGTTTGATTGTAATGAATAGGCACAAAAACTACTGGACCGATTTTAAAAATTCTTTCACCATTCGAAAGCTACATTATCCCTGAGTAACATAGGCTATATAATATTACGCTATGTCCCACGGGAGCGAGGCAGTAACCAAAAACCTAACGTAATGCGGGTGAAACCGCGAGGAACAGCTAGTAGTAAATATACCACAATGCGTTAATTTTATAACACATCCAATTCAGTCATTTCAGAATGATGTAACAATTTTAATAATATTGTAGTAGAGGTATAGGTACATCAAACTATGTACAGCATAATTAGCCTCGACACAAAAGCACCCATATTAATCGTCAAATGCAGACATTAAACACCATGATCTAAAATTCTAAATATAGTTGCGTAGCACGGTTTTACGCGAGTTCTTGTAGTAAGTATCGTGATGGTATATATACCCGGAGTTCCCAAATTTATTCAGCCCGTATTGTATGTAGGGGGTAATTCTCTAGAACTCATGATTCAATTATAAAAAAACTAGCTTCTGCCCGCGGCTTCGCTCGCGTTAGAAAGAGACAAAAAGTAGCCTATGTTACTCTCCACCCCTTCAACTATCTCCACTTGGGGTGCATGGACAGAAAACCTCCTCGTGTGCCCGAGGGCTGGAGTTCGCTTATGGATCCGTCCGGGGCGAAGGCCAGTCCGAGGGACGGTGCACCCCGGGAGGTGTGCAACGACTCGCCACGGTACGTTGTGCCTGTGGGGTCTCGTTGCACACTTTCGAATCTTCTGTCGCGGAGGACTCCACCACCTGTCCCTCTGAGTAGCAGAGGGCAGTGTGTGTTGGAGTCGGGGAACGGGCTCTGCGTGCACTCACCCTGCCGCAGAGCAGGCAGCTGGGGGTCGTCACCCCTAGCTGCCCCCGTTGATCTCGTAGCCCCGAAGACTGTTACGGTCATGTCTCTGACTTTCGACGGGGGTCGAGGGCCTTGGCTTAACCGCCCGGGCCGCGAGGAAGACAACCTCTATAAAAAATTACCTCTAATACCAAGTTCTGGTGCGTGGCGAAGGTACGAATGGCTGAGGAGTAGTGTCGTCTATTTGTGGACGGCGCATCAGTCTCTAGCGCACCCCCAGCCAGGGAACCGGTGGACTCTCTGGTTGGGTTATAAATGTACACTTGCCCAGGTACAGGGGGTTATCCTGGGTGTACTTTTTAAATCCCCCACACTCGTGGGATCAACTATGACAGATTCAAATACCTTTTTCAAAAAACCAGACGGAAGGAAGGGAGAACCGCGGTCGGAGGCCGACGCGGCGATGGGCTTGAGCTCGAGAAGCTCAAGCTCGGAGGGATCGAGCTCTGGTAGCTCGATCCGTGGCAAGCGGAACCGCAGCCGGAAGCGGACGATGACGGAGGGCGCCTCGTCGTCCTCTGACAGCGAAGCGGCGGCACCGGCCCCCAAAATCCCCACCAGCAGGCGGGGTGCGGGCCGTGTTGGAGGAGGGGGGCGCAAGCTCCCCGCGCAGGAGGCAGCTCGGCGAGCCGAAAGGCTCGCCGCGGAGGGGCGTCACCCCGGAGCGGCTTCCGCGCAGTCTCAGGGCGCATCAGTGGAAGGATTGGCGGAGGTGGTGACATCGGCGTTGGTGTCCGTGGCCCTGAAGAAGAAGAAGGGCTCCAAGGACAGGGCCATCGCCGATGCCACTGCCAAGATTTTGGCAGCGGCGAATGCAGAGGCGTCGGAAAGACAGGAACAGGAGCTGGCCGCTATGCGGGCCGCTATCGAGGCTCTCCAGGAGGAGAATAGGAAGCTAAACGCGGAACTGGCCAGGCTCAGGGGAGACGTACCTTCCACAGGTCAGGCCAACAACCCTGACCGGGAAATGCTCCAGAGCCTGGTGCAAAGCATGGCGGACTTCCAGCGCCGGTTCTCGGTGCTGGAAGGGAGAGTCCTCCGGCCCCCACTCGCGGCTGGTCGCCTGGTCCCGGCGGCGTCAACGGCACGGCCAGCGGCGTCTTTTGCCGCTGTGGCCGCGACTCCTGCGGCGGGCACGTCGGGGCGGGCCGCCGCGCCGGAGCAGGCAAGGGGCAAGGCCGCAACGCCCAATAAGGGCAAGGCGGCGAAGCCCAAAGCGGTGGGGACACCCGCAGCGAGTGCAGCTGCACAGCGTGCCCCACCGCCGCCCCCTCCCCCGTCGGCTGCCGAGCCTTCAGCTGACGCCGGCCGCTGGCAAGTGGCCGGGGAGAGGAAGAAGGCGGCCAAGGCGGCCAGGGCCGCGAAGAAGCGGCAACGGCAGAGGGAGCGCCGCAAGGCGAATAGCCTTGCGGCCAGGCTCCGCGCCCCTAAGTCTGCAGCGGTGGTAGTCACCCTGCAGCCGGACGCGGAGAAAAAAGGTGTTACCTACGGGGCGGTACTGACCAAAGCGAAAGCGGCGGTCAACTTGGCCGAGCTCGGCGTGACGGAGGGACTGCGACTGCGGGTGACGGCTACCGGAGCCCGCATGCTGGAAGTCCCTGGGGCTGCTAGCGGCCCCGTCGCCGATGCTCTGGCCGAAAAGTTGAGGGCGTCGCTTTCCGCCGAGGAGGTACGAGTCTCCAGGCCTACCATGCGCATTGACATGCGCATCACAGGCCTGGACGACTCTGTCACGGGGGAGGAGTTGGTGGCCGCCGACGCCAAAGCGGGGGGCTGCCCCGCTGGCGACGTGCGCGTAGGCACCATTCGCCCTGACCGCTCCGGGACTGGAGCGGTCACCGTGAGCTGCCCCGTTCCGGCGGCTAAAGCCATTGCGGGGGAGGGCCGCAGCAGCAGTAGGTTACTGGTGGGAGGCTGGGCTTCGGCGCAGGTGAAGCTGCTGGAGCCCAGGCCTCTGAGGTGTTACAGATGCCAAGTCGGACACCACGTCGGTGTCCGCTGCACCTCGGAGGTGGACCGCAGCGCCGATTGCTTCCGCTGCGGTCAGCCCGGTCACAAGGCCGGCTCGTGTACCGCCGCGCCGCACTGTTCTATATGTGCGGCGGCTGGCAAGCCGGCCGATCACCGGGCTGGGGGCAAGGCTTGCGCCGCACCCGCCAGGACCAGGGCAAGGGCAGGAAGCCCTCTGCCGCCGCTCCCGCTGCTGCCCCCGCTGCTGCCCCCGCTGCTGCCCCCGCTGCTGCCGCCGCTCCCACGGCCGCCGCTGCTCCCGCCGTTCCCGCCGCTGCCGCGTCTGTCGCTGCAGCCGCGACTACTGAGGCCGCAATGGAGTGCCAATAATGGCTCCATTGCGCCTCGTACAGGCGAATATCAACCACTGCGCCGCCGCTCAGGATCTGTTGCTCCAGAGCATGGCGCAGTGGTCGATCAATATCGCCGTGGTCTCCGAGCCGTACTTTGTCCCGCCCAGGGATTCTTGGGTGGAGGACCTGAGCGGCTCGGTGACCATCATCTCGTCGGCCGCCGCCGGTACCCCAGCCCTCGAAGGCGTCAAGAGGGCACAGGGGTGCGTTGCGGCACGGTTCGGGGAGATCGCCGTTGTAGGCGTCTATCTCTCCCCGAGCCGATCCCTCGTCGAACTCCACAACTCCCTTATGGAGCTGAGCGTCGTCGTCGCCGGGTTCCGAACCCTCCCCGTGCTCGTTCTCGGGGACTTCAATGCCAAGAACTTGGCTTGGGGCTCCCGATACACTGATGCACGGGGCAGAATGGTGGAAAACTGGGCCCTAGAGGCGGGCCTAGTTGTGCTGAACCAGGGTTCCGTCCCCACGTGTGTGCGGATGCGGGGTGAGTCGGTGGTGGACATCTCGTTCGCCAGCCCCGCTCTGTCACCGCGTGTCGTTGACTGGCGCGTAATGGAGGAGGTGGAGACGTTCTCCGACCACCGGTACATCCGGTTTGACGTCTCCGCCCAGACCTCCGCTGCGCCGGTCCGACGGACCCCAAGCGGTCCGCGTTGGGCGCTGAAGCAGCTGGACCGGGAGCTTCTCCTGGAAGCCTCGATAGTGCAGGCCTGGGTGTCATCACCGGACAGGCCTGCCGACATCAATGCCGAGGCTGGGTGGTTCCAGGAGGCCATGTCCGATATCTGTGACATGGCAATGCCCCGGGTTCAGCCTGGAAGGGGTCAGCGCCTACTGGTGCTCGCCGCAAATCACGTCACTACGTGAGGCGTGCGTGGCTGCGCGACGCCCGTACACCAGACACCGCAGGCTCCGTATCCGCCCTGTGGATGCGGATGCCATTGAGGCGGAGCTGTACGAGGGGTACAGAGCGGCGAAGGAAGCCCTCCGACTGGAGATATTGCGGGCCAAAGCTTCGGCCCGCCAAGAGACGCTGGGGACTCTGGACAGAGATCCGTGGGGGCGCCCCTACTTGGCGGTGCGGGGCAAGCTCCGTACCGCGGGCCCCCCGCTGACGCAGAGTCTCCGGCCCCAGGTCGTAGAGGGCGTTGTGAGCGCTCTGTTCCCTTCGCGGGGGGAGTTTTCTCCCCCGCTCATGGCTCCGCCACCGGCGGTGTCCGATGCGGACCGCGACGGCGACGACGACGACGACGTTCCAGAGGTGACCGAGGTAGAACTGGGAGTGGCGGTGCTAAGGCTTAGGGCCAAGAACACCGCCCCAGGACCCGACGGCCTACCAGGGAAGGCCTGGGTCCTGGCCTTAGGGGCTCTCGGGCCTCGACTAAGGGGGCTCTTTAGCGCATGCTTGGAGGAGGGCCAGTTCCCACTTCGTTGGAAGACAGGGAAGCTGGTCCTCATACCGAAGCCGGGGCGTCCTGCGGACTCTCCGTCCGCGTACCGGCCCATCGTTTTGCTCGACGAGGCGGCAAAGCTCTTGGAGAGAGTGATTGCGAGCCGCCTCGTCGAGCGGCTGGTGCGGGTGGGGCCGGATCTGGCGGACGGTCAGTTCGGCTTCCGTAGAGGACGCTCCACGGTGGACGCCATCATGCGCGTGCGAGCCCTTACGACAGGGGATGCGGTGGCACAGGGCAGGGTCGTCTTGGCGGTGTCTCTCGACATCGCCAACGCCTTTAACACCCTGCCTTGGGGGTGCATAGTGGCGGCACTCCGGTATCACCGGATGCCTGCTTACCTCTGTCGTGTGGTCGAGGCCTATCTGACGGACAGGGCCGTCATCTACCCCGGTCACGAGGGAGTGTGGAGTCGACGAGGGATGTCGTGCGGTGTTCCACAGGGATCGGTCCTGGGGCCGCTCCTGTGGGACATCGGGTACGACTGGGTGCTGCGCGCCGACCTTCCCGATGGTGTCAGCGTAGTGTGCTACGCTGACGACACGCTAGTCCTAGCGCAGGGAGGGTCGTTCCAGGCGGCGGCCGACTTGATGACAAGTGGAGTTGCGACAGTCGTGGACAGGATCCGGCAGCTGGGACTCGAGGTGGCCCTGCACAAGTCCGAGGCCATGTGTTTTCATGGCCCTCGGCACCGGCCACCTCCGGGGTCTCAGATAACGGTGGGAGGGGTTCACATCGGTGTCGAGTCGACGATAAAGTACCTGGGACTTGTCCTCGACAACCGATGGAACTTCACGGAGCACTTCCGACGTTTGGGCCCCAAACTGGCGAAGACCGGAGCTGCCCTCAAGCGGCTCCTGCCCAATCTCGGTGGCCCAAACGCCTCCTGCCGGAGGCTCTACACGGGGATCGTGCGGTCCATGGCCCTCTACGGGGCTCCGGTGTGGGCGCCCAATCTAGCCGCGGCTCCGGCCCGACTTTTGAGGGCGTCCCAGAGGGTCATGGCCATTCGCATGGTGCGGGGATACCGCACGGTCTCCTGTGAGGCGGCATGCCTCCTTGCCGGCGTCCCGCCGTGGGATCTGGAGGCAACAGTCCTTGCACACACGTACGAGTGGCGCGTGGAAGTGCAACGCCGGGGTGAAGTCCCGATGCCGCGGGTTATCGCGGCACGGCTCACGGAGCTCCGGCGAGATCTCATGGCGGAATGGAGACAACGACTGTCGCAACCTAGTGCTGGGCACGCCGTTATAGCGGCGGTAAGTCCCCTCTTTGAGGAGTGGCTGGAGAGGCGTCATGGCACTCTCACGTTTCGCTTGACACAGGTCCTCACCGGACATGGTCAGTTCGGGAGGTTCCTGTGTTGGATTCGGGCGGAAGCGACGCCTGGGTGTCACCACTGCAGTAACGGTCGCCTGGAGGACACGGTCGAGCACACGGTGGAGGTGTGCCGCGCATGGGCGGACCATCGACGTGTCCTCGTAGAGGCGATCGGCGGCGGTGACCTCTCGCGCCCGGCGCTGGTTCAGGCCATGCTTCGGGGCGAGACGGAATGGGATGCCGTCGCCTCCTTCTGCGAAGCAGTTATGCTAGTGAAGGAAGCGGCGGCGCGCGAGAGACAACGACGAGCCTCTCGCCCCGGACTAAGACCCAGGCGAAGACGTCGAGAGTCGCAAGACGACTACCGGCCACCGTAGGCGCGGTTCTGCGGATGGCGAGCGATGGGTAGCTCGCCGCCCGGCTAGGACCAGGACCGCGTAGACGGCGCGTTTTGTTCCACGCGCGCCTCAAAGAGAAGGAGTCAGCACAGGAAGGGGCCCAACAGGGCCAACGCCTGCCGGGGTTGCGGAATGTTTATAGTGGTTACCGTGACCCTGGAACATAAAGGGCAATCGAAGGAACATGAGTGGGTTTTAGTCAGTAAGAGTCTGACACGCCCTCCCGTCGCACCCAGGACGGGAGCAGTCATTGGATGATTTCCCACTCACCAAAAAAAAAAAAAAAAAAACTATCTCCACTTAAAAAATCACGTCAATCCGTCGCTCCGTTTTGCCGTGAAAGAAAGACAAACAGACAGACAGAAAGACAGACAGACAGACAGATACACTTTCCCATTTATAATATTAGTATGGATTTTCACTGGCTGAAAGCTACATTATTCCTGAGCGCTATAGGCTATATAATATCACGCAGAAACCGCGAGGAACAGCTAGTTAGGTAATATAGAAACAAAAATTAAAACATCTACATTGTCGAGTAGTTTGATGTTTTAATAAAATATTTGTTTTTGGATAACGACTTCGGAGACTTGATAAAGAGGTTTGTTTGAGTCAAGGCGGCGGCGCCTCTTTTCACTTAAGTATACGCGGCGCACTGGTTGAATAACCCTTGTTAGCCCCGGTATACAGCGTCACCAACTGTTATTCTTCTAATATTAAAAAGCAATAAACTGCATTGCAATGGTAGGCCGCGCAGCCCGCCAGTTTTCTTTATTATTGTTCTTTTGGCGTTAGTATACCTAAATACACTCCTACATAACACCTATCTATACATCTACCTGCATATGATTACTAGATACCTTTTACATAATTATTAAGCAATTGCAGCTGGCTTATATTTCAATTTGAATTGCTTTTGTCCGTCAAAAAGATGCCGACCGCTGGATCAAACCGCCAACAAAACAGTACATGTAAACTAAACGAAATTTGAGTTAAGTGCGTCTTTCTCTATTTCATTGAGAAAAGGTACACCAACAAAGGTTACATATTAGTTTAATCCTGTCAAATTAGCCAGCGCCTGAAGTAAATCGACGTATTTTTAGTGGCCATGTTATTAATCGTCTAAATGGGTAGTCCGCAGTGTGGACGACGGGGTGTGGACGAACGGGAACTACCCGTCTAAATTATCTATGGAAGTGTCCTTATCCTTCCAACACGCGTGATTCGAGACAGAATAGAAAGACAATAGCAGCCCGACGCCGACGGCCAGCTGTCGGTTAAGAGGTTATTCTAGAGATAAGAGGTTATTCTGACAGGGCTGAAGTTATATTTTATCTTCTGCCTGTTTCTTAATGAGATGGAAAGAGAAAGATGCACTGAATTTTAAATTAGGTTTAAATTGTGAACAAGGGAATCGCAAAGCACCAATAACATAACTTTTACCCACCTGAATGCTGCTGCATGTGATCGAATCGTCTGTCCCAGTCGACCTCCTGTTCGACAACCGTGCCCACTGTAATGGGCTCCTTGGTGAAATGCAGCGCCTCGTCGCCTTTCCGGAGTACTTGTACCACTTCCGTCTCATTCAAGCGACCAAGGTCATGGGGCTGACGAAAATAGAAACAGACCTATTCTAAATCATCAGAAAAACAGCTGAGGAGTAAGACAAATATGTTTTCCACTTTCCTCCATTATCAGTAGGAGGCAGATCAGATCTAGTAGATTTTAGACAATATACTTTTTTATATTTTTTATCAACCTATCTATGTAATAGCTGAATCCATATCCCCTGAGATACATGCTTACTATCTCACTAAACAATAAACTTTTTTTTTTGCTAAGGCAGCCTAATTCTTTACATTCAAGCAGGGATTATAATTGTATAATTATATCAGTAGAATTTTATCCTCTATTATTCTATCCTGCAAATGTTTCACTCATGCCATGTTTTAATGGCCGTAATAAGTATATAGCTTACTTGTCCACCACCTGCAGGAAACAGTATAGTGTTCTCCAAAGTGACTTGGTATCCTTGGAATGGAGATGTCTTTCCATATTCTACCACTGGCTCTGTAGTCGGTTCACATGATAGCACCACTGACGAATACTGCAAAAATAAGGACTAAAATTGCAGTTGGGTTTGGGCAGCACGCAAAACATATGTCCTGTGATTAAAAAATATAATAAATTTATATTTATTTGATTCATTAAAAATGTTGCCATTCTATAAATTGATTCTAGATTGTGGGTGACAAACACTAAAACAAATTATGGTTTGCTAGAAGAAAAATCATTTATGAGATTAATAAATATTGTGGGACATATAACATAATATTTATAATAGTAATAGTAATAAATAAATATTTTGGGACAACTCACACTTACAGAATGCCTAGTCTGATCCAGGCACCGGTTCCTGTTCTATGGTAACAAGACAACTGATCAAAAGGACATACTTACTTATAAATAAATCAAAGCCAGACACAAAACAAACAATTTTGCTCAATTTTGTCCTACATGGAAACCCAATTTTGCAAGACAGCTTTTTATATTCTTTATTTGGTCAAAATCGAATCCAGGGGATAGGGATAGATAGGGGTCATAATCATAAACCTCATCAGGGGTGGTCATAGATCTATAAATATTTAAGAATGGAATGTGGACTGAGTTTGACTTGACTATCTGACACCCCCTCCAAAAGGATTCATGTGTAATATGAATTTGTCCTCGTATGTGGTTAGTTTAAACACAGGCACTTAAACAGACAAATAAAATAAGTTTAAATTATAATTAGTGGAATAGCGTTTCCAAAACCTGTGGTAGTCTTAAGATGTTACGTACCTTCTTCAAGAAGCTATCTTCCTGGCATTTGAAAACCATGGTTAATACGCGCCTTGCACTAAAAAAAAATTATGAAATAATTGCAGTTATAATATACCGCTTTTAGGTTATATTCTAATTGTAAGTCTTATTATATAAGAAGACGTACCAAATTGCTTTTGGAATATTAGTTTATTTCTCTGATTGCAGTTGCAGGGGCCTTTTTATTACTTGTAAAGATTAAAATAAATCCCTAATAAGATTATGAAAACAGCATACATTTGTACACTGACAGACAATAACATAACAATGACATGACAAGTGTCATCTGTCATGTCAAGTGTGATGTGACAGTAGAGATGAAACGTATTTTCTATACTAGGTCCAGGGAATAGGTATTTAACAAGACTAGGCCGCACCTATTTCAACTTTTAAAATACGCGATCCACCTACTCCCACTTTGCCTACGCGGAGCACGACGTTACCCGGTTACCAGCCTGTTTAGCCTCTTAAGAACTAAATCTATTCACGTGCCATTCGAGTTTGAACCGTGTTTCAATGCTTATAAAAGTAACGCGACGCACCCTCGATGTTGTGCAAGAACGTATTCTGTCCCTATTTCGCTTCACTATTTGCAATCTCTCCATCTTTGTCCGACAATACTCGGGACTAAGTGCCAGGCCACACGGTGCGGCAACGCGCTGCACCGCATTACTCCGCACCGCAATGGCGGCCACACGAGCAGTGCGGCGCCGCAATGTTCTTACGGCGCCGCTGCGGCGCCGCTGCGGCACCGCACTGCTTGCACCCCTCCCCGCCTCGTCTGCCTCGCGCCGTTGTCCGGTGAGCCTGCGGTGCGGCGCCGGAGCGGTGCCGGACGTACCGTGTGGCATACCATCCAATTTTATATGTAGGAAATCGTTGCCGGAGCCGCACCGCACCGTGTGGCCTGGCGCTTAGTAGGACTTGAAGTCCCGACTAGTATGCGATACTATGCAGGACGTCAAGTCTCGCATACTATGCAGAATTTATATACTAGGTACGCGATGCGTATGAAGACTATGAGTTGGATGGCTCAGTGGACGCGGACGCGGGCTCGCCGCACCTGCTGAGTGCTGTATTGATACCTACCTACTCAACATCGAAATCAGAAGTACGTTTATCGAAATTATTATTGTAACGAACTTCTAATTTTAACTTTATTTGTTTTAAAAAAAATTTAGCCGTCACGGGACGCTTGGCAGATGTGAAACATCGACATTATTTTGTAAAAGTAATATGAATTTTGTTTTACGTGCGGCTATAGATGTTTCACATCAAAAGGGCTCTCTAAAGAAGTGGTAGGTATCTTGGAAACCCCGTGTGTTATTTATGTTTCTTCGTAAAAAATATTATCTGTTTATTATTACTCAGTGAATTAAGCTAAGAACCTAAGAATTAAAATAATAAATGTCCTTGAAAAACAAAAAGTATGAAGGGAGGATTGCAATTAATTACTTTATCTATAATATGTTTGTATTTATCCATACTTCAATACTAATATTATAAATGGGAAAGTGTGTCTGTCTGTCTGTCTGTTTGTCTTTCTTTCACGGCAAAACGGAGCGATGAATTGACATGATTTTTTGAGTGGAGATAGTTGAAGGGATGGAGAGTAACATAGGCTACTTTTTGTCTCTTTCTAACGCGAGCGAAGCCGCGGGCAAAAGCTAGTAAATTATAAAAGTATGTTTGTCAGTTATCTGGTTACCATGGTACAAGCTCTGCTTAGTTTGGGATCAAATGGCCGTGTGTGAGTTGTCCCATGATATTTATTTTTTTATTTATATTTTATATTAACTTTACTACTCATCCATCACACGAATATACAAAGAATATACAATGCGGCCTTTAAAGTATACGTACTTCATAGACTAAGTGGAATAGGTATTTGGATCTAGTATTTTTACGGAATTGGACTAGGTGTACCTAGTACAAAATTTACCTAGTACGACTCATCTCTATATGGCAGTGCCAAAAAAATAAATACCTACTTACAATTATTTTTTTTTCACCTTTATACATTTTTCTTTGTTTTTGACGTTCTAAAGTGCCTTTAAATGGTCTATTAGAAATAAATGATTTGAGTTTTTGAGTTTGAGTTTTATCCTCCAATTTACCCCATAGGATATCATACGATACTTACTAGATCGAATGCTTTCGATAAATCGAGGTAGCATGCATAGACTGGGGTCTAAGGGTCTTTCTACTCGTGTAAGGCCGTATACAGAAAGAAAGCTGGAAACTTATAAGCGCTTACCGGCGCTTGTCAGCGCTGGTCCGTTCTACACAAAGAAAGCAGGTTGAAGCAGACTAAGCAAAATGTCGGAATGATTTTGGCGTGGGTAGATTAAAAAATGTATTCTAAAAAGGCAAAAAAATAAGATGAAAAAACATATTCTCAAAGTGGGCAGTGATCAAAATAAGGTTGAGAAACTATGAAAAAGATTATTTCACTCAAGGGTTTTTTTTAATACAGTTTCATTTATTTTTCATAATAAAGGATTTTTGCTTAAAGTAAAATTATTTCTCTTAACGATTTGAAGTAGTTTTCCTCCAGGCCCGGGGTCATTGAAACTTTCCACCTGTATAAGCAACGAAACCTCCTCCAAAATTCAAAATTCAAATTCAAAATTCAAAGCATTTATTTCACTTAGACCATTTACAGGTACTTATGAATTGTCAAAGAGTCGGTCGGTCTGTTAGTCAGAAAAGAAAAGTGACGCTAATTGCCTGTTCCAAAACGTAGATCTCTATGGAGAAGAACAGGCAAGAAACTCCACGGACACTCTTTTAAAAATATCATGTTTTACAAAGTCTTGGTTACATTTTCATTTTGGTGCTTCTACATGTGAAGACAATGTAAGTATGTAACAAAATAAACAAATACAAAATTAAAATAAAAAGTCAAAAATAAAAAGTCATGACAGTTAAGAGATGACCCATCTCAACTGATAGCGCCCGTTCACGAGCATGACGCGTGACATCAGCACCATTTAGCTCAACCATTTTGAAGGGAACCGAATGATCCAACGCACTCGCCACCATCAGCGAGACTTTTTGAGCGAGCATGACAATGCTCCTAACCGCCATGTCTATTTGTGTCATTAGAAAACTATCGTAATAAATCACTGCATCGTACTCACATTTACAAAAACTCAAATATGCATCTAAATTACACAAGCCAAAGTTTTGTACTGTAAATAAATATAAATAAGTGAAATTTAATTGCTTATAAAAATTATAATAATAAAGATCTTGAATATTAATGTCAAAAATTAAGGGGACAAGAAACATTTCCTATCTTCCAATGATTAAAATTTCTAATTTGTGAGCTTATGTGGAGCAGGACCAGCATTTAGCCAAGCATGTTTGTCATTGATATAATCTTCTAACTTATAATATGCTTGATTACATAGCGTGCGCTTAATGCATGTTTTAAATTTTTTCTCATTTAGATGGAGAATTTCAAGTGGTATTTTATTATAGCATTTTACACAGTACCCCATAAAAGAAGTGTGGACTTTTGACAATCTAAAACTTGGTTGATCCAATTTGTTCTTATTTCTGGTATTAAAATTATGCCTGTCACTTATTTTACTAAAAAGATGAAGATTTTTCCGAACGTACATTATGTTTTCGTATATATATTGACAAGGAACCGTCATGATGTTAATACTTTTAAACAAATCCCTTAGAGATTCGCGGCTGCGGAGATTATATATAGCACAGACAGCCCTCTTTTGCAATACAAAGACGGAATCTATATCTGCGGCACGTCCCCAAAGCAAAATACCGTAAGACATCACACTATGAAAGTAGCTAAAATAGACTAGTCTTGCGGTATCTACGTCAGTTAATTGCCGGATTTTTCTGACAGCGAAATGTCTCCATGAATCACTTTGTATATTGGTAGAAACGATAAGATAATCAGTTTAGTAGGTTTTGAGTTTATCACCAACAGACAGACGCGGAGCGGACTTTGGCTTATAATACGTAAGGATAGCCATAATTGTCTCAAAAAAATGTTCTGTCTGTTTTTAAAAAAAAGTGTGATCAGCCAACCACCACGGAGCAAAAGACCAGTGGGGTAGCTCTACATCGCAACAGGGTCCCTGTTCAGTTAACGTAAAAAAAACAGTGTTTTAAAAGTCATCTATTTTTTATTGCTTAGATAATTCTTGATAGCTCGATCTAAGACAGCGACACAAAAATCGACGTCTTGCTTGTTGATGCACATCGGCGGTTTTATCCTCATGACCTGCAACAGTAAGGTATATTTCAGAACTAGTTGTACCCGCGACTTTACTCACTTGGCGCCACAATTTGGCCTTTACTCTGTGGAGACACTAAAGTCGCATAGTAATGCAGAGAACAGTCAGTGGCTTTAGCATCTGACAGACAGAGAGGCATACCTACGGGCGGACAGGTTAGTCCTACTAGTAATACCAACTATTTAGTAATCTGTGGTAATACTGTCCCGTTTTACTTTTTGGGTACAGAACGCTATAAACTCGCCCCCACAAAACAGAATGCGGAGTCCTAGTTGCCTTGATTTGTAACCAATTGGCGCCATACTTGCTTCGTGTTCTCATTATTCCATTCATAAAGAAAACCACAATTATTTTAACATACAAGCTGTCCCCTCGTCTCCGCTCCCGGGGGTCATAGCGTGATGTTACGTATACGTTCAATAGTTATTGCACGAAAGAGGTAACAAAGTAACAATCATCTATTCATCGATCCTCAAATGACATTTATAATAATACTAGCTTTTGCCCGCGGCTTCGCTCGCGTTAGAAAGAGACAAAAAGTAGCCTATGTTACTCTCCATTCCTTCAACTATCTCCGCTCAAAAAATCACGTCTATTCATCGCTCCGTTTTGCCGTGAAAGAAAGACAAACATACAGACAGACAGACAGACACACTTTCCCATTTATAATATTAGTTAGTATGGATATGGATTAGGATAATCAAATAGGTTTTATACCAATTTATAATATTAGACAGATTTATGAGTTTTCTTCTAATAAATTCAGAGAAAAGGTTAAGGAGATGTCGATTTCCATAACTTACATTGCTCCACCGGCCCCCACGTCCAATCAGCACTCCCATGTCCTTCATGTCTTCGTGTATGGCGTTCACGTCGGCTACGTTCAAAGGGTCCTTTGTCCCAGGGACCACGAACTCGAATCCCAGCATCAAGCCCTTCCCCCGTACGTCTCCGAGCACTGGGTGTACTTTTTGCAACTGCATCAGTTGTTCTATGAAATACTTTCCAACTTCTTTGCAGTTCTTTTGCAATTCTTCTTCCTCTATCACCTGGAAATATAAGATTTTTATGTTTTTGTAATTTCTGCAGATCGAAGACGAAGCCATACGGTCAAAGCCAAAATTAAATTGTTAATCAGTAATTGACGTTCTGAAGGAGACTATTAAAACGACACTTCAGATGGTTATACCTATAAGGTTAAGTAGTTATGAATTATATAGAGTTGACGATGACGACTGCATTAAAAAATAGTCCGTTCCTAGACCGTCCAAAAATACGAGACACATTTTTTCGCTTGATTAACCAACGGCAACGGCAACCAGCAACCGACAGCCGGCTGTCAAGCTGCTATTGTCTTTTTATTGTGTCTCGAATCACGTGTGTTCGAACTTCGAAGGTTAAACAAGTGGCTAATTAGGCCTTGGTCTCATTTCTCAAGTGGTCATAATGTATTCGTTTGAAGTGACCGTGATATGTGAAGTGACAAATTAAATTGGGAAATAATAATGGTTCCGACAAACAAACTAATCTCCAGCGATCTATGGCCGACTATTATTCTAATTAACCAGCGTTATAATGAATTACCGACAAAAAATCCAAATTTCCGAATAGAAAACTAAATCTCCGACCAAATTACTAAGTAACCGACAACAGAGGTTTCGTCAACATAATCATATTTTTACAACTTGCATGAACTGTTTTAATTTCTATTGTTGGTTAACAAAATTTATATTTTAACTCTCAATAATGATGAAAACTGGTTGCAATCTAGACTTTAGGGCACCCCGACTCAGATAGGTTAGGTTAGAAGGGGATGGCGGGGTCGTGTGAGCGAGCGAAGCAAGCGAATAGACCCCGCCATCCCCTTCGTGGTTATTTTTTTATAAACCACCCAGAAGTAGGAAGTAGAAGTAGTAGAGCACCGCGAAGCGGGGCTCCGTCGACCCAGCCCACCCTCGATCATGTATAGAGTATTTATCTACCTTTAAAAGTATTTTATCTACCTTTTTTAGTAACCAGAAATCTGAAATAACGCGGGTGAAACCGCGGGGGGACAGCTAGTATTATATAGATTTTCCGGTTTTAACCTTCGAACACACGTGATTGACGACACGTGAGTGACGCTATTGTCTGTCGATTGTGTCAAAACACAATAGAAAGATAATAGCAGCACGACAGCCGTCTGTCGCTTAGTCGTTAAAAGGTTAAAGTGGTCTAAGTGAAATAAATACTTCCAATTGAATTGAAAGTAAACTTACATCCAAAACAGCTTTACCGACGGCGGCCGCCATAGGATTGCCGCCAAAAGTATTGAAGTAAGTAGATCCAGCGTGTGCAGCTGCGATCTCCTTGGTGGTGACCACGGCAGCCATGGGGAACCCATTGCCAATACCTTTGGCCATCGTTACAATATCAGGGACCACCTCGTGGTTTTGGAAACCCCAGAATGCGTCGCCTGTGCGTCCGAATCCTGTTTGTACCTAAAACGGTAAAAAAAAATATTGAATATGTTAAAATTCCCTGTCTGTTATGCTTTTGTCTTTTAAGCCACGAAACTAAATAAAATAAAAAAGGAAATCTTCATTTTTTCAACTTCAGGCTTCATTGAATGTCTTTGGAATTTTGGATGGTTTATGAGATTTCAACGTATCTACTAACTTGTCTTAAGCTTATCTTACGTGTATTGATAGTAGTCTGTCAGAATTAAATAAAATATCAAGTGAAATTTTATTGTAAAGAGCAGAGAATTACAACCAAACTTACTTCATCAGCCACGAACACGCCGCCATATTTCTTGACGAGCTGAAGGGCTTTCTTCAAGTAACCTTTAGGAAACTGCAGAGTCCCGTTGACTCCTTGTATTGACTCCGCAAACAATGCTGCCAGACGTCCTTTAGGCAACGAGTTTTCTAGAAGCTAACAAACACGGGATTGTAAGACGTAAAATATATATTTTTATGACTTTCCAATTCAATAGTTGAGAGTAAAGTGATTAAATCGTGCTTTGCTTTATGGAAGTCCAGGATAAAACGTTGCAAAAGTAAATAACACAGTTCTACTAGTATCTACTAAATCAAGCCTTGGTAAGATGCAACTTGGTACCCCATCATGGTATAAAGTGCGCAATATCTTCAAAGAAGGTTATTTTGGGGCATATATCCAACCGATCAAACCGCACATTTTAGTTAAAATCCCTCTTTAGTACACACCCCACAAGCTAAGAAATCGTGTACAAAGAAAATTGCTAGTATATCAACATTTTTTTCTCTTTAAGTTACCTCATTAAGTTGATTGACATATTTGTCGGCAGTGACACAGTCGCCAGGACAGCTGCACGCTCCGGGCACCTGTGACAGGGAGTCTCGACATCCTCCCCAAATGCCCCGGTAGGGGTCCGGTAACATGGTCTGAAAATAAAAGCTGCAGATACCATCATCGACAACACGACTAAGCTACAGAGTTCAATTCTTGTCTGATTAGGGGATTAAATTAAAGAAAAGTGGTGGCAAATTGAGGACAAAACTATCCCATGTCACTGGCCATCTATATTAGGCGTAATTCTAATGAGGCTCTATACTTCTGGGTAAGAATTTTTCTGGGTTATTCACCCACAAATGGGATACCATTAGAATTTTGTTTAGGATTCCTTTTTTGGGCGCGGCACCTCCTCCTATAATATAAAAATAGCAATAGATGGCAAAAGAGAAATGAAGTGTAGCATACTGTGTGTCTATAAAAAATGGCCAGACAAATCTCTCTGCGCTTTGAAACGGGGATATGGACAAAAAAACTGTCAGGCTCGAATGGGATTATGCGAGTCCCATAATTGGCACCCTAAAAAACTAGGTTGCCGATACTGGACCACTCAAAAGTGACCGAAACGTGACAAAAGAAAAAAATATAGACGGGCATTGGGACTTTCCAAGGCTTATAAAATTCCAGACATTTATTTAAAAATGTTACACATTACTTAATTTTTCTCAATTTCTCATGTATCGTGAACTTACAAAAAACAAACAACAAAAGCTTACGTGATAAAACCCAGGTGGTACGGGCACTTTCATTCTGTACGACTGGGTGGCGGTGAGCCCCATCAGGCCGGAGGAGTAGCCGTGGTAGCTGCTCTGCAGTGACACCACGTCCAGGTTCCCGGTGTAGGCCTTCGCCAAGAGGGTGGCCAGGTCATTCGCTTCAGACCCACTGTTCACGAGGTAAACCACCTGGAATATCATAATATCATCGTGGTAAGAGTACAAAGGCCTGATAAAATTATCGGCTTTTGTCAGCAACGAAGTCCGTTCATATCTTTTTACCGGTTGTCTATTGTTTGCCCGAAGATTATATGCCATAATCATCATTTTCCCGAATTTCATTTACCCGAATTTCATTTACCCGAATTTCATTTGCCCGAATGTTTCATTTGCCTTAAAAGACATATGACATACTTTTAATTGCCCGAATTTTAGATACCATAAGATACGAATGCCATAAGTATTGTTTGCCATAATTTTATGTGCCATAATAATTATTAGACATAATATTTAAATGGCATAATATTTAAATGGCATAACAAGTATTAAACAAATATTTAAGCCCCGTAATGGTTTTTTTTTCTGTGCATGGTTGATGGTGGGCTAGGTCGACGGAGCCCCGCTTCGCGGGGCTCCTACTTCTGTGTGGTTTATAAAAAAATAACCACGAAGGGGATGGCCCCCCTTCTAACCTAACCTGTCCGAGTCGGGGTGCCCTAAAGTCCCAATTGCATCCAATTTCTCTTGATATAAACAACAGACGTACGGCGGGATACCACCCTTTCTTGGTTGATATTCCTCACATCCGCACGCAGCGCTTCTCAAAATCGTTCATAATGCGCACCGCAAAGGAATGGAATTCCCTGCCGACGTCTGTGTTTCCAAATTCATATAACCCGGAAGTATTTAAGAATAGAGTGCATAGGCATCTACTGGGTAAGCTCGCTCCATCGTAGGCTCCGTCTATGCCTTCGGGCTAGTCTGGGACCAAGAGCAAGCCCATTGTAATAAAAAAAAAAAAAAAACCGTTATACACCCGATGTCGATGGCAAATTATGTTATGGCATATCATAATTATGGCATGTGATAATTAGGACATGTGATAATTATGGCTTACAATGATTATGGCAACTGATGTTATGGTAAGTGACTTTATGGGAAACAATGATTCTGGCACATGACTATTATGGCAAATGAGAGTAGGGCTAATGAGTATTATGTCGTATGATATTATGGCTGTTGACTATTATGGCAAATGAAATTAGGGCAAATAAAATTCGGGTAAACGGCGGTATACCCTTTTTACCCACGAAGGAACGGAGCAAGTGTACATGATGTGTTTGGAGTGTGAGGTTGTGTGTGCGCACAACAAACCCAATTATTATTAATTACCTTTTAACTCCAGTTTTCTGCGATAGATTGGTAATTTTTATTTAATTCATTTACAATTAAAAAAATTGAAAAGTCGCCCACTTATATGCGCGGATATATGGAGTATTTCTACAATTGGGTACTATCAAGCCATGACTTTCCGTGGATCCTGAAATACTGGAAAAAAATAATGCCCCTATTTTACAGGTTTTGTTTCATAAAAATACTTTAAAAAGGAATATAATATTGTTACCTTATTATGTTTATCTTAATATCAAGAGCCTTAGACAGAACTACGTCTGTGGAGGTCAACTATTATTTAGATAAGATAGTATTTAGATAATTATCTAGATATTATCTTAAGTATTGTAGCACTTTCACCATCTAAGTAAATGTAGGCAGTGGAATTAAGACAACTGTGGAAACGTAAATACATACATGCCTAAGTAAATACATTCTCTGAAAAACCTTTACCGAAAATAACTCGCAAATCTCGGGGTAAACATAGCAACGGAAACTGAAAGGTCACGAGCGCAATAAAAACGATAAGTACCCGTCAAGTACGAGGACTTGCAAATAAAGGATTCCGTACAGTGACGTGTTTGGGAGTCACAATTAGTACTAGCCGTTTTTTGTGGATGGGGTTCATCAAATGACTTCTCCCGTCCTGGGCGGGGCGGGAGGGCGTGTCAGACTTTTACTGACTAAAACTCACTCATGTTCCTTCGGTTGCCCTTTATGATCCGGGGCCACGGTAACTATTCCGCAACCCCAGATTAGTACCAGCCTGGATTTACGATTTAGGTAAACCCTAGGATGTTGATGAGTTACCTACTTCTCCAACCAAAAGCAATTATTAATATTTTTTATTTCTAAGTATTTACTGACAGGCTTATGTTATTATATCTTGTTAATGTAAGCCGCACTTTTGGCTTGTATGAAGGGCGTACATTTCGGTTCCAATGAAATGCCAAAAACTGTAAAAAGATCACTTTACTTGGATTTATACTTTTGTTTTTAACTTCATTAAACTATTTTTATTATTTTTTGTTACAGCAGCAAAATAAATATAACTTTTGTGAAAATTTCAATATTCTACCAGCTATGGTTCACGCTGTATACATAGACAAACAGTACCCCATTAATCCCTTCTAGTACGGAACCCAAAAACCTAATTAAAGTAAATGATATCTATTTACAACTGAATCAACAAATTCATTGTTTGGAGGTACTCTGTTATCTCTTCCACGAGATATGGCCTCT
Organism: Athetis lepigone; assembly: GCA_033675125.1. Lineage (NCBI taxonomy): Eukaryota > Metazoa > Arthropoda > Insecta > Lepidoptera > Noctuidae > Athetis > Athetis lepigone. The sequence goes on along the minus strand of CM066215.1, from coordinate 2,291,998 downwards.
TTACGTAATATAGCAATATCAATGTTATTACAATAATTGTCATTATTATCGGAATAGCGACCTTGATGTCGCCTATTAGTCGCTTTTTACTAGTTTAAAATCTGGTTGCTTAAATTATCCATTATAATAATCTTATTCTTTGTAAACTTTTAAAAAGTGTAATCTAAATAAATATCAAAATTTAACAAAACTTAAATCTTGAAAACTACGCAACGAAATTTTATGCGGTTTTTAGGGTTCCGTAGTCAACTAGGAACCCTTATAGTTTCGCCATGTCTGTCTGTCTGTCCGTCCGTCCTCGCTTAATCTCCGTGACCGTTAGCATTAGCACTAGAAAGCTGATATTTGGTATCAATATGTATATCAATCACGCCGATAAAGTGGTAAAATGTGATACATTGTTGGATAGGTATTTAAAAATGAATAGGGGTTTTCTAATATCATTTTTTCATAATATCAATAACTTCGGAAATAATCGCTCCAAAAGGAAAAATTAAAGCGTCCCCCCCCTCTAACTTTTGACCTGTAGGTTTAAAAAATATGAAAAAAATATGGAAACTAGAACTTTATAAGGACTTTCTAGGAAAATTATTTTGAACTTGATAAAAAGAACAGTTTTTGTATAAAAAAGACAAAAAGGTTGTACAAAATAATTTCTGCGTACTTAGTATGTCAACGTAACAAATAGCCTTTTTTAAACTTATAAGTGGGAACACTTATTGTGACGGACGGGAAACTACGGAACCCTACATTGAGCGTGGCCCGTCACGCTCTTGGCCGGTTTTTTTAAATAAGTAGAAAGTGCATCAAGAGGATTGTTCTGAAGTATTATTCATGCTTATTATAGTAGAGAATTAGAGAAAGCCGGGATTTTTAAAGTTTTGTAAAACCCGTGCGAAGCTGGGGCGGAACTAGTACACAAATATAAAAGGCAAACTAACTGACTAATTTGTGATATATCAACGCACAGCCCAAACCTCTGGTCCTAGAGACATGAAATTTGGAGTGAATAAATTTTTACATAGTCTTAGTTTTAGTGGACACTTTTACTTCTCTTGGTAAGTAAGAAAGAAAGGATATATTTTGCTAATTTCGCCAATGAAGGGGTTTAATAGTGGTGGAAAATTTTCAACACTCACTCGAAAAAAAGGCAAAAAATATAAACAGGAAATTATAAAAATATATGAAAGTAGAACTTTACCTTGAGATCTCCAGGAAACTTGGAGACCAGTTGTTCGACGTACTCGTAAATCTTGGGGTGGCGATAGATATTCGTGCAATGCCATAACGAATTTATCTGGTCCTGCAATGCACCCACAACCTTGCTGAAAATAAAAATGAAATCAAAAAGAGAAATAGATTTAATTACCGCACTCATCATCTTCCTAGCCTTTTAGCTTAACCGGATTCAGCTGGATACCAGAGTCTTACGGGAAGCGACTGCCTTTCAGACCTCCGCAACCCAGTTACTGGTCCACACGATACTACATGGTTAGACTGTTCTGACTGTCAAAGTTCTATGAATGACAACCAGGACCAACGGCTTTATGTGATTTGCGAGGCACGGGATGACAATTATGTCCAAAATAAACTTTAGAAAGTACATATGAAGTCACATTGGTACTTGCCTGGATTCGAACTCACAACCTCATACATGAGAGGCTGCATGAGCTGGGCCATCATGACTATAATTATGTTTATTTAATTTTATATCATTGGATGACAAATAAGCAGGCCTTGAATAGAGGTCACCGCAGCAGCCCCGGTTTCAAGGGAGGGCGAGGGGCAAACCTCCCCAGCTGACAGTTGTCCGTTTTCTATTTCAGTTAATCTCTCTCCTTCACAAAGAACTCTACTATACACTATGCTTTGAATAACAATGGAGAACAAAAATGGATTTGGCGGGGCAATCAGTCTTACGGGTACGATTCCCGCAAACTTTGACAAAAGGTAAAAACAAAATTATATTTTACGACACAATGTTTACATGTGCCTGTTTTATTTTCATTTAAATTCAAGGTCAGGTGAGGACAACGTACTGCTTTTACCGGAAACCATTGACCTAGCTGTCCTTATTACCAATTACCATCACCTTACGAGCAATTTTAGTGAAGGGCTACATTCCTTCGTTTGAAGTTAAGGTCCGGTAGATGGTGTTTTTAAAACTACCCTCTCGACATACATACCTACCTAATTGTCTACCGTGTGTATGTATGTATACACATGTTTATGGCAAATAAATGATTCTATTCTATTCGATTTTTAAGTTGTGTCTGAAGAAATCTTACGGCAAAGTTAGAATTTTTTCAGCCATTTATTTTTTATTAAGACGAATAGGTACCGAGAATTTACCGGATAAAGTTGTCCCTAGTAGTACTTGTATAGAAGTTATAAAAACAACCATTACTTCAAAAAGGCCATAAACATCGTGACCCTTTATGTTAATATAACCACAACACAAACAAAACCGAGCTGGTTCTAGCAACAAATATAATATATTTTAATAATTCATTCATTACATTCAACCTTACCCGAACAGTCGAAAGTTATTTAAATATTAGATTACTTACGCATGAATACTTATACTTAATTAGTATTCTAAAAAAGTTAAAAAACTAAAACCCGACTACAACAAAAAGTGATCTAAAAAGTACGAAACAAGAAAATATTTCTCACAGAAATTAAGACATAGGTACAAAATGGTCAAGGTAAGCCGTGGTTGCATGCCTATATACCATGTGGGTGCGGTGAATATGAATTACAATGGCATGCAACCACGGCTTACCTTGACCATTTTGTACCTATGTCTTAATTTCTGTGAGAAATATTTTCTTGTTTCGTACTTTTTAGATCACTTTTTGTTGTAGTCGGGTTTTAGTTTTTTAACTTTATTTTATTTGAACAGTTTTGTTGTTTAAATATACTGTTCCGCCGTCAGAAATTAAGATTTCTTATTCTTAAGCTGTCTAATTCTGCAAACAACCGAATTTCATGTAGATCTTGAAGTATTTTTTATCCCTCTATACATTGAACTCCACTGAGAGCGACATAGGCCTGTTCTTCAGCAAAAATGACTTTCCAAAATCATTAACTGTTATATCGAGAAAACAACTTTGTAGTTTATGGACGGTACAGCTCCAAAAAAAGTACCAGCGAAAGCATTTTACGCTGATCTTTTCCAGATCCCTTAATCTATCGAATTCAGTGAGACAAGGCTTGATTCAGAAAAATATCGTCATTATCAGTATTATATATATGCGATGTCAAATACTTAGTATGAAAACAGAGCTTGGCTGTTCTCCGTGTTTCAGCTCAAGCTCAATCGCGACAAAGTCCAAGTGGATCAGTTTCCCTACTCTGACATTGTTTAACAGAATCTACAAAAGTGTTATCATTTGCTTGGCGCATATTTTGGCTTAGTTTACAGAAATCGAACATTCTCCACAAGTGCTGCTTAGCTGCAAAATGTTCCAGCTGTTTCAAGCAGTACAAACTCAAACTCAAATTCTTAATTTCAAATAGACCAATAACTTTAGAACGTCAAAAATAAAGAAAATTGTATCTAGTTACCCATTCCAAATGGGCAAGAAACTCCATACTTACTCTTTTATCATAATGTTGATACAATATTATTTGTACATGGTTAAGTGTGAGAGTTGTTAGTGAGTGAGTAATTAGAGTTTAAAAAAATAAGATCTTGAGCACTTGATGTGGAACTCTAAGAGCCCAGCTACACTATAACATAAAGACTACACTATAACATAAACAAGAATGACGTCTTAGCAGATATTCAGCCTGATGCGCACTCTCTGTGACGTATAAAATTGAAGATCTGGAACACCTGATGAGGAATTCCAAGCGCTCAGCTACACTATAACACACATAAGAATTGATCGGTCTGATGTGCGTTTCCTGGTGTCCTATGAAACTCGTAGATCTAACATAATGTGATGTAGAACTAAATCAAAGTTATCACTAACTTACCTGTATAATTATTATTGAGTTCTCAGTGTATCTACGCATCTGCTTCAAGGTCTCTAGATGTAAGTACGGAACGTGATGCGCAACTGACCGCTGATCGTGAGCGACATTTGTATTGGTCTCGAGAATCAGCTAGACGTTTACCGATACAGAATCACGCTTGAGTTGACTTTCAAAAATAAAAAATTTTGAACGTCTCGTCTCGCTCATCCCGTTTTTTTAGATTTTCAATTTTGACGACACCGTTGTCGCTGGCATTAGCAACAGGATTCGCACACTTATTTCATTCGACAATTATTCTTATCTTGGACATAATCTTCCAAATTATCATATGCTTGTTGACATTATTTTTTTATAAAATGTGTTTTAAATTTCCTTTCGTTAGTTTCAATATATAACAAGGAATTTTGTTGCAACATTTTAATACACAGTACCCCATGAAAGATGTATTTACATTAGACAGTCTAAATATAATATATGGTTTAAATGGTAATGGTATAAATGTATATGGTTGAGCTAGTTTATCTTTATTTCTGGTAATAAATTATGTCTATTACCTACTAAACTAAAGGTATGTTGGTTTTTCCTTACATACATGATGATTGCATAAATAAATTGGCAAGGTACCTGGTAGCGCCTTCTATTATTTCTTAATATTAATAATTAGACCTCTTTTTATCTATTCTGTCTTGACCGACCTTCACGCTGCCGCACGCCTTACGGCTGTCAGAAGCCATAAAAGAAAAAGGAAGAAAATTCCGCCATGGAAGATCCGCACGTGAAAATGCAGTTTTTTCTCGTTCAAGATATTATTTAACGCGCCTAGTTAATTCCTACCGTATTACAACAAATATTAACCGCTGTGATTGACCGCCCGCGGGTGTGATTGTTTGTGGACACAGAGACAGAGAATTCCAGTGTTGTGCTTCAAAAGCCTCCAAAAGGCGAAGAAACATCAGGCGCCATTTTGTTGAACCTATACACGAGGCAAGGAGACAGCCAGGTAAGGCGCACCAGCGTGCAGCGTACTTTCTCCCTAATCCCACAACTTACATCCCGGTTTGTTATCACTATATAATTCTTTATTTTCTTGGCGATTATCAGCCATCCTTCTTACAGTCAGATTTCGCAAATCGTCATATATATTGGGGGTTTCTTATCCACCATTTTTTGGTCCTTCGAGCCGGATTCATATCCATTTCTCTTTTATTTTGCGTAAGTATCTTCTAGAAGTACTTACCTAGGTAGTTGTAGCACCTAGCTGCACTCCTAGTCTATTTACATACCCATTACGTGGTTATTTCCCGTACCCCAGTAGGTAATATACAATTACGTAGCTACCTACTGATATCCCTTATTATAATTACTCGAACTATATAGTGGTCTTATAAATACCATATTTCAAGCACCATTAGTTCAACCGCCTTAAAGTTTGTTGCCTACATAGGAATTACTAGGATTTACCGCCGCATAAATACTTAGGTATTTTTGTTGTTCTTATATACTTAGGTAAAATAATACTTAGGTATACCTACATTTTAGTTTGTTTGGTTCATTAACCTACATAAACATGTCGCAACAAAAGAAACTATGCATTTCGGAAGAAAAAGAGTTAAAAATATTAGAAGCTAAACGCAATACTTTATTTGAGCGTATGCAAGACATTTTTGAACGCTCCAAAACCGCAATTACTTCTTCCGATATTAGTAGGGAATCATTTCTTAGTTATTGTATGACAGTAGATGTTATTCGATCAGACTTTCATACATTATTAGACGCTTATAACTCAAAATTACTTTCAATTAACCCTGATTCCCAGCCGAATTATCAGTCGTACACCGCATTCGAAGATTTTTATTGTATCGTGAAACGTATACAAAGTCAGTTAGATGACAACCGCTCCACAGCGCCAGGCGGCTGCGCGAACTATCGAGCACCGCGTCTACCTCCAATTGAACTTATGTCATTTGACGGTGACATACGGAACTGGCCATTATTTTATGCAAGTTTTAAATCAACAGTGCATGATAATGTCTCTCTGACAGATGCCGACAGATTGTACTATTTGATAGGGAAACTGTCGTCGAAAGCGCAATCCGTGTTTGCAGGTGTCACGCCCAATGCTGAGAATTATCAGGTTATATTTCAGTCACTTGTTGACCGATATCAGGATACTCGTGTCCTCGCGTCTACTTACTTCGATCAAGCTTTAAACCTTAAGCTGACCGGTCCCGCGTCTGTTTCGAATTTTCAGCTGTTTATCGATAATTTTGTCACCGCAGTTAATGCCCTTAAAAACTTAAAATTAGAAAACCTTTCCGACTTTATGTTATTTCAACTCGCAATAAAAAAGTTCGACACGGAAACTATTCGTGCTTTTGAGATGACAGAACGTAATCATAAAATACCTACACTAGATAGTTTTGTGACATTTATCAAAGATCAGTGTCGAATATTTCAAAATACGCAGCCTAGTTCGTCTGGCTCGTCTAGCCTTATTGACAGTAAACAAAAGTCGAATAAATCGCGAAATAATAATAGTAGTTCGGTTCCTAATCCGCAATCTTACGTAGCATGTTCGGATTCTAATAATAATAATAATAATCCGCTCAAGTGTCTATGCAATAATATTGTACATAATCACTTTTATAAATGTCCCGCTTTTAGTAAATTAACTCCGACTGCTCGTTTTAAATGTGTTAAAGAAAGTAAAGCTTGCGTTAACTGTCTAAGTATTAAACACAAAACAAGCAACTGTTCTAGTAAAACTAAATGCCGCTCATGCAATCAGGCTCACCATACTTTACTCCATTTCAACAAAACCTCGCCGTTACCGGATGAACCTGGTAATCTTGTTAAAGTAAGTTCATCTGTTGTTACGTCACCGCAAACGCAGGCCGTCCATACCACGGAGTCCGCGGCTCATCCCGAAGTATCATTATGTACTACATCAGTCGCACACACACGCGAGCATCGCCCGCGCACTTGTCACGTTCAGCGCGAAGATACATCGCAATGTACGGCGGCGCCGGCGTACACAACGGTTTTGCTCGCTACCGCGCAAGTAATAGTATACGATACTCATAACACACCTCACATAATTCGTTGTTTACTGGATAGTGCATCCCAAAGTAATTTTATTACTTCTGATTGTTTGAAACGCCTAGGATTGTGGAATAACTTTAAAAATACTGACATAGTAGTCAAGGGTATTGGCGGTTCAGAAAAATCATGTAAGGGTTCCGTAGATATTAAAATACATTCGCGCATTAATAGGGATATTAATTTTAATGTTTCTTCACTGATAGTAGAACGTATCACGGACACATTGCCGAATGCTCATGTGGATATGTCCTTACTTAAGCACCTCGAGTCATTGCCGCTCGCAGATTTAGACTTTGCGCAGCCGGGAAATATCGATGTTTTGATCGGGGCTTCAATATTTCCGCACTTACTACTATCTAATATTGTACGTAGTGAGCAATATAATTTACCTACCGCTATTGAGACGGTATTTGGGTATGTGGTCATGGGTACCGCACCTACATCACATACTCCTCATTATACTACGTCTTGCTGTTCTGTTCTTCAAGAAAATAATATTGATTCTCTACTCAAGCGATTTTGGGAGCTTGAAGAAATTTCCGCACCGCCCTCGCTGAGTCGTAAGGACCTCGAGTGTGAAGAACACTTCCGCGCTACCACTGTTCGCGACGACAGTGGCAGATATATTGTGGCGTTGCCATTTTGTGGCGACCCTTATTCGCTAGGCGACTCGTACGCTGCTGCGCTTAGACGCTTTTATTGTTTAGAACGCAAATTTAATGCTTCGCCTAAATTTCGCAGCGCTTATAATGACGTCATACGTGACTACATAAATAAGGGTTTTTTGAGTCCAGTTGTAATTGATGAGAATAATTCTTTTCCCTCGTATTATATCCCACATCACGGCGTAGTTCGCGAAGATAAGACCTCCACTAAACTTCGCGTGGTTTTAGATGCTAGTTGCCAGACTACATCAGGTCAGTCGATCAATGACATTTTGCATGCCGGCCCTAATCTACAGGGTGATTTATTTAACATCATAATAAAGTTTCGACTTTTCCAAATTGCTCTGTCAGCTGATTGCCGCCAAATGTTTCTCAATATCGGCGTTCGCGAATCGGACCGTAGATTTCAACGGATCTTTTATCGTTTTAACAACAGTGAACCTATATCCGTGTATCAATTTAATAGGGTTTGTTTTGGACTCAAGTCAAGTCCGTATCACGCATTGAAGGTCGTCCGCCAGTTGATCGCTGATGAAGGCGACAACTTTCCCGCTGCAGCAGCTGTTGCCACCTCCGCTTTGTATATGGATGACATCGCCTGTAGTGTCGTATCCGCCCCGCAAGCAATCTCGCTTAGCAAAGAGCTTATTGAGCTCTTCAAGCGAGGTCAATTTGATCTTGTCAAATGGTCAAGTAACTCTAAAGAGGTTCTCGCGCAAATACCTGATTCATACAAAGCTTTTACAGACGTTGAATTTGAAGGATCTGTGCATAAAGTTCTTGGTATGCGCTGGAACCAATCCAGCGATAGGTTTCATTTTGAAGTCGCACCTCCAGATGATAAGTGCACCAAACGCACCATGCTGTCCACAGTGGCTCGACTATGGGATATAATGGGTTTTGTGGCTCCCACAATTTTGTACGCCAAGCTCTTGATCAAAGAACTCTGGTTATCAAAGTGTGAGTGGGATGCTGTTCCTCCCGACCATATTGTCACCGCTTGGAAACAGTTTTGCATTGAACTCCCCGCGCTCCATCAAATTATTATACCGCGTCATCTTGGATTGGTCGATGGATGTATTGTTAACTTAATAGGTTTCGCTGATGCCAGTGAACGTGCTTATGGCGGAGTCGTATATTTGCAAGTCCGCATTGGTTCCAACTACTCTGTGCAATTAGTTTGTGCCAAGTCCAAGGTCTCGCCTGTCAAAACTATTTCGGTTGCGAGACTGGAGTTGTGCGCGGCCCTTCTGCTGTCTCAGTTACTCCGCAGAGTTCAAGAGACAGTTTCGCCCCACTACCCTATTAATAAAATATTTGCAATGACTGACTCTAAAGTAGTGCTCGCTTGGATTTATTCCTCTCCTCACCGCTGGCAGACTTTTGTCGCCAATCGCGTTACAAAAATAATTGAATTAATTCCTTCCGATTGTTTCAATCACGTCGCGGGTATTGAGAATCCCGCTGATTGCCTTTCTCGTGGTGTTACTCCAATTAAACTTCTGCATCATCCTTTGTGGCGTCATGGCCCTTCTTGGATGTCCCATGATCCGTCGGAGTGGCCTATACATCCATTTGACCATAATGCAGAGGACGAGGACGTACCCGAACGGAAAGTTATCTCTCATCCCGTGATTGTTGAGGTTGCGGAATCCCCGATTTATGCACTCGCATTGCGCATGTCGTCGTGGTCTAAGCTACTACGCGCCATCATTTACCATCGGTGGCCAAATTATTAGGGACAGTATTAAACGAGCAACATTTTTTTGTTCAAACACCTTTTTCAAGAAAATAAATAATGTTATATAGGTTTTTCTGGTTTGGTTTTACTCCTGGTATTATTATTATTAATTTTGATATGTGATACCACCATGTGATCGAGTCATTTTAAAAAAAAGTGGTATAGCTTATAATATGTAGCAATTTTGTTAACTTCAGTTGAAAATTACTTTTGTTTCATTGATGGCAAAAACTATTTTTGGTTTTAATTTTACAAGATGTTTCTGTTAAAACTAATCAAACCGCAGACAATGTTTCTGATGATGTCCTATATATCCTAAATTGAATACAAAATATTAAGTTTTGAGAACGATATTACGTGATATGTTTAAAATTTCGTCTTTTTAAAATGGACAAAGCTGTAGACACCTCTCTACGAAAGTTTATAAAAATAAAAACGTTGTTTCTGTCTTTTACACATTCTCTGAAAGATTTCACAGCTATTACAGGTGTCTAAAAGTCTAAAGTAAACAGTATTAAAGTAAAATCTGATCAGAACAAACTTCTAAAAACACAGAGTGTGAAAAAATGTGGCAAAAAACGGATCACCACTCTTTGTTCTGACCTTAAAAACAGAGATATCTGCCTAAAACATGATAAAAAGTGTATTGTTTCCCTGACTACGATTATAAACGAGGGATAAAACAAGAAAATAGAAGCATTCGATCGGGCAGTTTGACGGAGGTTGGCCGAGAAGAATTGGATTAATCGCCGGCCGATCAAAAAATCGCGCCTCACCGAGACCATGAAGTAGAAACGACTGCAGTGGGCCTGGCAACACCGAAATATGACAGCGGCAGACTGGAATCGGTTAATAATATTACTTTTAATATTCCCATACGTCTGAAATACACTATTCAGTAATTATTGCATTATTTTCTGTGTATGCCTCTCCGACGAATATTTTTTTCAAGTGGAGGTCGATAAGAGCTCATTTGCAGTCGTACACATCGTGGAATTGTTCGAGAACAGCTCCATGCAGTTTGCTCTTTAGGGAAAACTTAACAACCAGGTAGCATCATTGTGTGATTTAACATCTCAGCTAAAAGCATGGGGTGCCTATATTTCGTGAAATTGACTACAAGGCAAGATCTATACAAGTTAGTACTAGAAACTGAATTATGGCCGCTAGTCGAAGAATGGGTGCCCAGTAGCCGGAGAGTTAAATGTTATGCACGATTCTACATCGTATATCAAGGCCAAGAGTGTTAAAGCATTCCTGTCTGAAAAATAAATAAATATTTTTTGCACTAACTAGATTATTCACCAGATACGAACTCTATTGTGAACATGCAGAAGCTCATCAAGAGGGCTATCTTTAAGCACTTCGTAACCACTAAACACCAGCTCATTGCAGTTCATAGAAATGAGTTTAATCATGACACAAGCCTAAACAACCTGTAATATAATGTATAGAACGTATAAAACGTCTTATACGAGCTGTTATTACAGCATTAGGCGGCGTCGCAAAATATTAAGTTATACACAAAATATTTACTTTCAACTTATTAATGCGTTATTTTTTTAAACAAATTACCAGGTTTAATTTCACCTTCATATTTCTTATTTTCATAATCTTAGATAATAAGGTTTTTGAATAAAAAATACCACTGAAGTCTACAACCAATCACTTTTCTGAAAAAATCAATCCAACTTCATAATACAAAAATCATGACACTGTCCCTAATAATTTGGCCAGCTACTGTATATCTGTAGATTTCTTAAGCTATTGCCTAATGGAACTTCTATTTCAAGCTCTCACCTTGAAGTTGCAGAACATAAATTATTGCGAGCTGTACAAGCTATTTATTTTAGTCACGACATACAAAATTTGAAAAATAGTATGCCTTGTTCTCCCGCGCTCCTTAAAATCAAGCCGTTTCTCGACGAGCACGGCATCATACGAGTTGGCGGTCGTCTGTCTAATTCGGACGAACCTTACAACTACAAGCATCCTTGCATTCTACCGCGTCATGATCATGTGGTCGACCTTCTTGTTGATTTTTATCACAAAAAATATCTCCATGCAGGTCCAGAGTTGCTTATGTCCTTACTCAGGCATAAATATTGGATTTTAGCTGCACGGCGAATAATTCGCCATAGAATACATAAATGTAACGTCTGTTTTAAATTCCGTCCGCGTCCTGTCTTTCCACTCATGGCAGATCTACCTAGCCAGCGTGTCAATCAGGTCGATAAGGCGTTTACACATACCGGGTGCGATTACGCAGGACCACTGCAGTACACGCCAGTTCGCGGTCGAGGTGTTAGAAGCCGTAAAGCATGGCTATGCATTTTCACATGCTTGACAACGCGTGCAACACACATTGAAGTTGCGACGGATTTAAGCACGGTATCATTTCTAGCAGCCCTAAAACGATTTCTTTCGCGACGCGGCCCTATACAGTGTTTATATACAGATAACGGCACTTGTTTTGTGGGTGCAAGTTCTTACTTACGCGATCTTTATAAGTTTCTCAATAAAGAGTATCGTACTCGTCTTGGGGAAGAACTTTCCATAAATTACATTGATTGGAAGTTTATTCCACCTGCTTCACCACATTTCGGTGGATGTTGGGAAAGCATGGTCAAGGTAGTTAAGACGCATCTCTTCAAAGTTATAGGTCAACAAATCCTCTCTTACGAAGAGCTTTTAACGGTCCTTGCTCAAATCGAGGCGTTAGTTAACTCGCGTCCGCTTACAGCATTGAGCAGTGACCCTGCTGAACCATCCGCGTTAACTCCTGCGCATTTCTTGAGCACAGCGCCATTGTCATCACTTCCCGCTCCTGAAGCAGACTCTTCTAGCCTGCTTCAGAGACATACTCTGCTCGATAAACTCGTGCAGTCGTTCTGGCAGCGCTGGCGCTCAGAGTACCTTCACCAACTGCAGGCTAGATCCAAATGGAATAGTCCTGTACCGCCTATAAAGGAGGGTACGTTGGTCATTGTCATAAATGATAATTCTCCGCCCCTTTCATGGCCATTAGCCATCGTTGATAAGGTACATACATCTAAAGACGGTACAACCCGCGTTGTTACCGTGAAAACCGCAAAGGGTAGCTACATGCGCCCTGTTGTACGTCTCTGTCCGCTACCGACACAGTGAGATCTAGCTTTAAGTTGGGTCTCCTTTTAGTTTAGGTATTTTGTTTATAATTTGTTATAATAAAGTTAATTTAGATTAATTTAAATAGTTTAACGCTGTTTTAGCCTGTGGATAGGTCATGCGGTAGTACACCTAACATAGCTAATTCAATTTTCTCTTTTCAAAGGCAACCCTTTAAGGCCGGGGGGAAATGGTAGCGCCTTCTATTATTTCTTAATATTAATAATTAGACCTCTTTTTATCTATTCTGTCTTGACCGACCTTCACGCTGCCGCACGCCTGACGGCTGTCAGAAGCCATAAAAGAAAAAGGAAGAAAATTCCGCCATGGAAGATCCGCACGTGAAAATGCAGTTTTTTCTCGTTCAAGATATTATTTAACGCGCCTAGTTAATTCCTACCGTATTACAACAAATATTAACCGCTGTGATTGACCGCCCGCGGGTGTGATTGTTTGTGGACACAGAGACAGAGAATTCCAGTGTTGTGCTTCAAAAGCCTCCAAAAGGCGAAGAAACATCAGGCGCCATTTTGTTGAACCTATACACGAGGCAAGGAGACAGCCAGGTAAGGCGCACCAGCGTGCAGCGTACTTTCTCCCTAATCCCACAACTTACATCCCGGTTTGTTATCACTATATAATTCTTTATTTTCTTGGCGATTATCAGCCATCCTTCTTACAGTCAGATTTCGCAAATCGTCATATATATTGGGGGTTTCTTATCCACCAGTACCGTCATAATAATTATCGTTTTAAACAGTTCTCTAAGAGATTTTCAACAACTTTTATTTAATTTTTTGACCATTTCTGGCAAGTGACAAGTAAGTGTTATATATATTTGAAAAGCACTAGTAAACCCCTTTCAAATGATACCAAACAAGGTAGGTTTATCGTATTTTTTTTTATTTTTCATGTCTTTATTATCCGTCAGAGGGCGCTACATTGAATGCAGTGATACGTCACATAGCCTATAACCAGTAGACAATCAAGACGCTTCTAACGATACCTCATTTGCTTAGTTCTGGCAAGTAGTTTAGAAGCTACGGTGGAACAGATGAACATACATACATACATACATACAAACATACATACATACATACATAGCCTGTCAAAAACATAACCCTCCTTTGGCTTTGCCGTAGTCGGGTAAAAAATGTATATAGGAAAAGCAATAAACTGATTCTTAGGTCGAGTTAAAAATAGGTAATGGTTACTTAGTACGTAATTCGACAGACTAACTAATTGTTGATATACGCACAGCCCAAACTAGGTCGTAGATACATGAAACTTGGAAGGTGTGTTCTTTGTGAAGAGAAAGTAACAACTTCAAAAGGATTTTTTACCCTAGAGGTCTCTAGGAATAAAATAGTAGTTCGACATCTACGCGGGCGAAGCCTTCTACGAAAGCCGCCTGCAATACTTACGGGTGACAATGACCAACGGAGACGGTGACAATGCCACCAAAGAGGTCGAGGTACCGCTTGCCTTCGTGGTCGAAGAGCCACTGCTTTCGACCTTGGTGAAGCAACAGAGGTCGCTGGTATATGTTGAACACCGCTGGAGGGAAGTGCTCACTCTTCACCTGGTCCGTCTTCTGGTACGATGGACCCTGTGGAATAATGGTAAACTTCTTTGAGACCAATTGAACAATGTTTCCTCCTTATAATGTTCCTTCCTAAATTCTTTACGAGTGCTTACTTATTCTTGCTTTCACTTGCCTGTCCACTTTTATCAGTAGGTAACTGTCAAAATTATCGTTATCTTAGCAACAGGTTTTCTCAAAAAATAATTAATTTCTAATACCTAATCAAAATCAATTTCTGGGGGCCAATTCTCGGTTTTAGAGATGATGTCGAATTCGACAAAAAATACGAATGACGTCATTTTTTCGTCAAATTTTAAAAGTTGCTATTCTGGGGATGTCGAGTTCGACATTTGTCGAAGGCTAACGTTAGAGTTCATGTCGAGTGCTTCTGAGCAGTAGAGATGTCATGTCTATTGTAGAGATACGTAATTTCTGTGTGAATTCGTTGAGTTTTGGATTGTACCCTGTGTTTTTATTTTCTTATTTTTTTAATAAAATACGGTTTGGCATCTCAAACCTACTGGAAATTCGATTTATACTTTTTGATTTGTGCATTGTGTTTTCTTGAAACGATGACCACGATTAGACTTGAAACCACTGAAAGATGGACGAGTTTATTTGTTTATTAGAATTTCTATCTTGCACACCCTAAAATACCTAAATTACGTATTTGTTGACTGCACAATTATTGTAACCGATTTTATTATAATTGATTTTTTGTATGATTTAACTATTTTTATTTTAAAATAAAGAACTTTATCATTTACTTCCTACCTAACACTTGAATTCCGTCATTGAGTTTGACAGATAGTCAACTGTCAAACTGATTATTTTTACACCAAACGTTTAGTTTTATACTTAAATATTCGTAAATTCAGCATTTTAAAACAAAATCATTCATTCATTTATGCTACTTTTACTAAGCTACCAAAAACGGAACGTTCGATTCTTCATAATGGTAACATTATCTTCACTCGACTCGACATTTTCGTGACATTAATTCTATTTTGACTGAGAATACGGAATTCTGCTCAATTAGACATTTTCTGGTAGAGATATATTTTATATTATTCTCAGTCAAAATAGAAATAAATGTCACGAAAATGTCGAGTCGAGTGAAGATAATTTTACCATTATGAAGAATCGCACGTTCCGTTTTTGGTAGCTTAGTAAAAGTAGCATAAGTGAATGAATGATTTCGTTTTAAAATGCTGAATATACGAATATTTAATTATAAAACGAAACGTTTAGTGTAAAAATAATCAGTTTGACAGTTGACTGTCATTCAATGACAGAATTCAAGTGTTAGGTAGGAAGTAAATGATAAAGTTCTTTATTTTAAAATAAAAATAGTTAAGTCATACAAAAAATCAATTATAATAAAATCGGTTACAATAATTGTGCACTTAACAAACACGTAAATTAGGTATTTTAGGGTGTGCAAGATAGAAATTCTAATAAACAAATAAACTCGTCCATCTTTCAGTGGTTTCAAGTCAAATCGTGGTCGTCGTTTCAAAAAATCACAATGCACAAATCAAAAAGTATAAATCGAATTTCCATTAGGTATGAGATGCCAAGCCGTATTTTATTAAAAAAATAAGGAAATAAAAACACAGGGTACAATCCAAAACAAAACGAATTCACACAGAAATAACGTATCTCTACAATCGACATGACATCTCTACTGCTCAGAAGCACTCGACATGAACTCTAACGTTAGCCTTCGACAAATGTCGAAATCGACATCCCCAGAATAGCAACTTTTAAAATTTGACGAAAAAATGACGTCATTCGACTTTTTTGTCGAATTCGACATCATCTCTAAAACCGAGAATTGGCTCCTTGACAGAAGAGGCCCTTTTTTTTGGGGTGTGGAGTGGGAAATCATCAAATGTTCCTTCGGTTGCCCTTTATGTTCCGAGGTCACGTAACTATTATAAAAATTCCGCAACCCCGGCAGGCGCCCTGAGATCACGAGTTGATTGAAACTACAGGGACCCTACATGGCAAGACTCATAAAATGGAGGTCCCGCCTTTCAACGTGTCCTGACCTTTTCCTAACAGTATAATTATTCCACAGATCTGAGGGGCTAAAAAAATTGGTCATCATAATTATTGTAATCATAATGAAATTATATTGAATTATATACCGTTTAGCCTACCCCTGGTGATTGTAATAATTGCTTGTGAAAAATGCGATAACTGTTTGTAAGCGCATACAGATACACGAGGTCCTGATGTGTATTTTTTCCAAATTGCAATGGGCAGGTCCTGAGATGATTTAGAGGAAAACTTTGTTTGTATGTTTGATTGTAATGAATAGGCTCAAAACTACTGGACCGATTTAAAAAATTCTTTCACCATTCGAAAGCTACATTCCTATATAAAATACTAGCTGTTTTATGCGGTTTCACCCACGTTACATTAGGTTTTTGGTTACTGCTTCGCTCCCGTGGGACATAGCGTGATATTATATGGCCTATGTTACTCGTTTTGACAATGTAACTTTCGAATGGTTAAAGAATTTTAGAAATCCGTCCAGTAGCTTTTGAGCCTAATCATTACAATCAAACATACAAAGTTTTTCTCTTTATAATATTAGTGTAGAAGTGTAGACATGAGGCATGAGTTAAAAATCAGCTGTAGAATATTTTTTGTTTATAAATATAGACCAATTAAAATAATTTATTTTCATCTGTTTCATCTGTATGCTTACAAACACACGTGAACGAAAGCAATAAGTCTTTTTACAAAAATTGTTTTGAAATTATTTAAATATCTTAATTAGTCTATACTAATATTAAAAAGAGGTAAAATTTGTAAGTTTGTATGTAGGAATCTCTGGAACGCATGATCCAATTCTAAAAATTTTTTCACTGGCAGAAAGCTACATTATTCCTGAGTGCTAATAGGTTATATAATATCATGCTATGTCCCACGGGAGCGAGGCAGTAACCAAAAACCTAACGTAACGCGGGTGAAACCGCGAGGAACAGTTAGTTAATGATAAAGTTAAAAAAAAAATAGAAAACATAAATTACTTACAGTATATTTTTTCGGTGTAAAATCACATTTTGGAATAGCCGGCGCCTGTGCAGTCGCGTAACGCCTTACTAACGTATTGCAACTAAGTTTTACAACTGAAATCAGAACATTTTACACAAAACTGAGATTCTCGATTGTATTACGTTAGGAATTATTATATACTTATTAATATAATTTATAAACAGCACGACAGCTATTTTTTATTAATTAAAAAAAACACAGAACTGAGGCACCAATCTCGATTTAATTTCGATAGACATCATTATTCCATCATTTTTTATTTATAATTATTTCAAATATATTATATTTATTATTTTTTATTTATGATTGTACCTCTGTCTGCCATATTGACGGTGCGACGGTAAGAGTGATACTGAACTCGGTTCTATTGACCGCTGCCCCCCTGCTGAATAAATCTGCACTACAATTTAACTATAAAGCTCTGTGTATACTGGGCGAGTTATTTTTTTAGGATTCTGTAGACAATGACCATGATAAACTTTCTTTTATCGTCATCCCAGTGCAGGAACAGATGGGATTATAGGAATAACGGTTTGCGCGCACATTTCTTGACGTGGGTTAATTTTTATTATCAAGAATTTGATAGATATAGTATATTTACCATAACACAAGCTCTGCTTAGCTTGGGATCAGATGACCGTGTGTGAGTTGTCCTAAGATATTTATTTATTTATTTTTATTAATCCACCCAGGAATACAATAAAATAGTCTACGTACATGGGTACCTAGTGCGCAAACGCATCAGTTCAGGGGCGAATTTCCCACATTGAACCCCTCCAGAACCTGGACTCCTGTATGTCTGTCTGTGCTTTTAGGGCTAAATCACTGGGCCGATTTCCATAAAAAATGGCACGAAATAAGCCTACAGGTAAAAAGTAGCGTATGCGACTTTTTACTTGACTTCGACATTTACCCGGAAGGAGCTGCGGACAAAAGCAAGTATGTAAATAAACTTAAAGAAAAGTGAATAAATAAATGGGTGTGTATGACAGTGCCGACGGCCAATCAAACCTTATTGGTTCTTGCCCTTGACTCACCATTTGACTCGAGAACTCTTCGGAATGTCTGCGACTTATTTCACACAACGATGTGTTTGTTGCATAGGTAAGTAGGTATCTTATTTATTATTTTTGTGCGCATCTCAGTCTGAATGATGTAGCTTGTAGTTAATTGGGCTCTGTGCAGCAGTTTATGAATATAATAAAGAAGAATGGAATTTGGAATTTTTCAAACTTTTACACATTGACAAGTTTTAGTCTTTGATTGTCGTTAAGATTAAATAGGGATGGTGACTACATCAAAATAATGACATTCTGTTTAGTCCGTCTGTTAGACAGTCCAAAAATACTGGACACATATTTTTTGCTTGATCAAACAAAATACAACGATAAAGAGAACAAAATACAAAGATAAAGAGCATCAAAGTTCCGGAGAGGGGGCTTGTGACGTCACTTCTGAGTAAAAATTATACAAAGGCGTGACGTTTCACGAAACTTCAACGCACTGTATTGTCGTCATTTTCTGTTTACGAGAAAAAAGAAAAAATACGTGTCCCAAATTTTTTGATTACCTAACTGACGGACTAATTACTTTTTTTTTGTCATCTCGCCTATTGTAACCACTAGATAGAAATTGTCCTTTTGGTTGTAAATGAATGAAGCACGACTCTATTTATTTGTCTTGAATAATTTCACGATACATCGTGATTCCAGATAGAAGAACCCTGAATAGGAGTAGGTAATTGTAATCATCGGTTTACAAATTAAGACAAGTAATGTGGACACGTTTTTGCTAGTAATGTCAAAACAATGTTTTATCGCAGTTTTATCAAATCACAATAGCGACAAGGTTGCTTTTCAAGTGTAATGTGTAACTAATTTAACTTTAGTGATAAATGATAATTGCTCTGACGCTAAATCTCTGTGTAAAAGTGATAATTAGTATCAATATTACCTATTTATAATTAACCTCTGCCCGTAATTTCACTCGCGGGGAGTTTAATTGATGAGTTAAATTGTAGTTTAAAAAAGAGTCCTTTAAAAATATGTATTTTTATTATATTTTGAATTAAAAATCCGTTTAGCCTATTGGCTAAAACAACCTTCAGAGTGCATACAACGCTATTGAATGACTTTTTTTATAAATAAAATAGGCAATCAATCTCATTATATGCACTTTGAGGGCTGTTTCGATGATTATAATAGTCGGGGACGACAAAAAAAAAGTATTAAGTCCGTCAGAAAGATTATCAAAAAATTTTTGACACGTATTTTTTCTTTTTTCTCGTAAACGAAGAATGACGACGATACATGCGTTGAAGTTGCGCGTGGCGTTACAATAAGATACAATTTTTGCATTACGGTGACGTCAAAAGCCCCCACTCCGGAACTTTGTTGCTCTTAATCTTTGTATTTTTTTATTAACCGACTTCTAAAAAAAGGAGGAGGTTCTCAATTCGAATGTTTGTATGTTTTTTTTTATGTTTGTTCGCGCATATCTCCGTCGTTTACCAACCGATTTGAACAATTCTTTTTTTGTTTGAAAGGGTAGACTTCCTAAATGGTCTCATTGTCATCAGGTCCAGGATCTGATCATGGTATCATGCCGAAATCGAGGGAACTCCTCAATTTTTTTATAGAAAAACGTACATTTTATTTTGAAAGTTACTCTAAAACGTAGTTGGGACTCTAACTAAAAAGTAAAAAATAAAAAACTTTTTCCAAAAAAAAAATAACCGACTTCAAAAACGAAAAGCTCAAAAATAACTATTTCGGAAGTCGGTGGCAAGGCAACACAATTCGACCGGCAGAAGAGAAGCCACCGACTTCCGAAATAGTTATTTTTGAGCTTTTCGTTTTTGAAGTCGGTTATTTTTTTTTTGGAAAAAGTTTTTTTTAATATGATCTAGCAAAAAATACGTGTCCCGTATTTTCGGCCGATCTATCAGACGGACTAAACACAATGCCATTTTTTTTATGCTGTCGTCATCCCTATTCTGTAACTTATCGCCTATTACAGTCGCAAATCAATATATATCAACACACTCCCAGACACTGAGCGGCAAATTGCAAAAAACGTTCAAAAATTTGAATTTCGCGGACTACCGTGAAGGTCACAGAGAAGCGGCGAGTGATTCGGTTATCGGCAACAATTCGTTATTTATTTATTTATTAGACTTTATGTATTAAATCCGTACAGAGGCGGACTTAATGCCATATGCTTAATGACTTAATGCCTTATGTCACCTAGAGTGAGATACCCTCCATACAACTCTACACATTTTCATGGTAGCGTGACCGGTCGCAAAAGAAATAGGGCCCTAGGAATCGCCTGCTGGAATGCGAAATTGTACAACGATGACTTTGTTCAAGACATTTTGTTTCTTTAGAAGTTGATCACTTGATCAGGATGATGATCATCCTCACCGTCGAAGTCTGCTTTTGTTAAAGATCTAGAAAGTTACCTATTTGAAAAGAATTGAGAACTTTTTTATAATGCAAAATTTTAGGTATATGATTCTTATAAAAATATACGCTAATGACGATTTACGTTTACTTAATTAGGTCTTTTCTTTGAATTAATTTTAAAAATAGGTTAGTTTAACCGCCGCGCCGTGATAGCCTTAGTGGTTTATAGAATTTATTAGGGTCTAAGCAGTGGTTAGTTAACAACACCGCATCAAATCAATGTAAAGTTCAAAATAAAGAAAGTTTTTTCCTAGCTAGATGCAAACAATTGCTAAACGCCATCTATTGAGTAAAGCTAATATCACTGTAACTTTGCTGTATAACACTAGATGGCTGCACTGAGGCAGATAATAATGTTAGCGTTAGGTAGGCTTAACGCTAACAGATGGATAATGCCAATAGATGGCGTGGCGTGGCGTGGCGGTATAAAAAAAATGAGGCTAAAAATAGTAGGTAGGTACCTATACCTGCCTACTATTTTTAGCCTCATTTTTTTTATACCAAGTCATCATACGAATGTCGTGATGATACAGTGGCTAAAGCGGCCGCCCCTCATGTAAAAAGTTGTGAGTTTGAATCCGGGCAAGTATAGACAGACAGTGACATAGGTAGATAGTTCTTCAATAAAACAATCAAATACAAATTTAACGTTTTTATTAAATAATATTCTCACATTTATAATAATCGCTCACGTTGTTAAAAAGCTTTCACACTGTTTGTTCCATAAGTTACTCTCACAACACACTGAACTCATCAACTAACCACACAGTCTGATATAAAAATCGACTAAAATAATAATAGGCCTGATCGACTAATTGTCTATGGATATTTTTGAATAAGGAACGGTGTGGCGGTGTTCAGCCCAGTGTTACCAGGCCTATTGTTAGTTCAGTCCCGCGCTTGCTGGCTCGGCTCGCGCGTGTGATAGGTACACTAATGGCTACCACTCCACACTAAAATTAGTCGTCTCCAGCCGATCTCTTCGCCTTCCTCAAGCGAGGCGACTGTTTGGGAGTCTTTGGAGATTTCTCTGTAATAAAAAGAAAAGAAAATAATAATTAGTAAATAAATATTTTATAAAACACTATTTGGTGAGCATTTATCTGTTCTGTCGGGCATTCTGTCGAATTTATTGGCACTTTATATTACACATATTGAATTACACCTAACAACACAGAACCAATATTTAAAGATGGTGCAATCAGCTAATAAAATTTAATGCTTCTGTAGTAGAAAAGCAGATTCGAGGGCAAGGTTTGTACGTAATTTTTTATTTGGAAGCTGACATTTCCAAACATTTTAACACCCGTGCGAGTGCGGGGGTGGTCACTTGTCCAATATTATAAATGCGAAAGTTTGTAAACTAGCCAAGCAGTAACCAAAGACCTATCTTAACGCGAGAGAAACCTCAGACAGCTAGTTATAAATACAAAAGGTACATACTGAGTTGATTAACGACTTCCTTGGGCAGCCAGTCGTAGTCGACATCGTTAGCGGTGCCGGTCTCGAGCGCACGCGGCGCGGCGCGCGGAGCCCTGCGCCGGGCGAGCGAGGACAGGGCCTGCTGACCGAGCACCAGCGCTAGGACCGCGCCAGCGCCCAAGAACACGTACAGGAAGAACGTCTCGCCGTCCAGGCCTTCTGACACCTCCACGATGTTCAAAGTTTGGTTGTATACGGCCTCCTGTATGTTGGATGTTGGGTATTAATAAAAAAGATATACACAGACACTAATCATAATAAAAATAATGGATTTGGAGAAATTTTCAGCCTGTCTTGATAGCCAAGGACTATGAGAGGCTCATTAAGGTGGTTGGATCAACACCTTGATTCAAAAGTCACAAACCTCCTCTTACAAATTTTTTTACTGCTTTGCGACAATTGCTTGCAATTCGTCAAAAAAGAAATCAATAACTGACAGAGTACAACATTGGAAAGACATACGAAAAAGTGGTCATGAGATTCGAACATTTTATTAGAAGAAAATAACAAAGGCACAGAATAATTATTATTTAAACAATTAGCGACGCTAATCCACTGACCTGGTAAGAGTTCCCACTGGCATCTCTGTAGTTGAGCTGGATGTTCAAGCCAAACGGTCTGCCAGCGAAGGCTTCATTAGGTATGAAGGAGTACGCAAAAGTGGCTTCTTGCTTCGGCTTCACCTCTCTGTTGTAAGGCAGCGCTGTGAAGTTCTGGATGTAGTATGTGTAGTCCATTGGGTATCTGAAGGAGGCCTCCATGGAGTCCACTACGTAGTCTTCGGCACCCTTGTTGATGAAACCAACGAGGAATTCCACTGGGTACCCCGCTTGAAGGTCTGTGGGAAATAGAGAATAATGTCAGTGATTGGTTTAGATTCTTTTTTTTCCTTGATATGTACTTTTTACAGTTTAACTTGGACATCACAGACATTGGTAAAGGGAAACATGATGCGGGAAGGACTTATAATTAATGTAAGCCCAAAATCCCTAATCTGCCTTGAACAAGACTGATACTTAGTGATTGGCAATGAGTAAGCTAATTTACTTAAAGTTAAAAAAATTACAGAGTCCAAATATTCATTCAGTGCCAATATCATGGTTGTGTGCCCTCTCTGTATGAGAAGAGACCTTTGCTCTTCAGCGGGACAGTTATATGCTGATTTTATTATTATTTTTCATAGTGATTAGAAACAAATGCTCTTGGAAAGTTGCCAAGGTAAATCTGATAATAGAAGCTGTGAAGGTTACAATTTCTTAACTTTCCAATGATATTAATAGTTCATTTATTTTTATTCAGCAACATTAAAAAGTTCACGTACTAAGTGCAGAGAAAGCACGTTTTCCAGTTTAAGTTTCCATCATGGATTGTTTAGGACAACTGAAAACAGTGAGGTCACTTGTTTGCTAAATTGAATGGATAATGATTTTTAAAGAGACTAAAATGTAATTTTAAAGATTTATGTTTCAGGAGTTTGTAAAAAACAATTAATATTACAATTTTAGTCTCTTACAATAATAGTAAAGTAATTAGCAAAATCACCTAACTATTAGAAAGTAGCAATGACATTAGTACTAGATTATTTTGTAATTATCTATTAAATATGTCTGCAAATAGCCAGTAATTATTGTCCATTACTTAATGAAAGTACAACTATTGGCAATTAGTTTTTACCAAAAAATTCTAATGAGAAAATATATATAAAAATTTATAATACATATTACCTTTAGGTACAACATATCTAACAAATAAATAAGCAATACAATAACATTCCTCAATAAATGGGCAGTAGTACTACACAAAAAAGATCTAAAGAAAACGATAAATATAAAAAAGATAATAAAACACTAACCAAATACAGCATCTCCTAAGCTCGTAACAGGTTTGGTGAACAGGATAGTGGTATCAACGTCTTGCGAGGATTTAACAACAGACTCATCATCGTCTCCGAGGGTGTCGTCTCCAACCACCTGGTTGTCTTCGCCTTCAATGTCCACTACGTCATCAAGCTCGTCTTCCTCGGCTCTCGCCAGGATTGTGTTGCCTGTAATGTGGTGAATTAAAGAATTATCCCTTTGAATTCATGTGATTAGAGACACAATAGAAAGACAATAGCAGCCCGACAATCGGCTGTCGCTTGGTCATCGAAAGGGTAATCTGTGTTTTCTGAAAAAGACAGGTTGGACTTAGACTTAGTCATTGGGAGGAAGCCTTTGGCCTTTACCCAGAACAAGAATAGTATTTAATGATTGAATTACAGTCAAATATTAAATTATACTTGCTGCTAACTCCATCTGAGAGTATATTAGTTATCAAGATTTATGGGATTGAATAAAAAATGAATATTTCAATTTATGGGGTTTATTTATATTGGGTAAATTTTATCATATCATTTTAGTGCTTTAGCCACAGCAACTGTACAGACAGAGTTACATTTATATAGTTAGTATAGATTAGGATTAAGATAAGTAACTAAGAACATATTGATGGCTGGCTTCTATGTAAACAATTGTAATGAATAAAGTAAGGCCTAAAAGAATACATTTGCCACCATATAAAGCTGTAATATTACTGTTTATACATTGAACTTCACTTGACCCCTTATGTTTCAATTTACATGTCCAAAATAATGCAAGAAATTGTCAGAGCGGTTTAGCAATTTGCGAACAATCTCTTTCAGCATAAGTGTTACCACCTATTATATAAAGTAATAAGTAACTTCTTGAAGACAGTTAATGTGCAATGTTGATT
Organism: Athetis lepigone; assembly: GCA_033675125.1. Taxonomy (NCBI): domain Eukaryota; kingdom Metazoa; phylum Arthropoda; class Insecta; order Lepidoptera; family Noctuidae; genus Athetis; species Athetis lepigone. Next base: position 2,267,005 of record CM066215.1, on the reverse strand, counting down.
ACACAATAAATAGAAACATATGGTACTTGTACTCGGCAAATTTTCCCAATCTTGACTTTTAACAACTAGATCTACAATTCGATTTACCAGAAATAGATTTACTTTACAAATAAAGGCTTTCTAAGTCAAATGAGGTTATTAATAGTAAAGTACTAACATTCTGTTAGATTGTAATTTTATAGGTGACCATATAACTTTACTATTGTTTTACAGTTTTCTAACAAAGTTATTCTTTGAAGATTTGAAGCTTTTTTTTTACATTTCAATGAGATTATGCAGTAAAATCTCTTATCTATTAATACACAGGTTTTTAAATAAAACATACAATAATGAAGCTATAAGTACTGTTTTCTAATTAGACTTGAGATTTATTGGTCATTGTAACATTATAAAAAAGTTTTGGACGAACACTTTCTCTCAAAAAGTATAACATATACGATGCCACGTACTTATACTACTTATATACATTTTAACCTTTTTTTCATTAACTTACCGCTTTGGAAACACAGGAGAGCGGCGGGGAGGACCAGGAGCGTCAAATATATTAACTTCATATTGATACAATACGTAATTACTTGCTATAAGTGTATTTAACTGCGGCGACTACCAAACTAGATTGTAGGCCATTCACTTTTGTAACAAACAGTCCAACGGAGCAAGAACTTGAGGCAAAATGCCAATTTTCTTTCCAACTCGATTGACGTGGAATCTTATGTCACTAGTGATGTGACGTTTTTAGAACCGCTATTTGAAAACCGGTAATATTTTGCCTTACGATCTTTTAATAAGATTTCCCTTTTTCCAGGTAATTGTTAATGTTATTGTTGTTGAATTATTGATTGTTCAACATTTCTTTTCAGACAAGAGCACAAAACCTTGTCCCACACCAAATTTATCTTAACGTCGAAATATAATTAGAAAACCGGTAACACTCTATTAGTAAGAATTTTAATGTTTTTGAAACGAACCAAAACGAAAGTAATAATTTGTGTTGTTTAATTTAATAATATTTTTTTTACAGCCAATGAAATAAGTTTAGGTCGTCATCGCGTCGTCGATAAAAACTGTCAATTTTTGCAATCGCCTAACCGTTTAGGTTTAGGCGATTGATTTATACATCACTACTAAGTAACTTCACTATACATTGCAGCTGTCAATTTCTTTTCCACACACGCCATTCAGGGTGCACGTGTATTATTCACGAATTGCTCGATATCTAAGCTAAAATGGATAAACCAAACGTTCTCGCTCGCGTCGTCAAGGTTCTGGGCCGTACCGGCTCCCAGGGACAGTGTACCCAGGTCAAAGTTGAGTTCATTGGGGAGACTAGTCGCCAAATCATCAGGAACGTAAAGGGACCCGTCCGCGATGGTGACATCCTGACACTTCTCGAGTCTGAGCGTGAAGCTAGAAGACTACGATAAGCGGTAAATATTGATTGTGTACGAGTGAAACTGCACGATTAGTGTTATATCGGTATTTTAAAAGTGGCGGCGGGAGCAAAGTTAATTTTGTAGGTTATGTTGCTATTTAACGGGGTCTTCCAAATCTCAAAGTCTACATTGTAGGCCCTTACATTTATTTCCTTGTTGGTTATTTATTTGTTTATAACTATTCATTTATTCTAAAGCAGTTGTGCTATAGTTGTATATTTACTATAACATGTTTGGTTTTCAAACACATTTTCACCAGGCCCTTTTATTATGCCTACACGCGATGTACCATTTCAAACTGATCTAGAGAGAGATAGTTCTTATATGATTATCATTCAGCAACAAGATCATGACATCGAGTATCAAAGTACCCCAGGTTACTCAGATGTACCCGACCCGCAAGGGCGGTAAATTGAACAGTATCGATGCCACAACTATGTAAAGTAAAGTTATATTTTGTTTGTTTCAGGTCACTGTAGCAGTTCATTAGGTTAAGGCTCTATGTACCATCTATCCAAATTATTGTGTTAACTTCAAGAAACCGTCAAAGATGACCATCTCACACATAATAATAAAATACTTAATGGTGTAAATTGAGTTGTTTTCTTTTGAACTAATTATTACAATACTTCCGCTACACAAACACACTTAGAATATTCAGATGTCGGCTCTTAGACTACTCACATTTATTCAATTCTATTTAGCTTATTCTATAGGAAATTTCAATTTTGTCAGAAAACTGTACAGATGGAGAAAGCTAAATGGACTCAATACAAAATTATGGTTTTTTATGGAAAAGCTGAATCAGGGTGCATAGATCCTTACTCAGAACAATAAATTGATTTGTTGGGAACGCTGCAAATCAAGATTCTAAAACAATTTTCAATGTGGTATTTTTATAAATTCTACTTATTCATAAAACATAATACAATGCCACCATCTTATCTTATCTTATCTTAATGTGGGGCCGGCCCAAGCCGTAGCACTTCGACCCTTTTGGATCTTTTGTGCTGTACCCCTCCTTTTACTCAACCCCTAGCCTTCTGTGCACCTCCTTCATTAGTCCCAGTATGGCCTTGATGGGGCTGAGCCTGTAGTCCTCTGGTCTTGGGAATGGTTGGGCCAGATACCCTAATCTTTTGGAGCCTAGTGCTGCGCAATCACACAGCAGGTGTAACATAGACTCCTCTGCTTCTCCACAGAGCCTGCAAGTCGGGTCGCTTGCTAGTCCCATGTTTTGGAGCTGTTTGTTGGTGGCGTAGTGCCCTGTGAAGACTCCTGTGATTGCTCGGAGCTGTGGTCTGCTGTACCTCCATAGTTTCCGGGTCCAGCCATTATCTATGTCGTTGAGGAATAGTTTAGCATGCTTCTGGCCCGTTGTGTTGTGCCAGTGCATGCTGTGTGTCCTCAACGCAGCCTGTTTTAGCGTGTGGTTGATGACCCTTGGTGAGAGTCCTATGAAGGGTTCCGGTCCGCAGAGGGGTGTTTCGGATCCTTTCCTAGCTAGAGCGTCGGCCCTCTCGTTGCCTTCCACTCCTGTATGACCTGGCACCCAGATCAGTCTGACCTGGTTGCGCCTTCCTATCCTGTTCAGTATTTTTGCCACCATACAAACGTTGCCCCCAAACATTTATTGCAGCACAGGGAGTGCGGTGGAGCCGAGTTGACGAATTTTCAGATTCAAAGAATTAAGTTATTTATTTGTAAAACATAAGTGGTTATATTAAATTATTATGATGTTGAGTACCGACATCTATACCTATATTGCAGTTTATATACTTAATGGATCCGGAGGCCAGTGTCATTTTAGTTCAGGGGCAAAACATCCTTTGGAATCAATAAGTATGTTAGTGGGGGCGTTATAAGCCAAAAGCAATATTTTTTGCATTAAAGCATGAGACTTGGTACACTTGTTAGTTAGGTGGGTTAGAGTGAAAATCGCCCGGGAGGCAATCGGAGGCACCCCTCTGGGGGGGAGGGGGAGGGGTTGAAGTTCTCTTCTGCCGCGCGTTCTGTTTGTCGTCATAACTCCTAATTTATTACTACTAGGGCAAGTGGGGTATCATTTTCGAATAAATTAAAGATGGCCAATCTTTTTCTGAAATAAAAAATACATGTCTACATACAAAAAAAGTGAATTATGCCCTAAAATGTGAAAACTTCAACCGTAACAAAAATCATTAAATGGCCGTAATTTTTGAAATCGTGGCTATATCGAATTAAAAAAAATATGATTAAAAAGCTGTTTGCATATAGATTCTGAAAATATAATATATGTCTATAGTGTAAATAGAAAAGCGTTAGAAAAAAAATGAAAACAGCTTGGCGGAGCAGCCAAAATTCATAGTATTCATAGTATTCATATATGGACAACAAAATCGATTTTTACAAATTGCTACAATCTTGTTACTAGTAAATATAGAGATTTGATCATATTAAATAGATCATGAATTTAAATGTTTTTTTTTGTTAAAAATCTATCGTTTTTGCCCTTAGTACAAGTATAAAAAAATGACATAAGTCATATTTGAGCTAAGCGGGCTCTGTTGACTAGTTTAAGTGAATTAAACGTCCGTAATTAAAGTAACAACATAAAATATAACTATGCTGAAAGTACTTACTTATAAAATAATGTAAAAGGTGACTGCACCAATGATTAACACTTTAAGAGTAAGCCCCAATAGCAAGACGTAAAGAGTTGTTCGACATCTCAGACCGCCGCACTTCTTATTACATCTGCACCGGACTATTTCTATATAGGTCGAAAACCACTGGCAAGTCTGTCCATGTAGGCTGACAGTTGTCACTGACCTTACTCCGTCCCCAATAAAAAAAATCTGGGGGACCAGACATCTGATTCCATACAGAAACAGTTTTGGAATACTGCTCAAGAAATGTTGGTGCAGGGCAGCTTTTGTAAGAGACCATTTTCTAGTTAAAGATCTTCTTTAATAAACAGATGTTTTGGGTTTCATTTACTTTGCAAAATGTGCAAGACCAGAAATAAACACTACTACTTTATTGTGTATAGTTTTATGCATTTTATCTGTCACATAAAATTCCGTAAACTTTTCTATAATATCCTGGGACAGCTCATGCCATCTGATCTCAAACTTAGCAGAGCTATACTATGGTAACCAGACTAGAAGTAACTGGTATTCATACTTATATAATTATAAATACGTACATATTATAGATAAATTACAATCAAACACAGGACAAACAATGCTCATCACGCAAAGTTTGTTCTGGGTGGCATCGTAGCCACGACCTTCGACTTAGCAGTCCTCATATGCTGCCAGAAACCCTTTTCCCCTTCACAATTAAAACAAGACTAGCTTTAAGTGTCCCTGTAAAAAGAATTTTTTATACCGGCGGATACCAAGTGGCGAACAACAGGATGATAGGACTAACGCAGTAGTAAGTAGTCAGTCACTGGAAAACCCCACCAGTACCTTCCTTGCCACAAGGTACATTAAAAATACTTTGAATTATTTTCTTTCATCCGCTATATACTTCATAGGATGACGATTATTTACAGAACTACCATAGTCCTGTAAAAAAGCTGTGAGCCTGTGAGACTGTGACTTATTTGAACGGTGGAGAAAAAAAAGCGCATGGAATGCGTTTCCAACTGTCGCAAAAGTGTTTCTGGCAGCATATGAGGGAAGGATTAGCGAGGCTTTCGCTATTATTGAAAACCTGCCCTGCATCTCTTCTTGAAAACATTATTCACCGAATCCATCTAATAAGAAATATAATTAGGTCGGTGACAACTGTTAACATACATGGAGAGACTTGCCAGTACAGTGGTTTTCGACGTCTGTCTGGAAATGATCCGGTGCAGATGTAAAAAGAAGTGCGGCGGTCTGAGGCGTCTATTCTATCTCACACACCTTTGTCTATTTAAGATTGTACTTTACCCAGGGAGAACTGAACAATGTGCCCATGATGTTAAGATAAAGAAATAAAGATGCTCTCAGTGGGAATTCAAGTGCTTGGAATTGTGCGACTGCTGCGGACGGCAAAGTATTTAATAAACAATATAGGGGCAGCGGTTGTCATACGTAGAACTTTGACAGTCGTTACGGGTAGCCAGAAACCAGAAAGTCTGACCAGCCTAACCAAGAGGTATCGTGTCGCCCAGTTACTGGGTTGTGAAGGTCTGATGGGCAGTCGCTTCACCTAAAACACTGGTATCCAGCTGAATCCGGTTAGGCTGAGAGCCGACCCCAATATAATCAAGAAAAGGCTAGGGAGATGATGAGATAGGGGCAGTGACTCGAATGCTAGCACTGCACCAAATTATCAGCACTCTGAACAAACAGATATAAGCTTTTATTTTGGCCTATTATAACTCATATAACTTACAATTAACATATTTTGGAACTCTATTCCTGGCAAAACCATATTATCTGACGTAAAAAATGGCGACATTTTTGAAAACAATTCTTAGCGTCCTGCTATTGGGGCTAACTCTTAAAGTGTAAATCAATGGTGCAGTCACCTTTTACATTATTTTATAAGTAAGTACTTTTAGCATAGTTATATTTTATGTTGTTACTTTAATTACGGACGTTTAATTCACTTAAACTAGTCAACAGAGCCCGCTTAGCTAAAAGATCAAATATGACTTACGTCATTTTTTTATACTTGTACTAAGGGCAAAAACGATAGATTTTTAACAAAAAAAAACATTTAAATTCATGATCTATTTAATATGATCAAATCTCTATATTTACTAGTAACAAGATTGTAGCAATTTGTAAAAATCGATTTTGTTGTCCTTATTTTACTATGAATTTTGGCTGCTCCGCCAAGCTGTTTTCATTTTTTTTCTAACCATTTTTCTATTTACACTATAGACATATATTATATTTTCAGAATCTATATGCATACAGCTTTTTAATTATATTTTTTTAATGTCGATATAGTCACGATTTCAAAAATTACGGCCATTTAATGTTTTTTGTTACGGTTGAAATTTTCACATTTTTGGGGCATAATTCACTTTTTTGTATGTAGACATGTATTTTTTATTTCAGAAAACGATTGGCCATCTTTAATTTATCCGAAAATTTTACCCCACTTGCCCTAGTAACAATAAATTAGGAGTTGTGACGACAAACAGAGCGCGCGGCAGAAGAGAACTTCAACCCCTCCCCCTCCCCCCCAAAGGGGTGCCTCCGATTGCCTCCCGGGCGATTTTCACTCTAACCCACCTAACTAACAAATGTACTAAGTCTCATGCTTTAATGCAAAAAATATTGCTCCCCATACATTAATGGCTTATAACGCCCCCACTATGTCAAATTTTGAGAATTTTATAAATTGGATCAACTACAATAGCACCAAATAGGTGAACGGGACCTTTGCCAGCCTTGCCATGCTCCTTATTCATTACTTTCAGCTGAGCCGTACAAGTGAAGTGAAGATGCATGCAAATATTCGCAATATAAAGACCATACAACCTATATTCAGAATTATTGGAAAAAAGTATCGTATCTATCTATCTATCCAACCAAACTGATACGGGACCACAGACAGATATTATTACGGGACTTTGTTGCTGACCATACCACAGAATAAAGCCTTTACCACACAGGTGCGCTGTTGTCTGATAATAACGCATGTGTTTTTGCAATATCTATTTTTAGAACATTATGTATTAGGACGGCTACGACCATGTTACACACGTCAGTTAATTATTTGCAAGAAATCTGGACGCAATAACGTATGCGTTATTTATTATTGATAGTACCGCATCTGTGTGATACAGGCTTTATTAATAATCCAAATACGCGGGACGCGGGAAATTCCAGAAAATTCAAAAGAAAACATGGCCTGTACTATAGATAAAATACCTACTAAATAAATCAATAAGACATAATAAGTACCGATATTTATTTAACTGCTTGCCGGTAAATACAATTAAGTTTTGAGATCAAGTAAACATTTAATTGGTAATGTATTTGATAGACTGTGGTAAAAATGTAAATTAGGTTAATGATATTGCAAATCCGTTTAATATGAGTACAGAGCATTATCAATACAATTTAACGTATTGGCTAATAAATTGCAAAAGTGTAAAGTGCTTAGTGACTAAAAATATTTCTGAAATGGCTGGATCGAATTTTGACTTTCAGCGGTAGATAGTTGTTGCTAATACCTACTTGAGTCCTCAGATTATAAAACAGAAGTACCTACTATTAAATATGAAAAAAAAAGGAGGGTCCGCAAAATAAAGTCAAATAATAATGATACTTTCCCTATTCTTGCCTTGACGCGGGTAAATGCCGATTCATTATTGTGTATATGCTCAGATTAGGTCGAGGGTGTAATGGAAAAGAAAGAGAGAGAATTTCACTTTGTTCCATCTAGTTAGTTTCCTGTAATGGAATACCAGACTTGAAATTGACTTCTTCAAACCTCATGATTGCCATGTGCGTGTTTTCGGGCTATTAATCCTTCGAACACACGTGATTTGAAGCACAATAGAAATACAATAGCAGCCCGACAGCCGGCTGTCGGTAAGTCGTTGAAAGGTTTCAAACAAGACTACAAACCATCACCTCACTTACTGCTGAACATAGGCCTTCCCCAAAGATCTCCTCAGGCATCGGTCCTGCGCCACCCGGCGATCTTGATCATTGGTCCATCTTGCGGGAGGCCACCACTTGAGAACCTTTCCGCCCCAACGGCAGTCAGATCTATGAGCTATGTGCCCCGCCCACTGTCACTTAAGTTTGGCAATTCGACGATTTGTGTCGATAGTTTTAGTTCTCCTACGGATTTCCGCATCGCATTGCTGATTCTATCGCGCAGTGAGACTCCCAGCATTGCCCAAACCGTCGACCTCCTTTTTAAAGTTGGTAGAAAATAAAAGTAATATAAAATAGGTGATCTATTTTACTTTTATTTTCAACCAAATTTAAAAAGGAGGTCGACTCGCATGGCCAGGCGACACCCAGGCATATAAAAACTGAACCAAAATTACAGATTTTTCCGAATTGTTTTCTTTCATTATTGTAACTATCAAACCACCCCATCGCACCAAAGTTTCAAATATTTTAAAATGTAGGTTTTTCTCTACTTGGTTTGTTTTACGTAACATAGCTTTCCATACTTAGGTACATAATAATAATTATAAAAACATAATAGTGTACAAACCAAATAAACTTTGCCTGTTCAATATTATGTCTCCTATCTTGGAACAATCTATAGCAGGTAGATATTATAGGTATCTATAATTATTTGTATGCTTACCTAAGTGATAATGAGCATGATTATTTTCAACAACTCATGATAGATCAATTGTGCAACCATATTAATGTTTGTTACAATGAGTTAGGTATAATTTTATTTTTACTTGCAATCCTACTCTGTTTTACCCATGTCATTCCCATTCCAATTTTTCCTTATTTTTGGCACTTGATATTAACTACCAGATCCAGGCTACCTTTAGGCCATACAAATATTTATTCTGCCCAGAAGAGGTTTCATGATTAAGATATAATAATCTTGTTAGTTTATAGGAATCAGTTTAAAAGTTATAACATAAAATGTGTAGTTAGGTGAAGTATAAGTAGTGCAAGTCCAATAAAACAATCACATATCCCCAAATTGTTATTACATTATCATAACATTATAACAACTGTTATGTACATAATCACTTCATTTTTTACGAACATAATTCAGATACTAAGTACAGATCGGCACATTACTTCCATAATATTGGAATTATTCATAATTAATACATCATTACGGTACATTATTAAGAGATGTAAATAAATAAAAAAACATCTATTTACAAAAATATACAAAGAAAATCATATAATTAAATTTTCCATACACAAGGCAATGGTATTGGAATTCAGCCTCACATTGTCACGAGTTTTCTGGCCCTTCCTGGATCGGGACAATATTTCTTTTGAGCACATACGTTGATAACTCTGGAAGAATCGCTGGCAGACTTAGGTGTCATACTTGTCGGCTTCGCACTGACTGGCCCAGAACAAACAGTTCCCAATTCCGCTATAACAGATTAGTATCACGGCCGCGAGGAAGACTACACTGCACACTGTACACGGCTTCCTTTCTAGGAAGAATCCTATTAAATATAACACCATAAACATGACGTGTGTGTTCACTAAAGCCGGGTTCACTGGCTTCGGTATGAGAAGAACGGGAATTAGCCATTGCAAACAATACATGTCGCCGAATACGCGCGCTGAACTGATCACAATCGTGTAATACTTATGTAGATTAGTATTTGCGTCGCAATCGACATGATTCGATTGATATATTCATTATTTTTTTCAGTGTAGAAACAAATTGTTGCAGTTCCTGATTTGCGTTTAATTTTTGACAGCAGTAGGCTGAACAGAACAGCAGAAAAGACGTCCTGACAAATGACAATGTCAACTGAAATTGCCAGATCAAATAAAGTTTCAACAACTCTTTGTGTGGCAACATGATGTACTGGGTGAATGGTTCCATTTTAGCGGCAGCGGCGCCGCTGCTTATGAAAGAAAATTGTTCCTAAATACGAAAAACTATACGTTAAACCTGACGAAAAGAAAGAAAAAAAAAAATGGTTGCCTGTAAAGTCGGTTTTACGGGCGAAGATTTTACGTGACAACGTCTTTTACCGATCATAGTTGAGTGGGAGAGAGACGCAAGGCATTCGGCGGGCCTCTCTCTCGTTCGGTGACTCATCGTAACGTTACCGAGCGTTACACTTTTTCATAAGTGACTCCCAGCCGCAACCTAATTTAAGACGTTGTCACGTCAAAATGGTTGCCTGTAAAGTCGGTTTTACGGGCGAAGATTTTACGTGACAACGTCTTTTACCGATCATAGTTGAGTGGGAGAGAGACGCAAGGCATTCGGCGGGCCTCTCTCTCGTTCGGTGACTCATCGTAACGTTACCGAGCGTTACACTTTTTCATAAGTGACTCCCAGCCGCAACCTAATTTAAGACGTTGTCACGTCAACAGTTTATATGCAAATAGTGAGCTCCTCAATAAAACTTACTAACTTAATAGCGATACTACAGCCGGACTTACATTACGAAACTAGTTAACACTAATTTGACCAGTAATTTCAACACGAACTGAACATTTACAAGTGAAATAGTGTTATAAAACTAAATTCAAGCCAAGTTGCGTAATGTAAATCCGGCTTAACGCGAGAAACGGCTAGTCTTCAGCATCATGCCGTGGCCGATTCTCAGGTCCGAGTTCAAGACGCGACGCGGCGAGCGACGCTGCTCAGCTGATGCCGTTGCAAATAGAGTGTGAGTGACACAGGACCACCATACTTTAGGTCATAGCTCATTACAGCCACCCGGCAGCCACTCCGCACCGACTCGCCTCATAACCGAGGTGATCCGGTGGCGGTACGGAGTTGATATAGTGAGCGCATGCCCATACAAGTCCATATAAAGAATACTAGCCGCTCCTGCGAGGCTCGGTGCGGAGTGGCTGCCGGGTGGCTGTAATGAGCTATGACCTTTACTCCGTGGGAGCACCGCGGATACCACAAATCAATCTACACTAATATTATAAAGAGGAAAAGTTTGTATGTTTGTTTGTTTGATTGTAATGAATAGGCTCAAAAACTACTGGACCGATTTTAAAGATTTTTTCACCCTTCGAAAGCTACATTATCTAATATTAAGCTATGTCCCACGGGAGCGAGGCAGTAACCAAAAACCTAACGTACGCGGGTGAAACCGCGAGGAACAGCTAGTTTGATATATCTTATAAATACATTTAAAAGCTGTCAAATCGCGTTTTAATCAAAATGTGACGTCACTGTTTAGTATATTCAATTGAATTAGCTATTATGTTTATTGATTTTAATGGAACTACAAATCAAACTTAACAGTTAAGTAATTATAATTATTATTGGCTCAGGGCTAAAGATTTTTTTTTATGTAGACGTTGTCTTAGCATGTTACTAATTCGAATACAAAACACCCTACAACTCTCCAACATAATTATTAAACATGATTATAATATGGAGCCAAACACTTCCTCACTTTTGTGGTAGCTAATGGGCAGGGCATGATGTCGCGTGCACAAATTGACCAAACTGCAGGCTCAACCTTCAGATGGTGTCCTGAGTTCGGTAAAATGAGGTCAGCAGTAGGCCACGAAGGAGATAGCGGGACGGATTCCTGGAGAACTCGAAAGAAGAAGAGAGGTATTGCTTATGGATGCTTTTGCCCAGGAGAGGAGAGAGACAAAATAGACTAAAAATTAGTACCCAATAAGCAAGCACGTTCTAAATGTTAATTTTTATTAACCGACTTAAAAAAAAAGGAGGAGGTTTCTCAATTCGACCGTATATTTGCTTTTTTTATGTTTGCTCGCGGATAACTTTGTCGTTTATGAACCGATTTTGATGATTCTTTTTTGTTTAATAAGTCATGATTCAGAGTTGGTCCCATATAAACACGGCGATCGATTCAGTGCTTCACGAAATATACATTATTGACGATATGTGGGTTACTTCAAGTTTCTATTTTCGTTTTATATTTCTTTGAAAGATACTGTAATACACAGTCAGACATTGGGTCTCGACACTAAAAAGTAAAAAATAAAAAAAATGTTTTTAGATTTTGAAGGCGGTTATAGTTTTTTTAGAAAAAGTTTTTTTTCTGTATTATTTATGCCAGCCTCAACTAAGTTAGGCTTCAGAGCGCTAGAGTCATTAATTTTGTGAACCAGTAATTGGTTTGCTTCCCGTAGTTCGCAGGGTAACAGTTAATTATGTAACCTGGAACGAAAGTCAAGGGTATTCGAGTTGAAAGTGTAATTAATTTTAAGCACGCTGTGTTAAGAATTATAAATTCTAGTTCAGTATAATATGTTCTTTGGCTTATCTATTCTTTGTCTCTTTCTTACCATCGTAGTAGAGATAGGTAACACAGCGAAATTCGTTACAACTCAGGCGCAGTTTACTGCGCCGAATTATTGCTTTAACTCAAAATTGCACCATGGCGCTATTGAATGGAACATTGGAGCAGGCGCCATCTCTGAAAAATATGATGGTTGATACATGCGTGATTAGTTCGCACTTTCGCAGCACATTTTGAATCGGTAGTGCGCTGTGCGTCAACACATTTTGAAAAAGTGCGTTGACACATCCGGCACAGTGAACTGAGTTGGCGCAGTTTCGCGGCGCAGCGCAGTGTTCCACTTCTACATCGTAGTTTGACAGTTTTGCGACGGTTTCAGAAATGTTACTAAACCTTGTCTAAGGTTTTCTATGTGCTAAACTGAAGCCCTTGCTAAACAACATTTATTCACTTCTGGCTTAGATTCTGTCAAAGATGTACGACAATTGGGACCGTTGAAATGAAATGAAATGAAATCAAATGAAAATGAAATGAAATGGGACCGTTAACATTACGTTACGTGCTCTGCGAAGGCTAAGCACGGGATATCATCAGCGATGTCCTAAATAAACTTAGAAAGTTATGCCGTTATGGATTCAAGCGGAAATTGAGGATTCATTTTCAAAATATATGAGCAGAGTCTATTGACCAGTCACTACATTCTTTGTTTTATATGTATGTATGTATTTATATTTATTTAAGTAGTATATATATACTTTAATATATAAATAAGTAGGTAACTATTTTAAGTTGTATTCTCCTATTCTATTTCTTTTTTTTTCTTTTTATTAGTGCACCTACCATGTAATCTCTGCACCACCCTGGGTAGACTGGTAGAGAATGCTTAAGGCATTAAGTCCGCCATTGTACATATGTGCATAAAGTTTAAATAAATAAATAAAGTACATGAATTGCAGACATTGGCATTTGCCACACGTGATTTGAGATACAATAGAAAGACAATAGCAGCCCGACAGCCGGCTGTCGATTGATCGTTGAAAGGTTAAATAATGGGTGACAATATTATATTATTTTTTTAAGATATACCTAATGCAAGTCATCATTGATTAAAAAAAAATCTATTTGAGTAACAACTGACAGTATGACTGAGTGTACCCACATTGATATTTTGAGCATGAGTATTGTAATGGTCCGCCTGTGTGGCCAGGGATGGATCCAGGACAATGGATGCCGACCATGATTGATTAGTCGCTCGTCATATACTCGGAGAACTCTTTGATGTACATAAGTCCTTTTATTCCATTTATTTATTGGTTGTATGTAGGTTTTACCAATCTAACCAAGAGGTATCGTGTCGCCCAGTTACTGGGTTGTGTGTCTGATAGGCAGTCGCTCCACGTATAACACTGGTATCCAGCTGTATCCGGTTAGGCTGGAAGCCGACCCCAACATAGCTGGGGAAAAGGTTATGGAGATGATAATGATTTAAGTTTTACCTTACGCTAGTGACGATGGTGGTGAGTTTTGTCCCTACTAGTTGTGTCTAAGTATTGACGAAAACATCATCCATATTTCGCTTGAAAATTGGTATGCGATAAAAATTAAAATAATAATATTTATATGACTAAGAAACGTACGATAATTAAGTAAGTATACCCACCACAGCAGCTATCTACCACCTCTCGCTCTCTGGCCAGAAAGATAAAAAGACAGAGAGACAGACGGACTACGCGAATCGATTAGAGTCACTTGTTGACCAAGGAAGTTTAAATAGCAAAAAAAGTTAAATATACTTGAAACCCAATTTTATACAGTTCATAGGGTGAACTATGAACTGTATAAAATTGGGTTTCAAATGGGTGGAAAATCCGTTTTTTTTACAAACGTTATCTTCATGTACCTTAACCAAACTATCTTTACAATCCACGTCAGAACAGCCGACTGTGCAGGTAAGCTTCAGTCTGGTAAGACGAACAATGTCTCCCTCCCCCTTAATCCGCAAGGAGAGGGGTACATGTGGGTAGAATTTTCTTTTATATAACACAAGCGGCGTTGGATCATAAATCAGTGTCGCTGCCGCCCCCTCCCACCCCTCGCATTAGCTGTATAAACACCCCACAACATGTTTCATACTCGGACGGGAGTTTAAGTGATTTCTTTTCGATTTTATTGATTGTTATAAAATGCTTACGATAGTATGGTTATAGAGCACAAGACTCCGCAGTTTTTAAATGATTTCTTGTACAAAAAAGCTTTGTAGACCTTTTTACAAAACCTGATCTGATATCACTTTTCCAAGTGACTTGACGAGTCGGAACCAAAAATTCTGTCGAAAAATTACGATGAGAGCCGACCCTAAATGAAATGGGATCCAGACAGCTAGGTAAACAGAAATATTGTTATGTAATCGTTTGAATTTTGAATAGATTAATCTTTGTTTATCATCTGAACGAATTTACTCTTTTTTTTTTCTACATAATTATGCCAACGACAGTGAAACACGCTTGTCTTTGTTTAGTTTGTGTCTAACTTTAGAATAGAATAGAATAGAATATTCTTTATTGTACACCAATAGGACAAAAACAGTAAAGGACAACACAAACAAATATGCAAGAGTACAATAGGCGGCCTTATCGCTGAAAAGCAATTTCTTCCAGGCAACCTTTGGATGGAATCAAATTATATAAAAATGGGTAAAGGGTAGTCTATGGCGTACATTAATATATATAGATATAAATATAAATATTAATATATACAGAAAGATATATATATATATATATATATATATATATATATAGATATATATAAATATTAATATTTACTTATATGTGCATTAGATGTATATATTTATACATACTAATCATAAACAATACATAGATACGATAGAAGTAGTATATAAAATAAAATTGAATTTAACCGAGTGATGACAGTGTTAAAGAGCCAAGTAGTGATCTTTAACCATTTTTTTAAAAGTAGTTAGAGACTGTGCGCGTCTAATAGCCATAGGCAGATCATTCCACAGACGAATAGCTTGAACCACAAACGATTTATCATAAAAAGATGTGGAGTGGGCTGGCATCTTCAATATTAAGTTTTCTGATGATCTAAGAGTACGTGAATGTGTGTCACAGATAAACTGGGAACGCTCTTTAAGGTAAAAAGGGGTCGTAGAGTGGAAAAGGATACAGTAAAGCAAGGACAGAATATGAGCATTCCGACGAAGTCTTATTGGAAGCCACTTGAGCTTGATACGAAATTCTGATACATGATCATACTTGCGCAAACCAAATATGAATCTAATACAAACGTTCTGAAGACGCTCAAGTTTGTTCAGTTGGTCCTCTCTGAGATCAAGATAGCTGGCGTCAGCGTACTTATGTTTACACTTTATTTACTTATGTTTACTAACTTTACTTATGTTTACAGTCAATGAAGGCTTCATCAGGATAAATAGGAATTCATGATAACTGTTATTTCCTAAGTTGTACAACATAGGACACAATTTGTTTGAATCAGAGCTCCAAGAATCATGCATTCTCTCTCTAGTCAATCTAACAAATCAATGTATGTAGCCTACAATAGGCTCTCTTTGTACTTTGGCGTTCAGATTCTCAGCCGTTCATTGAAAAATCTCCATTTGGGTGTAAGTACCATGGAGCGGGCATTATTCTGGCGCATGCGTGCGTGCCCACGACCCTCTCACACCCCGCATTTCGGAAGAGCTTCCCGCCAGATACGCGCGATCCCGCGCCCGCCCTCACTAAAAATAATACACACCAAAAATGTTAATTTTACATTCCTGTGTATTTACAATCTGAAGTGCAGTGAAGTGTTACAAAAAAATTAGTTTGTGTTGTTCATAAAAATAATGTTTACTCATAAATCAATAGCCATGACATTCAATCTACACGTAAAAGCGTTCATAAGTTTCACGTGTAATTTATTGGTCCTCATCATGTGCCACGACAAGGAATCCGAATCGTTTTAAAAGTTAATAATGACAATAAGTCGACAATAATTGATATTTAATTAGAAAATTAATAGAAGTTAGCGAAGATGGCGAACACAGCACATTTGATGAGGCGACAGAGCTCGCGGGACCTGTACGCACAGCGTTCTATAGACAGGATGGAGATGAAGGAGCTCCGTGGTCGGCTGGTGACCATGGAGAATGGGCATCCGTCCCATCGCACACATGTCATGTACGGCGCCACTAACGAGGCCTTCGAAGACACCAGCCCCAACAGACGTTCCTCAGAGACGCCGACAAGCAAAGCCAGTTCCGTGGAAGATCGCGGCGTAGTAAAGCCCGAGGGCGGCGGGGTCGAAAGAGAATCGTGGGACAGCAAGCTGACGTTCTTGCTGGCTACAGTTGGTTATGCCGTCGGTTTGGGTAATGTTTGGAGATTCCCTTACCTAGCACAGAAGAACGGCGGTGGAGCGTTTCTGATTCCGTATTTTGTGATGTTGGCTATCGAGGGCATTCCTATATTTTACTTGGAGTTGGCGATTGGGCAGCGTTTGCGGAAGGGTGCTATAGGGGTCTGGCACCAGGTGTCTCCGTACTTGGGGGGCATCGGGATCAGTTCGGCGGTGGTGTCGTTTAACGTGGCGCTGTACTACAACTCCATCATCGCGTGGTGCCTGTTCTACTTCGCGCAGAGCTTCCAGGCCGAGTTGCCGTGGGCCGAGTGCCCCAAGAAGTACTTCCCCAATGGATCGTATACGACTGAACCGGAGTGTGCAGTAAGTCACGATTTTTTTATAACTTTACATATACTGTTGGTCTATGAGCACTACTAAAAAGGAACGCTAACGCTAGGAAGGAGCGCTATGTGCTCCTAGTTTCATAATAATTTGTACGTACAGACGTTCTCAATGTAATCGAAATGTTGGTAAATTGAGACATTTTTGACAGATTAAGAACGCGATTAAAATGCAAACGTTCTTTACAAATACGAGGGAATCCACCAAAGTTTTAACCTTTACAAAATGGGATTAATGTAATATTAACTTTTGGTAGGCATTTTATACTATAGGTAATACAAGTACTTAAAAATAAATAATATTAATTTTCCCTTATTATTTGGATTAACCGGACTGATTGTTTTTGCTTTTAATGGCATGCTTGCACAGATTTATAGAATCCATAGAGCACAAAACACAAAATTGTTTTTAATTGAAGTTCCCAGTAAATCCTTCAAGAGATTATTATTTAAGTCTCTACTTACTAAAATGTTTAAAAGCTTACCTGTCGGGCGGGTCACGAGGGAGTTTTTATTTTAAAAGCTTATTCGTCAACATTTCGTGCTAGAAAGTTATTAAAAGCTTGATTGTGTCATCAAAAATGTTTGTTATACTTACTCATAAGTCTAATTATATAACTTTGTTTGAGTGCTTTGTTGTATAAACTCTGTGTTATGTAAGAACTTAAAAGCATCACAGTCTATACACACATAAAGATGAGTCATGTTAGAGGTTCATTTACACTACGACATTAGACATCAAACTTTTAGTGTGTATACTGTTTCGGCATTTTCTATGCGGCGTAAAAGCTCGCATTTATGTAAAAAGCCGAAGACAGAGCAATCCGACTCGGATAGGTTAGGATAGAAGGCTGAAGTGACAGCCGGCTGTCGGGCTGCTATTGTCTTTCTATTATGTCTCGAATCACGTGTGTTCAAAGGATAACCGCCCTGAAATAAATCCAATTGGGGTTGCTTTGACAGTTTGTCAATTTACACCGGTAGTTAGTAGTTAGTGAACAACACAGTAGTTAGTGTCGCTAGTCGCTACAAAACAACAAAGAAATTCAATGCACGTATTAACACTGCTGACATTTATGTCAGACATTTCTGTTGTAGTGTAAACTAGACATGGGAGCTAAATCAATAACGACTGGACCAATTCAGCATTTTTTTTATTTGTGAAGTAATTTACAAATAAAAACTGAAAGCTCCTTTTTCTACGAGTGAAATTAACATAATTTTCTCTACAATACAGGTTCAGCAGACAGTATTTATCGAGTTTCCTTGGTATCAGTGACCGAAGGCACGCAAAAAAAAAAATCTAAATCGGTACACGAAATTAACTTTTCTCCATTTACGTTAAAATCAACGAAGTTCACGGCGTTCACTGCTTTAATAGCTGTCACAAAACAAATTAAATGACGCGGCTTTTATAAAAATTGACAGCAGCCTATCAATTAAAAAAATGACAGATGTTGAGAGCGGTGTTGTATTTTTGAATTTGCGAGGGAAATTAACTATAATGCCACAGACTTACCAATTATCACACTTACGACTGCCTATCTTTTTCTTTTTAAAGAGAATCTTTTGTGTGGTTATGAAATATCAACACCCAGCCGAATCTACTAAAGATAGTAACATGTATTATGCACAATAGTTTCTTTTTTGAAAATACAGAATGAGAATCCAAACTAATATTATAAATGGGTCTGTCTGTCTGTATGTTTGTCTTCCTTTCACGGCAAAACGGAGCGACGAATTGACGTGATTTTTTTTTGTGGAGATAGTTGAAGGGATGGAGAGTAACATAGGCTACTTTTTGTCTCTTTCTAACGCGAGTGAAGCCGCGGGCAGAAGCTACTAATTGTATAAAAATGGGAGGCCCATCAAGCCGCAGGTAGATACATAAAAATATTAGACCTGCATATTTCCATTACACCTGCCCACGTAAGAAAAAACGGCGGGCACAGCTAGTTGAACCGATAAAAAATAATGACAACAGAGTAATAACAGTTTTATAACGGACAGTATAGGGTCGAAAGTGTAATCTCATATCGTATAGGGTTTCAAATCAAGCCAATTTGCAGTAACCCGTTTTTGCAGAACGGCTGCTGTTGAATCGATATTGGGCGGACCGTATTGATGACATTATTGGGAAAACGGATAGTGGACCGTTACTGTCAAGAAGTTAGAAAAATACCGGAGTTATTACTTGAACAAGTAAAATATGAAGTTATTTATGATATTGCTGCGTTGTAAATTGAAATATAAAAATAAAAAACGTATTTCATTTGTATAACATAAGTTGACAAAAGTTTTTATTGACGGGCTAAACTTGACGTGGCCTGTTATACTAATTTGCCACAAATCTACTTACTTATAAAAAGTTGACAACGAACATGAGCTTGGCCTTAAAACAAAAAAAAAACAATTAAAAAAAATATATATATATACTTGCTTTCTATACGATATATACTCATAATTCCAATTCCAATGCAGATAACTTGTGAATAAAGCAACAATTGAAAATATAGTTGATTTCATATTATAAAGTAACATTGGTTAAATATGATATTGGAACGTAAGAATATTTTGCGTTGCAAGACTCAGTTGCAATAAAATAAGTTAGTAATATCGGTTGCATACTAAAAGCATTTTTAAATAAAAATGACGCTTTCGATAAGTCGTCGGCAAGAGGTTGACATTTTTTGAACACTTGGTGTGCTTAAAAAATCTCAAATATTTTCATTGAAATTATCTATAGACAACATTTTTTGTAAATAGATAATTTAAGCATTAATAAGAACACTAAAAGAGTAAAGGGTGACTGGCAATATTAGTGTACGATAGTTAAAACACGTGACTTCACTGTGCTCATGATAATTTTTTTTTTAATTATGGAAGCAAAGCCGAAATGGCGAAAAAAATTCAATTATACATTAGGCGAACATAAATGTGCTAAACAGCTGATTTTTTTACCGATTTTAGGTTTGTTCCCATTCCGTATCATCATTAACACCCTGTATTACCTATATTTTTAAGGTACTATACAAAAGGTCCGCTGTGAGCGGACTATGAAATTAACTTTAATTAATTATGTATACCTATTACGGTTAATATTACAGACCGCTCTAATTTTTACTTTAAGTTAAAATTTTCAGTGAGGGTTTTTCTGGCTATCCTATAAGTAAGAACTAGTATTATAAACAATTTTCTTTTTTGGGATTCGTCCTTAATTTTTATTTAATCTTTAAACTCTTATGCAAAAAATGGGGTGTTGTAATTATAAGTGTCACTGTTATGCGTGTGTGCCTGTCGGTCTGTCTGTAGCACCGTTGATCATTAACGGGTGAACTGATTCCGATGCGGTATTTTTTTTGAAGGTATTAGCGATGGTTCTTGGACATGTTTCATCAAAATCTCGAAGTTCTCAACTGTTTTGTTAGCTGAAATAAAATAAAAAATAGGTTAGTAGCGCCTCTGCCGCTCCCAACGGCTAATTATTTTCTTGAATATTCCGAATTTTTGTATGCTGATTCAAAAGATACAGCACACAGACGGATCAAACCGACATAACATAGCTGAGTCTTTGTAACATTAATGTCCCAATTTGGTACGGAACTCTAAACAGGACGAGACGTTCCCAAAAGGTCGTTGTATTGGACAGGTTCGATGGGCAAAAGTAATTTATATCGGCCACCTTATTGGTTCCTCGGAGGGCACGGCAAGACCACTGACCGAAGAGCTGATAGATTTATGAGTCTTTAACCCTTGACGTTGGTCTCCTTAGGGCTTTAGTTGAGGTAAACGATTTTTGACGAATGCTTGCACTCAAATTTGCAGGCTTCTAGTTATCTATGTCTTTCATGGTTCTCACATGAATTGACTAATGTAGTTAATTGGATATGTGAACTTTCACTTCTGTTTCGGATGTTTCAAACCTCGCGTTTGTCGTGTAAGCGTCTACGTTGAAATGACTCTAGCGCTTGTGATTGGACCGACACATAATTAATAGTACGGTGTTAGTACTTCCCTGGACCAGCACATTTATAAAGACAAAGTCAAATTGTGCATTTCCATTTGACTATCAAGCCTCGTCCCCACATTTGTCGAGCGACATGTGTCCCCGGTGACATCGGGCGATGTCGGGCGACGTCGGACGACATCGCCGCGACATTGTTGAAACTGTTTCTTGTCGCACAGTCGATGAAAAGAACAGTTTCAACAATGTGGGGACGAGGCTTTAAGGAGGATGCACAAGGAAGCCTGCGAAATTAAATTTTTTGTACGTTTTTTGTAATTTGCCGGTCATTGTCAGGCTGTAAAAGGTATTTAGTTACAGAATTATAATCATTAATATCATCAATACAACAAGCACTTTGGTACGTCAAAGAGATCGCTACTACTGAACCGATGTATGCATTTATGCAATAGACTTACTGAGAAAGAGACATACATCCTGATGTATGTAACAGATGGATCTGCAATTGCAAGCCTCACCGATGAAATAAGGCTGAAATGTCACATTTTATGCCTGTTACCACCGGCTCACGTATACCGTCTAAACCGAGACTCAACAACACTGCTTCGCGGCAGAAATATGGTTGCGGTTAGCTTTAGCTCTGAGCTGCTAAAATAAATAAAAGTTAGCTCGGCTTTTAATATTGATCTTGGCTTTTCTCGCACTCGTAGCTGGTCGGTTGTGCGATAGTGCAGTGGCAGAAATAGGATAGGAATTGCTAAGTAAGTTGACGACAAGTTTGGCGCATTGGTTGACACAGGATAACAGTTTGTATGGCCTACAAGTATTTGTTCTTTATTTGGCTATTTGTATTTATAAGTTTATATGTGTGTAAACGCGGCTTCGATTCACGAGACGTTCCTAGTGTGGGACATAAGAAAAAAATATCTCGACCTGTTGTAAGGGAAAAGACGAAGTAATAAAATTTGGTTATATATCTATAACGGTGGAGTAGCTTTTGTTCTGTACTTTTGAGAGAAAGGAATTAAGTTGTAAGAAGTTTCGACTCATGGTAGTTTTTTTACACTTTAGCTTCGCTAAGTTACTATTCAAGGCTCTTTTAATTTGAACGTTTGTTACTGAAATTCAAAGACGGCTGCGAGAAGTGGAACTCTTTACGAAAGAGCACTTATTTCTGCTGCAAAGCGACGAAGCTGAGTTGCGTTTAAAAGGGTATATGCTGACATGAAACATATCGTCTTTGCTTGTAGGATGGCAACACAACGAGGTCTCTACTATTGCAGATGTCTTTAAGTGGCGGAGACCACTTAATATCAGATTGACCTTCTGTTTGTTTATTGCCTAATGATAAACTGTCCGTGTGCAGTCCAATACTGGCTACTACATGGCCATGCTGCAGCACAAACCCGGCAAACGTTAATCACAAAATCTATTGACAGGACAAATGTCAATGTCAACTCTCAGTTGCCAAACTTCTGTCACAGGTGTCATGCGATAAGGATGTGCCAACTAAGGTTTATTAACCGTAAACGTCTACGTGCCGCTTTGAATCGATATTTCACCATTAAGTTAGCGCAGTCATGCGTTCAAAATTAATCTACTCTTTCTCCATTTTACGGCTCGATCAATAACCAAAAAAGTAATTTATTTACCTCCAATGAAAGTATGGAGCGAATTGAAATGAAGCGCTGTGCCTATCTGGGTTTAATTTTATCTGAAGAAGATTATCTCAGGACTTTAATTTAGGCAGCTTTTACTGTTTTGCTTAGTACCTAGGTACTCATAAAAACATTTTCATTAAGAAAGTAAGGCTCTGCTACACAGAAGTGTATGAGCGTCGATAAAATTACAGGCGCATGAGTTATTTGAACTTTATCCTTGGGATGGCAACGCATTTGTGAGGACTTTGGTATTGGAGACGTCTGTAGGCCATGGTGCTTAACATCAGGCGAGCCTTTAGCTTGTTGCCAATTCCATAACATAAAAAGTTTTCCCAAAAAACTTTACATAAATCGGTTTTAGTAAACGAAACTGACAAATACATTGACAAAAAAACCTTCAGAAGCCCCTGTCCATACGGAGACCCTAAAACAGATTGTTTAAAATTCTATTGGATTAGTCTTGGTTTATGTCGATCCGGAGCTCTGTAGCTGTCATCAACTTGTGAGTTTGGGGACACAATGTCGGACGGACTACTGGACAGCTCAAGTTAACCACCCTATGGTTACTACTACTAACTACTACTTTACGACCGTCAATACCAAGTTTTGCCAACAATACCTAAGCAATACCTAGACATCTCAAAATACACCAGTAATTTAATATAATCTTATTAGGTGTTCCATTTTTTCTTAGAACGTTAAGTAGGTCCTAAATTAGAAGTATTCGAGTTTTTTACGACTAACTCATTGTAAAAAAAAAATGGTTGCCTGTAAAGTCGGTTTTACGGGCGAAGATTTTACGTGACAACGTCTTTTACCGATCATAGTTGAGTGGGAGAGAGACGCAAGGCATTCGGCGGGCCTCTCTCTCGTTCGGTGACTCATCGTAACGTTACCGAGCGTTACACTTTTTCATAAGTGACTCCCAGCCGCAACCTAATTTAAGACGTTGTCACGTCAAAAGTCCTCAGAATACTTTCTACTTGCCACAGAGACGAGAAGAACTTTATTACTTGAATTAAATAAAATAAAACATTTTGACGTGACAACGTCTTAAATTAGGTTGCGGCTGGGAGTCACTTATGAAAAAGTGTAACGCTCGGTAACGTTACGATGAGTCACCGAACGAGAGAGAGGCCCGCCGAATGCCTTGCGTCTCTCTCCCACTCAACTATGATCGGTAAAAGACGTTGTCACGTAAAATCTTCGCCCGTAAAACCGACTTTACAGGCAACCATTTTTTTTTTACTGCTTTTTTATGGACTTTTTGCTGTCCGCGACGTCGTTTCTGCTAACGGAATGGAAAATTTACGGGAACGGGAACTAATACACGCGGACGAAGTCGCGGGCAAAATATATAGTAAATAGAATCATACTAGCTGACCCTCGCGGTTTCACCTCGCTATATCAGATCTTTGGTTATTGATTTGCTCCCGTGGGTCACTGCGTAATGTTACGTAGCTGTAATAGTAGGACAATCAAATAGGTTTTATCATTTTATTAGAATTGACAAAAAAGTTTTCACATCTTGAAACGACCTTGAGATCCCCCAAACAGACCATATACGTTACTTGGGTTTACACCTTGACAAACGGCTTACATGGAAAACACATATTTTCACTAAACGCAAACAACTGGGACTACAGATACGTAAACTCTACTGGCTAATAAGTCGCCGATCTCAATTATCAATGAACAGTAAACTTATTCTGTATAAGGCAATACTCAAACCGATCTGGACTTATGGTATTCAGTTATGGGGAACAGCCTCACATTCCAACATCGAAATAATTCAACGATTTCAGAACAAAATGCTAAGAATGATAACTAATGCTCCATATTATGTCACAAATGAACAGTTACATCATGACCTACAAGTCAACATTGTCAGACAGGAAATTCTTCACCATACAAAGTCGTACAAAAAACGGATCATAAACCACCCCAACCCCTTGGCGAAACTACTAATGGAAGAAACTCAAAGAAGTCGAAGACTGAAACGGAAAACACCTCAGGATTTACTGAAATCCTAATAAACTAAAGTAGGATGTGACACAGGTCACATACCGAGCATGACATAACATATCCCAACAAACCTACTATTCATTGTTCCAGCACGGTAACAGATTGTAGTAAGGAAGAAGTAATAAAAAAAATAAAAAAAAAAAAAAAACATCTTGAAACTTACATTTAAAACTGGCCCTTATAACCAAATAACAGGTGACGGCCGTTAATTGTGGGAAAAAATAAGAAATAAAAAAGAAACACAAACGGCGTTTCTAATTTTTTCAATGGAAGAAGGCCAGCAATCCCTGGTAAATAATTATAAATCAAAGACGATCCAATGAGGTTCTATTCCAAATAGTAGATATTAGAACTTTTTCAAAATATCACTGTAACATTAGAGATTTTCTGTGAGGAGTCTTAGGCCCGTATTAATAGACGTCACTCAATTCTGAGACGCTCTCAAGTTTATTGCTGTCCTTATTTTTTCCCTTTAGAATGACAAGGACAGCAAGAGACTTGAGAGCGTCTCGGAGTTGAGTGACGTCTATTAATACGGGCCTATGTCTTAAGAACTATTTTTAAGTGATGCTGGCAATATTTCATCAACAAAATTTAGAAATGCCATTTATGTTTATTTTTTTGTTTTTATTTGTCGGTACATATAATGGCTGTCAATTTTTTTTTAAGTTAACGGCCAGTTCTGAATAAGTTTAAAGACGTTAAAACACTTTAGTGAGTTTATGATGCAGGGTTCATTTTGGTACGGAACTTAAAATTGGGAAACTTGTTATGTCATCTGACATGAGCTGACTTACAAATGTTCGCCATAATTTTGAATCTTAATTATAAAAAATTCTTAACGTGAATAGCCGCATACATTGACACAGTCCAATACAAACTTTTATCACGTCCTTAGGTCAGCTTCATAATATTAGTAACTAGCTTTTGCCCGCTGCTTCGCTCGCGTTAGAAAGCGACAAAAAGTAGCCTATGTTACTCTCTATCCCTTCAACTCCAATCTCCACTTAAAAAATCACGTCAATTCGTCGCTCCGTTTTGCCGTAAAAGAAAGACAAACAGACAGACAGACAGACACACTTTCCCATTTATAATATTAGTATGGATATTAGATCGATATTCAACATGGTAAAAAGTTGCTATGAAACAAAACCAGAGAAAACAGCTGATTTATCAATAAATAAAGTTCAAAAAATATGTAATGTTAGTCTAATATTAAAGTCCAAAAGTACATTATTCAGTACCTTTTTATAAATGGGGTCACGAAAGGTTTTCGAGTGGTCGTTCAGGTAAAATGTATTCGGGAAAACGCCTAAAGATGAATTATTAGAACTCTATTATTTAAAAAGGGTATGTTAGGAATGTCAACGTGTGACGTATAAAGAAACGACTTTTGTTTGAAGAATTGCAGTTTGTAAAGTACGATTATTAATTAGAGTCAGTAAAATGACAAGTGCAACTGTCACTGATACAAAAAGGGTAACCCGCTACAATACAAAAATATTCTCGACTAAGTTTTAATTGTAAAAACTCGATTGTACCACATCACTATTTATTTGGGACTAAAATCCTGCAACACTGGAATGTCATTTTACTGACTGGAATTAATAACCTTACTATAGCATGCAACGTGTAACAGGTACTGTAACTTGAGCTAAGAACTCAATCACACGAGATTCGAGACACAATAGAAAGACAATAGCAGCGCGACGAAAGTTAATTTGCTTTTACCCCCGACTTGGTCCAAGAGTGGTTATCTTTAGTCCTACATTTTCCAAAGCTTTATATGTCAAGTTTTTCGTGCATTTCTAGGGAAACAGAAGATTTTTTTTTGTGAATTCTAACATTATAGTGCAAGAATAAAAAAAAAGTAATAATAGTTTTCTAGCTCATAATATTTGCAAACGACTTTTGTATAAAAAATCGCAGTTTGTAGCGTGCAACGTGTAACAGGTACTGTAACGAAACTAAGAACTCAAAGCATTTTAACTTGCCCCGACTTTGTTCTAGAGAGTTGAATTACTCGCTTATTTCTGCCCTGTGATAAAATCCGTATATATTTTTTTCAAGTTTATGTGTCAAGTAATTCTCGTACATATCTTCGGAAATCTAGGGAAACCTAGGTTGGTTCCATAGAACTTTTTGATTAGTGTTAGAAACAGTATGGCAACAAAAAAAATGTGTAAAAAGGCCCTTATCCATCTATAATATACCTTATACCTGTTAATTTTTTTTTTATCTGTGTAGGGGATCAAATTTTGGAAAAAAAATAGTCTCCTAACATCATTTTCGTGTAGCTGTAACGGTTAAGATAGCTCCCCTTACATCCCGCTTAAAGATTCCACCCTGTATATTACAGACACAGAACAAACAATCATGCTCATCACACAAAAATTGGTCCAGACTAGAAATCAAATCCACGACCTTCAGGGTCAGGGTCACTATACATATACACTAGACCAAATAGGCATCCCTCACTTAATAAGAGTACGATTCCTTTCTTTGGAGCATTGTTTTTGAGAGAATCATTGTATTTGATCAAAAGATGGTATGAAAGCAGATAACATCGCAGATGGTTGAATAGTAAAATATCGCTATTGTTCGTTCACTATTTGACTTCCATATAGCATAAAATCAATAACAACGGATCTAGGCGGATATAACCGATGTTCCATTTCACAATAAGGATACACGATCACGCTTCCAACCGGTCGGGTCTTAAAAAGGAAGTTATTAATTCTTCTGTGTTTTTTTCACTACAAAGATAAATGGATTACTTATAGGTTATTTTTGTTGTGTGTCTTAATGGCTGGAAATATCCGAAGTTTTTAGGTTAGGTTAGTTAGTTGGTACACGATAAATATGTTCAGGTGTGTATATAAAACTATTTTATTTTGTTTGGATTTAAGAGTTTTGATCGCATCATAAGGAATAGAAAATTATA
Organism: Athetis lepigone; assembly: GCA_033675125.1. Taxonomy (NCBI): domain Eukaryota; kingdom Metazoa; phylum Arthropoda; class Insecta; order Lepidoptera; family Noctuidae; genus Athetis; species Athetis lepigone. Next base: position 2,239,345 of record CM066215.1, on the reverse strand, counting down.
GATACTTACCTAACTTTTTTTTCTGTCTCTCTGCCTTAAAACGGCGGAACTTATTAGGACGGCACTTGTACTGGCAGATGGTTAAATAGATTAACTCTGGCTTTTAATTTAGGAAAAAGATGATGGTTTCGCATAAAGAAAAACTACACTTTATTTCAACGAGGTTGAAGTCGTTAGTCTATCTCGGCCAACTGTTGCGATCACTGCTTGTACCTTCTCTGTCTTCTTCTGCCCTCTCTCTCTCTCTCTCTAAGAAGAGACAATTCTACAGTTATTTTTAGTAAAAAAAGAGTTGTACAAGTTTAACTTATAAAGTCTAATTTGAGATATTAGATTAAACTGAAACTTCTTAACGAGCGTTCGCAAATTTTCAGTTTACAAATGTTTGGTAAAGTTTGACTTTAAGTTTTTAAAAATTTGGGTTTCTGTATAATTCAGAAGTTATAAAGCACTTTGTTGTGATATAATACTATTGTAATCCTCACTTAAACGAAGAATACAATACAAAAAGTCAAAAGGCAAACTTACATTATTTATTTCCATTAGACCATTAAAAAACAATTTTAAATATTACTAATGACGATGAAATCTATTTGTGATATCTTTATTTGTTTATAATCATGTGGATTACACTCTGGCATTTGAAATGCTCAATATCTCTTTATTAATGTGGATAGTACATTAAGCGGCGGTCGCCAATACAAGCGGTTATATTCGGAAAATGTGGGCCGAAGCTTACATAAATGAGTCTCTTTATTTAGTTACTAGCTTTTGCCCGCGGCTTCGCTCTCGTTAGAAAGAGACAAAAAGTAGCCTATGTTACTCTCCATCCCTTCAACTATTTCCACTTAAAAAATCACGTCAATTCGTCGCTCCGTTTTGCCGTGAAAGAAAGACAAACATACATACAGACAGACACACTTTCCCATTTATAATATTAGTATGGATTTGTTAGGGACCAAAAACAGTTACATTCACAGAATTACAAAGAACAACCACAATTTGTCAAACACGTAACAAAGTTTGTATGGTACTTTTGTCAAATAATTGAAAATAAAGGAAATTCTAACAAAGAAAGTCAACAAGGTAATTCAAAGCAAATACGCGTTAAGACGCGACTTTTCACGATAATTTTTAATATTTTTTCTTGAATCATCACACTCAGAGCATTATGCCAGTTTTAAATGTATTTCCTATCGTTAAAGAATACGTTTTAAATAATACAATATTATGATATCTCTTTATTTAGAAAAATTATAATAAAAACGTTGTTAAAGTAAAAGTTGAATTTCCGAGCATATTTGAATGTTAAATAATAGCAGTGAATTTCGAATGCAAAATAATAGCAGCGAAATTAACTTAATGTGCTACGCCGTAGCCGTAGACGCCTACGCCGTAGCACGCGGGCGTAGCGCGTAGGCGTTGCGTTGGCGAAACTATAGGTAATGCTAAAGTTCAAAGTATACATTTATCTGAAAATGGTGCTTTTAGTACAAATATGAACTGGTGTTATTTTTATTATGTGTTCAGTTATTTTTATTTACGAGAAATTGGAGAATGGAAAAGATTAAGGTATTGTTTAATTGTGTAAATAAAAGGTTTTTTTTTAATTTATTTACTGTTTTTTTTTACTGTGGAATATCTTTTCGGCTTTATTACACAAGCTTGGACTGATGACTCTATCCGCACTTAATTTTCCGCACTTAATTTTATAGCCTATTGATATTGATAGAAATATCATTTTTTTTAAAGTGGATCATTTTCCGGAAATTATAACTTAGAAATATCAGCTTTTGCTTAGTCCGCTTTACATATCACAATGTTATATTTAAATGAATACAATCTACACTATTGTTGTACAACTTACATGTAAGATATTTTGCTTTGATCCTTTGAACGCACTTATCTCCTATGTCCTTTCCCACTGTCTGACTGTCTCTGTACCAAACACACAAACTTTCCCATTTATTATATTAAGTATGGATAACGTTTAGAACGTTTGTTCACACTTCTGTGTCTGGGTGTAATTTATCTATAATATGTACAAGCTCTACTTAGATTTGGATCAGATGACCGTGTGTGAATTGGTCCAAGGATATTTATTTTATTTACAATTATAACATATCTATAGATTCAGATAAAACTTCGCATATAGAATAATAATTATAATCTCGATTGAAACATAGGGTATTCAGAGTAGGGTATCTCGGTAATATTTCAACTTTAAAATGGCTCAACAACGTCAAAGTACCTCAGCTTTTAAAATCGCGTCTCATTTTCATCTTATTTATTGCGTAGCCGTTGTATATTTTATTTATGTTAATGTAACACGGGCAAAGCTGCGGGCAAAAGCTAGTATAAACGTAAATAGCTCGACAATGGCTTGTTACATGGTATGTGAGCTACAGGAAAATACTTGCAAATTGACAAAGTTCACGCACGTTTATTCCTCCTAAATAAAAACATGTACCCCTTTTTACACACAAAAATAAACCTTAACAGAAGCAGATATGGTCGATTTCAGAATGTACATAACTGGTGAAAATGTCATAAAGGAAAAAGGACAAAGAAAACTGAGCTTTATACGATTTTATTAAGGCTTTTTTTTGTTTGAAAGTGACGTTACTATGTAGGTACCGATCACAAACAATTTGTTTAAACAATACAAAGCATTTCTTGAGTTTGGGATTAAGTTCGATGATTGTCTTTTATTGATACATTACTAAGATAAATAATAAAATAAAAATTATTGAAAAACAAAAAACCCGACTGCCTGAAAACTGAAAATAAAGAAACAAGTCCAGCAGCTTAGAATTCTGTTAAGTTATACTAAATAAATACACAATCGAAATAGTTTTATAATCTATACACACATAAAACAAATAATAAATTCTAATGCAGAACAGAACGACTCACAGTCGGGGCCCGTTCAAATTTTACCAATCAATTCTTCCCAAGGGGAAGAATTGATTGGTAAAATTTTTCCCCCGACTGTATTTTATAATCTATACACACATAAAACAAATAATAAATTCTAATGCAGAACAGAACGACTCACAGTCGGGGCCCGTTCAAATTTTACCAATCAATTCTTCCCAAGGGGAAGAATTGATTGGTAAAATTTTTCCCCCGACTGTAAGTCGTTCTGTTCTGCATTAGAATTTATGATTTGTTTTATGTGTGTATAGATTATAAAACTATTTCGATTGTGTATTTATTTAGTATAACTTAACAGAATTCTAAACTGCTGGACTTGTTTCTTTATTTTCAGTTTTCAGGCAGTCGGGTTTTTTGTTTTTCAATAATTTTTATTTTATTTTATACTTTTTAGTTACGGTTCATTGACTTTGTTATAAGATGGAAAATTTTGCAATCTAGTCAATTTATTGAGGGAGTTAATATCGTGAGGATTATTAAGTAACTTGCGGTGGTCTAAACTACTGATAATTAGTCCCTCTAGAGACCTAACTCGGCTCAAAGCTGCATATGCTTGACCTTTAGCTAAAACGCGTGAACTTAAATCAACCACAGCTCGGTCCAAAGCAGTTCCTTGAAGCAGAGGTGGAAGCCCTAGCCCAAGCCCTTTCAGATGTCCTATTCCCTTGGCCCTGGCACCACTGGCTTCTGTCCACGACTCTAATTCTCTTTGGCAAATTCACCAGGTCTGAGCATCATAGCTTAGTACGGGCATTTCGATGAATTTGCGCTCCAAGGATATCGGCGGATCACCTAAACTGTGGACTAGTAGCTTTTAAGGCGTTTTCGATTCAGCAATCGATTTCTTACACCTGTCTTTACCTGAAAGAAACTGACTGGCCCTAAAAAACATACGTACTTAAAATATAGTACATTAATACGTATTTTCTACCTATCCTACCCGATCTTACTCTTAGGGCCATATTTCAACATCATCAACTTGGTGGCGCCACCAACAAAATGTACGGAGGTTGGCGCTCCTATAAGTGAACTGAACTGTATACCTACATTTTGTTGGTGGTGTGACTCGAGTTAAGTAACCTGGAGTCTTAATGAAACGTGGCCCTTATGTTGGGCATTGACGATCTTTTCTTCGCGTCAGTTGAACTGACGTCGCACCAAAACTGCCCGTGAGTGTATGATCCTCATTCCAATATCTCCGTGTAGTTTATATGTATGTATATCGTTTTCGGTGTATGATCCTCATTCCAATATCTCCGTGTAGTTTATATGTATGTATATCGTTTTCGGTCGCATAGACAGACCACACATAGCTACCAGTTGGGATCTCAGATCGTGCGTCAAGCGTATGTCAACTTTCGATGGGAGGAACAGTGGGTTTTTTTTTGTTAGAGGGTAATCACCACATGACTTCTGCCGTCCTAAGATGGACAGGAGGGCGTGTCAGACTTTTATTGCCTAAAAGCCACTCATGTTCCTTCGGTTGCCCTTTATATTCTGGGGCCACGGTAACAATAACTACTACCTCCGTAACCCCGGCAGGCATTGGCCCTAGAGAGTCCCTTCACGTGCTGACTGCTATTTGAGGCGCACGTGGAACAAACGCGCTGATGACACGGGCCTGGTCCTAGTCGGGCGGCGAGCTACCCATCACTCGCCGTCCGCAGACCCGCGCCTACGGTGGCCTACCGGCCACCGCCGTCTTGCGACTCTCGACGTCTACGCCTGGGTCCCTGTCTGGGGCGTGAGGCTTGACGCTGCTTCACACGCGCCGCCGCCTCCTTCTCCAGCATGACTGCTTCGCAGAAGGAGGCGACGGCTTCCCATTCAGTCTCGCCCCGGAGCATGGCTTGAACCAGCGCCGGGCGCGAGAGGTCACCGCCGCCGATCGCCTCGTGGGGCACATCTCCACCGTATAACAGTGGGGTTTGAGAAGTCGGAAAGAACCCAACATAACCTTCTACTTTCCCCAGGCATAAGGTATAGATAAGGATTTCCCCACGAGATGAAAAGGGCTGAAGATTTGGAGGTTTATATGTTGTTTCCAAAGTCCAATCGTCATTATCATTATTTACGAGGAAATTGCATACCAACTTCTATTATAAAATCAAGAAATGCAGGAATAGTCAAGAATTTAATTGAACCTGAACACCTCTATAAATAAATAAATAGTTTTAGAAAAGTAGTTGTAAAATAGTTTAAGAATCACTAATTTATTTAATAATCATTTAAATGGTGTAGGTAGATGCATACTTATTTATTTATTTATTTATTTATTTAAGGATCTCCAACGAAGGTAATACACAAAACATGGCCAAAAAATGCATAACTTTAAATGTAGGTGTACTCCTTCACTTATAGGAGACCACAGCATTCACAGTATAAATTAGATAAATTATACTATAATTATAATGATACTAAAATAAAATAATGTTGACAAAGTAAGTAATGTTTACAATTTGAATAAAAGAAAAATAATGACATAATGAATACAAATGGAAAGATAATGACATAATGAATACAAATTAAATAAAATTAATTAAATAAAATTAAAATTGAATTAAAATAAAAAGAGAATATGACATAATGAATACTAATACTAATAAAATTCTTACTACTAATCATAATTTCATAAAGTAAATTTTTTACAATTCATAATAATAATTGTTCATAAATAATTACATTGACATACATTTCTAGTATTCTTGAGACTCTTATTATATTTAAACTTAGTTTACAAAATAGTGCCATTACAGACGGAAGAGTGAAAACAATTCCAAAGTTGACTACTGATTAATTTTCAACAATTTATGTCTCAGATTTGGTATACTGTCGCAGAAGATATCAATTTCAGGATTGATAGAGATGACCCTGTTGGTGATGTTCATCATTCGGTTTAAAGGAGCTGATCGTCCTAGATTTGTGCGAGATCCCATTCAGTCTCGCCCCGGAGCATGGCTTGAACCAGCGCCGGGCGCGAGAGGTCACCGCCGCCGATCGCCTCGTGGGGCACATCTCCACCGTATAACAGTGGGGTTTGAGAAGTCGGAAAGAACCCAACATAACCTTCTACTTTCCCCAGGCATAAGGTATAGACAAGGATTTCCCCACGAGATGAAAAGGGCTGAAGATTTGGAGGTTTATATGTTGTTTCCAAAGTCCAATCGTCATTATCATTATTTACGAGGAAATTGCATACCAACTTCTATTATAAAATCAAGAAATGCAGGAATAGTCAAGAATTTAATTGAACCTGAACACCTCTATAAATAAATAAATAGTTTTAGAAAAGTAGTTGTAAAATAGTTTAAGAATCACTAATTTATTTAATAATCATTTAAATGGTGTAGGTAGATGCATACTTCTGAAATAGTTCACTTTATGTAAGGCATTTATATTTTCGGGCGCGCACCCACCTGAATCCTGGCGCCCTAGGCACGTGTCATTTTTGCCTTAGGGTTAATCCTCCAATGTTTTTTTAATGTTTTGTTTGTTTGTATACCGTTTACACTTGAAATAAAAACTTAAATCAATAAGTAAAAAAATTAGCGAGAATGATTGTTTTGTTATACAACTTTAAGTCGTTATATATTCTAAACTATTATTTAAAAAGAAAAATGATAAAAAGGAACCTAAAGATGATTTTAAAATACCTATTCAACGACACCCCACTCGACTTAGTTCATCGACATTTTTTTTTTCATTTTGACAATATGGCGTCTGGTTGTCGCTGTGGTGAATTTTGATTACTGTCATGTCTTTAGTGACACTCGCAAGGTTAAGACGAATCGATTGACGTAAGAATTATCAAAATCGGCCTACGCATTCGGTCTCTAGAACGCCACATAGAAACAAACATACATACATACATACATACATAGACTGATAAACACATTACCCTTCTTTGCGTCGCGCAGTCGGGTAAAAAGAGTCTAAATATATAGACACAGGATTTTGGTAGTAATAAGCGCACAGAAAAAACTATCGAAGCTAGAAACATAAAACTTGCATCGTAGTTTCTTTTTAAAACGTAGAAGATGTACACTAACGTAAATGCTCCTATTACCGCCAGTTTTAGCTGTCTCAGGATTCACTTTAAAAAAATAGATATAAGCTGTTATGTTAGGGAAGATGTTATAATTTATAATTAATCTTTACGAAGTATTCTTTGCTATTCAGTTCTTAAATTCAATATTCAACAACACAATAGTTACAAAATAATTATTTTATCCAAAAGAGAAGTTGATTCTATTACCGACCCATAGAATGCGGCAAGATTCTATTAGCGATTTTTCTGCTTCTTTTACCGACCCATACGCAGTTGTCACTTCTACTATAGTATAAAATAAAATAAAATCGTTTTTAAGGTATTTTATGGTGTAGTTTACTTTGAAGTAAGTGTTACATTATTGTTTTGTTATAAAATAGTTATTAATATTTACACCAATAAGTAAGTAATTATTGGTGTAAATATTCGATGGTGAAACGAATAAATAATATAAAATCATAATATAACAATAGTTATAATTTCCCTTGTAACGCAGTTTTATCCTTGGTATGCTTGGTATGAATAATAGGTTTCTGAAGTTTCGTATATGCTGGTCTCTTCATTTATAGCTATAAGCCCAGCTTCTAGTTGTCCAGAGGCGTCCCTACTGCTTGCGCTTCTGCTTTCTGCTACACTTTAAAGAGATTATATAATTTAATAAATGTATGAAATATACATAGATAATGCCATGAATGAAACAGTAAAGTAAATTTTATTTTACATTAATGATATGGCCTGTGACATAATCTCTCAAAACGTCACGTATGCAAGAAATAAGCCAATTTGATCAAAAATGGTTATTTTGTTTTTGTGTTAGTACATCGGGGGGCACGGTCGTGCCCCCGGCCAAGACAAGCAAGCGAAGCGCAGGGGCACTACCTACCTTTTCTCGAAGTGTTTCGTCGTTCCTAACTTCACAAGCTCTACATATCAGTAAAAATGTATGGCTTGGCTGTTTCGGTAGGTACTTACTTCAAAAACTTAATTTTCGCATCACCTCCACGACGGTAGCGAAACGGCGAAGCCATACATTTTTACTGATATGTAGAGTTTGTGAAGTTAGGGTCTGTAGAGTTAGGCCGTGTAGATTCAGAAGCTTGGCTCTACATGAGATCTGATATATTTTTCACAGGGTATACCTTATGTGGTTGTCTTGGCTACATTTATATGAAATGTTTTTAGTGGGATCAATATTACAAAAAATATCTTCACAGCTGTGAGTCCGGTCATTCTCCGATTCGGCGTTATTTGCCTAATTACCGTAACCATTTTTATTTTTCACTGATTTACCCTAAACTCATTAAAATATGAAACTAGTAAAAAATACGAATTCAATAATAAATGAGGCATGTTTTAAATAATGGTAGTTTTCTAGTTATTTAGACTTAAAAAAATTATGAGTACGGTAATTAGAAAAGTTTAATATCTTATGCCACGGTAATTAGAAAACACTGACAATTTTAAGTAAAATGTGATATAATATAATAAAAATAACACACATTAATATTTTTTTGTATACATCGATTTATATAAAAAAAGAATCCCTATTTCCCTTTATCATCTTTGGACCGATTTCACTAAATCTTTGTTGTGTTTGTTATTGTTTGGAGAAGGTTCTTATGGAAAAAAAAATTGAAAATTAAAAGGGTACTTTAGAGTAGTGTAGTTTAGAGTAGAGTAGGGTAGAGTGGGATATAGTTGGGTAGGCTAGAGCAGGCTAAAGTGGGATATAGTAGGGTAGGCTAGAGTAGGGTATAGTAGAAGTGAAGCCGCGGGTTCGTTTTCGCGTTATTTTGATACAGATTATTTACATTTTTAAATATTCATATAAAAAAACAAAAACATGTAAGAATATAAAAAACAGTAGCCCAAAGGCATCGGGAACAGGGTCCCAGCTACCGGTGATCAGGGCTTCAGAGAGAAGAACTTCCTAACGATGCGAGCCGTGTCCAAAAGCTTCTGAATGAAGCCCTAGATCCAGCCATCTGACGAGAGCCTCCTTAGGTGTTGGTCGAGACTCTTGGCTATTAAACCATTGGCAGAAACAACTATCGGCACATGACCGTTGAGTCCACATTCAACATGTCAACAATCTCGCGAGCCAAGTCGATACTTAATTTTTATTATCTTTCTCGGTCTTCACAAGGTTCTTGTCACGCGGGACCGTTACGTCAACGAGCATCGCGCGCCGCTCCAATCGATCCACCACCACTATATCATGCTTGTTTGCTACAACAGTCCTTTCAGTGATGATGTATCGACCCCAGTACAATGTGACATTGCCATCTTCAGATTCTACGAGGCCGTATCTCAGAGCAAGTTGCTGATTGATAATCCTGGCTACTAGGTTGTGCCCATTTAAGTCCTCTTTGTTAGCAAGACGAGAATAATCAGAGATAGTGTGTCGAATCGTTCTCCCGGCAGGTGACACGCCCGACATAAGTTAACCGTACCATCTTTAACAATAAATTCCCGATAATTCTTCGTCATGATAACCTTATCCATAATTGTACAGACAAAACCTTCGGCTTCCCCAAATTGGTCACCAAATTGTAGCTACTAAAGTGACACTAAAAAGTCTACATCGGGCCCATGCAGGGCCCGGAAAAACCGCCCGTGTAGCGCCTCACTCTACCATACTTCCTCACGATCCTTTGCCTCAAGCACTACAAGTTTGCGCCAGTTCTCTTTAGTTAAGGAGAGCGGAGTGAGGTTCTTGACCACAGTGACCACATCTCGTATTCTCGGTGCTGACGTGGGGAACCACGTTAGCTTTAAGGAAATAATCCCGGAGATACAACCTCCGGGTCTCGCGGTTGAGGAGAGACTTAGCATTAAGAAAGCCTCGTCCTCCACATATCCGCGGGATTATATATATATCCCGCGGATATGCCTCATCAACTCATCACTGATGATCACGGGTGATGCTCAAGCAGCGCGCTTGAGCATCATGCATGTAGATTGACTTCTGTACCCATCTATTTTGAGGCTACAGTTAGTAAATAAGAATTAATTTTTCATACAACGGTAATTATAAACATACGGTAATAAGTATACGGTAATTAGAAAACGATAGATTTTCTTAAAAATTTCGGAAACCAACAAAATATGCAAATACTAGCTTATTACAACGTACGGAGGCCAAAGTACTGCCTCGATTTACATGATCAACTTAGGTCTAACTTAAAAATCAAATATATATTTATGTAAAACGGTAATTAGAAAAGTTTTTAACCAAGCTTACGGTAATTATATACTAGCGTGCTTTATTCGCGGTACACCAACGTTAGAGACGTGCAACTGCTGTTTTGCTGCGGTACCCATAGAGGAGAAGAGACGCGCGCGGTAGTGGTGTGCCAAATACTGTTTTTTAGGGGTGTGCACTCGAGAACAGAATATGTCACGGTAATTATAACTTTCCCTCGGACATCCGATAATTTAATGATAATTATTTATAGACTGGTTCTAGTGAGTCAATATTTTACTATGCGATACACGTTGTTTAACACCATTTAAAATGTTGAATAGATCAAAGTAAACCTCTAAGTCATAAAAATTACAAGTAAGTTTTAACATTAAGACAGTGTGCGGACACGTTACGGTAATTAGAGAACAGAGGTTTTTGAACTTAGATTAAATTAATTTAGTCTTAAATACTTTAAACAGAAGCCTGTGTTTTTGTTTATGGCTAGATAGGGATGCTATCTAACATATAAAAAATATTGGATGATTGAATATGATAAAAGTACGGATTATTCGTCGGAGTCGGAGTCGGTAATAGAATCAAGTAAGAAGGTTACAATATTCTATTAGCGACCAATAAAAATAATAATAAATAGATCGAGTTTGACACAAAAACTTAAGAAATAGCTATGTCGTTAATAGACCTAACGAAGTAAAATAATTTTAAAAATTGAACAAGAAAAAAGTATAAGCAAATAAGTTAGTTTATAATAGATATTATTTTAAAATACTAAACGTTCTCAAAATTTTAACAACGCCATGGGTCGTTATTAGAATCAAGTTTTAAAATTTGGATTCTATTACCGCCTTTTATTAAAACATGATTTTATAACACAAAAACCAATTAAAAGTATTATTTTAAGAATTAGTTTAGAAAACGAATATATGCGTTACAGTTGTAATGTGATAGCAAGAAGACTAATCAATTTTTAGTGGGTTAATTTCCTTAAGCAATATTCGGGTGTACTTACGTGGCTGGAGGCGCGACTCTATGAAACTTGCGTCCGTTTCGGGCGCTTCCCAATTATTGACAAATTATTTCTTTCACTGGCTATTTAAACACACAAACTTTGCTATTTTTGTTATAAAACAAAATTATGTAACTATTTTTTAAGGTATGACTTTTCTGGAACCCTATATTATGTATAATATGAGTGATTTAAAATTAGATCGGTAATAGAGTACACATTTTAGGGGGTCGTTAATAGGAGCTTTTACGTTAATAACAATTTTTGGTAATTTTATCCTCAACGGGGTAGAATAAGGAATTAAAAAGAATAAGAGGATTAAGAAGAGAAATCGCAGAAATCAGCTTGTATTTATTATTACATATGTTGTTGCTACTAATATTACAAATAATGATGTTTGTTAATTCCTTACGCAAACACTACTAAACGGATTCTGTTGAAACTTTACAGTGGTATTTTATACTTACATCAGAATAACATAATCTGGTTTCGATTGTCTTATTCACAAACTAACGTAAATTTAAGTTAAGTGCATCTTTCTCTTTCCCTTTTATTAAGAAAAGGACAGAAGATAAAATATTAGTTAAGTCCTATCAAAGGAGGTGTTTCTTTTTCCTTACAACTTTGGCCCAGGCGTGTACCTCAAAAAAAAAAAAATCAAAATACGTGAAAAAATCGTAGAATCAGAAAAAAATATATTGGATTCATTTGCGCATTTGTACCACCTGCAATATTGTCGATCGAAGATGTTAAAAACATGCAACCTTAGAATTTCAGTCTGGCAATGTCATGATTTACTCCTTTGATAATGCGTTTCGTTGCTTCATTGTATTAACCTAAAAATGTATTATTAAGGATTTTTTCTATTTACAGATAGTATTTTTTCTAGTTACATTTGTCGTGAATTATTATAGAAAAAAATATTTCCAAAAATACATTTATTTCACAATTCATATAATTTTTTGCGTTTGGTTATCTACTGGGCAAAACAACAGGACACCAAAGCCAGAGCCGATAGTTTTATTCTGCTGCCAGTTGTCATTCAAACAAACAAAAAACAACAGATTAACAGCTGTCAACGCTCTCATGGACGTTACTTTTTACGCAGTAACGTCGCGAGGCTGCTTTTTTTCATATTCTTTTATTTCTAAATCTATGTGATATTAAAGGATTTTAAATACTGCAAAAATCACAAATTATTAGGAGGAATTTAATTAGGAATTTGTACCTCGGTACAGGTTTGGGCCAGAAAAAAAAAACACCTCCTTTAGACACTCCATAGATAATTTAGACGCGATTTAAAAACATGGCGTCTAAATATAGGTACATTTTCTTCAGGCGCTGTCTATTTTGACAGAATTAAACTAAAATGTATCTTCTGTCCTTTTCTTTAAAAAATGGAAAGATAAAGATGCATTTAACTGAAATTTAGTTAACTTTCTGAACAAGAGAATCAGCACCAGTACCTACTAAAATATTATAAACAAAAAAAAATAATAAATATCAATAATTCCCGTAAAACAATTGACTACCCCTGCCATACCCCAAAATAACGTTCACTTATCTCTGGGTCTCGTAATCACAGAATAGGCAACGCTCATTTCTTTAATAAAACCTTATCTTGGAGATGAAAGGGTCCGTGACGTCATGCCCTCAAAGGCCCACAACGGCCGCTTTGGCTATGATTAAGACAAGCCGTCATTTTAGGGTTGTCTAATGTCTTTCGCCAGACAAAAGTTTTGTGGGACACGATTAAATAGTCATCAATTTTGTTTTGAATAATTTCACGAGTCTTAAATGAAATAAATAATTATATTTATTAATAACTAGAGCCTGAGAATATTTTTTTTGCCTTTGTTTTTAATTCTAAAATAAAAGTTCCTTTTTATAATATCAGCGATCTGCTTATTGTATAACCCATCAATTCGGTCTAGTGGTTTCGGAGTTTACGTGCCTTAGTATTTAAAATAACGTATATAAATGCTATTTTATGCACATATTCACGACACTATATTCATGCACATGGATACAATGTAACTTTGTAATAAAAATACGGAAAGCTTTTATAATATGAAATCTGCGTCAACGTCCAAATTACGCCTTAAGTTTTTTAACCATAATTAATATGCATCTGATTTATATTTTGAGATTAAAATCTTAATTAATGTATTTTTCTACCATCCTACAACTATTATAAATGCGGCAGGCTTAATGAATAAATGTTTTGGATATTTTATACTCTTCGCGCAAAAAACATAGAATACTGAGTTCTTTGTTTTTATCCACACTGCCGATAATAACGCACCTGTGGCGAGATTGAAATGAATCTCCGCTGACTCACTTGACCCCGACCTGAACCCAAGGGCGTGACATCGACCTGACCTTTAGTTAAGTAATGACACTGTACTTACTTTAAGACAAATAGTTCTGCAATTATCAAGACTAGGCTGCGATGTTTTTAGACCTATTTCGTAATTTTTTGTTCGTATTTTCATACGTTACATATAGCTTTTGCGGGCCTGTTGGTCTAGTGGTTAGTAATCCTGACTGCTAAGCCGGAGGCTTACTTTTATTTAGGTTCTATTTTGGGACATTTCCCAATTAAATTAAAAATAAACCTCTGGCAAAAATAAACTAGGGCAAACTTGTGTGGTGAGCATGATTGTTTGTTCTGTGTTTGGGTGTTATTTATCCATATTTAGCTTTTGCCCGCGACTTCGTCCGCGTAGATTAATAGTTCCCGTTCCCGGGGGATTTTCGGGATGAAAACTATCCTATGTCCTTTCACGGGTCCCAGTCTATATCTGTACCAAATTAATTTCAAATCGGTTCTGTGGTTTAGGCGTGAAGAAGAGACAGACAGACAGACAGAGTTACTTTCGCATTTATAATATTAGTATTAGTACGGATTAGTACGGATATAAGTATACTCATTAGTTGTCTGGTTACCAAAACATAAGTTCTGCTAAAGCCTGGGATCACTTCCCTCCACTTCGTTATAACTCGATTGAATGACTTTTTCATGAAATAGGCAATCAATCGATTTATATGCGCTTTGAGTGTTGTTTTGAAGATTTAAATGATTATAATTCTGTAACGAATAGCCTCTTACAGTCGCAAATCATAGTGATCAACACTCACCCAGATACTAAGCAGCAAATTGCAAATTGTTTTTTAAGGGTTTAAATTAAACCGATATACTTTCAAAACCTATTATTTTTTCAATTCTGTGTCAAAATATAGAATAATTAATCTGAATAGTTTTTCTAACGTCATAAACATGTGTCAGCCCTACTCTAAACAGAGAGTGGTCGCACACATTCGGGCTTGTTCCTAATTGGTGTAGTATACGTTTCCAGCGGTTCTGCAATATGTTTTTAACCACTGTCGCGAAAGGGGCGCTGTTAATGTTTGTGTTACTATGTATGTAGTATATACTTTTTTTTTTCTTTTTGGTGAGTGGGAAATCATTCAATGACCGCTCCCGTCCTGGGTGCGGCGGGAGGGCGTGCCAGACTCTTACTGACTAAAACCCACTCATGTTCCTTCGATTGCCCTTTATGTTCCGGGGTCACGGTAACTATTATAAACATTCCGCAACCCCGGCAGGCGTTGGCCCTGTTGGGCCCCTTCCTGTGATGTAGTATATACCTACGGTAGTTGTTTAGTTAAGTAGATTTTTTGGGGATAAGTAAAAGTATAGATTATTAGAGTATACAAGTTACAAAGTCAAGTCATATTCTTTACTAGCTGTTTCCCGCGACTTCGTCCGCGTGAAATAATAGTTCTCGTTCCCGGGGGATTTCCGGGATGACAACTATCCTATGTCCTTTCTCGGGTCCCAGGTACCAGACTATATCTGTACCAACATTCAAATCGGTTCAGTGGTTTAGGCGTGAAGAAGAGACAGACAGAAAGACAGAGTTACTTTCGCATTTATAATATTAGTACGGATTTAGAAAATGGTAAACTGACTGACTAAGACTGACTGTTGATATATCAACGCACAGACCAAACCGCTGGTCCTAGAGACATGAAACTGGGACGGTATGTACTTTGTGAAGAGTGAAAGTAGGCACTAAGAAAGATTTTTGGAAATTTCAACCCTAAAGGCGTAAAATAGCGGATGAAAGTTTGAAATACACGCGGGCATAGCCGTGGGCAAAAGTTAGTTGAATAATATATGGTTGTCTGCATATATACAGATCATCAATAGATAAAACGATTCAAGAGTAAAGTTGTATAATTAATATATAATCAAGTTTATTTCTCAAAATGAATTTCAATTATGCACAATTAGAAAAAGACCCGATTTTAAAGATTTGTAACGCCAGTGCGAAGCTCGGCCGTACCGATTGTTTGGAAATATTGTTTAAAAATAGCTTTATAATTTTTTAAGTAATCACTTAAAAATATAAATTAAAAACTAATGAATATTTATGTTATTACAACCTACAGTGAGAAGCATGTTTATTTTCATGTAAAAAGGCTAAAAATGTTGTGTTAACACTTAAAAGCTCAAGGTCTTTTGAGAAAAACGTTATTATGTCTAAAGAATCCAAAACAGGCACTAATTAATTTGTTTTCTTACCTAAGTAGTTCTACATTTAGATTATTTAAAACGAAAGTTAGAAAAGAGTCTACCCTTGTGCGTCCATTTATTCACTCCAAATTGTTTTCTGTCACTTAAAGACGTAAATAGGCATTCTACTTGAAGTAATTAATTACTAAGTAGAAATAAGCTAGCTTTTTAGTCTAGCTTTTTATTTTTAGGGTTCCTTACCTCATTAGGATCTCTTTGTTGTTCGTCTGTCTGTATATCGGGTGTCGGGTGAAGATATCAAGCTATACAAATTCGAAATTCTAAGTCTACGTAATTAAAAGATATAGACGCAAAGTAAAAATCTGAAAAACGTAACTTGGTAGTTGAATCTTAAAAAATACGGAAACAAGATTTCTATATGTTTCTATAAAACTTATAGATATAGAAATCTCTTTTAACTATCGGTCATTTTCCTATTTGTCGGCAGGCCTCGCAGGTCTATAGATAAAAACCTTAACCTAAAAAAAATATAAAATATTTTTTATATTTTGTAAAAAAATATAAAATATTTTTTAAAATATTTTTTTACCTGAATAAAGAAGCTACGTAGCTGTAAAAAGAATCGGTATGAAGGTAATATGAAACCCAACTCCTGTCAAGTACACACGCCCAATAAATCTAAGCCTAGGGTCGACGACCGAAGCTAAGACGACACTGAATAATAAATCTTTTCTCTACCTATTCAAAGTCGATTCTTATTTAATGCTGAATATAAATATCACAGGCAGATTTGTCAAACGCAAATTCTATATGTGTGCCTCCTTGGTTGAATATGTAGTAGGCGGTTCGTGTATTTGTGCTTGTGGAATGTAATACATAGGTATATTCGTTTTCTACGTTTATGTTAAAGGAAAGCGCTTATATTATTATTTTTTCAACACACTTGCTCGTAAAGTGGGTCTTATTACCTTGCATTTTGACCCGTTATTGAGTATACGCACATTACGCACGCGTGCGTTTCACTTTACATTATCGCACGCGTGCGGTAATCTTACCACGACCAATTCTAATTTATTCAAGATTGCAAAGTAAAAGTATGTCCAGTACGCATTCTTAAATTTGTTGCTTAATACACTTTTTTTTTTTAAAACGTTTCGTTGCTAAGCAACAACTTTTTTTTAACACGACTCTTTGACGCTGCCAAACAGCCTATTACTTACTGCTTACTTAAATAAATCGCCTCCTTCTGCGAAGCAGTTATGCTAGTGAAGGAAGCGGCGGCGCGCGAGAGGCAACGACGAGCCTCTCGCCCCGGACTAAGACCCAGGCGAAGACGTCGAGAGTCGCAAGACGACTACCGGCCACCGTAGACGCGGTTCTGCGGATGGCGAGCGATGGGTAGCTCGCCGCCCGTCTAGGACCAGGACCGCGTCGACGGCGCGTTAGTGTTCCACGCGCGCCTCAAAGAGAAGGAGTCAGCACAGGAAGGGGCCCAACAGGGCCAACGCCTGCCGGGGTTGCGGAATGTTTATACCGTGACCCTGGAACATAAAGGGCAATCGAAGGAACATGAGTGGGTTTTAGTCAGTAAGAGTCTGACACGCCCTCCCGCCGCACCCAGGACGGGAGCAGTCATTGGATGATTTCCCACTCACCAAAAAAAAAAAAGATATCAAACTGAAATTTGTATCAAATACTCAGGTCTGCTATCTCTCAAAGCAGTGAAAAAATCAATTTCTAAATCAACGCAATAAAAGGATACGGATGTTTATGTTCCATTTATATTGCATATTTAGACATTTGCTAGGAAATCAAAACCTATAGGGTACTTTCCATTGACGTAGAATCATAAAATTTGCCAAGAAGCAATGTCATGATAGCACAAGTAAAGGAAAAACTCCGAAAACCGTAAATTTGTAGTTATTTACCACAAAAAAAATGTTGATGAATGTAGGTGTACATTTTACGGAACCCCCGTTGCGCGAGTCCGACTCGCACTTGACCGGCTTTTTTTGTTCTTGGTCTTAATATTCTGGGTGTTCTTGTACAGAACCATTGTATAAGAATCTGACTCACATTTGGCCATTCTTTGTTTTTAAATACCTATGTACTAGTATACCATTACTACAGTAATAATTTATTGCATACTATAAGCACCACGTATTTAGGAAGAAGAAACGGACTCCTGAAATACAGATATTATTTATCTAGCTCTGGAGTCAGGGCTTCACTTAAACTGTAATGAATGTTATGCAAATAAACAATACTTATTCTTATTACAGTTTAGCAGATTCTTAATTCACAACAGACATCTGGCAATATATCAAAAATATAATGAAACTGCTCAGTAATTTATAACAGACTTGTCAAATTAAAAAACAGATTCGCATCTGAGTGGCATTAATATTTAAAACTTATTCGTTTCGCAATCTCTTTTATTTTAAATTTCGAACGCTTTGTGGTACTGCTATGAAACTGTTTAAATTATGAATAGGCCGCGTTGTTGTGTTGTTTGCGTATTGTGGTTTTTCCTGGAATATACAAATATAATTAAATAAGTATACCACCAGTTGATTAACAGTCAGTCACGAGCATAAACATGAGTACACTATACTAAATTTAACCGCAAATTTCAAAATTATTTAGTCGATTTAACGGCAAGGTTATATGTATTAAAAAAGTACTTATTCAGAATTGACCAAGAAATAAAAAATCACGTTGTGTCTGCCACTATTCGTATAGACAAATAAAATTTTACCAGCATCACGTAAAACACAATCTTATAGTTAATAAAACTCCTTACTACAGCCATCTTTTGTAGAAGTTCTAATACTATTTTGAGTAGAACCTCATTAGATCTTCTTTATTTGTTACTAGCTGTCCCCTGCGGTTTCACCCGCATTTTTCGTTACTGCTCCGCTCCCGTGGGTCGTAGCGTGATGGTATATAGCCTATAGCATTCCTCGATAAATGGGCTATCTAACACTGAAAGAATTTTTCTAATCGGACCAGTAGTTTCAGAAATTATCCCCTACATACTAACTTACAAATTTTACCTCTTTATAATATTAGTATAGATTTAACAAGGGTTACTGGCCTACTTTCATCGAAAAAAAATGAAACACCATTTGTGTTTCTTTTTTATATCTTATTTTTCTCAAAAAATAATGGCCGTCACCGGTTTTTTGAATATATCTGCCAGTTTTTTAATGTAAGTTCCACGATGTGAAAACTTTTTCGTGAGTTCTATTAAAATAGTAAGTAAAACTTATTTGATTATCTTGCTATTTTTTTTTTATTATAAAATACACACCTCAAAAAAGTCAAAGCCACATTCACAAAATATTCAAACGCGAAGGCATTTGTTCGAATTTTATAGCGTTTTCTTTGCTTATTAAAAATCAGTATTCTGTATCAATTTTATGATTTATACAATAATTTGAAAAAAGTTTTGAACTAATTTGTATTTTGAGACATTTTTTACGTCCTGGAGCGAAGTTATTTGAACGCAGACGAAATGCAAAGAGCTGTAGGGATGTTGCAAGCGGGAAGAAGTCAGTCTCAGGTACCTCGGTATTTGGGTGTCAACAGAAGCGTTATCAAACTTTTTAGCTTTATTATTTTTATTGTACTATACAACATGTCCCGGAATAAACGCACACCATCAGACACCCCAATTGGAATATTATGTTATAATCATAATACATACACTGAATTTTTATTATTATGTTTAAAACACTGTTTTTTTTTTAAATTTGTTGTACAGATTGTGGGAGAAAATTATAGTCACATTACAAATCTACGCATGCGCACAGTCGCACTTGCATAAGGGTTTAGCGTAGTAGGTATTTCATCTATTTTAGTTTGTTTTGACTGTACAGCGGAAGTGTGACAGCAGTTTACGTAGTTTTAATTATTTTTGGGATAAAATATTACCTATATTAAAAATTAGAAAAATCGATTCAGTAAACGATTCTGAACAAACTATTTTCTCAAAGTGCATTAATTCAGTTACACATTGTATAAATAGCGACCAGTCCCAGCATCTGAAATGTGTTACAATTCTTTAAAAATATAATACGTATGTATTATAAAAATCTCAATTTGCTGATAAATCAGTTTCATAGTTCAAAACTTTGAAGCTTACATATTAACCGAGAGGCGTTTTAATTTTACACTAAATAAAAGTTCTTTTCTTAGCTTCAAATAAAAGAGATATTCACAAGAAAGAAAGAATTACTGAACTAACATAGCGATTTAATCCCCAACTCATTACGATAGTCATCGCTGAACAAACGACATCTTTCTTGACACAGACAATATTATTTGGGTCAAAAGATAATAATTACTTAAGCACCAGATTTTCTTCGTCATTTTATCTTATATTACTGTAATTTACACAATTAGGTTTATCCCGATGGCTTTTATTACTTTCACTTTGGAAATGATATTGAGGGAAGAATTTTATTTAATAAATGTCTTCTTTATTTCAGATGTTGATGTCGGTACAAGTTTTTTGTAATATTTGTGTAATGGTGGTTTCTTTTCGGTACTTGGAAATCAAGTTTGTCACGTTAACGGACGTTGTTTCGTAAACAGAACCGCCATATTGATTTTCGTGTGTTTTTTGTTTCTGTCACGATTCATAAATGTCAATTGGATCCTATTTGTTAAATGAGCTTCAAAATCATCATTTCAAGAGCTAAATATTTCCCAAAGACACTAATACCGTATTTTCATTGTTTCAGGTAAGCAGTCCGACCCAATACTTCTGGTACCGAACTACTCTCCAAATATCAGAAGACATAAACTACCCAGAGACATTCAACTACAAGATAGCACTAGCCTTAGTCATCGCCTGGATCCTCGTCTACCTGTGCATGATTAAAGGGATCGCCTCTTCAGGGAAGGTCGTCTACGTTACAGCCACATTCCCTTACATAGTCCTCGTAATTTTCTTCTTTAGAGGCATAACACTTAAAGGCATGGGCGACGGACTGATCCATTTATTTACACCGAAGTGGCACAGGATTTTAGACCCTGTCGTATGGCTGGAAGCAGGGACACAGATATTTTTTTCCCTTGGCCTAGCATTCGGAGGCTTGATAGCATTCTCGTCTTATAACCCGGTGGATAACAACTGTTACCGAGACGCGATAATGGTCTCTATGACGAATTGTTTAACGTCTATGTTCGCTGGCATCGTGGTGTTCTCTATAATTGGGTTTAAGGCTACAATGGTTTATGAGAAGTGTTTGGAAGTGAGGAATGAGACTTTGTTGGAGGTGTTCGGGCCGGCGTTCAAGTCTATGGTATTGCCTGAAGCTGGGCAGACGGTGACGGTGGACTTGAACGGGAATCTGACGTCTTTGGTGATGCCTCATCTCCCTGACTGTGATCTGCAAAAGGAGCTAGATAATGTAAGTGGGAATGTGTATATTTAACTTAAAAAAATACGCCAAAGTATCGTTTAATATACAGCTTTTATATTAAAAGTACCTTATATACATAAATCAACAAAATACTGAAATGCAACAACCAATTATTTTCTCGGAATTTCCGGACGTCCCATCGTGAAATACGATGACTTTAATACTCTTTAAAATACACTGATTTCCGAAAAAAGATGAGATTATTCATTTGTGTATCATATTTCATAAATGGATAAACATAAACACCTATTTATTTTTTACAATGACATTGTTGATAAAAGTAGAAACACATTGCGTGGGTGGCGTAAGGTGATTGTGATGTAACAATTGTACACAGAGTACAATTTCTAGACCTCGAAGAATAAAAATAACACCTCAAAAGTTCAAAACATTACAGTAATGCGCTGTATCAAAATCAAAGCTTGAGATTTGCACCCTTCAAGATGTAATGTAATGACCATATTATTACTTAGTAATATTGATTACAATTTTTGAATTTCTCCATCCACAGACAGCGTCCGGCACCGGCCTGGCCTTCATAATCTTCACGGAAGCCATCAACCAGTTCCCTGGAGCCCAGTTCTGGTCCGTGTTATTCTTCCTCATGCTGTTCACCCTGGGCATAGACTCCCAATTCGGAACCCTAGAGGGAGTTGTAACCTCCATCGTGGATATGAAGTTATTCCCAAATCTGAGAAAGGAGTATTTAACTGGCGGGCTGTGCCTCCTTTGCTGCCTGTTGTCTATGGGTTTTGCTCATGGTTCTGGCAGCTATATCTTCTTGCTGTTTGACATGTACAGCGGAAACTTTCCGTTACTGATTATTGCCTTTTTCGAGTGTGTTGGGATCGCCTACGTGTATGGAGTTAAAAGGTGAGTAATCAGAAATGTATGTTCTTGTACTGATTGTTTTTATTGTTCAGAAAGTTTACAATCTAAGATCATAATATAAAGTTGTTACAATAGTCTGTGATATTAGCTTTATTAAATGACAGATACTGATTTACTGAGCTGTCTGTACCAGTTGCTAATTGTTGGGCTTAAGTATGAGCAATGAAACGAATATTTGCTTTCAGTATTTCATCATTTATATTGTTTTTTTTTATTGCTTATAAATTGTGAGCTCATAGGTACTAATCCAAAACCTTTTATACCGATTAGAAATTGTATATAATATGTGTATTATACTGCTACATAAAGATTATTGAACACTAACTTTTGCCCGACGGCCTATATAATACATATAATCCAGGTTATTTATATCAAAAGAATTTGCCAATTAGCTAGATCCAGATATTACGATTAAACAAACAATCAAGCGAAAAGCGCTTTAGCTTTATTATATTACATCAATCATAATCACAAACCTAACCAACAACCACATTCATTTGTTTTTTCCTTAATTCCAAGATCTTATTCCGTGTTCTTTTGTTTATATGGTGATCATTTCGCGAGTAAACTTACGTAAATGTACACAAAGTCGGGGTATCGAGCTAGCACCTGAAGCCTGAACAAACAGTTCGCCCACGATCTACTTTCTAAGTTAGTCGTCCCCTAGAACAGGGATTCCCAAGCTAGGTGCCGCGACGACTAACAGGGTAATTCTACTTTTGGTAACGTTCGACAGACTTATCTGGTGACGCTATGTTATGTCAGAAATACCTTTATCTCTTTACTAGTTTTTGCCCGCGGCTTCACGGATGTCAAACTGCAATCCACATTTTTACTCATTTAGAAGTCGAATGCCCAAACATGCTTTTTTATGGATACCTTATACTCTTCACAAAGAACACACCCTCCAAGTTTCATGTCTTTAGGACCAGCGAATTGGGCTGTGCGTTGACATATCAACAGTCAGTCAGTCTGTTTACTATTAATATAAAAAAACTTGTATTACCTAACTAGCACTTTCCTGCGGCTTCATTCGCGAATTTCCGTACAATCTTTAATTCTCTATTTCACCCTGTCAGGGGCCGGATTTTTAAAAATTGCTTCTCAGAGCGGTACTACGTCATAAAAATAGATAGCCAGCTTTATTCATGAGTCATGACGTAGGTTTTGTTGTACACTAACTTTACCCGCGTCACAGATTACTAAATATAGTTACTACGCCTGCGTTTTTCTTAATTTTCATGCGTATTTTAGTAGAAAAATAGTCGACAATTTCAACATTAAAACAGAAATATTAAACAAGCCATTTAAATATCTATAACAGTTTTACAACAACATTATTTTAGAAGGGCGTCACAAAAAATTACGACCTGTGAAAGGCTTAAAGGCATTGCAGTTATAAAAGGCATTGGGAACCCCTGGCCAATAAGTTCGACGTCGTTAAGTTAGGAGTCAATAGACTTACAGTTCATTGGTCAACATTTGAGTTAAATTCCCCCTTCGCTTACTGAACATTTGCACTTGAAGATTATTTCGTTTCTGGATATTTTTAATAGGTATGAATTAATTAATATAAATATATATTTTGGGAAAGCTTAAAGATGGTGATCTGATCCTAAGCTAGGCAGAGCTTGTACTATGTTAAAACATACAATAGAGCTACACACATTGAATAAGAAAATGTTGTAGCTACATATATATATTACTTATATAATGTATAGGAACATATTATAAATAATCTAGCGATCCGCCCCAGCTTCGCTTGGGTGTCACAAATCTTTGAAAACCTCGGATTTTCCTAATATAAACCTTCGTCTTGAACCACTCTAACTATAAAAAAAAAAACACAACAAAATCCAGCGGAAAGCAACTAAATTTTATACTCTGTAATGATAAAGATTACACCCAGACCAAGAACAATTTTAATGACCATCACAAAGTTTTCAATTGCCATAACCTTATCAACAGGGTCATTAACGATTTAAACAATAAATTCATAAAATAATATTGAGTGAGTATATTTTAATCTTAGAACTTTTACTACGTAGGCACAGATTACTAAATAGTTACTACACGTAGGTACAGAGGTAGTCAAGCTAAAAAACGCTGGAAAAAAATCAGCAACTTTTAAAATTTTTATTACCGAGGCGTTTTTTATTCTACATCAAGTAAAAAATCTTTTTTGAACATCGTCAAGTTAACCTGCTGAATATTTTGTTTAGAATTTCAGGCTAGAGATTCATTACGATTTTATGTTTAGAATTCAGACAAGGCTACTTTCTGCCCCAACATATTTCAGCCCTTTTTAAAAGTGCGACCGGCTTCCAGCCTAACTGGGTCCAGCTGAATACCCTTCGTTTTAACTTGTGACTTTTTCAATAGGGATGTTGACTACATCAAAAGAATGACATTCTGTTTAGTCCGTCTGTTAGACAGTCCAAAAATACTGGACACATATTTTTTGCTTGATCAAATTAATAACAAAATACAAAGATAAAGAGCATCAAAGTTCCGGAGAGGGGGCTTGTGACGTCACTTCTGAGTAAAAATTATACAAAGGCGTGACGTTTCACGAAACTTCAACGCACTGTATTGTCGTCATTTTCTGTTTACGAGAAAAAAGAAAAAATACGTGTCCCAAATTTTTTGATTATCTAACTGACGGACTAATTACTTTTTTTTTGTCATCTCGCCTATTCTTACTCTAAGTTTATCTAGGACGTTACTGACATTTCGGAGTCCTTATAAGGACATTGTAGAATGGGTAGTATAGTTCGCGTCCCGTAAACTTGCCCCTCTGAAGTTAGGCTTTTGCGACGACCGCGCAGGTACATCCACGTAAAAAAGTGTTACCTTCGTAGTTTTTTTTTTCTACAGAATCGAATTAAGTTGTAAAATTTTTAGATTACGCCCAAAAGTCGTCGACCCATGCATGTCTTGAGTGTCAGCTTAACTGCGGACGTAAAATAATAGTTTTATTTTTGCCTACGAAAGTAGTTACACGATTATCAACCACGTAAGTAGTAACTGAAACCCATTACGTTAAATAACACCCACTTCTAGTTTTATTATTATGTCATTAGAAACAATAGCGTTAATATTTAATTATAGTAGGTAGCAGTTATTAGTAAAATAAAATAATAAAAAACAATAACAAAGTTTAACAGTTTTGGCAACAACAGTACTTTCGCATTGAGCAAGCAGGACAGAAGTAAGCATCGAACGTATGCGAGTGACAGAGACGCCATTACAGGCGCCATCTTTGGCGAGACCGCGCATGCGCAGTCCACGTTTGGTTGTAAAATCGACTACTGCGCAGCCAATTGCGACGAACTTTAGAGGGGCAAGGTTACGTGACGCGAACTATACATACATTTTTGTTTTATAATTATGACGTTCAAAGTGCCTTTTTTGGTCTAATGAAAATAAATTATTTGTCTATATCTATTGACTATAGATTAACTATGATTAACCATGTAAAATAATGGTATTCAGCTAAATTCCGACTGTACTTTAAGTCGACTCTAATTAGTGAAATGCTAGAGAGATAATGATGTATTACGTTCTGTCAGCTTATAAAAACAAAAAAAAAGGTAAATGGTGTGGTAAACGGTATTACAGAGACATTTAGTAATGACGTAAGTTACGCGTCACGTTCTTTGTCCTCGATGGACTTTAAGGTTTGATCCAACTTGAAGCAAATTATTTTGATAACAACCACAGCAACGCGTGGCCGAGTCAACTAGTATTATTATAATTATGTTAAAATAACATTCTGACAACTACAGACCATAGGCTAATTAGTTCCCAGTTTCAACACTACTCGACTCTGTAACCATTTCAGCTATTTTATGAGTACTTAGCCTATCCCGTGATGTACCTAATATGTTTTCAATGACCCAGATATTACGCTCCACCCTTCTAATTCATGTGCTCTAGGTAGGGTTGTCAAAATTAGGTTTATATTTGGAACATGGACATTTCTGGGTGTTAGAGTCAAAATACCAATTTCAACTGTCATACAGGCGATCGACCGATACATTCTATAAAATCACTGCAACAGCAAATGAATAAATAGTGCAAGTTTTACATTAAAATAAAACTTGTATTATTGAGCAGAGACGATGCACAGCATCCGGTGAGAGTGCGTTGTATACTTCCCTTTTAGTTTCCACCAATCACAGCTTGTTTCCGGTGACATTACGTCAAATCACGCCATCTTTGGTAACTGTCACGAGAGGTGGTCGATGGTCGACTTTCCCTCATAGAAGTCTCTCACCAGGAGCCCTTAATGGGATGCTGTGCATCGTCTCTGCTCAATAATACAAGTTTTATTTAAATGTAAAACTTGCACTATTATCGGCATGTGACGATGCACAGCATCCTGTGAGAGACGTGTTTATAACTCCTGGAGACAGCAAACGACGCTATGTGAAATAGTAAGGAGAATACAAGAAAATTAAAATATCATATTGTTAATTTAGTTTGTATCAATCACAACATTTTCTCATTAGGTATAATTAAGAAATATGTTAAGAATCATGTGATGGAAAACAATCATAACATAATCTATACCAAAGTTACATATACATGTATCTTATTTAATCACATACCTAATCAAAATCTAAACGGTATTCAGATTAAATATGTTCAAAAATTACTGGCAAGATTATTTTGGGACTGAGAACTACCTATTATTTGTCTACAGTAGTGCCTCGCAAATGTGTTTTCACTGCGCCAGTTGCCACGACTTAAAATGTCTTCTAACGAATAATTTTCATACCAATTTAAAGATGCAACAGCTGAGCGCATAGATCCCGCGGATGCAGCTATGACCGCATCTCTTAAGACAGTTTTAACCCAATTACCTATCACAGTGCGTGAAGCAGCTTTTGTGGGCCCTTTCAATGTAACAAAGAGGGTGCTACATTCAGTTGTTCGTTTTTCTGAACCTAATCGAATTACCTTCTTAATCCAGTAAACAGGGCAAATGTTACAATTATCATATTAAATTAGCTTCCATCCTGATTGTCGGTATGACGCAGTATCTGTTTTCGAACCAAATGCTGGCATCAAAATAATATGATTTCCATTATCAGTGAAGTGAGTCGCATCAGTTCTTAATAATGTGAGATCGTGGACTCTCCGGCCGGAAACTAATAAAAGAATACAAGCCAACCTGCGTGAAGCCTCGAAAAAGGTCTCGTTGCGCCGGAGGATTATTCTGCAACCAGGTGACGAGGTCACTAGGATCCCAGATTGGCGGTTTCTCTGCTCTTGGGGTTTGAAGAGAGATAGCTTTTAAGACTTGTTTCACAAAAAGGTTAAAACCACTGATTTGTTCAATAATATTGTCGGATAAGCTAACCTCTCTTCAAAGCACATGAAAGCTAGGAATCTAGTTAAACTTGGAATTTTATAGTCGAAATTATTGTCTGTACACCATTTTACCCATCTTGTCCATGCTGGTTTGTAAGTTCTTAGTGTCGACTGTCTCCAACTAGATTTCAGCAAATCTCTTTCGGTTTCGGACCAGCTTTCCGTGATGTCGCTCCACCCACCATCTTCCAGACATAAAGTTCCATTTCCTGGACGTGCGGTGGTGGAAGACCCGTGCTGTGATTCACTATGGTAACCAAAACACGTTCTTCCACCACGGTGCTACGATCAGGTACTCTCCGTGCACCGAGTTCAGGTGGTTCAGAACCCGAGGAAGCAGACTCGGTGGCGGGGATACCCACGCTAACCGGAATCGCTATCGGAACCGGCTGAAGGCGTTACAAAATTGAGCTGACCGATCGCGGCAGTCCTTGCTGACGTATTTCTCCACAACTTTTGTTTGTTTGGTAGCAAACAGGTCTATTTGAGGAACACCGAAATGTTGGAACATTTCCCTCAGAGCTGGACTTCGCAGATGCCATTCGCCCGGTCTCTTTCCCCGAGATAACCTGTCCGCAATGTCGTTAAATTTTGACTGCTCCCGTCCTGAGTGCGACGGGAGGGCGTGTCAGACTCTTACTGACTAAAACCCACTCATGTTCCTTCGATTGCCCTTTATGTTCCGAGGTCACGGTAACTATTATAAACATTCCGCAACTTCTTTTCGAATGTAAGTAAGCAATTACCGTACGGTTGTCGGATTGACGATAACGTGGCGACCGTGAAGTTGATGTCTGAAGTGGGTCACTGCTGCTACGATGGCGAACATTTCTTTGCGATTGCAATGCCATTGGGATTGATTGGGTTTCCATCTCCCCGACACTGCACGGTCGTCCATTTGGGCCCCCCACCCGTAATCGGCAGCATCGGTTAGGAAGTGGTGAATTTGTTTTGGGTGTAAGGCTGACTGTGTCTGTCCGTGATGTATGGCATCCGTCCACCACTGAAGATCTTTCAGGGCTCTTGTTGGAATGCACGATTGCGCACGAGGTGAGTACTGTTGTCTTATTAGGCTCCGCGTGTGTAGTTGCAATCGACAATGCAGTCTTCCTCTGGGGGTGACAAAATTTGCAAAATTTAGAGTTCCTAATATCAGCTGTGTTTCTTTTAGTGTCAACTCCCGTATTGTCCTTGCTTTTTGTTTCGGCAGGGACTTGAGACAGCGCTTGGTGTTCCAGAGAAGGCCTAGAAACTCTATCTCTTGTACCGGTTGAATGATTGACTTGGCAAAGTTGATGGTCCATCCGAGTCTTATCAAAATATCTATTGATGTACTTACATGTTCCTGCATCAAGGTTAGCGATTGATTCGCGATTAAAAAATCGTCGAGGTCAACTATTACACGGATACCTTGAGATCGAAGGTAATGGGCCACCCAGTTGGTTAATGCAGCGAAGTTCTTCGGGGCGCATGACAAGCCGAAGGGTAAGTAGGTCATCTGGGGATTTCGTGATCGTAAATCAAGCGCAGAAACCTGCGATGAGTCTCCGAGATAGGCACGTGAAAGTAAGCTAAAGAGAGGTCTAGCTTCACCTTCCAGCAGAAGGGCTCTGCAGAAATTGAGGGATTAGGAAGTGCGAGATCAGCTTGAACGGTTTCGGAACAATGAACTGATTCAATCGCTTTAGTTTGAATATGGGTCTGAACGATCCATCGTTCTTCTTCGTCAGGAACATTGTGGAGAAGAAGCTGGGTCCCGCTTGCTGTTGTTCCACCTTCTCCAGCACACCCTGGTCTAATAGTTGGTCTATATGTGACATGTCCTCGGAGTATGCAGTTTTGAATGCATGAAGAACCCTCTGTGATGGATTGACCAGCAGGGGTTTGGAGGTAAATGGCAGACGCATTCCCGTAATCATGCTGAGAAGGGCCTGCGGAGCCCCCAGCGTCTGCCACTGCCTCCGATACGCTCGAAGGCAGCCTCCGTAAAATTTGGGATGTGGTTGTTGAAAGTCATTTACCGGCTTGCTTTTTATTGGATTTTCTGACAAAGTTCGTGTTAGGCCCATATTCTCTGCGAAAGTAATGATGGGAACATTCTCGCGACGTGCTCGGTCTACTTGGTTGGTAATTATTTTTGGGTCTGGCTTATTATGAGCTTCCTTCGGCGTGTGGAACCACGGTCGTACCCATTTATCTATCCCGGCCGTACTTTAGATATAAGCGCGTAGCTGTGTTTCATCGAAAAGGTGTTTAGAACTAGGTGGGATTTTACGCAAACCCTCACGAAGTTACTTATTGGCCAGCTCGCCAAGGATACGCTCCCTGCGATTTTCAATATACTTGGCTCTGTAACCGCAAACCACATGCATGATTTCTTCACTCACTTTGTGAAATTTCGAGGCAGGTTGAAATAATTCAGTTATTTTATTAAAAATGCTTTAACTCGATAAAATTGTGTCAGGGGCGGCTGTCCAGTTTACAAAATCCTGTAGATTTTTGTTTAAAAGCTACCGCTGTGTTATTAAACCGTTACAAATAGTCGCGGTTTTTTTTTTTTTTTTTTTTTAAATTGGCCGTATAATCTTTGCCTTTAACGAATTGTCTCAACTCATCGTTAACCTCGAGATCTACGAAACCCGGGCTAGCATTATGATTTTTTAAGGCATCAGTATACCTAACGTCTTTCCAAGAAGCATCGCCGAACTTTTGCAAGGTTTCAAGAATCTTAAGATGGCCAGGATCCGCTCCAGGTACCTTAGGTTCTTTAAGCGACGTGTTAACAAAGCTAAGATTAAAAACCGCGGTTCAACCGGGTGGGAGCAATAGCAGGCTCGGGGCGCTGCAGGTTAATTTCTAATGTCGAAGTATTCGACGTTAAGTCCTGATGGCGTTCGATTTCAGGTGCCGCAATGACGCTACACGTCTCATTACGTAATGCAGGAGGTGCAGTTACATATGAAGAATTTTCAGTTATTTGTGTCGCAGGTGAGGGTAGAATCACATTTAGGAGTAGCACATTTGTTAAAATCTCAATTTTGTTCACCAATGTATTATAATCTGGATTGGACTCACCGCGTCTCGTCCTTTTTACCTCACCGTCCGAGCGATCTGGAAACTGCGACGTCGCGCCGGCGGCGTTTGGAGGCACTAGCATAACGCGACGATACCGACGGGCAGCACCGGGCGCCCTCCGCGTATTCTTCGTGCTCGGAGCACGGCGCGTTATCCGAATCAATATCACTCATTTTCACTTGATAAAATTTTATTCTTATTATTATAATATTTTATTATTATAATAATTATAGTAAGGTATATAAGTTATAAGAACAAAAATTCAAAAATTTTTACTAAGATATGTTACTCGCTCGAGAAGTAACGACGCTATGAGGGAAAGTCGACCATCGACCACCTCTCGTGACAGTTACCAAAGATGGCGTGATTTGACGTAATGTCACCGGAAACAAGCTGTGATTGGTGGAAACTAAAAGGGAAGTATACAACGCACTCTCACAGGATGCTGTGCATCGTCACATGCCGATAATATTAGGTTTTTAATAGAAATTAACATTTATTTATATCTAGCCTACTCCAACAGACCTTGTCTTTTTCATTCCTCTCAAAACTCTCGTCTAAAAATAATTGAGGCGATCAGTTTTTCAATTTAAAAATTACTAGGACGACTTTTCAATTTATTTATTTTTTGTTTTTTTTTGTAATAGTTGTTTACGAGTTTTGTAGTCAGCAACACATTCAGTGATTTATTTTTACTTATACACAAGTATTCAGGAATCTCAGGGTATTTAATTTTAATTACAGAAAATTCCACGAATTTATCGGATTTCTCAGCCGTCTGCTAACCCTAGCAGTACCTATGTAGTCTAGAATGTCTACTTATGTTCAAACACGCTTCAGGCCTGTTTTCCCGTAATATTCCTTTGAAGTCAGACCTCTGCGTCGCTGGCTTTTATCACTGGTTACATTTCACCTTAAATAAACGGAACATATCTTTTTCTGCTTTTGTGGTATTATTTACGAAGAGCGTCTTAGTAAATAATATATTTTTAAAGATCTATTTTTAACTAGATTTCGCGCGTGGCTTTGTCCGCGCTATTTTGCCTCTTTTGGGTTGGAATTTTATAAAAAAATCCTTTCTTAGTGGATACCTAATCTTTACAAAGAAAATACCCTCTAAGTTTCATGTCTCTAGGGCCAGCGGTTTGGGTTGTGCCTTGACGTCTAGACGCTCTATTAAGAAATCTTTTATTTACAATGATATTATAAGTAAAATTATAAGTAAAAATTATAAGTAAAATTATAAGTAAAATTATAAGTAAAATTATAAGGAAAATTATAAGGAAAATTATTAGTAAAAATAAGTAAAATTATAAGGAAAATTATAAGGAAAATTATTAGTAATATTATTAGTAAAATTATAAGGAAAATTATTAGTAAAATTATAAGTTAAAATATTATGAGTAAAATTATAATATCATTTATTTTTGACTTTAAAATTATGAAGTTATGATTAAGTCAATTGGTCAAATCGGACGATGGATCCGGTGTTTCTTAGCTGACTTTTTTGAGAAGAATCACTGAAGAGCTCTCTTGTTGAGAGAAGTACCATTTGAGTGGTCCTTGTCGTCAGTGGGTCGTTATTTTGTTGTTCTTTGTAAAACATTGACGTAAAAGTTCAATACTTTGGGAAATAGTTCAATATCGGATATCCGTAGTTCACACACGTTACAAAAATGAATTTACACATAAAGTTTAAACTTCACAATTAACACACGTTGCGTATTAACACACAGTACAACATAATTTTGCAACACCAGGCTTTTGTGACAACTCATGTAAGTTGTATATTATGTCGTATGGTTTACTACATTATAAAGTTTATATGTGCCAGTGCTATCTGAGCGCTTATAACCTAACTACTTACGTCCTATGTATAAAGTCGTATACTAGGTGTATTTTTGGTTTTGCACAACCCGCTAGGAGATTCTACCCATGAAAACAAACAACAACAATATCAGCTGTTTCTGGCAAAAGTTCAATGCCCTCCCGACCATAATGTATGAAACAGCTGATATTTTTTTCGAGGTTTCAGAGTTGGTTCCACAATAAAAGTTGTTTGTTTTTAACCGCCTTCTAAAAGAAGGAGGAGGTTCTCAATTCGGATGTTTATATTTTTTTATGTTTGTTCGCGCATATCTGCGTCGTTTACCAACCGATTTGAACAATTCTTTTTATGTTTGAAAGAGTAGACATCCCAAATGGTCCCATTGTCATCAGGTCCAGGATCTGATGATGGTATCATGCCGAAATCGAGGGAACTCCTCAATTTTTATAGAATAGCGTACATTTTTATTTTGAAAGTTACACTATAAAACGAAGTCAGACATTGAGACCTCAACTAAAAAGTAAAAAATAAAAAGCTTATTACAAAAAAAAAGATAACCGTCTTCAAAAACTAAAAGCACAAAAATAACTATTTCGGAAGTCGGTGGCTTCTCTTCTGCCGGTCTATTTGATGTGTTGCCACCGACTTCCAAAATAGTTATTTTTGTGCTTTTAGTTTTGAAGTCGGTTATCTTTTTTTTAAAGCTTTTCCGAAAATATCACATCTATGTCCCTAGTAAAAAATATCGGATAAACCTCTTTTTTTGTTTAAATTTTATAAGTTTTGTACTTATTCTATTTAACATTTATATTTATAAATAGATAGATTCATTGTAACCATAATAAAATATAAACAATATCATGTGGCATGAGAGAGTAGGAGATTGTATTGTATTCCATAAAATAGAATAGTCTCCTTCTATGAAATATATAACAAGAATGCACTAGTGTAGTTACTTCAAAGCATAGAATCTTTTGTTATGTTTCTCAAAGCTTTTGCAGATAAGCAAGACGTCTTAGTGAGACAGAATCTCAGTAAATTCCATTGAAGGTAGCTAAGTATATTCAGGACGGCTGTAAAATTTAAAGCAAAGCAATTCGTTAATCTCATTGAGGATCAAGGCAAATGTAACTAAATTGTGATGTAAAATTATTAAACGACACTCTACTACACGAATATTTCATAATTATTTCTTATTTTTTTTTCTTTTCTTGAGGTCAGGTCAACGCATTTAATGTATTGTGTCAGTCCCCGAATTATTTTTTATAATAAAGACTTACATCGTTAATTGCCGTAGTTAGGCAACAAAAAAACGTTCCAATTTACCCAGTACGACGGAAATTTAGGAAACCTCGATTTATCTCAAAAAAGTTTGTTAAAATGAAAAAAAAAGTACCATTCGTACAAAAAAAAAAAATCAGGCAGACGTAAATTGTATTCAACGGATAGTTCTATATTGTATTAGGTATAATAGACACAAGTTAGTGTCCTAAAATTTTTTTTTAAATGTAGAGCCTCACTAAGAAATGACGTTGGAATTTCAACGCTGAGATGAAAGGTTGTCTGGAAATGGGTGGGTGAATCCGCAAAAAACAGCTAGTTATTTATAAACTGACAGAAGAGACAGAGGCCGAGATAAATGAAGTTTATCTTTAGCTTAGTGTGTTCTGTCTCTATCTCGCACTTCTTGTTTGGCAATTGTGCGACAGCGACAGGAATAGTGTTTAGCCAAAGCACAAGCTGATGAACATTTATTAATCTTGACATGAGATTACATAACATGAAAAGTTAAATGTATGTACCAGCTTTTGCCCGCGGCTTTGCTCGCTTAAGAAAGTGTCAAAAAGTAGCGTTTGTCACTCTCCATTCTTTCGACTATCTTCACTTAAAATCACGTCAATCCGTCTCTCCGTTTTACCGTGAAAAACGGACAAACAGACAGATAGGCAGACACACTTTCACATTTATATTATTAGTATGGATTTATAAATGTATTATTATAATTTAGTCTTATAAAACTTTAATATCTTTGCAACTACCATGTTTTGTCTCTGCATCACCCTAAGGTAGACTGGCAGAAAATGCCTAAGGCATTAAGTCCTCCGTTGTGCAATGTTTTTATTTGTGCATAAAGTTCTAATAAATAAATACAGCTAATGCCTTTCAGATGCATAACATTTTAGAATACCAGAATTACAGATTTTGTTTCAAAACAAACAATTTCGTGTTGTTAGGCGATTCACACACGGCACCGCTCGCCGCCGCGGAGGGCGGTGGCGGTGAAGCGGATTTCTTAGCGGTTCTCCGCGCGGTTAGGCGGTTTACGCGCCTGTCCGCGCGGATCGATTTATCGCTTGAGCAGGGCACGTAGGTATATTGAATGTGCATTCGGTATTTTAACATAAATGACGTATATTTCAACGCTCTTTGAACGTGAACTGAAATTAATGTATAAAAATTATTAAAACATTCTGTATACTTCATAATTTTGTTAGGGAAAGACATGGCGTTGATTTTAAAGATATTTTATATACGAACCATGAGACAGAGGCAACAGTTAATATACCTATAGACAATAATTGCAGAGGAAGCACTTTTTGACTTTTGGATTGCAAGTGCCGCAGCGATCCGTAATAATTTAGCTGATTATTTTGTAAATGAGAACCCCCTACCATGGCAAAGTAAATATGCTTAAAAATAATTATATTTTTTAAACTTACTTCTTTTTTATCTTTGTCACTATTTTGTCCTGGCTCCAAATAAAAGGTAACAATTTCTTCCCATTGTTTCATTTTAAGGGGTCACTATATTGTGTGCTTTTTATGTCCCATAAAGCAGAGCGACTTTCAATCTCTAAAATAAACTTTTCGACTTCGAAATCAATTTTAAATTGCAACACGTCTTGCGCACATGATGATCCGCGCGGTTATGCGGCGTCCCGTGTGTAAGGCACCGCCCCACCGCGCGGACGTCAGCGCGGAGAGGCGGTGGCGGCGAGAGCACCGCTCGACCGCGCGGTCGGGCGGTGTACGTGTGTAAGGTATCAACGGATTTCTAAGTGTCTTGTACAACATGACATCCGCTTGACCGCCCGCCGCGGCGGCGCGCGGTGCCGTGTGTGAATCGCCTTAGTGATATCGTTTACAAGGTTTTTAGGCTAGAAACAACAGCGTTGGCCGATTAATCGTAGGGCTAAGCTGTGACCGCGGTTAATCTGGGATCACCATTCAATAGCGGTGTTTGTTTACACAACGAGACCAAATCGTGCCATTGAGGGCACGTCGGGTATCTCCTGGCACAGTATTCAGCAAAAATAATATTGTCGTCGTGTTTCAAAATACCTAATTCTAAAATAATCATCAGGAATTTTTGATAAAGGTATTTACAAGTTCTGTAAATGTAAACGATTTATTTTATAGATCCAAAGCATACGAGGTTAATGAGTTATTCTGAAAACAATCAAATTAAAAAATAACAAGTAACATTGGTTGTTGACCGGGTATCGTATTTTTATATGGTTATTATGGATATATAATTTTAGCAGCTAAGAGGTAAGGTGATACCCATTAACTTGGTTGTTGTCTTGAGGTCTGAGAATTCTCCTCTAAACCTAAATAAACAAGGGCGAAACCACGTACGATATCTTGTATCTTAATTAATAGGTATCAAAGAGAATCTTATACCCCAGACTATTTTAGCACACAAAATCGATCGTAGGAAACTTTGCACGGTTGCATTCCTAATGAGAGAATGTAGGAGAGTGAGCTTACTTGTACGAACCAACCCGTTAATTAACTGTCTAGGAAAATTAGTTTTCTTGAAAGATGCTAAAGATGTTAAACTATAAAGGTATCTATGTCCCCCGCGGTTTCATCTGCGTTAAAATAAGTATTTGGTTGGTTACTGCTAAGTTCCCGTGGGTCATAGCGTGATGATGTAGGTACCTGAAGCCTATATGTTTTTTTTAGGAGTGGGATATCATTAAATTACTTCTCCCGTCCTGGGCGGGGCGGAGGGCATGTCAGTCTTTTACTGACTAAAACCCACTCATGTTCCCTTGGTTGCCCTTTATGTTCCGGGGTCACGGTAACTGCTATAACCATTCCGCAACCCCGGCAGGCAGCCTATGTGTTAATGTGGTATATAAGCTATATTACCTGAATTTTACCAGTCATATAAAATGACCACAAACTTTTCAATAACAGCGAAAGCCTCGCTAATCCTTCCCTCATATGGTGCCGGGAACCCTACTGACAGTTGTGAAAGCATTCCATGCCTCTATATAAACCTTTATAAACTAAGACAGACAGTTCTTATGGTAGTAATCAACGCAGCCGGAGCAAATGCAGATAGAAATATAATAAAAGTTAAAACACAGAAGTTTTCTTTACAGTGAAGGAGCGCACTAGAAGCGATTTTTAGGGTTCTGTACCTGAAAGGTAAAACGCGACCCTATTACTAAGAATCCACCGTCCGTCTATCTGTCTGTCGATGGATGGAAGATGGACACTGACAGTCCATCTGTTACCAGGCTATATCTCATGAACTGTGGTTGCTGTTTTTTTTGCCTGCGTCTCATATACTAATCTCAGGAAAAGACATTCTTTGACTGAATTGATGTTTCTTAACAACGATAAAATAAACGTTATTTAGAACGTACTACGGCTTGGCTATATTTTGTCTTTTTCCTGCATTCGTATTATGACAACTCTGCGAGAGTGACAGTTTTATTTTAGACAAATAATTTGTATTCCTATTTATACCGACGCGACGCATAGCCACAGCCAATAATACCTAGGTACTGTAGAGACACTGGCTGATAGTGTCATATTAAAACCTTTTTACATTATTTGTTCGTGATGAGATAAAATATATTTAAACTAAGAAGGACTTGACAGCCCCTAAGGCTGACAAGCAGTCGATGTAAAAATTATTAAAATACAAAAATATAAAATAAATATGAAAAATCCCTTTTATTAAAGTAATTAGTAGTCCCGGTACAATAGAGGTCCTTCTGGCCTCTACAAGTGGTGGAGGCGCCGCTGTCTCCACATTTTTTTTTCAGGTGGAGATTCCCCCATGTTAGCGCATATAAAGCGCGTGTAGCGAATGATACGCAATAAGATATTATTTAATATTGAATGTGAGTATAAGAAGAAATAGGCGAAAAGAAGACGCCAAAAAAGATTGAAGTAAAGAAGCTAAGTATTCATATTATTTATTTAAAATGTTTGGTTTTCCGAATGGGATGCGTGTGCCCCCATATTTTGAAGGGTCCCGTGGCATCTGTGTTGAAGATTACATAGATGAGTACATTGAGTGTGCCAAATATAATAAGTGGCGTGAAAGCGACTATGCCCTGATTTTTGGTCTATTTACCAAAGGAGCCGCTTACTATTTTTTTAGATATACGTTCCAAGATGATATGGATTTCGCGACATTATGCGACAAGATGAGAAGAGAGTTCAGATTTCGACACGTAAATTGTCGATGTCGCAAAGAATTATTAGACGAGCGTGTCAAGGAAGCAACCGCAGTCATTTCGGAAAAGTCCGAAGAAAATATATTAATTACAAATAATAATGCTGATTTAATTTCTAGCAATAATGAAAATGATGAGCCAAGCTGCCAAGCAGGCAGTGATGTTGATGAGCCCCGCTGCCTAGAGTGCAGCACTAGCGAGGAAGAACAGGAGATGGCTGATGTGACCCAGGAAGAAAATAAATCGGGTCAGTTCATTCCAATTATTTTAGATAACAATATTTCAGAGAATCCTAGTGAATTTTCGTTGGAGAAGTGTGATGATGGTCTCGATGAAATAAACATCGTTGATGATCATGCTCTCGATGAAAATATGGTAACAGAAGTTTGTGTGTTGGGTGTCAGCTCGGTTTCCGAATCAGTAGAGAATGGGCGTGTCACATTGTTGTCTCAAGTGGAGGAGAATGTTGATTTACTTTTACCTCCGCAAGATAATCTTGGTAATGGTGTGAATGTTGATATTCCTAATTTAAAATTAGTGGAAATTGTCACAAAAGAAGAAGGAACAGAATTGTTTGAAGATACAGAGGTCCCTCAGATTAAAAATATAAAGGAGGAGGACCGCGGTAACTTAATCGACAAAAAGTACAAAACCGGCAATCGTCTCTCAAATACTGTCAGAATGAATTTTACAAAAGTAACTAGGGTGAAAAAGACAATTTCACGTTATAAAAAAACTAATATTAAATATTTTTGCCCCAAAGGATTAGGGCACATTGATTTTTTAGGGTTGTATACATTAATGCGGTATCCTAAGTTTAATTTTAGAAAGAAGTACATTTTAAAATACATTAAAAAGTTCATTAGAGTAAAATTAAAAGATAATTTTATAAAAATAGTTCATTGGAAAATGTTTATTTTAAGAATATTGTAATTTTTATTGTTATTTTACTTCATATTGCATAATTTCGGTAGTTTATAGTCTCTAGTTATATAAAACAAGTATATGGTAATATTTTCTTGATAAAATTCATGATTTTAACATCATAACTTATTTGATTAGAGAACATAATTATTATAGTTTTATGATGTAAATATTATTTTCATGTCACTGCATTATTTTTGTGCGGAGAGCAGGACATGTCATATTAATCACTTTATTTTTGTTTCATATCCACCACGAGTTTGAGGAAGGGAAACTCTTCGAAAAAAGAAAAACGGTTGTATATCAGAGCAATTGTATGTATTCGAATGTTTACTATGGAAACACTCCTCTGTTGTTTATTTGAAGTTTTTTTTGGACAACTGTGCTTCCACCCTCAAAGGGGGGGGAGAGACTTAGTCACTGATGAAGCCAACTTTGCTTATGGGGCATAGCCTTCGCAAAGTGTGTCAGGTTGACACAACTGGTGCAGTTGGTGATTAAGGAACCACAAAGTTGTCAAGGCGTTCAGTCACAGATTAACCATAATGTTCAAGATTTTTATATGGGAGTGTATAATCAAATTATTTTTATTTGAATTGACTGCTCTGACTTTTCCCTTCTTCTGACTTCATAAAGTTCGATGAGGATAAAGCCATGGAAGTTGATTTCTGTTTTCATACTTTTTCTGTTAGGTGTTCTGGTCGATAGGTAACCCCATCTGGGACGATGTGGATTCGCCATATCATTGTTATGATAGAGGACATTGAAGCCACCTTTTTTCGCGGTTTTGGGGCTTTAAGGATCGAACAGGTATACGATAATATTGATGTTAGGTGCACATTGGCACATGATAATTTGTCGACAACAGCTTAAATGAGAAACTGTTATGTCGTACTACCTGAGTTGATCCATCTCTAAAGAGAATGTCCTTTATATTCCGCCATAGGTAGTCGCTAGGGTTAGGTAGGCTATATTTCATCTCATCTCTTTTCTTCAGAATAGTTGATCACTACGTTCACACTATTCTTTAGGGTGGGCGTAGCTGATGTAGAGACACTGGCTGATAGTGTCATATTAAAACCTTTTTACATTATTTGTTCGTGATGAGATAAAATATATTTAAACTAAGAAGGACTTGACAGCCCCTAAGGCTGACAAGCAGTCGATGTAAAAATTATTAAAATACAAAAATATAAAATAAATATGAAAAATCCCTTTTATTAAAGTAATTAGTAGTCCCGGTACAATAGAGGTCCTTCTGGCCTCTACAGTACTTAAGATTTCGGAAGGTACATTATATAAGGGCAATCAATTTACCCACTCCTAATTTAGCTTTGAAGATTCCAAAGTATTTTTGCTTCAAAATATTTATTCAAATCTTCTGAGAGAGATTGAATCCGCAGTTATCTATAGGTATTTTCAGCCATAAAATACCTACCAATTCAATAATTCTTCAAACTTTCTTGGCACGTCAGACTTCCAACTTTTGGGCGCGTGAAATCTTAGGAATTCATATCATCGTAACGATCTTCCAAGTTTTTCTTTTTTGCAATTTTCTTTCATCGTTTTTTAGGGTTCTGTACTGAAAAGGTAGCATTATCGTTTCGTCATGTCCGCCCGTCCAAACGGTTAGATCTAGAAAGGTAAAACTTTGCATGAAATATGTGTACAGTGAACCTACTATCACGTCTACAACGTGCGTCTATAAAAACTACGAAAAAAAAAGTTTTTTTGTTTACCTCTCCTACATGTAAAGTAGGCAAGATTTTTAACTTAATAGCACATTATAAACGGCTGGCTCGAAAGGTCTAAAAAAACACATGTTGGTAGTTTCATAATGATGAACTTTAAAGAAAAACTAAGCCTAACTTAAGAAACGCAGAACGTCATCTCGATATAAGACGATTTTACAAAATGGTATTATATAAGTCCATTACGGAACCCTATTATGCGTGGCCTGACACGCACTTAGCCAATCTTTTCGTATTTTGTACAGGGTGACCCGTTTGACCCGGATGACCCTACTCCGGTTCACTCGGTATATAATAAGAAAAAATCTCGACGGTGGAAATTTCAAATGCGGGGCTAAAAGTAAAACTCGACATGCGAAATATATTACGATGGTAAAAATTTTTCGGGATTTATGTCCTTCGAATTTTCCACTGTATGTGATTTTTGTAAACCAGTACCTGTAAATAATAATAATTATTAGATATTTTTGAGGTATGAGGCACAAGGTTGAAATTTTCTCATCCTTCATTAAAAAGTAATGATCCTTCGGATGTTATGTCGATTGTCGGGATTTTTTTATATAAGTATGTATATGGTGACGTATCCATAAGCACAGATTTGTACTCATGATTAGCAACTTTAACAAATAAACTTTATTACAGTTAAATAAGTATACTAGTTTAACATATCTTACATATGGAGTTTCTTGCCCATTCTTCTCCGTACGTAACAACATTTCCGAATGGGCGGTAGATTCACTTTTGTTTTATAAGTATGACGTTTCAAAGTGCCTTTTTTGGTCTAATGGAAATAAATGATTTGACTTTGAAATGCGGGTACGGTACGGTCGTCTCTACGTTATCTCTCGGTTTGTTATCAAATCGGCAATCCGCGAAGCCCTTGTCCCTTTAGCAAGATGTCACCCGTAACTTAGGGTATGGTATAAGTTGCTTTGACGTATACACAAACAGCTGAGCTTAAATATACAAAAACATGTTTTTTTATTATATAAAGATACAGTTATGTGCTTAAGTATCAGTCACTAATTATAATTACCAGTCAACATACAATTACGTAAAAAACTCTAATTGCGCGATGGAATCAGTTTTCCTTTATTATTGTGTGTCCCACTACAGGCTAAACGCCTCCCCTCCATCCTTCCATTTATTCCTATCTAGTGCGGTTTCAGGCCAATCCTTATGATATTTATCGAGGTCGTCCCGCCATCTCCACCTGGGCCTGCCACGTTGCCGTTTACCGCTATTTGAGATCCACTGGGTAGTTACTTTTGTCCAGAGCTATTCGCGATGCCACAGATGACCAGCCCGCCAGTTTTTCTTTCTAAAACATAAATCTTCCATTTCCAGATTCGCAGACGACATCCAACTCATGACTGGACAACGGCCAGGGATCTACTGGCTAATCTGCTGGAAGTACCTGTCTCCCCTGGCGATGATATCAATTTTAGTGTCCTCATTCGTGGAGCTGGCCACGGAAGGGTCAGCGTACGACGCCTGGATCAAGTCCATAGGGGACACGGAGAGGAAACCCTGGCCGGTGTGGGCTGTGCTGTTGGTTCTTGTGTTGGTGCTGGCTTCCGTGCTGTGGATACCTGTTCTGGCGATTTGTAGGTTAGTATTTCTGTGTTCAACAATTGGATGTAAGCGTGAGTACTTTTATTGGATTTTTCCTTTTAGGAATCTCTCAATACCAGCTCCGGGCTTTGGTAGTGCCTCATCTCATAAAGCTTTGGTTCTGGTTGTCCGTTACGAATCTCAAACATCAACAGTCGTTAATGTTAACCAGAAAGTCTGAAAAAGAAAATCAGTGTTTACATCATTTCCGCAAATTATATTCCCTGATTTAAAACTTCGAAGTGTAAAACGTCTTTTTTTCTTATCCGTGCCTAAACTAAAATAAAAACCACAGTCTAGTTCAGCTGAAAATAAATAAATAATTTAAGATACAAAGCCAACAGGAACCTGACTCATTTCCTACTTTACAATAAAATTTTCATTTTTCTAAACCATCTGCAAATCTTCCAGATACTTCGGCATCCCCATCATAGACGACGAGGAACGCGCCTGGTTTCCAGCCGAGGAGTTGAGAGACTTCCACGGCATAGAGCCAAGACCCGTCTCCACCATGGAGACGCTTCTGTTCTGCACCAGGCCTGACGGGAGTGAGGGGTGCTGCTGGCCAGGGTGCTGCGAAACCGATGATGAGGAGTAGGCTCGGTAGTGTATTGCTCCAGTTCAGTTCTGTTGGCATCGAGAAATTGTATTGTTTGAGTTCAGTTCCGTCGGTATTGAGAAATTGTATTGTTGCTGCAGTTGAGTTCCGTCGGTTTCGGCGAATTGTATAATTCTAGTCGAGTTCCGTCGGTATTGAAAAATTGTATTGCTCGAGTTCAGTTCAAACGATATTGACAAAATGTATTTATTATTCCAGTTGAATTCTGTCGCGCACACGTGTTGTGTGATAAACATTAATTATCTAGAATTCATCATATCCAAAATATGTTGAGATTGGAAACATATCCGAATCGTGTAACTAGTCCATATCTAGGTCATATCCTGCCGTTTCTAAAGATCTACTGTTGAATTTTCG
Source organism: Athetis lepigone (assembly GCA_033675125.1). Classification (NCBI taxonomy): domain Eukaryota; kingdom Metazoa; phylum Arthropoda; class Insecta; order Lepidoptera; family Noctuidae; genus Athetis; species Athetis lepigone. The sequence continues at coordinate 2,196,254 of CM066215.1, read as the reverse complement.
TATTTAGAATGTTAGTTATAGAAAAAATAAATTAATATATTATTGTTCGTCTTCGAAAGCAGCCTGTATAATGATTGCTGATTACAGGGTGTAAAAAGACACAAAGCCATAAATAATGCTATGCCTGGGTGTACTACAGGCACGTGAGACATCGCGATTGTCAGTAACAACGCATCTGTGAGACATCTGGGTTTTGCAGATGTCTATAGGGGGCGTTGAATTGACAACATTGAGCTTTGTGCAGGACTATACTTTTAACTTTGTAAAGGCCAGAAAATAAGCTTGGTGTCTGTTTACACCCAAAGAGTTTTAAAAAGTAATTGACAATAATGATGTAAAAAATCTTGACAATAAAACCTTTTTATTATAAAATTGTTGCTATTGCTATTATATTTTATTGTTAAAGACTGGTATTATATTTATTAATCTTACATACTTAAGTCTTACAAAATATTTTAAAAGAAATACCTACGACAATAATATTAGAATGTCTTTAGCCGCGTACCCACCTAGCGCACAGGCTCGCGCGGCAGCCTCGGTGTCCGGATCGCGAGCGATGGCTCCCGCGGCAGCCTCAGTAGTTATGTTCAATTTACGCGAGGCCGCCTCGCGAGGCAGACTGAGCCATCATGAGTCCGCGAGTATTCGTAATGGACAGTCGTGTATTTTCAGCTGCAGCTATTTTCCTGGCTGCTTCTTGTTTAAAGAAAAGAAAACAGTCACGTATCAAGAAAAAACCTAGACGCTTCTGGATTAGAAAAAATTATGAGCGTCGCCACCAATATGATATCAAAATTACAGAAGACAAACACGGCAAGAGACAAAACTTGATGAGCGCGTCGAGTTTACCGACAACAGATGGCTCGGGGCCGAGCCGTGCTCGGTCGAGCAAACGCGCGCCCGAGGCAGGCCGAGGCACGTCCACACCAGCCGAGGCATTTGGCTCGCGAGGCTGCCGCGCGAGCCTGTGCGCTAGGTGGGTACGCGGCTAATCACAAATGATGTAGTTTTTATTATTTTTTACATTCGTTATGCTTCAAGCTAATATTATAAAGTTAAGAATTTACCGATTTGTTTAGAAAAACGTATTTCTAGTGTTTATAAAAAGTTTTTGCATTTGTAATCAAATGTATACATTTATTCAAAATACTGACAATAAATACAAATACCTATTTAGAAATATTGTTTTAGCTGCTTCCAAATGTATATAACGTGTTTAATATGTCTACAAAAACTTATTGTTGTTATTAGTCGTTATAAAAAATAGTAGTTAAGTATGTATACATAATCTTAAGCTATATAATTGTATTAACGGACTGTAATATTGTGCATGCCAGCAGATAATGTATAGATAAAATAATGTACTTATCTACGTAATAATAATGCTAAAGTTCTTTGAAATGTTGCAGTCTTTTGTTTTAAAATGTACCGCAGAAAGCTGCATGTTAATCAGTAACTTTCGTCTTTCTGGCAATAAATTTTGAAAAATGACGTTAATACTGCTAAATAGCTACGCACCTTTCTTTGACAACAATTACATGTAGGTATAATCACTCCGAGCAGTCATTAAAGAAACGAATTGAAAACCGCATTTATCATGCTCTCTCTATCGTCCATCTACTGTGCGTTTGAAATGGCATGACAAGCTCCATCATTTGGCCGCCATATTTCTTCGGTTGACGAGTGATATTGGTCGGAGATTGTAGATGAGATGGTATCAGGGCAGGGCAACGCCTGAAGCACGCAATGTGTAGCGAACGGTAATGTCTGAAAATATTGGCCTAAGACTCGCCCCATACACAAAATATATTTTGGTTGCGAAGGAAATAGACATTGGTGCCGATTCTCTTGCACAAACTAACGTAAATTTAAGTTAAGTGCATCTCTCTCTTTCCGTTTAATTAAGAAAAGGACAAAAGATCAAATATTAGTTAAGTCCTGTCAAATTTAGACACTCCATAGATAATTTAGACGCAATTTAAAAACATGGCGTCTAAATATACGCCAATTTTCATCAGGCGCTGTCTAATTTGACAGGATTAAACTAAAATGTATCTTCTGTCCTTTTCTTTAAGAAATGAAAAGAGAAAGATGCACTTAACTTAAATTTACGTTAGTTTGTGCACAAAAGAATCGGTACCATTGTTCTACAATCCCCGAGACAATATAGCTCGCGTGTGGGAAGCGTAAAGGCCACTGTCATGCTACTTATTTGATGTGATATTGAATCGAAAGTTGTTAGTTATCTTATTAAATACTTAGGTAATAATTATAATAAAAACTATTTGAGCACTGTATTGTGCACTTATTCTGTTACACGATGTCTTTAGTTCCTCTAGTTTAAGACTAGTTTAATTGTAAGAAAATATCATTGAATAACGTGCAATGTATTTTGTACATACCTAGGAATTAAATAGATAATAAATATTATAACACACCTTAGGATTTTCTTGAACATTATTGCACAAACTAATAACGCCAATTGATGTTGTTATGCCATAAATAAAGATAGGGCTTATGTAAACCTGTAGGTACTTATATGATACTTTAATCTAATGCTTACGTAATATCTTTAAACTGAAAGAAGTTGTATAATATCGGTGTAGAGACCATTAAATTAATCAATTGATACACTTTTTATTAGCTGTCAAACTGCGATTCTCCCGTAGATTTTGTATTCATTGCTATACAAAATTGACAATTCCATTTTCGATTTTGTAGAGCTATACAAATTCGACAGGGGCATCGTTTACTACTACTATTTATTGACTTCGAAACAACTTAAATACTGTTAATTTATATATATTTTTCACTGTTAATTTATATTTTATATTTTTTTTACAGTAAATTTAAATTATTAAAGTTTTCAGGGGGTAAAATAAAGTTTGTCTTGAAATTGATAATTATATTTACGGTTTCTACACCCATATTATGTGGGTATCATGTTACCTATATGGTTCTCGAAGGTTCTAAACAAACATTATGTACTTAGATGTTGTGTATATGTCGCAGTCATCTGGTTGAATCAGCCATTTGATTGTATAGCTAGCGTGTTAACTGAATAGCGACATTTAATTGAATGACTAAAGGACAATTCGTCAAGTTGTTTAATGTAACGTTCAACGTCTTGACTGAACGTCATTTAGCGTTGTCGTTGAATGGGATATAGCCGACTTTGAAAACAGTGGAAGTGCTAAGTAGGCGTGGCACGCGTGGCACAATTATGCGTTGTAACTCTTAACCGATACCAGTCGCGTTCTGACATCGCGACGAGTTGCTTGTCTCGCCACAAATTCATATTTCCCTAGCTATGCCGTATTGTTACGTTTTAGAGAGCAAAAATGATAGTAGGAGAATAAATCTTAAAAATGGAGGTATTTCGTATTATCGTTATGTATGATTTTCACTGTTTTCCAATAAAAATCTTATTTTGTTTAAATTTACTAATATTTATTAGAACAGTTAGTCAAATCAACCTTATTCCATTACGAGAAAGTTTATTTTGGATTGATTTATTACAATAGTACAACTGCGCTACTCAAGTAGTGATGTGGTCAAGTCGAATATTGAATTTGTCGATTGATATCGATACAAAGAATAATTTGTGTTTACTTAAAAGTTTTTCGAAAAGAAGTGGCGATAAAACAAATAATGCGAAAGTTAATAAGAAACCTAACAATTAATATATTTTATTTCAAGGGCAATAAATACATTATTCATAACGTTGCAGTAATTGTGTAAAATTTAAATATACAAGTATACTAGCACTTTTATTTTATTTTAAATTTACCTGTCTATCTATAATTATCTATTAATTATTGTTTTAAATTAAACAGCGGTGTGTGTACCAAATAAATAAATGTAAGTACTCGCAAGAAGTCTTATTTATGCTAATTGATCAAAATATCGGGTATCTATCGATATCGATAAAGAATTATAATATGCTACGTGGTGCAGCCTTGACCGAGTAGGAGCTGAATTCGACCGATCACGCAAATGTCAGCCGTATGTATAATGCAATTAAGTTGATAATTGCGACCTCTGAGAATAGCGCCATCTGTGATCAAGTAGCGGAATTAACTTGTTAACCGAATCTTAGAGTGACAATAGACCGTAAATACGTTTTGAAGCTAAAGCAAAATAAATCTTATTTGGAGGTCACGCTATTTTATTACTAATAAGTCACTTTAATATAAATTTTGTCAAAAAAATATCAAGACAGTGCTATCTACACAAGCTGTTTTACGCCATATTTGTTTTGGTGACTACTAACGCCGCAGTGGGAAAAAAATGAACTAAATTTCAATCACCTGACTGATTTTACGTCCGCTCTGTTCAAAGAGCTATGTTTCAATCCGCTATCTAGTTGGACGTTGAGCGACTCTTGTTCAATCAACGTTCGGCCTAGTCATTCAATTAAATGTCGCTATTCAGTTAACGCGCTAGCCATACAATTAAATAGCTGATTCAACCAGATGACTGCGACATATACAGTACAGTAGTCTTGCTATCCTTAATGGATTAGTATAAAAATAAATTTAACCTACAGCTAATATAGGTACTATACTTTGGTTGGAAGATTGAAAAGAAAAACATATTTAAAACAAAAGAAAAGGAAACTAAATATTGAGATTTCCGATAGCGCGTTTTGTAGGATCCGATGCCAACATCAAGCAACTAGTCTGTCACATTTCTTCAAATGAATTTCAACTTTGTACACTAAGTATTAGGTCCAATGTTGAATGAGGAAATTTGACAGTTTCGGGTAGCTTGATGTGCCGGTGTCTGTACTTACATATATGTATGACGGTTAGAGCTATTTTGCTTATGATATCTAGAGCATGTGTAAAAAAGGTTTAACCGTCATCACAACATACGGCGTTGCGCTTGAATAGTGTGTGGTTTTCCTAAGGACTCTTGCTTGATGTTCAAAATTACATTATTATGAAACGAAAAGAAGGCAGCTATTTAATTGAAGTCAATTACTCAATATACTCTATGATATCATTAAAATAATACGGTTTGCAAAAGAAGCCTTCAGAGGAATTGAATTTCAACTTAGCTCACTATGGTACTACAAAAAATTTAGTAGCTTATTTCTTTACAAAGTTTATTTTTATATTACTTAATATTGTGTGAAATGTTATTAATGATGATTGTTAAAAACGTATAGACTTTACAGTTTACGACTTAGGTTCAACTTGAACGCACAACGAAATTAATAACGCCATTAGTTTTAATTTTGTTTACATAGGTGGTTAGTTTCTTTTTAATAATAGGAAGGACTTTAGTGTTCATTTCCCTGTTTATTTTTTAGATTTAATCTTGTGTCATTTTGTAGGCACATATTCCGCGAAATAAAAAAATTGCATATCTAAACAATTGAATAGGGTCTTATGAATGAAATATTCCTTGTAAGTATTGTTTAGCTTGACAATAACTTTGTAATCTAGTAAATTATAAATATTTAATCACTTGTGCGAAATGGAAAAACGGTAATGATATTAAAAAGATTCAGATTGTCGAAAAGACATAGTAGGTACTGTTAAAACCTTTTTTTTTTTAAGTATTTCTAAAGCATAAGTACTTCATATTCCCTAGCCTAGACAAGGACAATCAAAAACTAAACATTTCCGAATTTAATTTGACAGTCACTTAACGTTTCGAATGTTTGAGAACAGTATTCAAGTGAAAGTGAAATAAAGCATATCATTTCATATCACCTGCAATTCCAAAAACACATCGTATCATTTTGTGCCTATTTTAGTACCTAATAGGTAAGACTACTTATGTAGGTATTCATTGTTTTTTGTTCCTGATTGTGCTTGCCTTAATTATTGGCACAGCCATCAGTTTTGCGCACAAACATAATGTTGCACACAAACCACTCTGGAAAAAATATAAGAAGTAATTAGTTACCTAACTACTTACTTGTTGTTGTTCTACAAAGTACATCGATCGGTCATACATTAATTGTACTAACTTAACTCATTCAACCGCAGAATGGAATCTTCAATTCCGAAGAATTCGTAGAATTTGTTTTTCAGTTTTCCGAATTTGTACGTTAAACGATATTCTATAAAGTTTACTATTCAATGTGTAAAAACTATTTCCCTGAAGAAAACCGGGGCGGTGTGAATTGTTCTTATAGGTGCAAAAATGTACGTATGACAAGCCAGCACGAACAAAGATTTTGCGCATGCTTGTTATACAATATGTACAGGTATGCACTATACAAATTTTGTAGGTACCTCTCTATTAAGTTTGTACAACGCAAAAACAAAAATGGCTGCCGTTCAGAAGCATTATAACTATGTTTAGACCTAGACTAACTTCTGATGTAGAAGTAGAATAATGGTAGTACTTAATGAAAAAAACAAACTGTTACCCTTTATTTTTGTATAATTCATACCCGTACATATTGTATACGTCTATACAAAAATGTAGGAATGGTTGCGAGGTTTGTTAGCGAGGATAGGTCGGTTAGTCATAGCTTTGTGATGAGAATATAAATTCCTATCGCAAATATTGTTGTTTCTGTGTAAGTAAATATGCCTAATAACGTGTTGATGGTAAATAAACGTTCTAAAAAATAAGCTTTGTTTTTATTTATCAAATTGGTAAGACATTAGGTTTAATTAAAGATTCCATTTCTGTCCACTAAGTTATCCTCATCAGGATACTATAGTAATCCTCATCTTTTATTAATTGTGTTATAATGGTTAGAACCAAAATTAAAAATCATCTTGATCTTGACTTCATTTGGCAAAATATTTCCGTATCTGATACAACGCAATATGAACCTTATTGTATAATGTCTAGAAAGTATAGTTTGAATTATCCAAGTAACGCAAGTATTATGCCAAATACGCCAAGAAGTGAAGTTGCACCTTAAGATTCACTTTGCCCACGATTAAAAAAACCTGGTACCTATTTTATTTTAAAGTGACGTGGTTTGTATTGGCATAATTATGTACAAAGTTTGTGGGGGATACTGGCGAAGTCTTACTTAGACAGTCATGGCACAGATTACTAAATAGTTACTTCGTAAGTCATGGTTCGTGATATAAATTACCCAATTTCATATTAGGGTTTACCTATTGTCATGCGGGTCGGCGCCCGCATGCGGGACAGGCACGCTAGCGTGCTGCCCGCAACTAATCGTATGATACAAATGAGTGTCGGCTTGCACGACACCGAAAAGGGCGTTAAAAAGGTCGATTTATAAGAAACAAAATATTCTCCGAATACATTTTATTCCAACTTCAAAAGACACATTACAAGTTATATTCAATGACATTACTAACTATTTATTGCTATCTAATCGAAATAAACCCAGTCTTTATTTCTTATTGTGGGTAAAAAAATATTTTTTTCTTGAATATCTACGGAAGGTACATTATACATGAGGTAATATATTTGGATTAATTTTAACTATGTATGTAACAATCACTTCGTTAAAAGCTGTTTAATTAGCGGAAAAATAAATACTTAATTAATTTATTAAGTTTTTGTTTTTGTAGGGTAGGTAGTACTTAAATGCAAATCAACAACTACCCTCCACGTGAAAGAGACTGTGTAGTACAATATTATAAAAAAAATTTGAACATCCTATGAGAGCGAACGAAGGAGTGAGTCTGCGTACACGCCTATAGATGCACTATAATATATGATATTTAACGATATGCTTGCGCAAGATGAGACTTGCACACACAAGGAGTTATGTAACAAGTGGCATGACGGGCAAAAAGCCACGGAACCTAGGCCTGAGGGGCTGCTGGTTCATGAGATAAAGAAACCAAATTGATAGGTCAATTCTGAACATATGAACTAGTACATACAAAAAAGAAACACGTGCAAACTATCAGCTCCTTTTACGATAAAGGTTAAAGTTGGACCCTTGCGATGTGTTTGAGATGGCCTATACCGTTTAACTCTAGGTAATAGTGGTTATAAACGGCTCAAGTATGGAGATGCGCCTAGGCATACTTGTGCAAGCACATCGTTATGTGTGTGACCTCCTTATAAATCGTAACTCGTCTTGAATTATTTATTGTACCTCCAATTAAATTTTGCACTAGAAATCTTCATCATGGTTTTTGGCTCATAAAAGCTTTGTTGCTTATGTAAACAAATCAAAGTTTCATCTTTTTAGAAGAAAACACTTAATCAAGTATTTTAAGGCCCAGATAAATAAACATTACTTAACACGTAGCTATGTTCCGTCTCTGTCTTGCAGTAGTCTTATGACAGTGATAGAAATAATGCTTAGGACAAGCACCTGCTTAGTTTATTTATCGATCTAAGAGTATTCATGGCCGTTAATCAAAAAAGTCATAAAAGGCTTGTGTTGAAAAACATCTAAAAATAATCAAACTTTAGTAAATGTAGACCAACTACACACATCAAAAGTGTCTAGGGATATTTTAATTAAACCTAAATAACTAAAATTCTATTAACTTTTTGTTAAGACACCTACACTTTAAAATAAACCTTGTTTAATTGCCTATCTCATCTGATAATAAACTTTTAGATAAAGTTAAATTAAAAAAAAAACTTAGAAGAAGAGGAAAAACTCAACAAAATTTCAATTTAACTTTATTTTTGAAATTTCAAAACCTAAACCTAAACAACAAAACAATTTTTTTTTTATAAAAATTGTTGAAAACTTATAATTAATAATTCGTGGATCCACCTAAGACTCTCCTGACACATCTGGAGCGGTTCTGCATACTCAAAACAAGGGTGTCAATATCCTGTTGTGGAGTACTGTCCCAAATCCTGCTAAGATGCAAGAAAAGCTGGTTTTGATGCACAATATCAACAGGGAAATTCCTACGAGCTCTTCTCTGAAGCATATTCCAGGCATGCTCAATAGGATTTAAGTCAGGGGATTGTGCAGGCCGGTCTAAAGCTTGGATAACATGCTGTTGTAACCAACTTGTAACGATACGCGCCGTATGTGGACGGGCATTGTCGTGCATTAGCTGGAAATTTTGTCCCATTTGCTGTTTGTGGGGCAAGATTACAGGCTCTAGCACCTCATCTCGGTATTTTCGAGTAGTCATATTGCCTTGTATCCAAACGAGGTCCGTTCTACCGCCGAGACGAATTCCTGCCCAAACCATAATCGTGCCACCTTAATATGCATGAACTTGTTGTGGGTGCTGCAGTCGATTCCAACGTCCAGGTTTTCTCCAAACGCGTACTCTTCGCGAATCAGGATGAAATCCAAACCTAGATTCATCAGTGAAAAGCACAAGTGACCATTGAGAATGGTTCCAGTTTTCGTGTGCAATAGCCCATTGTAATCTTCTTCCTCGATTACCTCTCCTTAGTGCTGATACCCAAAATGGCCTACGAGCACGTAGATTGACTTCATGCAGTCGCCTTCTCAAAGTTTGACCGCTTACCAGCAAACCATACTCTCTCTGTAGCCTTTGAACCAATTGCATCGCCGCTGCATTTAGTTGACTTCGTGCAGCATTTACTATGAATCGGTCCTGTACATGTGTTGTAATGCGTTGAGGTCCTCGGTGCCGTTCCACCACTTCCTCCGTGACACGATAACATGACCAAAGCCTGGATATAACGCTCTGACTGGTCTTCATGGCTTCAGAAACGGCAATTATGGGACAGTATTCCACAACAGGATATTGACACCCTTGTTTTGAGTATGCAGAACCACTGCAGATGTGTCAGGAGAGTCTTAGGTGGATCCACGGAATATTAATTTTAAGTTTTCAAGATTTTTTATAAAAAAAATTGTTGTTTTGTTTAAGTTTTGATGTTTCAAAAATAAAGTTAAGATTGAAATTTTGTTTGAGCTTTTCCTCTTCTTCTAAGTTTTTTTTTAATTTAACTTTATCTAAAAGTTTATTATCAGATTAAATAGTCTATTAAACAAGGTTTATTTTAATGTGTACATGTTTTAACAAAAAGTTAATAGAATTTTAGTAATTTAGGTTTAATTGAAATATCCCTAGACACTTTTGATGTGTGTATATTAATATAATTTATTTAATATTTATTTATTTTATTGCATAATTTGCTCCTATATTTCGCGATAAAAACCAAGAAATGTAGATTATGTGGGTCGATTTTGCTAATGCAAGCAATTAATTTGCAGTGAATTGAAAATTAATCGAATTTTTAATTGAGGAGAAAATATGTAGTGTATATTTTGAATAATGTTTCAGTATCATTGTTGAATAGTATGCTCTACCCATATGATGGCGGCTCCACATTAGTGCCGTGAATTCACGCGCGAATTCACGGCACAAGTCGTGCCCTCCACATTCTCGGGATGCTCTCAATCGTTTGTGAAACCCGCCGCGAAATGGACTTAGAATCTGCTGCTGCAATAACTTTGTTTGCTGTGGCATATTATGTGGCAACATACGTGAATGTGGATGTGTACCCGTGAACGCCGCGCGAAGGAAGCGCGAACCTTTTGTGGCGGGACAAAATACCGACTCCGATCGGGGAACAGGCGTGAACGCGCGTGAATCCCGCAAAAACCGTCCACATTCACGTTCACGCCTGTTTACGGAGTTTCACGGCACTAATGTGGAACCGCCATGATAATATTTAATTGTACAAAATGAATTACCTCGTTTCTTACACCTTGTACGCTCATAATCAATTTGCACTATAATGTGAATTATCATAGCCTTAACATAAGTGGTCATAGATAACAATATTAAGAATCAGACTAAAACAAACTAACTACGTATTTAATTTTAAACAAATACTAAATTTGTTCACTACTGTCCGCATCCCTTTTCTCAGTCTCCGCTTTTTTCAACTTCTTTGCCTTTATATCGGCCATTGTTTGTTCTATAGATCTCTGGTCTTTTTTATTCTCACTAGGTACTTCTCCGTAACTTTTGTTCACATTTGTCTTCTGAGCAGCATCAATTGCAGCTTCTTGACCAATCAAATGAGCATACTTTTGCTTATAGAATGTGCCGCTCAATTCCTCTTTTCCATGCTTCCGCTTCCTATTTTTCTCTTCTTCCTTGTCTATAGCTGCTTGTTTCCGCTTTTCTAAATTAGCTAGGACCATTTCAGCGGCTCTGTCTTCGTTCCACACTCCACCTGCTCTTCGTACTGTCAGTTCATTTTCCGAAGGGCCGTTGTCTTTGAGGTAGACAACTGAGTAGCGATCTACACCCTCTTGGCCGAATGAGAATACTTGTAACCCTGCTATCTCAGATACGTCCCTGATAATAGATCTGTACATTTGTTCCATAGGTTCAAACTGTATATGCGGTTTCGTGCCATCTTTGATGAAGTTGCTTATTTTCTCTTCAACTCGCTTTCGGAACCTATTTATCATATTTCGTTCCTCCTTCTGTCTGTTTTCGATAGCCTCTTTTTGTTTACGCATGGCATTTTTCTGTGCTTCGCTCGCTGAAGGTGGTTTTTGCATGGAGTTAAGGATTGAGTCTAGTAGATCCATGGTTAAATTTGGTTTTCTGACAAGAATGACGTATAGGAAAGGATTTCAGGTACTCGCTGTTGCCAGTCTTTGGGAAACTGGAAATTGTCTCCTAAAGCCTCTGTGTTTAATTCTTTAAAGGATAACACGTTTAATGATGTGTCTATTTGGGCGCAGACTTGGCTCCCAAATGTTATTGTGTCGTCTGCGAACTCCAGCAGCTGTTGCAGTGGTGGCTGGAGAGGAGTGCCCTTTACAAGTGTTGAGTTCTCATCGAAATTAATTTCTCTGCAGCTATCTCTGAGTGTTTTGTTTTTGTTACACAGTTTCTCGAATGAATCTTCTAGTGTGCACCTGGAATTGACAGATCAATAATTACATTTAATATTATAATATATTTATGTTGTGATGGCCTAGTGCTGTTGTGATGGCCTAGTGGTTAAGACGCCTACCTCTCATGCAAGAGGTTGTGGGTTACGATTTCGGGCATGTACCAATGTGACTTTTTAAATTCATATGTACTTTCTAAAGTTTATCTTAGACATCACAGACGTTGGTGAAGGAAAACATCATGAGGAAACCTAGACTTGCAGTGAAAATAAGTCCGAAATCTCTAATTCACCTTGAGCAAGCGTGGTGATCAATGTTCGTGCCTTCTCTGTATCAGAAGAGGCTTTTGCACTGCAGTGGGACAGTTATATAGGCTGGTAAGGAATTAAGGAATTTATTGATTGGAGCACCAGTTTAAATGACTAGCATATCAGTATGTTAATAATAGGTACAATACATAATAACTATGTTAACTTAAACGAATGAAAATCTTAAATAAATTAGAATAAAACAGTAAGGGCCCCATTCACAATATCACAAAAGACCCTAAATACCAGATATATTAATAAAAAAGAACACACTTTGTATGAAAATATTTGCTAAATAATAAGAAGAATGTGAAAGTATATTAAAATATACACCACAAATCAATATCTCCAATATTTCAATTGCACATAAAAAGTATTTATTTAGAATGATAACAGAATAAGTTCCTACTGTTGTCAAAGTTATGACTCAAACAATAAAATCATAGATGAGAAAGAAGTGTGTCTAAATCAATACTTGAAATGTTCATATAAAACGCTTATCGAATAAATAATACGCAGATCTATGACAAGTACATAGCACTTACAATTTACTTCGTATTTCTTGTGCGTCTTCCGAAATTAGGTTATGTATGGAAGCACTCAACTTGCTTTGAATTCCTTCGAACTGTTCGAACGCAGTCCCCGTCACGTCAGCCCTAAAACGACCAAAACCATTACACACAGTCGTAAAACACAAAACAATAAACATTTATTTAATTTCACTCACTCTTGTATGTTCTTACAACGCTTTATCAGTGTATTTATAGACGCAGCGCACTTTTGGCAATCATTCAAACTTGTTTTCACTGTCGTGTGGAATTCGTCAAAATAAGAAAAGTAGTCAATCAATTGTTTTTGAACTTTTGCTTCCATTATTTGATAAAAAATCCATATTCATACTTTATTTTCCACATGAACCACAATATACAATCGTACCGTAAATTGAATTTACGCTGAAAACAATGGTTGAAAAGGAAAAGGGACTAATAGTGACATTGACATTGATATGTCACTTTGACAGACAAAAGGGGTACGTGTATGAGGTAAGTTTTATTTTCATTGAACAAAGTGCAAGATTTGAAGGAAATGTAATAAATGGCTAATCGATCGTTTTTTTTTGTTTATATAATTGATTAGCAAATACTGAAAGCCAGCATGACACTCTAAAACCTAAAATGTTGTTAATCACTTTCATATAAAAAAATCAAAGTAACTAAAGCTTCCTCTATAAAAGTCTTTTGCAAAATAATGACAAACCGAAAACTTTGGAAAACCGGTGTTTTCCCGAATCTATATTTCTTTGTTTAATCTGGTAGTATGATTACTTTCATAAAAATATATTATATTTTTTCTAATGTAATGTCAGTTTTTATTTAAGTTTTTATTGTATTTCGGTCACCATCGGTTTCTTACAGCGGGTGGTCGATTGTACCTGTCAAAATTTACAACCAATAGCAGGCTTTCGTGTGTGACCTCGAAAAACACCAGTCTTGATTTTGATCCGAGGTGAAATGTGCGTCTGAATTGTAGCGTTTTATTAAATAAAAACACGTCGGAAATCCTTTAAATTATTAAGTGCTCGCTTATTTTTCACTAATGAAGTGTGATGTAAAATGAGTGTTAAAAGTGTGATCTAATTTGAGCTCATCTCAAGAATATTGTGTTTTTGCTTTCGTGAAAATGAATGGCAAACTGCATAGTGAAACCGGCGCTTTCTCATCTGACGACATGCGCGCCGAAATATTGAACCCTTTCGTTCACAAATTGGAACTAGATAACACATATGACAAAATAAAGGTAAGAAGATGATTTTAGCAGTTTTAAATTGCTTAACTGGATAAAGTGAAAGTATTATTTGATTATGTTGCAAATGTTTAAAGATTACAGTCTGCTACTGAAACATTCTGCGCATGTCTAAACCCAATAATGACACAAAACTAGGAAGGTGTTTTGTTGCAAATTGTGGTAATGAAAACAATAATTCAGTGCAAAAAATGATAACATTAGCATAATTACTTAACTATCATAACTTCATAAGAGATGTTCACGCAACGCGTAGAGACAATACTGTTTTAATTTATTAAAAAATATTCTAGCACTGAATGATAAACAATAAAATTAGATGCGATTGCCAAATATGTACTGAAAACGTTTGTCTACAGGGCCTTGAGCCTTGTATTAATGACACTGAATTGAATACAAATAATTATAAATCGAGATCGTTTTAGCGATGACTGTTTTTTTTATTATTTACTCACATTAAAAAAATGAGTTTAACACATCACTATGTATTAAACTCATTGAACCTTCGAACACACGTAATTCGAGTCACAATAGAAAGACAATAGCAGCCCGACAGCCGGCTGTCGCTTGTTCGGCTACCTTGAAGGATAATAGGCATTAAGATAGTAAAATGTTAATGAATCCTGTTTTTTATTTTAAAGTTAATGAATGTTTAAGTACTTGATTAAAATAAACCCATCAAGTGTGGTTCGGACTTGGTGTAAGAGTTCCGTACTATTTCGTAGTTATAATTTATGAAACAGCAGCCAAATTACGGCAACTCATGTATTCTAATGGTTATTTACAAATTTTCAAAATAATGAAGAAGTAATTAAGTTACATTATCAAAATGAAAGTTAGTTACGCAATAGGGTCATTTCGCCTGTTCGCGTCCATTTAGTGCAGTTGGCAACTTTGACGGCGATGATAAAATTGTTCTAAAACTATTTTTTATGAAAAAAATATGTGATGTGTTAGTTATATTAGTCTATTTTAAGATTTACTTGCAGTTTTGTTCGAAACCTTTAGAGTTTTTTTTTAATCGATAAGTTACAGAATTAGGCGTTTTACCCAGTTCGCGTCCACAAAATCCAAATTGCGTCCACCCGTGGACCATTTTGCGTCCAACCACTTAGAGAAGGAATAAAGGGGTGTGATATTTTTAAGAATTTGTAAAAAAAGGAGAATTACAAAGAAATTTTTATTTATGAATATAAATATCATAAAAAAAATGGTCAGGTGCGAGTCAGACTCGCGCAACGAGGGTTCCGTATTTTTTTTTTTGTAAAATACATTCAATTTTACGGTTTTCGGAGCTTTTTCTTTACTTGTGCCACATGACAGTGCTTCTTGCTAAATTTCATGATTCTAAGTCAATTAGAAGTACCCTATAGGTTTTGATTCCTTTGTAAATGTCTAAATGTGCAATATAAATGGAACGTAAACAGCCATACATTTTTGTTCCGTTGATTTAGAAATTAGATTTCTTCAATGCTTTGAGAGTTAGCAGACCTATGTACCTATGTGATATTAATTTCAGCTTGATATCACGACGCCTTTCTGAGAAAAAGGGGCTTGACAGACGGGTGGACGGACGGACAGCAAAGTGATCATATAAGAGTTCCGTTTTTACCTTTACTAGGAACGGAGGAACGGAACCCTAAAAATTAACATTATTTTCATTAAAAAAATTACTTTACAAAAATATATATATTTCATTTCAACATTGATTGTAAGTAGTACATATAGCACGTTTTATAATAAACAGTAATCCGTTCTGTTCTTTTTGCTAAATATCAGTCTTGATTAATAATCCGTTTGTCTGTCTATCTGTCTCTCCTTCACGCCTAAACCACTGAACCGTCCCGAGAAAGGATATAGGATAGATAGTTTTCATTCCGGAAACACCCGGGAATGGAAAGACAATTGTATTTAACTAAAATACTTAGTGGACGCAATTGGATTTATTATTATCCACTGTAGGTACAGTTTGCGTCCATTGCGGACGCAAAGTGGAAGTTTTGTAAATTTTTGTGAATTTAACCGTTAAATGTAAAAAACCTAAGCAAATTCATGATTGATATTATTCCATTTTTCAGTATAAAAGTCTAGAAACAGCTATTAACCCTAAATTCACATAAAACAATAAAAAACTTACCATCGAACGCACCGCTGCACACTATTTTTTATCTAAAAAACCGCGCTTACGCGCTTCCTTGTTAAACAGCTGGGACTAAATATTTTTTTAAACAGGATTGGTTTGTCGCACGGACCTGTGCGTGTCTCTTATACATTGAGGTATTACCGGTAATGACTATTCGTTTGACTGGTGTGTAAGTTTTCTAAATTTCGAGGATTTTTTGAGGAAGATCCGTAAAATGGACGCGAATTGGTCTATGGACGCGAACAGGCGAACTTACTCTAACTACCTACTCTGTAAGGTACCTAAAATAAAAATGATCGTAAAGTTTTTGTTCTGAAGTTTTCTGTTATGGTCATCTTTGTTTCATATTCTTATGCCATGAAAGAATTCTTACTGTTATATTCCTTGATACCTGAAGTAGAATAAATGATCTCCCTTTACGGTCGAAGTAAAAGAAAGTAGTAGGTACCTCAGTATCTAATGTTATTGAAACCTCAATTATGCGCAATGAAAGTGCAGTGTCTAGCTAGACTATTATTCTAACAAAATAACGGAGTTTGATTACCAACTTAGATACTAACCCGTACACGTTTTAATTCGCAAAGCATTTAGCATAATGAGCTTGAATTTTTAATTATTTTAAACTTAATTTAAATGCAGAGCTGTAAAGATGGATAAAAGAAATAGAGAAGAAAAGAAAGTTTGTAAAGGAAAAAATAAAATAATTAAATTTTTAACTGAAAAAAAATTGTAAGAATTAAATCTTTTGTCGCTCGTCGCTCCTTTGCGTTACGGGCTGACAAGATTATGAATAAGAAAAAAAATGAGAAATTTCTTTGTGATTGTAACGCTTGTAAATAATATATTAAGCATGATAAATACCAAAGAAAAGAATGCGGGTATATAGGTAGATTGTTAGTGAGAAATAAGGAGCTAATGGGAAAAAGAGACGAGAAAAAGGAAGTATTGCGCGGGTCACACTCACAAGTAAGAAGGGACAAGTGCAGAAAACAGCCTAAAAATAAACATCTCTTCTGTAATTATAGTTGCTACATATCTATGGTTGCTACCGACTTTGTTGTAATTATAGGCAATAATGCATTTGTCTCTTTTGCCTAAAAGTCAAAAAGTCAAGTTAAGAACCGCACTTAATTCCTTGCAAAATCGTAAAAAAATTATGGTGTACCATTATATTGTAAAGAGGTAGAACCCTCTTGAACTATCTCTTGATGGTTAAACCATGAGTCGTTATTAAAAAATCACCGTAATAAAACTTAACATAAAATCATTTTCTAGAAGCTTTGTAACTAATTGTTACATGTGTAACTGGGACGCGGAAAACAAGAGATTATAATCGTATGGGTTCTGTAATTTTGTTGCAGAAAGCCGTTACACGTAGGTAGGTATATTATACCGGCTTGTAAGCGAGGGAAAGTAAGCATTTTACATGATACACTGCACCGTGGTACCGTTTTGCGCAGATAGACAGATAGGCATCATAAAATTCTGGTCACGCAATCGGCCGATGAAAGTGACATAATTTTCTTCCGATTTCCACCGCTCATTGAACTTGCTTACGTAATACACATAAACAATGGTTATGAAAATGAAACAGTGCCAGCAATGAGAAGTAATAATAATATTATTATAAAGAGGTAACGTTTAGAGAAAGTATATGGATGATATAATTATTCATGTTGTGTAATAGAAGCTTGTATGTAGGTATGTTATGCGCCTACCTGTTTTGTTATTTTAATATTCATTGCGTCTGGCAATGAATATTTATTTTACAGTGATAATAATGTTAGTCCTCTAAAAATTGCAGAGGAATACAGTTAAAAACATTCATAGGTAAAAAAGTACGAAATCATAGGTAATTTACTTTTTTTTAAGAAAACAGCAAAACTCTACTTTTTTAATAGGAAAGCAGTTAAGAATTTTGGCATACGCATAAAAAAGTGCTTTTTATATTAAAATTTAATTTACGGTTTAATATATTTTTTTTTGTATGGGTATATTTTTTTTATGTATCGGCACGCTATAGTAATCCTAGTTAAAGTAAAACAAAAACAAAGCCAATAAAAAAAACACTTAAATAAGACAGAAGATAATATAAATGATAACACAAAGAAAAACAGGCGTCCTATCTTATAGGTAACTTTTCGACCGTTTGGTGCAGAAAGTCTCTATGATCCCTTGAATTTTGGCTATAATTTTATTTGACAACAGTAGTGAGAAATAAAACTGGGAAGTCATTCAGTAAATTATTTCTCAAACGCGTGATACAGACTCATTTGGAATTGGCATCAACAGGCGGGTGACGATTCTGACGAAAATCAAACACGTGTGCTTGAAATACTACGTATTGCACACGTTTGTTAAATGCATAATTATCATCCATACTAATATTATAAATGGGAAAGTGTGTCTGTCTGTCTGTCTGTCTGTCTGTTTGTCTTTCTTTCACGGCAAAACGGAGCGACGAATTGACGTAATTTTTTAAGTGGAGATAGTTGAAAGGATGGAGAGTAACATAGGCTACTTTTTGTCTCTTTTTAACGCGAGCGAAGCCGCGGGCAAAAGCTAGTTGTGCTATAAATAGCACAAACAATAAAATATGTAACTATTTAACGAAAAATCTCTAAAACCTTCACAATAGATAGAACCATAGCTGCTTATAACGTTGCGTATCTAGGTTTACGGCGAGTGCTAAGTAAGTACTGTTACGTGACATAATGTAACTGACAATATGTAAGTATATTGGCTTTAAAGTTATGAAATAAGTTTTTTTTTGTTTTCGCGTCCTAAATACAGTCTATGGAACCCTAATTTTAAGTCCAACCATTGTTTTAATTTTTCTTTGTTTGTTTCTATATACATGTCTAATTTATGATATTTATGTAGGGTGTCTATAAAGCTAATTGTGTAATGGAAAATAATTAGTCTAGCTTTTATCGCCGGTAGCCCAAACAAAATTAAAAAAAAAATTTTTTTACTACGTCTGCCTGAATGAAATTTCGTCTGCGTGGATCTCGGTTCTGAGCAAGCATTGTCGTACATCCAACATCGGTTTTTCAATGAAAGCGTGTCAGACAGACAGAGGGTCAGATATGAGTAAAGATTAAAAAAGACAAGTATATATAAAAATAATTTCATTAATAATAAAAAAAATACTATCAATAATCATGGTAATACCACTTCATGAAAAGATCACGTTTTTACTTATTATTTAATTTTAACTCAGCGTTTTTATCTCTTGTTTCAGACAGCGATATTCACAGTAATATTACTGCCCTTTCGTGTCATCGTGATCTGTTACCTAATAGTGACAGCCTGGTTTCTCGCATGCATTGGCCTTTATGGTCTCAGCGAAGAAGACCTCAGGCGACAGCCTATGACAGGATGGAGAAGGTAAAATCATTTCACTTTAATCTCATAAAAACATGCTAACTACAAAGTCTTGAAATGCCAATTATCCTAATGGTTAAGCTTTTTGTGGATCAATAAGAAATAACTAAGGCTTTAATTTTTTAGGTCGTAAGTGTGTATATAATTTTTAATTAGAAAGTCTTGCATGATGTTTTGCTTGAACCTGAGTTCTAAATACTTCTAAATGTCTTAACTTATTTTAATTTCCTTAGCGTTTTAACTGGTTATTCTAAGGTCACTGTCCTTGATTGTAAATTCCTGATAAAATACTACTGAGACGTGTTATCATTTTCCTATAACCATTCACAGACCATTGTTGCGGAAAATGACTCGTATAATTTTTATATGATTTGCATTTTTTTGCACCATGTGTAATTTCAAAAGATTTTTCCACCGTTAACTACTTCGTCTGGTGTTCAACCGAGCGTGTCTTATGTAGGTCAGCTAAGCGTTTGGGAATGTTGAAGCATTCGGTCTCGGGCTCGAGTCGCGAAGCTAACATAATGCAGACATAAAAATGGTACAAGGTGAATTTTCGACAATAGTTAGGCAGAGAAGTGTGGTTAATTCAATTTCCACAGTTTCTATTTATTCGGCAACCGTCAATGTCAATTAGTTATGACTGTTAAAGACTCAATGCCAAAATGACGCTGTCATAATATTTTACAAAAGAGGCGTAAATGCTGGACAAATATTATGTAGAATGCGCAATTTACTTTCTTTGGTATGTATGCCAGAGATACGGCGGACAGTGCTCGCTCTCAATGTGAAATGATAGCTTTACGATGTTTCTTGTCCGTCGTGACCTTGATGACGTGGTCACACACAGGTGAAGTTTAGGAAAACAGTTTGAAACAAATAATAACATTGACATTACAAAAGTGAAACCTCGATTAAAAATATGTGGAATACGTAATTGCGTACGATGCGGATGCATTTACTCGAACTTTATTGGGCCAACGCTAAACCGGTAATTTCGGTAACACCGGTTTTTGACGTTCACAATGACGCACATCTCTACTTCCTTTTTATTTATGAATCTTACGTGCCTGGTTATTCCTAAAAAATAACATATTAAATTAAATTTAATAATAGATGACCTTGAATAATTTTTATTGTATTTTTATCATTATCTGTCGGCCCATTTATCGAGAAACGCTTTATAATATACCATCACGCTACCACCTTCTGGAGCGGAGTAGTAGTAACCAAAGATGCTCTCTCCTAATTTTGCTGTGACGGACGTCAGGGTCCATATTGTTCTCTTTATCTAAACTCTGTATCATCTTTTTTTACTTACCTATGAAATGCAATAAAGATTTGATATTTGATGCGGGTGAAACCGCGGAGACAGCTAGTATTTTTTTTTACATTATCATTAACCTTAACCACACAATTAATATTTGCAATGAAGGGTGTCATAAGAGTTAATGCCATTTGTTGTTAATTAATTACATAAATCATTAACCTTTTTTATTTTGTTGTTCTAAAAACCTAAATGTTTGGAGATGTAGGATTTCAGATTAATTTATTTGTAATAAATAAGTAGGTAGGTAGGTGTTTGTTGTTGTAGGTCCTGTGTTGTGTTCCAAAACAGAAATTACTATGATAATTACTTATGGTAGTTGAATACAATGGATGAATTTATAATGCAGTCAATTTAGGGTAATTAAAATGCAATATGTATAAGATGTAATATTTCTATAACTAAATAGGGTCATTTCGCCTGTTCGCGTCCATTTAGTGCAGTTGGCAACTTTGACGGCGATAATAAAATTGTTCTAAAACTGTTTTTTATTAAAAAAATATGTGATGTGTTAGTTATATTAGTCTATTTTAAGATTTACTTGCAGTTTTGTTCGAAACCTTAAGTGATTTTTTTTTAAATAGAAAAGTTTCAGAATTAGGCGTTTTACCCAGTTTGCGTCCAAAAAATCCAAATTGCGTCCACCCGTGGACCATTTTGCGTCCAGCCACTTAGAAAAGGTATATAGGGGTGACATTTTTAAGAATTCGTAAAAAAAGCTGAATTCCAAAAAAAAACTATATTTATGAATATAAATTATGAAAAAAAAATGGTCAGGTGTGAGTCGGAATCGCGCAACGAGGGTTCCGTATTTTTTTTTGTAAAATACATTCAAATTTACGGTTTTTGGAGCTTTTCCTTTACTTGTGCCACATGACAATGCTTCTTGCTAAATTTCATGATTCTAGGTCAATTGGAAGTACCCTATAGGTTTTGATTCCCTTGCAAATGTCTAAATGTGCAATATAAATGGAAAGTAAACAGCCATTCATTTTTGTTGCGTATCAACGAAATAGCAGTGAAAAAATCGAATTTCTAAATCATTAGAAATTCGTTTTTTTTCACTGCTTTGAGAGTTAGCAGACCTATTATTATTATTATTGTCAGCCGTCTGTGTCCCACTGCAGGGCAAAGGCCTCCCCTCCCTCCTTCCACATATCCCTATCTAGTGCGATTTGAGGCCAATCCTTGTCATATCTATCAAGTTCGTCCCGCCATCTCCGCCTGGGCCTGCCGCGTTGCCGTTTACTGCTGTTTGGGATCCACAATGTGGTTACTTTTGTCCAGAGCTCTTCCGGCATGCGGCAGATGTGAACAGCCCAGTTCCACTTAAGTGTGGCAGCCGTGTGCCCTACATCCGCAATTTTAGTTTTGAAACGCAGTATCGAGTTTCTTATGCGATCTGCAAGTTTTACTCCTAAGATACTGCGTTCCATTGCTCTCTGGCAAACTTTTGACGCTTGGTTAATGACCACGTTTGCGCTCCGTAGGTGAGGGTGGGCAGAATGCACATGTCCATTAGCTTCCTTTTTAGGAAAAGAGGGAGTGTTCCCTTCATTATTTGTTTCATCGACCAAAAAGAAGAAAAAAGCAGACCTATGTATGTGATATTAATTTTAGCTTGATTTCACGACGCCTTTCTGATAAAAAGGGTCTTGACAGACGGGCGGACGGACGGACAGCAAAGTAATCATATAAGAGTTCCGTTTTTACCTTTACTAGGACCAGAAGTACGGAACCCTAAATATTAACATTATTTTTATTAAAAAATTACTTTACAAAAATAAATACATTTCATCTCAACATTAACTGTAAGTAGTACTAATGATTGCAATAAATAACGATCGCACGTTTTACAATAAACAGTAATCAGTTTGCGAAATATCAGTCTTGATTAATGATCCGTTTGTCTGTCTGTCTCTCCTTCACGCCTAAACCACTGAACCGATTTGAATGAAATTTGGTACAGATATAGTCTGAGACCCGAGAAAGGACATAGGATAGACAGTTTTCATTCCGGAAACCCCCGGAAACGGGAAGACAGTGTATTTAACTAAAATACTTAGCGGACGCAATTGGATTTATTATTATCCACTGTAGGTACAGTTTGCGTCCATTGCGGACGCAAAGTGGAAGTTTTGTAAATTCGATGTAGTAATTCGCGTCCACCTTATTTTAACCGTTAAATGTAAAAAACCTAAGCAAATTCATGATTAACAGTATTCCTTTTTTCATTATAAAAGTCTAGAAACAGCTATTAATCCTAAAATTCACATAAAACAATAAAAAACTTACCATCGAACGCACCGCTGCACACTATTTTTTATCTAAAAAACCGCGCTTTCGCGCTTCCTTGTTAATCAGCCGGGACTAAATATTTTTTTAAACAGGATTGGTTTGTCGCACGGACCTTTTGACCTTATTTGCGTGTCTCTTATACATTGAGGTATTATCGGTAATGACTATTCGTTTGACTGGTGTGTAAGTTTTCTTAATTTCGAGGATTTTATGAAGGAGATCCGTAAAATGGACGCGAATTGGTCTATGGACGCGAACAGGCGAACTTACCCTAGCAACTAGCTTCTGTCCGCGATTTCGTCTGCAGTGAAGTAGATAATATAGATCTAACCTCTAATATATACGTTGACTCGTGCGTGACCGATACTTGAACACAAAAATTATACTCATGATAGCAAACAATAATCTCAAAGATGATTTATTTTGGAACTCTTTTTGAAGTTATAGTTATATAAATAATTTAATCTAAAACTATACTTGCAATGTAAATAAAACTAACTAACTACGGTAGCTACCCTAATTTAATAAAAAATGAGTTTGTTTCAGAAACATAATTGATTTCGTGAGTAGGTAAGTATATCATGGAATAGTATAGGTTAAATAACATCACGGATACCCATGAGAGCGGATCAGTAAATAAATAATTAATTTACCTAATTGTTTTATTCATAGATCAGTACAACAGATGATATTAATTCGTTTATAAAGAAAAATAAAGTGGTTTATCAAATACTTCGGCTAAGGCTAGCCGCACACACACAATAATATTGTCAATACAAGATTGTCAATAATCTAGATTCTATCTATCCAATACCGCAATACAGGCCGCACACACACAATATTATTGACAATACGTACTTTATTGTCAATATTATTGTGTGTGTGCGGCTAGCCTAAGAAATATTACTGTCACTGTCATATAACTGTCAAACTGCCTTGGCGTTATAAGTAACGTGTATCTTGGAGTTAATAAAAACAAATAAATAATACGACGTCTACTACGTTAGCTTAGGATTACAATACAATATATTTTATATTACATGTAATAAATAATAGATTCATTAGATCATGGCCGCCCGCTAGAAAGCGCGGGAAAGTGGATAAAGTGGTTGTCTATAGTCTATTCTTGAGGCCGACTTGAGCAAAATCATCTTGGAATCTTGACCTCCTTTGTAAGTTTCGGTGTACTTATGTTTTTTATCTGGTGGTCTTGTAATTAACACGAAATGGTTGTTAATTTATGAATTGGTTTTGCTAATAAAAAAGTACGTACCTAAGTAACGTATAATTTTTAATTTGGATTTTAAGTACTACCTATTAAAATGATTATTAGGTAAAACGAGTTTGATGCAATTCAAGTCGTTGTGAATGTTTTAAATATTTATGGTGTAATTAGAAGTAAGTAGGTAAGTATGTATATTTTAGCAGGGTCGAAATATAACTATGTCTATCTACATACATATATAATTTAACTTAAAGGAATTTTTAATAACATTATTCATCTACGTTTTATTTGCGGTATTTTATATTTCAAATTACAAAATACATAATATTTAATAAAGTTGAATAGGTACCGCAATTTTTTAATCGTCTTACAAACGAAGGTTAAACTATTAGATAGTAAGATTTGTAATTTTACTATTTGATGTATTTTGAAAAAAATATATATAGGTATATTATCATTAAGTGTATAATTTATGCCAAATTCCTGACTACTATGCGTTTGGTAAGTTTGTTATGCCTACAAGGTGTATTTTGAATCTGCAAAACCTTTCAAAAGGCAAAATAGGTATGTTATTTACAAAATTATATTTTTATTTTCGCATATTACCTACCTGTTCTTAAAACGCGGCCAGTCTGTAAACATCCTATGACCGCGCGGTCATACACACAAACAAACGCAAACGATTTGTACACGATTATTACCAACAATGATTATTTCATAGAATATGAGAGTAATTCTATAAAAAATCAAAATAAAAAATAAAAAAAATAACAAGTTTTATTGATTCAAAGTCAAAGTCAAAACTATTTTATTCAAATAAACCATTTACAGGTACTTTCGAATCGTCAAGGTGTCAGTCTGTCAGAAAATTGAAGCTAGTTGCTCGTTCCAAAAAGTAGATCACATGGAGAAGAGCGAGCAAGAAACTCCATGGACACTCTTTTAAAATCAATATGCTTATTACAAAAATTTGGTTACATCATTCATTTGAATCTAAGGTACTATGTGAGAACAACGTAACAAATCGTACATGTTAGAAGAGGCATTGTAAATAAAGGAAATAAGCAGAACAATTTTTAAAATAACTGTGGCAGTTAAGAGATGACCAGTCTCAGCAGACAGCGCCCGTTCACGAACATGACGTATGGATCGGCACCAAATAGCTCAACCATTTTGAAGGGAACCAAATGATCCAACACACACGCCACCGTCAGTGAGACATTTGAGTGAGCATGACAAACTCCCAACGGCCAGAGTGCATTCATTCAATGACAGACAGACATAGTATATGCGTATAAAACTATCAAGTACATAGTGCTCACATTGTATGCTATGTGAATTTATATAAAACAAACACTGTGACTCGATACAGTACTATTATTTTTGTAGTTTACAATCTTCAGCAGCTTCAATAAAAATAAAAATTTCAAATGCTAATCAATTAAACGGTTGTGGAGCAGGACCAGCAGTCAGCCAAGCATTTTGATCATTAATATAATCCCCTAATTTATAATAAGCTCGACTACATAATGTGCGTTTTATATAAGATTTAAATTTACTTTCGGTTAATTGAATGATGTGGGGAGGTATTTTATTATAACATTTTAAACAGTACCCCATAAAGGTAGAATCTACTTTAGCCAGCCTAAAACCGGGTTGAACTAATTCGTCCCTATTTCTTGTACAATAATTGTGTCTATCGCCTCTTCTACCAAAAAGATGGAGATTTTTTCTAACATACATGATGTTTTCATAAATGTATTGACAAGGTACCGTCATTATGTTAATTTTCTTAAACAGTTCCCTTAGAGAATCGCGCATACGAAGATTGTAAATGGCTCTGACCGCTCTTTTCTGCAGAATAAAAATAGACTCGATGTCTGCAGCTCGTCCCCATAGTAAAATCCCGTAAGACATAACACTGTGAAAATAACTAAAGTAAACTAACCTCGCGGTGTCTACATCAGTATATTGCCGGATTTTTCTAACAGCATATGCTGCCGAACTTAGGCGTCCTGCGAGAGATGTTAAGTGAGGACTCCATTGTAGCCTTGAGTCAAGCGTGATCCCTAGGAAAACAGTTTCATTGACGAATTCTAGTTTCTCCCTGTTCAATACTATGTCACAATCATTGCTTCTAACATTTGGCAAAGCGAATCTAATGCACTTAGTTTTCCTTCCATTTAATACTAAATTATTGGCCGTGAACCAATTGTGCACTTGAAGTAAGGCGTTATTTACGTAGTCAAGATTATTGGCCTGCCTATTTACTTTAAAAATTAAAGATGTGTCATCAGCAAATAACACCATTTGTGGTTGGCTTTTTAATAAATGAGGGAGGTCATTTATGTACACTAGAAAGAGAAAGGGACCTAATATAGACCCTTGTGGAACTCCCATTTCTACCTTTAAACCGTCTGAATTTATCCCATTTATCTGAACTTTTTGCAGCCTGTTATTCAAATATGAGTTTACTAAACTTAGCGCAAGTTTGCCCAGTCCGTAATGCTCCAGTTTCAAAACTAATGTGTTGTGATCTACGCAATCAAACGCTTTGGAAAGGTCACAGAAGATCCCTATGGCATCATGAGCTTCTTCCCATGCGGTATATATGTGTTTTAATAAAGTAACACCGGCGTCGGTTGTGCAACGTCCTTTGGTGAAACCAAACTGTTTATCATGTAAGATTTTATTTGTGTTAAAATGAATGAGCATTTGATTAAGCATGACCTTCTCAAACACCTTGCTAAGAGCCGGTAATACAGATACGGGTCTATAATTATTGGGATCTTTACTGTCCCCAGATTTAAAAAGTGGTATAACCTTACTTAATTTCATCAAATCTGGGAATACTCCCTGGTCTACGCACATATTAAAAATAGAGGCTAGGTATGGAGCTATTGTCTCAATTATAGACGTGCAAACTTTAATTGACATCCCCCATAGATCTTCAGTGAATTTTACTTTGATCTGTCGGAAAGCTTTTATTACCAGATTGCCAGGTAGAGTGACTTTATAATAATAAAAAAAAACATATCCATTTTTTTATTTTGACTTTTATGTATTTACGTCATGTTTTTCTAAAAAACTCCTGAAAAGATTGCAATTTAAAAAAAAAAATACCTACGCCTAATTTTTTTTACATAAGTAATATTTTTAGAATACCTATTTCAGTTTTTATGGAAAAATTGCTTTTTGTTTTAAAAATATCTTTAATACCTAAGTATTGTTTACTGAAATACTGACACAAGTTCATTGCCCAGATTATTTTAATTTTCATTTTAGACGCACTTGAGTTTATATTCAGTTCATATTTCCGATATTCTGAAGTTAAAAAAAAATACTTAATGAAAAAAAACCTTTTTACAAAAAAATATTAACCGCCTTCAAAACTAAAAACATAAAAATAACTAAAATTTCGGAAGTCGGTGGCTTATATTTTCTGCCCGTCAATATTTGTGTTGCCACCGACTTCCGAAATTTTAGTTATTTTTATGTTTTTAGTTTTGAAGGCGGTTAATATTTTTTTGTAAAAAGGTTTTTATTTTTTACTTTTTAGTGTTGATTCCCAATGTCTAACTAAAGTATCCAGGCTGCCATGTCCATACCAAGTTTCATACCAATAGTTTCATCCAAGCGTAAAAAAGCATCAAACGTTTAACAACGCAGACAATATACAATGAAACTTTTTCTTCTGAATGTGCTCCATTTAATAAATCATCGATTTAAAACGACAAATCAAAACTAATTTCAGTTTTAAGTTCACTTCAATGAAGCTGGAACACGAGGTAGCTGCTACGAACCATTTAGGATATCCTTAAAGTGTATTTTGTCTGCACTATTGAATCTGAAGTATAATCAATCTCGGTGTAAATTACTCATCAATACAAAAAAATAAGCCCAAACACTATGTAGCTGCTATCAACCATTAAGGAGTTCCCTAAACTGTACTGCACCTGCATCACGGTGCTTGCAGTGGCAGTCATAACCCATCTCGGTGTAAAGATCTTGTCATCACGAATAAAATAAGCCCAAAGACGATGTAGCTAAGATGTACCGTTGAGGAGTTCCCTTGATTCTCTGTCATCTCCATCATCAGATCTGCCCTAAACCTCCATGGTATTGTAGTCTCATCAGGTATACACATTAATATTAAGTTTTTACCCGATGCTCGCCTACAATTTTCTAGAGATGCCCTCAATTTCTCAGGGTTTCCACCATCAGATCCTGACCTGAAGACAATGGGACCAAATGACAAACATACCCTTTCGATTAAAAAAAGAATTTTTGAAATCGGTCCAGGCGTCTTCGAGAAATCGAGTAACAAACATAAAAAAAAAAATACAGTCGAATTGAGAACCTCCTCCTTTTTTTGAAGTCGGTTGAAAAGAACAGGTACCTAGTTTCACACAAAAAAAGGGATGGTTAAAAGTATTGAACAGCACTTTTTAAAGTAAAATAGTATTCCTGAAGAAACCGAAAAATAAATAAGAAAAAAAGACGTACAAAGGTACGTTGTAAGCGCTACGAAAGATGTTCCTTAATTTAAACTTAGCTTACTCGGCCTTCTTTGACGTCACTACGGTAGAGTGACTTTATAATAATAAAAAAAAACATTACATTTTTTTATTTTGAATTTTATGTATTTACGTCATGTTTTGTTTACTCGAAATATTTATTGCCAGGAAGGTCGAAATCAAGTTAAAATAAAAGTAATCTTTGTTTTATTATATTAGGTACCTAATTGTGTTATCATTAATATAAGTCCGGTACTCAACATTCTAGATGTATCGTCTCGAAACAATACTTAACCGTATGTTAATTTAAACAATAAACAATGTTAATTATTTCGTGTTCAAGGTCTGAGAAGTGTTGAATAATATTAATTGACATTCAGATCTGTTGGATGACGTCACAGGTTGGTTAGGTTAAAGGTACGGGTACGTCATCTAAAAGTCACACTGAAAGTGCTTGAGTGCAAAAGATGCTGTGATAGTTTTAAAAACGTCTTACAATAAGTAAATCAACAGTTTAAAAAATAACGGTGTCTATGACTAAAGATGTGCATAACGGCTTAAATCTTTAAACGCACTTATTCGTTAATTATTCCTCAAAAGTCAATTATATTGTTAGCTTAGTAGCTTATCAGCTATTTAACAAAAGAGCAATTATTAATTATTATTGACTTAAATTTAAAATGGTTTTAAATTTGTTATTGCTGAAAACGTGTATGTACCACTAACATGATTAAATTTTAAATGTTGGTTTAGGTTTTTTTGAATTTATATGATGATTCTTTTGGCAAAAAAGGAAAGATTTTTTTTCATTCCAAATCTCATTTCAAAATTATTAATATTCTTTAATTATTTGCCATATTTAAAGCCAAACAGTTAACAAAATTATACGAACGTAAATTTAAAAAGCTACCACGCGCGTAATAAACATCGAACATTAAAAGCGAACAACACAACATTCCACTGACGCGTTGAAAACGACACTGAACTTAAAAAAGCAACTATCGAAAAGCATTCAATGGAATTAGAACCCGTATAAATTAAACGGCGACCATTAAAACCAATTTTAATACGTTGTTGTCATATTAAATTCGGTAGGTGTATACACTCGTGAATCACGATAGCTACCAAAATAGTCGAAAGAAATACATTTTTGTATCTTATTTCAATTATTTTAAGATCTATTATCGTAAAGTAACAGTTCGTCTATCGATTGAAATTGTATAAGCACGCCATCTATCGGGCACTTGCAAAAGCGACATAAAACCTCGTTTATATTCATTCTTGCCACTAGATGGCATTAGTGTCTATAAAATTATCAAATCTTATAAAACTATTAATTTGAAGAAATAGCAAATAATGTTAATTGCTCAACATTATAAATGTACATAAGTGCTTAACTCATTTAACCTGCTTTATTATTTGCTTTACGTTTAAACGCCCATCTCTGTCTATGACATAGAGTTTTCTCTCTCACACACAGGATACAAGTTCATCTATTGCCTCTGGCTTCGTCCGCGCGTTTTTATACAAAACATCCTCTATTTTATTCATTAGGGGTTGTATTTCCAATCGCATCTTAGTGGAGCTCTACATCCAAGAAACTACGAAAGTTTCAAGTTTAATTAACATCTACTTTATTTAGAGCCGATTTTTCAATCATCAGTTAGCTTCTATCTGAGGAATAAATATGACGGTTTGACATATTTTCTATACAAAAGCTTTCAAAATGTCAAACATATTCTTCAGATAAAAGTTATCGGGCTTTCGAAAAATCGGCACTTAGTTAAACTAACAATGGATGCACTAATAGTCGTTAAACCTTCGAAAACACGTGATTTGAGACACAGTAGAAAGACAATAGCAGCCCGACAGCCGGTTGCCGTTTGGTCGTTGAAAGGTTAAGCTTTTGTTGTTTCGGCTGCGTGTAGATAACCGTCGATAAACTCGTTTTAAGAACTGTCTAAACGCGGTTTCCCCATAGATTTTTAGAACTTTAAAAGATTATGTATTTCAAAACAACTAAAAATCCAATTTTACATTCAAAATTAATAGGATTTTTTTGATTAAATGAAGAATTTTTTATAGAAGTATTTCTTTGATTAATTGGTCGGCCGACCAATTCCTCGGCTTCTTGAGCCAATCTCTCGTAAGCTCTTTAATCATTGGTCAATGCAATACAATAAAAATGTTGCCTCATTAGAAAACAGATCAACACTTAACTCGACAATCAAAACTCCCATTGTATCGGACACAATTGAAAGTAATTAGGTTGGTTTTAGAGCAAGTTATTCAAAATTTACTTTCATCTCGATACTAAGCAAAAACTGCGCTGCGAGTAGTAGCCAGGAAATTTTGTTTAGTCATCATTGTTGTATAAAAAGCTGCTCGGACCGACTCTGATGCTGTTGTTGGAATTATTTTGGATTGAACTGATTTCGTTTTAAACAGGGTTAAGCACATTATTCCTGGTTAATTGTGTGAGAGGAAGACTGTCCTACCGTGATACAGTTCCGACTAGTACGGAGGACAGTGTAAATCGAATGCTACAACTAAAATATCGACCCAGTGTACAAGCACATAAAGTGTTTAATCTGTGCTTAAATACGCTATAAATGAAATGTGAAGTGATCTATAACATAATATTGGCTAGTATTTAAGTACCGGAACCTGTATAATATGCACGTAAGTTGGTTGTATTTTTATGAAACAAATAAACTTTATGATTATTCCGAGCACATAGTTTTCCGGGTAGCATTTCCAAAAGGCAGGTAATCCCGGACATGATGTTTACCGTTCTTTTCTTTCATTGGATATTTTAAGCAAGGCAGTAAAAACAAAAAACTTTATTGATTGAGTCTTGGTTGATCTCGCAAAATTTAAGTTTTTTGTCAATGTTAGAAACAGTCGATTGGCATTAAAAATTGTTCTAACCATTAGCTCGGTTATTGTTTTTATTTTTATTTGTGATTGGGGATCAAAATTTTACAAATAAATATAGGCAGTTTGGACCCGACGTGCCTAAGTTTCTAGCAATAGTAACAAACTCTTGCTCTTCATCATTAGCCGATAGACGTCCACTGCTGAACAAGGGCCTTTCCCAAAGATACTCTTGCGCTTGTCAAGAAAGAAATCCCATTTTTTAACCGACTTCATTTTTGCTTTTAACACAAGCTTCCAGCCGACATCTTTCATAATCTTCACCTTGATATATGACGGTCATCTGTTTGAAGAGAACGGCTGCCATTGTTATAACAATATGGCAATAGTTAATAAGACAAAATTGTAAGTTTGAGTCAAATTACGGAGCGATCACTATTAAATTTTGCGTGCAGAGTTGCAGACCGTTTAAACAAATAAAATACGTGTAGTGTAGTTTCGTACACAGCCATTGGAGGTTATTAGTTGGCATGAAGACATAATTAATTACGTTGTTTATTACTTATTCTAGGGGATTTGGACACCTAGTTAAACCATTTAAACCATTTATTTTGCTACACATACATAAACTGAACACAAAAAAAAATACATTTAGAAAAAAAAAATACAGCGTAGCAAGAGGTCCATCTCAGTTTATAGTTCAGTATATAGTATGTATCTCAGTGTATAGTTGAGTACTATAGTGTAATAACGAATATTAAATTTATTAATTCGTGATTATGAATATGCAAACATACTAATAGCATGTTATTTTTTTTATCTAACGCTCTTTCTCTATGGTCCCAATTCGTCAGCGTATTTGCCGCGCGAATTGTCCATATTTTGTACAACGAGAATTGCCGAGTCGATCCGAATCCGAACAATTTGTTTACTAAAATGTAAAAAAAAATAAAGTTAGGTTTTTACTGGCGCTCATTTTCGCAAGATATTAAATAAATGTTTTTGCATTTGTTGCATGGGATTAACGGATATACTCGGGGTATAGTAATTAATCCGTAACCACATAAATATGGCCTTTTTGCCTTTGATAAGGTCACGCAAAATGACATGTTACTTTATGTAGACTTCGACCATCAAAACTATTTAACATGTGTTAAATTAGCATTTCCGTATCCGTTCTGAATAATTAATCTTTTGGATTTTGGCAATGAGCAAGGACAGTAATGCTAAGGAGATTTGTTTTTGTTTATACATGGCCACACAGAAGGTGGTTTAGTGCTTAACCGGACTATTCTGTGGTCGGTGACCTCAAATTAATTTAAAGCCTTAAACTTGGGCTCATAAATAATAAATGACCGCTCTCTAGGGTTTCATGCGGTTTGGACCTCGGCTTAGAGGATCAGTTAGGACAGCTTAAGATAAAAAAAAAGCAAAAAATAGTGACTTCACATTCTAGCGAATTCTGCAATAATAAGGTCTTTTGTTTTTTTTGTGTCGATTTATTTTTCTTTTAATATTTTTTTAGTAGCACCCCAGATTGTGGAAATTGGTAGAGCGATGCCTTTCTGCCGGAAAGCTGATAAAGCCGTTGGTATTGTGACTGATCTCTCTCCGGTCTTGTCGAGTTGTCGTTCAATCGGATGTTTGCTCAACTTGTGCATGTGCACTATAAAGGTCATAGCTCATTAGAGCCACCCGGCACCCACTCCGCACCGACTCGCCTATAACTGAGGCGATGCGGTGACGCTACGGAGTTGATATAGTGAGCGCATGCTCATACAAGTTCATATAAAGAATACTAGCCGCAGGAGGCGAGTTGGTGCGGAGTGGGTGCCGTGTGTATCTAATGAGCTATGACGACTTAACTGTGCACTTCGCACTGTGCTGCTACCACTCTTAACGAACGATGCGAACCCGGGGCACAGAAAAGCGAAAAGGGGTCGCATTAAAACGAAATGCACAGATAAGTCGTATGGTTGTGCCATGCTATCTCCTGTAAAATTGGCTAGCCTCGATGCTGTCAAGAGTCAAAATTCATTCTATAAAATATAATCTGCATGTATATTCTCTAAACACGTAGCTTCGTGATGCAGGGTGTGGTGCCAGCATAAAGATTTCTTTACCAAAAATTACGATTATTTTTCGTTGAGGACAACTTACTATTATTTTTCGCGATAAGTTTTAATCGTCATCGTTATTACAACATTTTTAGCATATTCAATAATTATCACTAATTTTTAGATAATAAAAACCGATGCAAAACCGGTTATCTGTGACATAAGTGATAATAGTTACAAACTGGCAACAATATCATTGACCGATTAATTAAATGAAAATAAAATTAAATGGTGTATTTTAGGTGTTAATTAGTCATATTTATCATCGTACTGACGTATCTTACAATTGAATCCGATTATTACGGTAATATGGCTTTCGTTTTTATTGTGATTGTTCGGCGTGCGTGAGAACAGTTTTTGTCGTTGGACGGTCCAGTAGGTAGTAAAGCGAACGTTAAAAAAAAGTTGAATGAGCACAGATGATAAAAAATCGTAAAGCAAAAGTAAATTAAAACTGGATTAGTCATTGATAGAGTAAAAAGACGTAGGATAGATTATAATAGGAGTAACACGTTGTTACCAAGTGGTACAATTACTTTACCATGTGGCAAACCTTATAGTGCGGCTTTACTTGGCGTGATTGGCAAACTATTTGCATGTTCGACGCTACGTAATATGAACCTTATTCTAATAAGTTTAGAGTATAGTTTGTTTTACCCAAGTAACCTAAATATTTTGCCAAATATACCACGTGAAGTCGCACCATTATAAACAACGTCTCGTGCTACATTATAATCGTGTGTAAACTTCTTAAGTTTCAATCTTAAAATTAAATTACTCATGACAACCTCTTCCTTTTTAAAGTCGGTTTTTATGTACTTTTAATATCATTGTAAAAGGCAATTTTAATAAAAACATTGGCAAAATGTAAATAATTTACGTTTGAATAGACATTTTAATACTAAGATTAGACTGCGATCGTTAACTTAATTCTCCGTTACAGTATTTCTGCTTGACTTCAATAGAGGTACATGATTTTCGAAAATCAATTCAACGTTCAATTACGAATGTAGGTGAATCTAATTCAATTTTTTTGACTCCACGTCTGCTATCTTGTCTGTTTTCAAATTAAGATAAATGAGTTATCTACACTTTCTTTCTCACTGAGTACGACTTTCTCCAAGTTATTGTTATTTTGGTGTATTAAACTTAGAATATTGATGTTAAAGATACGTCTACTTAAATGATAGATTTTAGATTCATTTATCTAAGGCGCCCCGTAAACAGTGAATCCGATCTGTCATTCCACGATCAAAATCAATGATCAACCGTGTACGAATTTGATTGATGGTAAAATCTTCGTCAATTGTCGCCAATCTAATTCGTACACTATCAATAGTTCTGTCACTACCGCATAACGGCCAAACTGATAAAAAGACAGTACGAAGCCCGTACTTTGGCTAAGCATCATTCTTGTCACTGTCGCGAAGCTGCCAAACGAAACGAACGCCAAATAGACACGGACAAATTATGTTTATTCATCTCAGTATTAGTGTAAGAATGAGACAAAGTGCGTGCTAAATTAAGTTTTAAGGTCATAGCTCATTAGAGCCACCCGGCACCCACTCCGCAACGACTCGCCTTATAACCGAGGCGATCCGCGGGGTTATTACCTATGAAACAGCAATGAGCAATATTTGCGCAGTGATCGCGCGATCACCGCGCGATCGTCAAAAAAAATCGTATTATGTATGAACCGATTGCTAATCGCTCGCTGATTGTTCTAATGCACTTATTGCTACGATGACGATAAAGTAGCAATCGCTGGAACTAATTAAATATCACCTTTAATAAAAAAAACTTAACTTTGCTCTTAAAAACCATACTATATACGAAACCACCAAACGAAAAATGCATATTTTAGTTAACTGATTGCTCCACAGAGGCAGCACTATCGCTAGTTTGCTATTTGACGTGACGTATTTTGAATTTGACGTTTGAGCAGCAAATTTTGCTAAATTATCGCGATCGCTCGGCTATTGCAAGATACGTAATCCCAGTGCCGGTGACGCTACGGAGTTGATGTAGTGAGCGCATGCCCATACAAGTCCATATAAAGAATACTAGCCGCAGGAGGCGAGTCGGTGCGGAGTGGGCGCCGGGTGGCTCTAATGAGCTATGACCTTTATTCGACCTAACAATTTCGTACGGCTTCGTACTAGAGCATTTAATTCAAGATTTAGTTACAAATTTACAAAAGCTTATAAATGTAGGATCTATTCACAGAAAAAACTTAAAATTCCTATAAGTAAGGCATCATAGTATCAGGTAGAAAGAATCATCAAGAAGTCAATAAGAGTTGGTAAATAAGTAGTTGAATCTGATAGGGCACACCAACACGACAACCTAGTACCTACCTACTTATTTAATAATGAAGAAAATCACAGGCAAAATTTTCTATTTGTTGTTGCACAATCATTCCATCTAACTAAACAAAAACTTAAACAAAACGCATGTTCACTAAAAAACTGGGTAACATTTTCCGTAACTAACAAACCC
Organism: Athetis lepigone; assembly: GCA_033675125.1. Lineage (NCBI taxonomy): Eukaryota > Metazoa > Arthropoda > Insecta > Lepidoptera > Noctuidae > Athetis > Athetis lepigone. The sequence goes on along the minus strand of CM066215.1, from coordinate 2,159,980 downwards.
TTCACTTCCTAACAATAAGGTCTGTTCACAGCAAACTACGCTTCTCAATCTTGTCTCTCACGCGGTTGGTGGTGGTTGCTGCTGGGTTTCATCGGGTGAAGGTGCTCGGCCGCCAACATCTGCCTTCTAACCCCCGGGATGCGCCAGTGCTGGTAATGGCGCCACATTCCAGTTTCTTCGACGCCATTGCCATCGTCGTCTTGGGCGCGCCCAGCGTGGTTGCCAAAGCTGATACTGCGCGGTTGCCGTTCATAGGACGTAGGTCTAGTCGCATGGGTTTTTGATGCTGTTGTTCGCTTGTGATGTGTGGGTTGCCAACCGTAGTCGGATGGAGTATTGTGTGCTATTTTATGTCAGCGTACTTCATGATCTATACTCACAGGCGCTAAAGTACTCTGTTTTAATGCATTTTTTGCTTCACTAACACCAGCCATGCAACTCACTGTCATAAGTTCATAATCCAGATTTTTTTATAAATTGGTGTCAAGATCAAAACGTATTGCTCTTTAAAAAAGTTGGCAACCCTGTATAGCATGCTTGCAGCTTTGTGTTTTTATTTCTGTCTTTCTTTTGTTCATTCACAGGTCTATGGTTTTTTTTTCATTCTGACACACTTGCAACATTATTTTTTTTAGCGTAGTGTTGCCCGTCGAAATTATTTAGAGCATGAATTAATATGCAGAATCATGCATTAGCCTTCACAGTGTTATTGAGCAACGTCTCGTAGCAAATTAGTGTACTTGCTTATGTTTTTTCCTTCCTAAGTATTTAGAGAGCTCGTTTGAATCCTAATGAAGAGTGAATTATTGCTTGTTATTACTTCTGACTTCGTTTGTGACTTGAATAACGAAATACTGACGATAATTTACAAGGAAATGTTAACTATTTGAATTGAATATTTTTATAAGTGTGTTGTCGAGAAAGTATACTTAAGGTGCTGTGTATACGACAGTTTTTTTTGTCCTTCGGGCTGTGAATTTTGATAACTGCTCCTGCTATTTTCGCTACCAAAAAAAACGCAATAAATATATCGGACAAATCTAAACGAAAATTTCAGTGTTGAGCTTGACGATTATTAATTTAATTTATTTATTTAATACAGACTACAAAAGGGTCCACTGTGTTAGCAACAAGGTAACTTAACCTTGTTAGTACATAGTTAATATCTAAAACAGATCGGGTGCGGTTAATGAGCGCCCACACTTGTGGGCTATCTGCCCGTGCGGCTATCGCTTGCAGGATAGTGTTGGGACTGCCGCGCAGTCTGTGAAGTAGCGAGGCAGATTTCTTACGCCCACAACGCATCAAATTCAAAACTATCAGTGCGTGCGTCGGCAAACATTGCCGACGCACTACAGAAGCGTGGCAGACGCAACAATACCCTGAATGCGCATTATTAAACAGTCAAGGTAATAATATTACATGTCTAAACTTGGTAAGAGACGATAATCCTACCTAAACTTAGACATAATGGTAATTCACACCATATAAATAGTACTAACTAACTACGGCTACTACGGGCCATACTTTCACGGGTTTGGATTGGATTCTAATCGGTCGGACGTAGTGCGAAACCGCTTTAACTGTATGTATTTTGTTAAAACCAGTCGAAGCAACGAAAGTATTCAATAAATAGGAAATTATAAAATAACACTTAGTGATTTGCTCAAAATTTTTAAACTTTACGAAAAAACTCCAAGTGTTTTTTTTAGTTAAGTGGTAATTAACGAATCTACCAATTTAACTAATTGAAAACTTGTGTTGCTTGTCCAAAATGCCTGCAATTATTTTCCTTGTACCAAAACTAAGTGCAAATTACGTAATCTAGGCACTTCCTGTTTAAAAAAGTACCAACGCACATTGGTGTAGTGTGCCTATGTAATTATTTCTATCCCTCTATGAAATTAGAATACTTATATGTATTTTTTAACGAGGAACCTGTGGGAGAAACTGATTGATCACAAACGTATAAAAATATGACATTTATCCTGTTTTCGAAATTTTCTGATTATGATTAATAAAATTATTTATGGAACACACTATCGGTACAGTATCCATAAAACGGGGAAATAATATTTTCCAGTACATTTTCCTTTACTTTTTCCTTTAATATTTGGATACCGTCAACAGGTGGGGTATTCCTCGGAGCGCTCCTGTTTTGAAGCGCTCCTAACGAAGCGCTCCTAAAATATTCCGCAAAGCGCTCCTGTTGGGAGCGCTAAGAAAATCAAACTAAAAATATTATTATTTCATTCCTCGAAGCGCTTCTATGACGAAACATAGAGAAGAGCATGAAGTGTTCGCTTCGCTCGCTCACACGACCCCGCCATCCCCTTCTAACCTAACCTATCCGAGTCGGGGTGCCCTAAAGTCTAAATTGCAACCAGTTTTCATCATTATTAAGAGTTAAAAAATAAATTTGATAACCAACAATAGAAATTAAAACAGTTCATGCAAGTTGTAAAAATATGATTATTTTGACGAAACCTCTGTTGTCGGTAACTTAGTAATTTTGTCGGAGATTTAGTATTCTATTCGGAAATTAGAATTTTTTGTCGGTAATTCATTATAACGCTGGTTAATTAGAATAATAGTCGGCCACAGATCGCTGGAGATTAATTTGCTTGTCGGAACCATTATTATTTTAAGTTTTAGTTAATAACCGTGCGTCTCTTCACGTGTTCAGTAGTGACTTAATTTTACTGACAGAGGTCATTCGACAAGCCCCACCTTGTTTATTCAGAAAGTCAAACAAGCCATAAAAAAAACGATTAGTCAAGATTTAGGGGGGCCCAGCCCACTCAACAGTACCAAGTTACGCCTCTGAGTTTTATGGGCCCCTATGTTGTATGATCAACTCGTGAGCAGTTGCCCGTTCTGTACGGAACTCCGGAAGCGATTGGACGTCTTGCCACCTTATTGTTAAGTCACTGGTAAAGCTGAGCGCTGATGAAATTAAAAATCTTTTTTATTATGGGAAATCATCACATGACTTCTCTTGCCCTGGGCTGCGGGCGGCGGGAGGAGGAAGTGACTTTTCCTGAGTAAAACCCACTTGTTCCGTCGGTTGCCCTTTATTTTCCGGGGCTGCGGTAACTATTAGAACTATTTCGCAACCCCGGCAGTCACATGCTGACTGCTCTTTGAGGCGAGCGTGGAACAAAACGCTCCGTCGACACGGGCCCTGGTCCCAGTAGTCGGGCTACGGCTTCCCGCAATCTAGTAACGCATCTAGTAAGGCCAATCAACAGGGAAAATCCAACGTTGCTTAGCAAGTGCTTTAACTAAGCAATATTCCTATCCCTGTCACGCATCCGTCTAACAACGTTAGCAAGATAGAGACAGAATAGCCAAGTAACTTATATTTATCTTAGCCTTCATGTTATTATTAAGCACATGAGAAGTTAACATTTGAGTGACATTAAGTTTTCATCATACTTTTACTTGGCCTTAAATACGTATGCATTAGAAGTACAGTCGGCTACAGGCAGCACAAGGCTAATTCAAGTAAGTAAACTCAAAAGACATTTACTACTCTTGCATACAGTACCCTAATAAAAACTTTTTTTTCAAAAAAATAATAACCGCCTTCAAAAACTAAAAACCCAAAAATAACTAAAATTTCGGAAGTCGGTGGCAACACAAATTGACTGGCAGAACAGAAGCCACCGACTTCCGAAATTTTAGTTATTTTTGGGTTTTTAGTTTTTGAAGGCGGTTATTATTTTTTTGAAAAAAAGTTTTTATTTATTACTTTTTAGTGTCGACTCCCAATGTAGATATAGAAACTTGAAAAAAAAAACACACATCGTCTATGAATATTTCGTCAATTTTTTTTGTTCTTGGTGAATTTTTCAAGAACCACTGAACCTATCGCCACAAAATTTATATGGGACCACCCCTGAATCATGACTTATCAAACAAAAAAAGAACCATCAAAATCCGTTTACAATTGACGGAGATATCGCGTAACAAATATACAAAAAAAAAAAAAAAAGAACATACAGACGAATTGAGAACCTCCTCCTTTTTTGAAGTCGGTTAAAAAAAGAGAGATTTAAAAACGATTTGATACCGAAAACATGCAATCAATCACTTTAATAAGGTCACAGCTCAAAAAACATAACTTGAAATTGCAGTACACCTAAACTCTCCCAGTAATCAATAATAATGCAAAAAAAGAACATATTTTTTGCTCATTTCTTTCAGCTATCATTACTAAAGTTTAGATAATTTATTTTACATATTTCTTGCAGTCTTTAGTAAATATATATTAATCGCTAGCTTTCGCCCACAGCTTCGGCCGCGAGATTGTCGATAATTTCATGCTCTATTTCAGCCCTTTAGGGTCAAATTTTAAAAAAATCTTTTCTTAGTCATTACTTCAAAGAACACACCCTGCAAGTTTCATGTCTCTAGGACCAGCGGTTTAAGCTGTGCGTTGATATATCAACAGTCAGTTTACCAATTTATATATAAAATTAATATCCTAGGACAATATACACATGGTTCCAAACCAAGCATAGCTTGTACTATGGTATATAAATAAATAAATAATCAGACAACTGATAAACATACTTATAGAATTTATAAATACATACCTACATATTATAGATAAATTACACCCAGACATAGAACAAACGATCATGCTCATTACACACAGTTTCTCATGAGGGAATCGAATTCACCTTCAATAAATAAATGTTGTCCGTTTGTACTTCCATCTTGACACCGATTCCACCGTTACCGTGTACTCACGAATAGAAGCCATAGTGTTGGTGGTACTGTAACTATTTAGTAATCTGTGGTACTGGTTTGGTTTCTCTACTCTGTGTCAAAACGTTTTTTGTTAGTTTTTTTGTGTGCCGTGTGTAAATTAATGACGTGTCATGGAGTAGGTCAGTTTTTGATTCGACTTTATATCGCTGTGGTTAGTTCTAGTGAAGATGCTGTACCGTTAGGCCACATTAGAAGATAAATGGAATAGGCTCAATTATATTGCTTCGGAATTCGTTGGCATATAATTTGGTGCACGCATGTTATGTAAATGTGAACATGTAGTTATTGCTTTGTAAGACAAAATTAAATTACAAAGATTTGGATCTTAATTTAAAAAATCATATCAGCAGGCCCACACATTATGTGTAACACTAAATAACTTAAATATAATTATATTAGGACCAGCTATATTTTATTGTTTATATGTTTATTTTAGTTTTAATGTTATAATGGTGCCGATTCTCTTGTACACAAACTTCACTAAATTTAAGTTAAGTGCATCTCTCTCTTTCCATTTCATTAAGAAAAGGACAGAAGATAAAATATTAGTTAAGTCCTGTCAAATTTAGACACTCCATAGATAATTTAGACGCGATTTAAAAACATGGCGTCTAAATATACGTCAATTTTCGTCAGGCGCTGTCTAATTTGACAGGATTAAACTAAAATGTATCTTCTGACCTTTTCTTTAAGAAATGGAAAGAGAGAGATACACTTAACTTAAATTTAGTGAAGTTTGTGTACAAGAGAATTAGCGCCAATATAGTGACATGAAGTATAAAATTAAACAATTATTGTTTAAGTATTTTAAATATTATTAATAAAAAATATCTATATTTTATTAATCATATTACACAATTATTGTTTAAGTATTTTTTATTAATCATATTACATATTATTATTATGGTCGTAACAGAGGAGAAATTATAGGCTCGTATTATTGAAACTGGTTTGTTAGGTACCAATAAAAAAATAAAATTATGAATACCATAAATCAATCAAATAGCTATTACTTTTAACTCTTTTGTTTTTAGAACCTGTTTTCGTTTTTTACTCTGGCAATGTTTTTTTTTTTTTTTTTTTTTATTACAATGGGCTTGCTCTTGGTCCCAGACTAGCCCGAGGGCATAGACGGAGCCTACGATGGAGCGAGCTTACCCAGTAGATGCCTATGCACTCTATTCTTAAATACTTTCGGGTTATATGAATTTGGAAACACAGACGCCGGCAGGGAATGTGCGGACTTTGAACCCAATATTTTACGGTATATTTAAATAACGTAGCTATTGTTTGTTTGTAACGTTGCCTTGCCACGCCTTAACTGCTGGACTTATTTTGATTAAGATTGTTGCATGTGAATTTAACCAATGGTTATTGTGAGTTCGAATGCAAGTCACTAGCAATGTGACTTTTTGAATAAATTTCTTCTTTCTGAAGTTTATTTTGGACATAACCTACAAATTAGCGTTATTATACAACAAAAAGTCAAAAACTCATAATCATCGAAATCATTGAACGAAAGAATTTGTGTAGCTAAAATCCATACTATAATTTTATAAATGGGAAAGTGTGTCTGTCTGTCTGTCTGTCTGTTTGTCTTTCTTTCACGGCAAAACGGAGCGACGAATTGACGTGATTTTTTAAGTGGAGATAGTTGAAGAGATGGAGAGTAACATAGGCTGCTTTTTGTCTCTTTCTAACGCGAGCGAAGCCGCGGGCAGAAGCTAGTATAAAATAAAATAAAAGACAAATCACGTGTCGGTATGTAATTGTAAACTTTTGGAGGGATGAGGATTTGAGGAACAGAGTGTAAAGTCCCTCATCCTCCATTGAAAAGGGAGGATCCTACGACCAGACGAGTGTTGTGTCTGGTGGGCTACTGCCCGACCGGTCCTAGTCGGATTTGTTGTATACGTTCTAATGTCGCCGATAACTCATATATCGCGATGCAGGATTGTCAGTTATAATTCGCATGTTCGGCGATAGGTATACTTATTCATGAAAAATAAAAAGAAGGAAAACATAAAAAAACCTAAAAAGAATATAATTCTGAAACTGCAAATCGTAATATTCATATATTCTTCGGTAATATTCAAATGTAGATAACATTAACTTAGTTTATTTTTCTGTAGAGCAAAAAAAGACCGCACACTATTTGAATGTTTGAAGATCTTTTGTAGTAAAAAAAACATCTTTTTTAAATTCTTATACACGGGCTAATCCGCAACTTCATTTCTAAATGCGTATTTTACCTATCTACGGGTTTCTTCAGTTATGTTACAGTGTTTTTTTTTATATAATAAAGCCCAAAACTTGATCTTAATCTTGTCTAATAAATCAATCATCTGTATGATTCATATTCATACTGATATTTGAATGAAGAAATAGGTACGCTATTTCACACCATCATCAATTAATTGACGTATTTTTTATAAGCCGTCAAAACAAAACGCGATTCTTCCATAGATTTTGAAGGACAATGTCACTTATGACGTCACTAAGGCAGCAACTTACTATAACTGTAACTGACTTAAGTTTAGGTAGGTTTTATAGAAATTACAAACTTAACTAAATTTAAGTTAAATGCATCTTTCTCTTTCCATTTAATTAGAAAAGGACAGAAGAAAAAATATTAGTTAAGTCCTGTCAAATTTAGACACGCCATAGATAATTTAAACGCGATTTATAAACATGGCGACTAAATACTTATATACGTCAATTTTCTTCAGGCGCTGTCTAATTTGACAGGATTAAACTAAAATGTATCTTCTGTTCTTTTCGTAATGAAATGGAAAAAGAAAGACGCACTTAACTTAAATTTAGTTTAGTTTGTGAATAAGAGAATCGGCACCATTGTGTCTTACATTTATTGGTTAATGATTTTTATTCTCAATTATCTCGAACCTTGAATAATGTTATAAGATTCCAATAGAAACATGCCTCCCCAAAGCATGGGACATTGTTTAAGGGAAACAACGTGAGGAAACTGTACAAAAAGAGAGGAACAATGCGCCTTAAACCCACGTGGCGCCCAATGCTCGTGCCTCTCTGTAGAAAAGGACTTTTCCTTTTCCCCATTAGTGGGAAAACAATAGACTGCTCACGTTGTAAACGTGATTTTGTTCTTACATGTAAAATTTTAATAAAATGTTACTTAGAAAACATCGAGCCACGTGCCTTTGCTACTTAGAGCACGGCATTAACTAAGATTAAAATTCAAAATTTACAAAAAAGCTAGGTATTTATGTGTTCCGCTATACACATTGGTAATTGAACAGTTTTTAAATGTTAATAGAAGTTTCTACTAAAATCTTCATTTAAAGATATTCACACTAATCACAAAAAAAGTTTTCCCAATCAACCTGGAACCTTAGCAAAAAAGTTGGAAACAGTCGCTTTTCGCTGTCTGTCCGTCCCTATGAATGCTTCGATCTTTGAGCTAAATATGCGTCGGGTTTTGATGCAATTTTCAGTAATAGCTAAAATGATTCACGTAGAAGGTTTATAAATATATGAGTCATGCATGAAGAGACCAGCCGAGATTTTTAAAGTTTTGTAACACCAGCGTGAAGCTCGGGCGGGTCGCTAGGCGGTTGATGCGATCTACCATAATTTAAATTAATTTCAAAAGATTCAGATCAGAACAATCAGGTGCTATACAAAGAAGAATATTCACTAAATTTTTGCCACGTTTTGATAAAAAAAATCTAAGATAAAATGATAGAACTTTACTTCTTTTTTTTGTAAACACAGTCATGTAACTTTAAAATATATAAAATTTAAATAAGAAGAACTTTTACATTTTGTTTATTTTTTACAGCGGTCAAAGTCCCTAGTCCTGTGGTCACTACAGTATGATGGAACAAAAATCTTGACATAGTTAAAATCAAGTTCAAACTATAAACCAAAAAAGTTTACTAGCGGTTAAAATAACTTACTTGTAAAAGTAATTTATGAATAAAACATGATTAAAAAAACATTATTTTAAAAAATAGAATGACACCGGTACTCGTTGTGCTCATTTGTTAGAAGTTTGTGTTACAAGTGAAATTATCTTAAAACAAAACTCATTTTTTTGTTCTTACAACACGCTACAATTACGCGTACCGTTATGAATGGAGTTGGTAAAGCCGTAAAGTAATACTAAGATATTATAATTTATAGCTTCTGTTAATTATACAGGGTGTAAATCTCATCAGAAATTAGTAGCTATTATCAATTTCTCTTAATGATCATAATTAAATATTGTTATTTTCAAGGGCATATCCAGTTTTCCTGCCATCGGGTAACTGCAAGCTTTTAAGTAGATTATTTTTCAGTCAAATACGGTCCCTAATTTGACCAGAAAATTATCAAATATCGACTTAAACGATGTCCAGAGGAAGGGCATGTCATGTCCTCCATGAGAACCCCTGGACCTTTTTTAAGATGACATCAAAATTAGTTTAGTGGTTTAGCCTTTAAAGCGTGACAGACAGACACGTGACTGGAAGTACTACTCTCTATATAAAACCCCCTAATGTCTTTCCTGGCGTAGGTCGAGGCTCTCGGCTCGCCCATTAGCCGTAACGACAGCTTATTGCTTAATTTACTACATGCTGTCCAATTTATTGCGAGTACATGCATCTGATTTTAGATAGACCGTTAAGAACAATTAACTTGTGAGCATTTTAGTTTGTCTTTGGAATATTTGTTCTTCTGTTCTGTCTTCCTCATCCTCTTTTGAGGAGGAAGGATCCGCCTACCGAGTGGTAGTCATGAATCTCAAAAAACTTTGGTCTGGTGGGTTATATGATTATTTCAGGAATTTAGAGTAGCTTATAAAAACCTGGAGTTTTGGCTAATATTCTGTACCTGTTCTGACTTATGCTTGTCGTGAAAATTCATTGGTGTGCCTAGAGTCAAAATGTGTACAAGCCGTATCAGATAGTTTGGTAGTACAACTGATTTTTAGGGTATAGAAACACCATACAACAACAGGTCTTTGAACTCTTGGACTTTTATGAAGGACACTTCACTATGTTGAAGATTGATGAAAACACTGCATATACCGTAGCTTTTAAAGTTTTTAAATCAACTCGCTTGTACTGTGTCGAAGCCTAAACGTGGAATTCGACAGATTATCTAACGAAGTAACTGTTTTTGATTTGTGCGTGTGATTAGCATGTATGTGCGAACAATCTTTTATGGCAGCTGTTCAACGTAAATTTTATACATACATATAGCTTTCCCCGCTAGTTCGTGCGCTTGAATGTCGCAGATTGAAAAGTGATTTAGCTATGACAGTTTCACGGATTCTCAGATAGACAAACTGACAGATTGGGAGTCTGGTAGACTGACGAACTAACTTACCCACTGACTGACGGACTGGCTACTTGACAGACAGACACCAGGACAGTCGAATAGACTCCGATGTACTCTTTTCGGAGCTGTCTGATTTATTTATAAATGTCTTACATTAAATGTTCGTGAACTTGATTAGCTTTCATTTCCTAATTAATATATATATTTTATTATGGTTAAGTATATACTTTTTTTGACAAAAATGGTTTTGACATTATATACATCTTCTCTTTAACACTTAACAATGATGTACAAATAATATTGTAACAACATTATTTTAAAAGAGTAAGTATGGAGTTACTTGCCCATTCTTCTCCATACGAATCAACTTTTTGGAATGGGCAACTAACTAGATTCATTTTTCTTTGTTTTGACGTTCTAAAGTGCCTTTTAAATGGTCTATTAGGAATGAATGATTTGAGTTTGAGTTTAACCCGGGGCGAAGAATTAAGATTTTACAACCTAATTTCGGTCCTCGGTTATCATATATGAACATAAAAATAGGACTAAAAACGAGAAAACGAGTTAATATTAAATGACAAAGTACTTAGCGTGACTATTGGCCGTTCGGTCGCAAGCTTGAACCAATAGAATGAATAACTTAGGGCAGGTCGCGCTGTACAACGGTTGCATACGTCAAATAAACGACCTATTTGTTTTTATGACCGAAAAGAAAATTACACGCCGGTACCAACGTAATATTTGTATTAATTTATTAGTTCTCTAATAAATAAATTCTGTGTCGTGGTGATCCAGTGGTTAAAGCCTCTCATTCGAGGACATCGCTGTAATCCTCTGCTTTGGAATACACACAAAGCTTTTGGTCCCGGTTACCCGGTTACTAGGTTGTAGAGGCCTGATAAGCAGTCGCTCAATGTAAAATACTGGTGTTACGGTTCCTGATGGTTTCATGGCTAAGTTAATATGATCTCGTCTAGTCTTGATATTCTTCTCCACCGATATCAGTCATGTCGAAAACCAACTTAAACGTATTTTGAAATTATTTAAAGTTAGTTAAAGTAATTTCGTCTGTGCTAAAATTGTATTAAAGATTTTGTTTATTCATTACTGTTAATTTTATTGTGATTCAATGCTCTATATTTTTTTAATCACCGCCCAATCCTTAAAAGAACCCACCGCTTACCTTACAAAACCGTCCCCATTGCGTCTCGTAAGCATGTTACGTAACGATAGTTCGGATCCACCATAAACTCCACGAAAAATGGCTGTCTCAAGACTTGTAGAACGTTATTTGACTTGCTATTTTATTTTTATAGGGCCCTGAAGCCGTTGATATGTTTCATCGGGAAAATGTCCTACCTGGCTGGTGGGATGGCGATCACCATTCGTGGGAGACAGGCTAGTCGACAGGAGGCTCCCATTTTGGTGGTAGCGCCCCACTCGTCATTTCTAGACAGCTGTATCGTGTATGCCACCAAAATGTCGTCCGTCATCGTCCGGAAGGAAAGCATGGACAATTATGTTGGAAGTAGGTGGTCTTTGTATCAGGTGGTGGTTTTGGTGTAGTATGGTGATGGGTTTAGCTTGGTGGTGGTGGGAATTTGATTGTGTACTTTTTGGTGTTGGGTTTAGTGCAATAATAATAAGGTTAGCAGGAAGTAAAACAGCAGAGGCGTCTTATAAGATCTTCTTATATTACCGAAGATGTGTGAGCCGAAGAAGATCGATTAAGAAAGCCTTGAGGGAAACCTGCGCTAAACGAAAGGAATATTCTCAAATCACTTGCTACAATGGCTCTTGGATTTCTCTTTACATTACAATGTGCATGTTATTACCCGACCGATTTTTTTTCATTTTGTATCTATCGGACTATCGGTAGATAATTTTTTCACGTTCTAACAACTTAACATTTGCTTGGTAATAAATCTTGGCTTTAATTAACGTATTCTCGTAGTGTAATGGGTTTCAACACTTCTGCGGTAGTATTATATAATAATATATGCATTTCAAGAAAGTGCATCAATATTTTAAGATTCTATCTTACACCCCGCCCAATTGTACTAAAATTACGGGATGTATGCTCATTTTTTACAACGAATATACCGTTTCTGAAGTGTCTGGTCCCCTTAAAGAAAGCTGATGTCTTATAAACAATCAATAGACATAGTTGTGACATGTGAAAATAACTTAATCCATTGTCGTGCTACTGGCCTGACCTATTTTCGGAAAGCAAAGTAAATAAGTTTGCGAGTGACTTGGTTACTTCAATAAAGTTGGTGGTACTGAGGGGTTTCTCAGGCCATATAAAAATAAGACAAAATGAAGTTACTAGCGACTTTGAAAAGAATATGATCGACTTCCTTACCTCTTTACAATTTTAGGACATTTTAGGGCCCATTAATTTTTTAACAGATCCTATATATTCCGTGGTGCTAGGCAATCTGGGCTTCTCCCAGTTGTAATCGCCCCTTTGTGCCTATCGGCCTAGTTCTGTTCTGTCTCCTGCTTGTTATGGAGGGAAGTGGTAAAAATATATTTTTTACCACTTCCCTCCTTTTTTACTCCTCCGCTGTTCTTTTCTGATTAATTACGTTGCGGGATCCAAGACAGTCGAATCGTTTCTCCGGGACTTGTCGAGCTTCATTGTTCGGCGCTTTTCTGGCGAACTCCACTGTTGATTCTAGCTTTCAGGAGTTGTAGTGGTTGGGAACACGAACATTGTCCCAACAAAAAAAAAAACCTCTTTACAAGCCTTTGGGTGAAATCACAAAACTCCTTGAACTGTCAATGAAATAACTAATAATAATTAACTTTTCTTTACTCTCTATAATATCTCTGTTAGTTACAAATCAAATTAATCTTTGTTAAGGATTTGACATTTGTCTGAGAGGAAAAGAATTTATGTGTAGAAAAGTACGTAAAGATGTTCGACTTGTGTTTGGTCTCTCCCCAATTGTGTCGGATTGCCGTGCTATCGGACTATTAGACTAAGGGAAAATCTCATATATCCTCACACACTTATTCACTGCAATATCTTATGTACTAGGTTAATCTCATTTACGATTGGCCACCGTGACCAGAATTTCTTCTGGAAAGAATCAAAGAATGCTCTATGGCAAAAGTCGGTCTCCAAATACTCATAAGTATAATGGACGAGCAATCTATCTAAGACTAAAAGAGCCTCATAATACCTGCAGACTTTCTGTCGCCATAACAAAAGCCCATAAAAGTTTGGCAGCACAATAACCCATGTTTGCCGAACAAACATCATAATATGTCAAGCCGTACGGTTGATTTGTCACGATCGTATATTTTCTCTGTAGCATTGTGTATGCTGACGTCGGAACCACAATGGACGGATAGGATTTTTATTCTCAATTCGTGTTGGCTTTTGTTTGAAGTCAGTACTGAACTACTGACCCCTTTCTATGCACGAGGAGTGGTATTGCAGGTTCGTTTGTTTAAATAGGAAAGCGGAGTTTTAAAAGGCCATCTTTTCCTTAAAATTTCCGTGCGTTCAAGCGCTTTTGGTATACCTATTATTGGAATCAACCGTAACACTTATATTTTTAGCAACCAGTAATTTCAACAAATAATTTTAACAAACTTTATTCAGTGATGCTGGCGTCTTACAATAATTGTAATCGCAACGTAATGCCTATTGGCCTAGTTATGTCTACTGCTAGTTACGGAGGGAAGTGGAAAACATATTTTTCTTACTCCTCCGCTGTTCTATTCTGATTAATTTTATTGCGGGATCAAAGACAGTTGAATCGTTTCTTCGGGACTCGTCGAGCTTCATTGTGTCGATGTTTCATTGTGCTTTAGTGGTGGATGTTACTGTTGATTCAGGCTTTCAGTAACTACTGAAAAGAACTTAGCAAGGGAGTTACAAATCCTTGAATTTCACTGTTTATTATAAGATTTCAAACTTTTTCATTAATACTCTGTGTGTTGGTGAAACCGGCATGAAAATACGAATACGTTTAGTAGTTTTTTAGTTTATCCAGTAATAAAAGATGGCAGGCAGACGGGGGGGTACTTTGTTTTACAATTTGTGAGGATTTTTTCTTATTATCATTACATTGGCGATCAGCACAGCACCTAGTAACTATTATCCAGTAAGGTTGTAAGGGTCTGTAAGGCTGCCGCTTCACTTAAGACTGGTATCCAGCTGAATCCGGTCAGGCTGAGAGCCAACCCCAACATAGTTGGGAAAAGCCTAGAGAGATGATGATTGGCGACCAGTCTCAAGACTAATGGTGAGTTAAATAGACGTTGCTAAGCACTGACTTTGGCTTAGCGCTATACCTGTCACTGTTACACAACTGCCAAACGTCAAGTGTACGATAGAGACGACAACATGGCTAAGCCAAAGTCAGTGCTTTGGTAACGTCTATTTATTTCGCCATAAGAGTTATTTTATCCATTAGCTATTTATGTGTGTCAAAGGGTGGCACGTGGACACACCGACACACGACCGTAAACTTTCCTTTTTTTAGTCGGCTATTTAAATACTGTTGTGGGACGTGCTAATTTTGATAATTAAACCTTTTAGTTCTTCATTAAGTGTAATATTAACCAAGGCCTGTTTGCAACATGATAACTTTCCACAAATGAGTTTATGCATACGTACCATAGTCGTGCTATAACAATGATATTATAAGAAGAAAGTTATTTATAATATAATATGATATATATATATTGGCTATGAAGTATGAACGTATCGGGTACGAAAAGAAATTCAAATAGGTATATTAAGCATAATGAATATTTCACGAACGACTGTAAATTTTAGAGTTCCATACGCGAGGATTTTGACCTTTCATTTTGACCTTTGTCCTTTATGACCTTGACCTTGCAATTGCAGACGAGTTAAAAGGCACCTAGTGTCTTATTTTAAACGCAGACAAGGTGATGTAGGTGACTGACCTCAAGTTCAGTTTAACATTCATTTATTTAAAAATATAGTTAGTTGATCAAGCACAAAATTAAGACCAGTAACAAACTGGCCAAGTGCGAGTCCCACTGGTCCACGTAAGGTCAAGGACTCTATCATGACCGTCACACAATATTAAGGCCAAGCAAATCACGTTTCTTGTTAAGTATAAGAGTTTTTTACTCTCTTATATTATTAAACTCTAAAAAATATTTAACTGGCTAACTGCAATAAAGTTAAAGCCATACTAATATTATAAAAGGGAAAGTGTGTCTGTCTGTCTGTCTGTATGTTTGTCTTTCTTTCACGGCAAAACGGAGCGACGAATTGACGTGATTTTTTAATTAAGTGGAGATAGTCGAAGGGATGGAGAGTAACATAGGCTACTTTTTGTCTCTTTCTAAGGCGAGCGAAGCCGCGGGCAAAAGCTAGTATTGAATAAAAAAAAGAAACTATTTCGAAAACAAATTATATTCAGAATATGAATGGTAATGGTCATAAAGTTATAAAAAGTTATTGAGTCTCATTTCAATGAAGTGAAATGCATATTTTCTGTTGAACGGAACCCACCTTACGTTAGTGCAACTTACAATTTACAGGAACAAGGAAATTATGCAATAACATGATTGTTGTTATTTTCTTATTTTGGCATTACGACGATGAGACCGCGTAATGTAATCATCGTTTCATTGGAAATCACTTTGGTAAATACCAGTTATATGGTAACAAGATGATTGTTCATTATGTGAGAGTAGATTTCATGTGTTTACGTATAACATTCGTGATGGCCCAAAGGTTTAATAAAATCTAGAAGTACTAATATTATAAAGAGGAAAGATTTGATTGTTTGCTTGTAATCGATAACTCAAAAATTGGAACCGATTTTAAAAATATTTTACAGTATTATACATATATGTATACCAAAAATATTTTTTTCTGTATGTAAATCGTGGCTACACGTTTTTGTTTAACAGAAATGTATTACACGAGACATGTAGAATAAGTTCGAAGTAATAAAGTTACAGAGAACGTCGATTCGCTTATTAAGCAGAAATAATTTAATCTATCGGGCAGCTAGTTTATTACAATCAGATATAGCTGCAGTAAGCTTTTATATAACTTTACGTGTACCTACGAAGGGAAACACAGGTCAATAAACTGGCCTCTTACGAAAGTAAAGAAAAAAAAGTTATGTAAGAGAGACGGTACTTTCACACACAGCGCGCGTCAACTAAAACTATGTTTTAACGTTGTTGGTGCCGATTCTCTTATTCACAAACTAACGTAAATTTAAGCTAAGTGCATCTTACTCTTTCCATTTAATACGGTAGTTTACACCATTATCAATTGACGTACTTTTTATGAGCCGTCAAAACGCAATTCTCCAATAGATTTTATATGACAATGGCAACTTATGACGTCACTAAAATAACAACTCAATTGACTATCTATTTATTGATTTTAAAGCAACTAAAAATTAAATTTTATAGCAAATGGAAAATGAACCGAATTTATTAGGCTGAAATTAAAAGAGGTGTTATAGAAATTGTGTCTAACATTTATTGGTTAATAGTGGAAACTACCCAATTAAGAAAAGGACAAAAGGTAAAATATTAGTTAAGTCCTGTCAAATTTAGACACTCCATAGATAATTTAGACGCAATTTAAAAACATGGCGTCTAAATATAGGTTAGTCAATTTTCTTCAGGCGCTGTCTAATTTGACAGGGTTAAACTAAAATGTATCTTCTGTCCTTTTCTTTAAGAAATGGAGAGAGAAAGATGCATTTAACTTTAATTTAGTAAAGTTTGTGAACAATAGAATCAGCACCACTGTAAAAACGTTATAATAACGTGAGGCGTGCGTTGTGGGGCTTCTTGACGCCTTCTGTAAAGGCTTAGGTTGCCTTAGTCTGGAACTCAAGGTTGATTTGGTACGGTTAGAGAGAAAAGTAGATTGACGTTACGGATCTTTGAATAATAATAGGCGAGACGACAAAAAAAAGTAATTAGTCCGTCAGATAGATTATCAAAAAAATTTGGACACGTATTTTTTCTTTTTCTCGTAAACGAAGAATGACAAAGATACAGTGCGTTAAAGTTGCGCATGACGTCACGATCAGATACATATTTTGCAGGACGGTGACGTCAAAAGCCCCCACTCCGAAACTTTGTTGCTCTTTATCTTTGTATTTTTTTATTAATTTGCTCAAGCAAAAAATACGTGTCCCGTATTTTTGGTCGATCTATGAGACGGACTAAACAGAATGCCATTTTTTTAATGTTGTCGTCATCCCTATTATTGCATATAGGT
Organism: Athetis lepigone; assembly: GCA_033675125.1. Taxonomy (NCBI): domain Eukaryota; kingdom Metazoa; phylum Arthropoda; class Insecta; order Lepidoptera; family Noctuidae; genus Athetis; species Athetis lepigone. The sequence goes on along the minus strand of CM066215.1, from coordinate 2,142,645 downwards.
AATTTAAATGATAAATAGTAATACATAGTATATAAATGATAAATAGTGTATAAATGACTAGCTTAGCTGAAATTTCTAGATGTCGAAATATTTCTCCTATATCGCGTATATCTTATCGTAGATCTTTGTCATAAAGGCGGATCTGGGGTCCCCTGACTAAGGGGTCAATGGGGTTATGACCCCTTGGTCAGGGTTTCGGCCGATGTAGTCAGAAGACATAAAGTCTGACAATAGGTTTGACCAAGGGGTATCGTGTTACCTAATAACTTTGGGTTGTTGAAGTCTGATGGCCGTCACTCGGATTATTCCGATCTGTCACCCCGTTTTGTCCCCACGGGTGACAGATAGAAAAAAAAAGTTCGATTTGTCCCCCAGTTAGCAATGTATGGAACACATTTTCTATTAACCTCTTCACGCTACTGCGCGCCTAGTACTTTTGATTGATTTAAACACTAAGTAACTCAGTATTTTCAGTAATTTACCAACCCATGGGGACAAAACGGGGGACAGATCGGAATAACCCCGTCACTCTATGTAAAACTAGACTGGAAGAGGATCCTAACATACCTAGTAAGGAAAAGGTGCATTAAAAAGTCGTTCTGTTGCTGACTATACTTATATTATTGGCTTTGCTATAAGGTTGTCACGACACAGTCTTAACTCGTAAAAGGAATTTATCGACGGCTTTATATAAATGTAGACTAGATAATTAAATCGAAATCTTAATTAGACAGTGTTACCATTAAATCCTTCATCACTTTGGTGAGACAATTAAACGGCCCCTAATAATATGGGTTTTCCTGAAATTCTAGTATTTCATCATCATCATCTCTCCAGCCTTTTATAAAAGCTTTTTATAAATTCTACAATTTATGCTAACATATTAATATTTTGATCGTATCAATAAAATTATATTTGATTAGTAAATATATAATCACATTTTTTGTAACATAAACCGTGCATCTCACGTAATTGTTTCCTGCACAACAATATCGAATTTAGCGAAAATGCAGCCGGTAGTGCCATTATATTTATCTTATCGACTAAAATTGATTAAAAATTTACTTCTTTTATTTTATAGTTAAGATAGTTACATTAAAACAAACTAAGTTACTAATCCGTACTAAATATTATAAATGCGAAAGTAACAGTCTGTCTGTCTGTCTCTTCTTCACGCTTAAACCGCTGAACCGGAATAATATGTACCTGTCCATTGTTTCAAAGACCTTGAAAGTAAAGTTTTTGTTGAGTGCTAAAAACTAGTTTAAATATCAGGTATTTTAACTGGTTTCTCAACGAAAACATTTGACGATCGAGATCAGTAAACTAAACAGTTATAATAAGGATATTTACATTTTTGTGCGAAAAAACCATTGAGTACATTATCAAAGGGCATTTTTTAATTGGGACCTCTCACACACAGCCTTCTGATTCCAAACTAAACAGAACCTGTACTTGTACCCAGACAACCAATATAAATTCTGATATAATTTATAAATACAAACGTCCATATTATTTCTAACAAAAAATTACACCTCGAAACAGTACAGTCAGCATATCAGCTGAGGGTGCACATAATCACGCTCATCACTCAAAGGTTTCTCCTGGGTAGGAATCTGGCTTGGGCTCGTGTCGACTGTCGACGGCATGTTTGTTCCGCGCGCCTTAAAGAGCAGTCAGCACGTGACAGGGCCCTCTAGGGCCAATGCCTGCCGGGGTTGCGGAATAGTTCTAATAGTTACCGCTGCCCCGGAACATAAAACTCAGTTGCTTGAAGGAATAAGGTTGGGTTTTAGTCAGCCAAAGTCCTAAGGGCGGGAGAAGTCATTTGAGTATTTCCCATTCTTGAGTAACAGGCCAGTCAAATGGACAATACAGCGTAAAAGATTATTTTAGTAGGAAAGGGTTTGCACCAATGCGGACAACACTACGACAGTCACCACACTACGCCACGCGAAAGGGCGCGTGACCGCCACGCGAGCATCCCACGTGAGCAGGTGTTGTTAGGCTGCGAACTGACGGAGCGGTTTTTGCCCGTGCCCGCCCCGGCGGTGGAAAAGCTGTTTTGTTTCTAATGTCACGTGACCAGAGTTTTGAGAGGATATGAAGCCGTAGATGTTACAAGGATAATTAGTGTAGAGCCAGCCTATAAAATAAATACATCTATTGTTAAACCAAAAACAGTAGGGCATAAAAAAAATTGCACACACTATACTTTGGTAGAGTCTAGAGTACTTCAATTTTCATTAGTTTGGCTGAACATTTGGGTTCCATTGAAATCGGCAATTGCGACCACGGCTCCAGTTAATTCTGGTCCCAATCCCCGGTATCCTCGTTGTTACGATCAACTTTATAAACGACTAGCTTTTGCCCGCGGCTTCGCTCGCGTTAGAAAGAGACAAAAAGTAGCCTATGTTACTCTCCATCCCTTCAATTATCTCCACTTAAAAAATCACGTCAATTCGTCGCTCCGTTTTGCCGTGAAAGAAAGCCAAACATACAGACAGACACACTTTCCCATTTATAATATTAGTATGGATGATCACAAGACGGGTTATCTTATTATGTAAGGCCATGCCAAAGAAATCAGAGCACACATTGAACAGGTGTGGCTGGGCCTTAAGTACGCGTTTTTATTTCTTTTTTAAATAAAGTCTGGCTCTAGAAATCGTCCTTTTTACTTTAACCTCCATATGTAAAGAGTTAGCCAATATCACAATGCGGTATTATTCGACCTTTCTACAGTTTAAGGTCACAGACTGCCATCAGTAAACTTTGCGTGTCAGTTGAGAAGTTTTTTCGGGAAATAAAGGTTCATTGCCTATTCTAGACTTTCCAAATATCGTATTTTTTCGTGATTTTCTAGTTTTGCGTGTAGCCTTAAAGGTACCCAATATCGGTTTGAAATTCTAAATTCTTATTGTTTTTAGACTTGGGTTGAAGACCTATGTGATTGAAACTCCTTCTATTCAAATAAATGTTAGGCTAAAGTTAAATAAAACCCTTTAGGGTCGAATTTCCAAAAACCCTTTCTTTGTAGATACCTACTCTTCACAAAGAATATACCGTCTAAGTCTCATGTTTCTAGGACCAGCGGTTTGGGCTGTGCGTTGATATATCAACGCACAGCCTAGAGAGTCAGTCAATCAATCAGTACCATTTTATATACTGTGTGTTCTTATGTAAATTGATTGCAATAAAAATGAAATATTTCAAGTCATAGTCAAGTCAAAATTGTTTATTTCCATTAGACCATGAAGGCACTTTGAAACGTCAATTCATAAACCCTTTACCTTCCATTTGGAATCGTCTGTATTGTAAAGACGTTTTCAAACATAAACTCAACAAACAAACAGACTCGGAACAAATAGTTGTAGGTCGTATAAATATTTGTCTCATTCAGGAATTGAACCCACTTTCAAGTATGAAAGCCCGACATAAATCGCTCCTGTGCACGTGTAATGGCTACGCATTGTCCTTGTGAATAGAGACAGGAACATTACTTACCTGAAGTAAGTGTATATTATGTAAATCATATATCTTTGCTTAAACAGAACTAGGTCACTCATTTTCTCAACTGAAGAAAATAAAGTACCAGGTGCATATCAAGCTACCTGGAACTGTCAAATTGTGCCACTCAATCCACCAGCGCTGCGGTATTTTTTTTTATGAAAAAATCGCAGCTTCATGCTGAGATAGGGACCGTTTTTGGCCTCGCACAGGTATTTTTTTTTAATATAAATTCATGTTTTTGTTGTATTATTTTTCTTTCCTGTGTGTGTCCAAAATAAATGTTTTTCTTTCTTTCTTTCTCTTCAATCTTGGAAGCTATTGCTGCAGAGATACAGTTGGAAATCTATTAAAGAAGTTTTATAGATGTAGTAGTTTGTGCTGGCGTCTGTGCCACTTATCTCAAAATATAGGTACAGATTCCTTAGTTCTAATTATAAGTTAAAAAAAAAAATTAAGAATACCATGTCTTTATACTTAAATTCAAATACAAAAAATCATATATGTCATTTAATACTGCCATTTCCTACTTATTAGGCAACCACCTAGCCACCCAGCCTACCAAAATTACTATTTACATGGCAAACTAACAGTTATTATCCACACGCAGACGATTCAAAATCGCATGTCAATATTTCATGTCAAATTAACAAGTGTTTAGTAAACTTACGGGTACTTTGAGACCCAAAAACATTTTGTTTGAATACGGAAAACAAACACATGTGCTAAGGAGGACAAATGCCTGTGGTTTCTCGATAAACCGGAAATCTCTCAAGTCATGGATCACTTCATTTCACCTTTGGATTGCTGACCTTCATTTGCTGGTTGTTGATAATAATAAACAATACCAGCCTATTACTGTCCCACTGCAGGGCAAAGGCCTCTTCTCATACAGAGAAGGCACGAGCATTGATCACCACGCTTGCTCAAGGCGGATTGGCGATTTCGGACTTATATTCACGACAAGTCCAAGTTTCCCCACGATGTTTTCCTTCACCGATGTCTGTGATGTCTAAGATAATCTTTAGATAGTACATATGAATTGAAGAAGTCACATTGGTACTTGCCCGGATTTAAACCCACAACCTCTTGCATAAGAGGCGGGCGTATTAAGCAATAGGCCATCATGGCAATGAACTGATAAGCCACTCCATTTTTATTTTTTAAATTAATCGGGGAATTCAGTGTAATTAGGTACGAATTGGGACGTCTCGTGCATATCGGGACTTTGGCAACACAACCATATTGCTCCCTTGCAGAAAAATCTAAATAGTTATATTGTAGCGTTACTAAGTTTTATTTTATGCTCGCTACATACAGCATCGACGGAAAACAAGGAATATAATTTATTTTATAGGTAACTTACAAAATCATCAGCCACGCACTTTGCACGCTTCATGCACTCCGCACTTTGTGTAAATTGATACGAGCTTCACATTATAAGATAGATCTTTGTTGCTGTTTCAATATCTCAAATGTAAGGTATCTTTTATCCGTGAAACAAAATAAATATCATATAGATAGGTAAAAAATCAAAATTATGTCTTTATTTCTTCGAACACACGTGATTCGAGACACAGGCTGCGATGTTATTGGGTCGTCGAAAGGTTAAAAAACAATATATAAACGTCCCTAATTCACCCACACAATTACAAAATTTTCGCGTTAATTGTTTGAGGTGAAATTCAAGACGCCATCTTGAATTTTAGCTTCACCGCTGTCATTTTGACGAGAAAGCGACGCGTAACGAACAGAAAAGCGGTTTAACATTTTCTCAATGTAACAATGTATTTTTATAGCAGCTGTAAACTAATCTAGGCTTACACCGCGTCCACTAATTGAATCTTTAGTACTTACCTACGTAATGAGCGCAGTTTTCCAGAACTTTCTCTTGCTTCGCCTTTGTTCGCTGTTACCGGACCGTTGTCAAGTGGCCTATCTTTTCTACTATCACTAATCTATGCCTTTGTTTAAACGCTTCATTAGATAGAGTAAGTATTGTGAGAAAGCTATGTTTTTTTTCTAGGAGTCTACTTTGGTGAAGGGCCATTTTCAATCATCTATCGGGTACTGAAGATGGATATTTCAGACAAACTCCATTCATATATAATGATGTGTCAAAATTGTTTTTCCAGTAGCTGAATTCAATTATTGATTGGTCATTGAAAACAGCCGTAAATCTTTAGAATATTTAACGTTTTTTACCTTTAAGTTTATCTTTGTCCCTTATACATTTTTGGAAATCTAATGAGACTTTCGGACAATGCAACTCTTTATTGACAAAAAGCACACGCATTGCTTGTTCTTAATATAGTTGCTGGTTATATATCCGTGGTCAACTGAATATGGGCTTTGAAGTCATCGAATGGTGGTTCCATTGCCAACTGCACTGACGTACAGTATACACACAAACATACATACATACAGTGAAAGGGTTTTCGTGCGGAAGATGAATATTATGAGTGGGTTAAGGTATCTAATTTTTCCTTATGAGTTTTAGAAAGCGAATCTTTTTGTAAAATAATCTATTTAAGTTTCTTTAAGGTAATAGACATTACTAATTAATTGACGTATTTCGTACCTGTTGTGGAGCCTCAATACTCTTAACAAAAATTCGGTTTTCGGAGTAAAAAAAAGGTATTTTTTTTATAAATTAATTGTGTCTTGTAAAATTATTGTTAAATGGTGTTTTGTCTTCTTGTCTTTGTTATTGTCTTCTTATGAACGTATTTATAAACTTTTAATTTTTTTGTAATATCTTTGAGGTCCAGTCTTTTAAAGATTTGTTAACGTGTTAGAAACAAATATCGCAAAATTCATCTAAACTTTTCAGATAAGAAAAAGTAATATTCCCCAAAATTGGATTTTCAGGGCGAGATAATAGACGTTACTTAGCACGAACTTTGGCTTAGCACCTACACCTATACACCTGTCACTGTCACACAACTGACAAATGTCAAATGCACGATACAGACGTAAAATGTCTAAGCCAAAGTACGTGCTTAATACCGTCTATTTATCTCGCCATCAGTCTTAAATTACCTTTTTAACGATCTAACGATATTGTTAATATCTTTAACGGGTATTTAATATTTTTCCAGAATTAATAAACTACACCCAGCCTGTGTATGTGTGGCGAGATGACCCTAACTCCAGACAGAATACCATCAAGGAGATCATTGAGAGGGCTACTTCTAAAGAAGACTGGCCTCAGGTTAGTATCATCATCATCTCCCTAGCCTTTTTCCCAACTATGTTGGGGTCGGCTTTCGACCTAACCGGATTCAGCTGGATACCAGTGTTTTGCGTGAAGCGACTGCCTATCAGACCACCACAACCCAGTAATTGGGCGACACGATACCACTTGGTTAAGGCTGGTCTGACTTTCTGGCTTCTGACTACCCGTAACGACTGTCAAAGTTCTACGAATGACAACCTGGACCAACGGCTTTACTTGCTTTTCGAGGCACGGGATGTCAGTGATGTCTAAGATAAACTTTAGAAAGTACATATGAATTGAAAAAGTCACATCGGATTCGAACCCACAACCTCTTACACGAGAGGCGGGCGCCTTATCCACTGGGTCATCACGGCCTCAGGTTAGTATATTAAAATTATAAATAATATTATTTAATTAACTATAAATAAATAAATAAATAGTAATACCAGCCTGTTGCTGTCCCACTGCAGGGCAAAGGCCTCTTTACAGAGAAGGCACGAGCATTGATCACCACTCTAGCTCAAGGCGGATAGGTGGCGGGTTCCTCACTATGTTTCCTCACCGATGCCTATAATGTCCAAGATAAACTTTAGAAAGTACATATTAATTGAAAAAGTCACGTTGGTACTTGACCCGATTGGACCCTCTTGAATGAGAGGCGTGCGCCTTAACCACTAGGCCGTCACGATATTTTATATTATAATATTTCTGTTAAAACATTGACCAGAAATCCTTGAGGCTTGAGGATATTGACAAAGTACCACAAGAGTGGAACGACAAATCAAAAATGCCATTTTTGCTTAGTAATGAAGTAGCTGTTATTATCTTTTGAAGGGTTGAATCGAATCGAATTATTTAAAAACTTAGATGTAGAAGTCAAAATATGAATCCAAAATGAATCTGCCCAGAACCGATTTAAGTGGTTACTAGTCGTGGACGTTCTTTAAAAAGATGATAAGAATAGCTTCTGCCTATTCCAATCCCTCTCTCCCTCCAGTTTGTCCCACTACTCATGTTAGTGAGTTCATGGTTTAAAATACCGACAATAATATCTCCCTACTACGTCATTCATCGAACTGAAATTTTCCAATATGTATAATCCAGAAATATTTTATGAGCTCCTTAGTCATCGCGCGTCGATCCCCAAATAGACGTGCTCAGGCGCACTAAAAGTCAGTATTTTCGGAACGTAATAATTAAACTGTTTATAAATACAATGTTACTCAGAAGGGATTTGGTTCGGATTGGAACGGTAGTCCTTGTATCCGAATCTGAAGGATCTGCTTTCCTGAATCTGCGATTTGTTGAAAACTTTGCGAACAGAGTTTTTGCGTGTTAAGATCTATGTGTCAGTCAATACATAGGAGCTTATTTAGCATGCCCACAAAATTCTATTTCTTTTCAATTCACATTTACTTGCTACGGTTATCACAGGCACGACTTCACGTGATTTCCTAGAAATCACGTAATGCCATTGGTCCTGGTTTTCATTCGTAGTTCTTTGGCAGTCGTTAACGGTAGTTAGAAACTAAAAAGTCTGACAATCAGCTCTACCAAAGAGCATCATATTCCCGATAAATTGACTTTGAAGATCTGATAGGTTGTCGCTCTAATGTGTGGTATTTAGCTGGATCCCATACCATGGAAGCCGACCCTAGCATAGTTGAGAAAAGGCCAGGAATAATATAGAATTAAGTCTCATGGCGAGATAAATAGACGTTACTAAGCACTGACTTGGGCTTAGCCATGTTCCCGTCTCTATCGTGCACTTGGCGTTTCGCAGTTGTATAACAGTGATAGGCATAGTGCTAAGCCAAAGTCATTGCTTAGTAACGTCTATTTATCTCGCCATGAGACTTAATGCTATATTATTCCTGACCTTTTCTCACCTTTCACCTCACCTCACTTTTCACCTCACCTTCCTGACCTTTTCTCAACTTCGCCATAAATGTACTTTTATTAAGACAATATTGACGTGACAACGTCTTAAATTAGGTTGCGGCTGGGAGTCACTTATGAAAAAGTGTAACGCTCGGTAACGTTACGATGAGTCACCGAACGAGAGAGAGGCCCGCCGAATGCCTTGCGTCTCTCTCCCACTCAACTATGATCGGTAAAAGACGTTGTCACGTAAAATCTTCGCCCGTAAAACCGACTTTACAGGCAACCATTTTTTTTTTATGTATATTTCAGGTCCTGATATTTCCAGAAGGTACTTGTACGAACAGGTCGTGTCTGATCACTTTCAAACCTGGCGGTTTCTACCCAGGAGTGCCGGTACAGCCAGTCACCATTCGATACCCAAATGCTAGGGACACCGTTACTTGGACCTGGGAAGGACCTGGCGCGTGAGTAACAGTGATTTGATCTTGATAATCTGTCTTCAGCCTCATTCATACCTTGTTTATACGTGGGTTGAGCTGGACTCTCGAGATTTCCAGATCCTGACATGCTTTGGAAAGAAATTGCATGAAATGAAGCTGTGCAAGGTGAGCGTGTAAAGCAGAAGACGAAAGAAAGGACCACCGTCCCGTACCGTGGCGATGCCCTATTTACGAGGACCAGCGGCAGAAAATGATGGATGTGATCTTTTTACTCAGTATCAGTCGAAAGACGTCCATTACTCGACAAAGGCGTCTCCCAAAGATGTCCACATAATATGTCGATCCTTCCTCATCTAATTTAATGGGACCCGGCGACCTTGACGAGAACTGTCTAAGCTGCGTTTCCGATCTTTTAGATATTTACCAAAAAAAAATAAAAATAAAGCTCTAATTTGTCTCAATAAACTGTTTGAATTCCAGTCTAAAACTGCTGTGGTTGACTTTAACACAAGTGCACAGTTCGTGCGAGATCGAGTTCCTCCCGGTGTACTACCCCAGCGAGGAGGAGAAAAGAGATCCTAAGCTCTACGCCAGGAACGTTCGAGATGTTATGGCCAAGTAAGTTTCTAGCATGATAATTTATAGTTGTTCGGAATTAAAAATACCATAAAATAAAAACATTTAGACACCACTATCGTATACTAAAGTATGGGTACCACAATATATTATTAACACAAGCGTGGTTTTTGCCATACTTCCAGAGCCCTGGGGGTCCCAGTCCTGGACTACACGTACGATGACTGTCGACTGATAGCGCGCGCCAAGCAGCTAGGCATTCCTTGTGCTGCCTCCACAAGGGAAGTCAGCGAAATCCGATCACAACTCGGGTAAGTGCACGATTAAAGTAACGTAGATAGGTAATGCTCTACTTGATAAGAAAAATAATTACGTAGGAAACCTGGCAAGGGTTCTGAAGTAACTAAACAGTTTAAAATCAGGGCTACTTTTCTAATAGTCTGAAGTGATCAAATTGCTAGAAATATTTAACCTCAGCATCCAGGGTGACAATCGCATCACATCTTGTTGCCTGTTGAATGAATTCTCATTTTAACTGCCAACATCTTAGTTTTTTCTTTTTTACAATTGTGGGTTCCTAAATACATACACACAAATATTAACACGTAATACATGACTAAACTAACTGTTTGTAGGAGTATAGGTCTTTCACGACGCTTAATCTTCTTACTATCCTGATACCAAAAAGCGCACCTGATAGAAAAATAACCTTGAATGTGTAGTTAGTTTTCCAATACCTGTTGGTCTAGTGGTTAGTGACCCTGATTGCTAAGTCGGAGGTCGTGGGTTCGATTCTCACCCAGGATAAACTTTGTGTGATGAGCATGATTGTTTGTTGTCCTTGTGTGCGTGTCCTTTCTCGGGTCCCAGACTATATCTGTACCAAATTTCAGTCAAATCGGTTCTGTGGTGGCGTGAAGGACAGACAGACATCGTTACTTTGGCATTTATAATATAAGTATAGATTAAGATAACCAACAATTATGGCGAGATAAATAGACGTTACTAAGCACATACTTTGGCTTAGCTGCGTTCCGTCTCTATCGTGCACTTGACGTTTGGCAGTTGTGTAACAGTGACAGGTATATAGTCCAGTCAAAATAGACTAAATTATGATTCCAGTTTTCCATAGTGATTGTTACACTTCGAAAATACGACTTTCCTGCGGTCTAAAGTCACGATATCTCGAAAGCGATGCTTTGTAGAAGAAAAGTGTTGAGATATTTTTTGTTGACAACTTTACGATGAACAAACTTTGTCTGAACCATTTCTTGATAGCTCTCGTTGTTTCAGAGATATACGCAAAAAAAAACAAATTTGTGACCTTTGTCCTCGGATAAAAAACAACGCACAAGCGGGATCGATGGGGACTTTTGACATATCATTTGTAATGACGTACCTATTCAAGGTCTGCACAAAAATCCAGCTTGTTGGGAATTAATGCAAACTGGAATGTCTATTTTGACTGGACTAATAGTGCTAAGCCAAAGTCAGTGCTTAGTAACGTCTATTTATCTTGCCATTTGATTTCAAATCGCATTTTGTTCGGCATGTAGCCTAGAGCGCTCCCAGCTAGAACTACACCTGGCGGCGGGCGGCGTGCAGGCGCGCGCGCGCTGGGTGTCGGCGGACGAGTTCGCGCGCCGCCTGGGAGTACCGCACGACCTACGCACGCAACGACTCTTCGATATATTCATGCAGGTTTGTAACTCACTTAGAATATAATAATTATTAATTTTTAAGCCTAAAATAAAAAGCTTTTTAAAAAAAAGATAACCGACTTCAAAAACTAAAAGCTCAAAAATAACTATTTCGGAAGTCGGTGGCAACACAAATCGACCGGCAGAAGAGAAGCCACCGACTTCCGAAATAGTTATTTTTGAGCTTTTAGTTTTTGAAGTCGGTTATCTTTTTTTTAAAAAGCTTTTTATTTTTTACTTTTTATTAGTTAGAGTCTCAGTGTCTGACTACGTTTTAGAGTAACTCTCAAAATGAAAACGGCTCTATGCGCGCAACGTCACAGGATATCCATTAGTATTATATACTAAAACCTTCCCCGGAATGTAACAAACACTTTGCTAAAAAACGGCATCAAAATCGTTTCAGCCAAACGCGAGATAATCGCGGACAAACATACATACATACATACATACATACAGGTCGAACTGAGAACCTACTTTTTTTTTGAAGTCGGTTAATAAAATAAATACTTAACTTATAAAGTTACCTAACAAATAATAATATACACAATAAAATACCATTTAAATCACACCTTTCAATACATTTTTAATTTGAAATAATATTAATTCTAATAATAACTATTTAGCCCTCTTCCTCTCTCCTAATTTTGCTGTGCCCGACAGGGTCCATATTGTTCTCTTTATCTAACCTCTGTAACACCTTTCTTTACATATGGAATGCAATAAAGATTTGATATTTAATATTAGAAAGAAAAACAGTTTATTCGCACATAATGAGCTACAAATAAAAAAAACTTATATTCGTAGCGTCACTGCCGCGCGAAACGGCTAGCGCTCAACATAATGCCGTGACAGGCATGAGTCCACTTCAGGACTGTGTAGGAAATAAAGCAAAGTCTTTATGTGGTTTGAAACGTTCTTTAGTAGCGCTGATAAACTAATACTAAACTTGGTTTAACACTTTAACTAGTTAAAGTGTTTACTCGGTGCCGCTGTGTCCAGTTTTAGTTTGATAGTTACGGGTAGTCAGAAAGTCTGACCAGTCCAACCAAGGGCCTAGTCGCCTAGTAACTGGGTTGCGGAGGTCTGATAGTCAGTCACTTCACGTAAAACACTGGTATCCAGCTGAATCAGATCCCAACATAATTAGGTAAAGGTTAGGGAGATGATGTTGATCACCTACATTACTAATGAAATATTGGAACCCCTAATTTTAATTGAACGTGTTTGCGGTGAATTTGTGATTAAGAACCTTTTATCATTTGCTGGTTATCCTCACGTGATGTAATGTTGCGTGTGTACTCTGTTCAGAATTGTTCGGTCACGGTCGTTCTCGTTCGCCGCGCGCGACTTATGGCGGAATTCTCAAACGTCACTTAAGTTTAAGGCGTATTAATAAACTTTACTCAGATCAAAACTCGTACCTGATGCCAAGCTTAAGATCTTGTTCGTATTAATAAACAAGATTGAAGTTGAACTCAAATTACGGATTAGGTGTATGTACGTCATCAGCTGAGTGTAGACTGATTAATAAACGAAACTTGACACTTTGTGACGGATTCGTTCACATCAAGTACAGCGCAATGAGCAGCTGATCTTGGTAACTGAGATGCGTTTATTAATTAGCGACGATCTTGAGCTCCTGTCATCGCAATAATCCGGTATTAAATGATCGCACTTCAGATCGTATTTGAGTAACGTCTATTAATTCGGGCCTCTTAAATCCGTTGTTGTCTTTGTCACTTTTTAGGGATAAAGAAAGGACGCCAACAGATTTGACAGCACCTTAAACTTCAGTGACGTTTAAGTATTTGGGCATTACACGGGTTAATTTCGATGCGGGATCCAATCCAAGACAGTTGAATCGTTTCTCTGGGACTCGCCGAGCTTCATTGTTCGGCGCGACTTAATCTCGATATGACTAGATCTTGTTAGGACTATATCGTGTTTGGACTAGATCGCAATAAGGCCAGATAGCGTAACGACTATATTTTCGTTTGTTTTTTGGAGTACAGTTATCGAGTTAAAGCATTAAGTTTTATTCCATGGTACCTATACTAAAATACTATTTAGTCTTATCGAGATGTAGTCATAACGCTACTAACCCAAAAAAATTACACGGGTAGCGGATGAGAACGACCGTAGCCACAAATCTCTGACTGCAGCTAAAACTATTGTCCGCAGCGCTCGAGTGGTCTGGTGTACTTCCCGGACTACCTGCTGTGCGCCGCCTTCCTGTCGCTGCAACACGCGCCCTTGACACAGCTGCTCTCCGTCGCCTTCAAGGTAATGATGTTTATATATCATAGCAGACTATCATCTCCCGAAGCGTAGATAGAAATCTGTACTTTATGTCTAAAGGTTGATTTATATCTAAAGGTATTAGTTACGTTTTTACCCTTAAACCGCTGATCAATTTTAATCATGGGGTTAATAAAGATATATAACTTTTTATTATAATTATGTAACTTTGTCTACATCCGCTCCCAAAGCCGTTCTCGCGGAGGAAGTCACAATTAAATGCTAGTATGTCTCTGTGTCTATGTGAAAAGTTGCTTATATTCTTCCTTCAGGTTCATGCTTACACCATACCAAAAATATCATCAAAATTCGTTCAGTTCTTTAGTCCGACAGACATCAAATCAAGAATTACAGCATTGTCTCATCCTATTCATTCCCATTCAATAACTTAATTAAGTCTCATTCCCATTCAATAACACAACTACAACTACCTCACCCTCCCCAGCTGTACGACAGCACTCGGACCGGTCGGCTGACCCTGCAGAACTTCGAGGAGGTGGCCACGCGCTGCCTGGGGCTGTGCCAGGAGGACGCGCACAACACCTTCCAGCAGGCCGACCTGGACGAGAAGGGGACACTCACTTACGGTAAGTAGAAGAAACCAGATATTGACAGTAAGAGCTGGACTCTGCCAAAGAGGAATGGAGCTGTCGCTTAAATAATTTATTAAGGCTGGTCTGGATGACCCTCACCTGTCGCAAAACACCTTCCATCGGACTGACCAGATGACAAGGGGTCCCACACTAATGGTAAGATGGAGAAGAAATGATAAGCACTACTATATAGATGCGCTAGAGTCTGAGACATGAAATAAAATTATTTTTTATTATGCAAGTAGGATTATGAAGGCGGCATTTCCTAACTGACTACTTCTGAGAAGAAACGCCGAATCAAAGTCGAGACAATGTTATCAAAAATGTAGAACAGCATCCTTATTCAATAACAATATTGCAATGTCTAGAACTAGGTCAAAAAATAGCAACTAACAGAATTTTATCATTTTTCAGACGAGTTCATATCTTACGCGCAGAAGAAAGCCGAATTCGCGTTTATATTCGCCTGTGACGCAACACACCACAAGCCGAAGACTCAGTGAGGGTCGCCGGTTCACATCCCGACTGTCTGCAGCCAAGTGCCCTAGTGACGACTTGCCCGAGAGGGGCAGAATGGAAAGTTAGGAAGGTCAAGAATGTGATTTTTTGGAAATTGCAATGGTCTGGGAGCAAGACACGACTGGTCTTCTCTTAGGCCGATTGTCCACCCACCGTCACCGTCACGTCAATAAGAACGAAATGACGGTAAGTCGAGTTTAGTATGAGGTGACGTGACGTGCGGTGGACACGCAGCTATAGTAACACGGTAGTTTCCACCATTATCAACTGACGTACTTTTTATGAGCTGTCAAAACGCAATTCTCCAATAGATTTTGTATGGCAATGGCAACTTATGACGTCACAAAAATAACAACTCAGTTGACTTTCCATTTTTTTTATTTCAATGCAACTAAAAATGAACCGTATTTATTGGACTGAAATTAAAAGAGGTTCTATAGAAATTGTGTCTAACATTTATTGGTTAATGGTGTAAACTACCCAACTGTATGTATCGCCACTTAGCGCCGTCATCTCCATCTTGTTGACGTGACAGTGACGGAGGCGGTGGACAATCGGCCTTAAGCTTCGATCGCACCTACGTGTACGAAAAGTATTAATGCGACGTTTTTAAAATATTTTTGTAATTTAGCTTCTGTTTTTATAAAAAAAATACTAGAGGATCGTACTGGCGTACCGTTAGTTCCAATTGGTTCTATTTATTAATCTCATCATTTAATTTCATTTTACAATTTATAAATACACACCCCATACACGGAACAAACATTCTTACGACACAAACATTTGTCCTCGTTCAATCATACCCATGACTTCTGGTTTAGCAGTCAGGGTCACTAACAACCATAAGGTCAGTCAGTCAGTCATATTATTATGTGTTTGCCAAAAGATATTGGCAAACACATATCATACACACATCTTTGTATTTTGTTATTAATTTGATCAAGCAAAAAATATGTGTCCAGTATTTTTGGACTGTCTAACAGACGGACTAAACAGAATGTCATTCTTTTGATGTAGTCAACATCCCTATTCTGGCTTTAGAAGCAAACATGGGTGGATTTTCTGCCCTAAGCTGTGAACAGCATTTCCACATTTGTGGGGCTTCCATTACCATCTTACTTTTTTAGATGCGTTTGATGTTTTGCATCAAGTTTTGCGAGTTGAAAACTTAAGACCATGAGTGATTAAAGAAGTGTAAATTTTGAACTGTAGAAATATTAATTTACCAGTTTCTTCAAACTGGCTTTAAAGTTTTACTAAAAACATCACATCTATGCTAAGTATTTTAATTCATCTATTTTTATAGTTAAGGCCAGTTTTAAATAGTTTTTTATTATTTAATTTATTGTGAATCGTTCCATCATTTTAATTATCTCATAAATCGTTTGATAATTTATACAAAAATTAAATTATTCAAACACACGGAGTGTCTAAAGACACACTGCTTAACCGTTACCTTTTGACGTAAATATTCTGTTAAAAGCTCTAGACGGAGCTCTAACTGAATATTCACGCAATATGCAACTTTTTATTCGCGACTCACAAGACAAATGTTTATTTTTTGACATAACTATAGGCGAGATGACAAAAAAAAAGTAATTAGTCCGTCAGTTAGATAATCAAAAAATTTGGGACACGTATTTTTTCTTTTTTTTCGTAAACAGAAAATGACGACAACACAGTGCGTTGAAGTTTCGTGAAACGTCACACCTTTGTATAATTTTTACTGAGGAGTGACGTCACAAGCCCCCTCTCCGGAACTTTGATGCTCTTAATCTTTGTATTTTGTTATTAATTTGATCAAGCAAAAAATATGTGTCCAGTTTTTTTGGACTGTCTAACAGACGGACTAAATAGAATGTCATTCTTTTGATGTAGTCAACATCCCTATTCTAATAAAGGCCATAAAAAGAGCTTTCCAGGGCCTCTTATAGTATACTTAATAGGCTCTCCATCTTCGCCCTCACGTGAACGGAGTCGTGGGTTAAAGAAGCTAGTATTTTTATAATCAGAAGATTCCTAGATGTGGTCTAGGATCTTAATGATAGAAAGGCTAACTTAGGGCTTCAATAATGTCTTCTTATATTTGTTACATTTACGTACGTATTTGCTCACAGTGTCTACCCAAAAAAAACGTTATTTTAATCGTCTGCAAACGAAGAGTAATGAACCAAAATAATTGAAATTAAAATAATAAAATTACAGGCTATCTTAAAAAATCTTTGAATTGCTTGCTCTTTACTAAAATTTGACAAAAACTTGATAGGAGAGTACCCGTGAAGTTTCGGTCAATTATTTAACAATTTATGAGTGCCAGTAAATGGGCGAAGCGACATAACTTTAACTTAGAATTATTTTTTGTTCCAAAACCAATATATTTTTCCTTCATATTTACTTTTCTAACATTAAAATGGTTTATTGACCTTCGTCTGAAAGACGATTAAAATTTCACCAAATAAAATTAAATTCAAGCTCATGTAGGTAGCCACAGCTGTTCTATATAGACTTGCCTTATGTACGTGTATTGTATAGTTTCCAATAAAACGATCGACAAAGAAAAGTGATGGTTAAAAGGGTCTGAAAACTGCAGATATCTGGCATGTGAAATAAACTAGAATAAGTTATGTGTGGGGTGAATAACGACTTTGAAAAACATCTTAATATTTGTAGAATTGCATTTTAATTGTATTTAAGAATGGTACAAAGTATTAAAACCTTTGCCTTTAGGTCAAGTTCAGGCACTGTTCTAAAGACACAGAGCGGACCACTTGGGGCCCTATTTGTCATGGTTGTGCCACCTGCGCGAATATTATGGTATAATAGAATAAATTGGTAAGGGCTTGTTGCACACATTTTTCTAATAAAACATTATGATTCTTCTAATGGCTCCTGTTAAAAATCATTCCTGTTAATAACAATCCTGTTTCGTTATTTTTAAATAGCTTCTATTCGTCGTGAAACAGGTCCTAATTATTAAGGATTGATACAAGCTTATGCTGAGTATTTTGACATCTCGTATCAACATCTATTCTACAATGCCACTAGTCCATTAATCTTATAGAGGTGCTAGTCGCACCAACAGTGAAAAGTGTACTGTTGTATAGACTGTATCTCACAGTATCTGTGAATGGTGGCGCTATTTTGCTGGTATCGCGTCCAGGTGGTCGCACCATGTTCTAATAAAATAAGGTCCTTAAGATTCGTCACTGTACCATACTGCAGTATTATAATTACGTTGTGTCTGATTGTGATCGTCCTCACAAGTTGTCCGCTCATGTGTAAACTCTACCCGTTTGAACGCCATTGTTACATGATACGTGATACATTGTTACGTGATACACAAATACGTGTCAAGCGAGTATGCCCTTTACGCAAACGACACATGTGACAAAAAAAATTGTACACTGTAACACAAGCAAAATTAAAGTAAATCATAGCTTCAGAGTGTACATAATATATAGTTCGTTATGAATCAAAATAAAAGAAAAAAAAAATGTATAGGACGTTTTAAAATCTCTATTTTTATTTGTGATTAATTTAAGTTTGGCGTAAAGGTCATGTCTGGCGTTCAAAAGATTAGGTTAGGTTTATCACGAATACCTGATAATTTTTTGGCACACTTGAACTCGTTACACAACCTACACTCCTGCCATCACATGGTCACTTAACGATGGCTACCCATTAATCCAGATCCTCATTTTGTACTTATTCTAAGGCAGCCACACACTAGAGCGTATCTAACAGATCCAAAAAACTGTATTTTTCTGTAACGTAACCGTGAACAGAATTAAGGACAAACTTGCATAGCCGTGTCACACGGATTCACCTGTTCAACCGTGCAAAAAAACTTGTTAGATAAACTCTAGCGTAAGCCTTTAGGGTAGTTATTCATCCTTCATTATTAGTGATTAAGTAATTTATTTGTGAATAGTTATAGTTTTACGCCTTATTCCATAGTTATGTAGAATCATTAAGTCAATTATTGGCCGCGTGTGTTATTTATTATTTAGATGATAATTATTATGACCGCTAAGCTTAATATGTACGTGTTATTTGACTTAATATTTATTATACAGTCAATAAAAAAATACTCGTAGTACGTAGCGCGTTACTACAAAAAGTATAAATATTACAAGTACTAGTATTATTATTGCAAGTATTGATACTAGTTCAAGTAATAGTATTTGTAGTAATAACGTGCGATTGACTGTACTTGTTATGTTATGCCAATTAGGTGCAGTAGTTACATTATTAGTATTACACTGTTTAATGATCATAGAGGTTTTCGAAAAATTTGTTACTAATAACCCTTTTCTGGTAAGGAAAAATAATCCTTAGTACAATACTTTTAAACGCCAAGCTTCAAGATCACTGAAAGCTAATTCTCATATTTTATATGACAGCACTTGCAAGAATGTTAGCGTTTATATTATAAGTATAGTTTTTACCCTTCTGGAAAGCGGCGAGGCGGAGGGAGAAAAAGAAAACTCAAGAGATTTTGTCGTACAGATCTTCCGATATTGGTTTACCAACTCCTGAATCTATAGAGGTATAGCAGACATTTTTATCTGCTTTTTGCTCTTAATACAACTAGCTTAAAGACATATATAAATTATTATTATTTATTATTATATATAACTGAACAAATTACACGCCTCATCTCAGAATATTTTATCTCGGAGATATTTCAAAACTGGCCAATAGAATACCGTGTTGCGCTAAAACAATGCAAGCTGATTGGCTGGCGAGATCGTCCTTGAAATCTTCTCTCCTCTCCACTTTCATGAAGTCCGGTTTGATCAAACTTTAATACAATTTTGTAAGCTATAAAATAAGGACCATGTGGATACAATGTTTCATATAGAAATAAGGACGATGTAATTATGATAGGAGGAAATCAAGATATTTGTAAAATGCGGTAAGTATTGTATTGTATAGCGAGGCATTTTAATCTAAAACTATTGTAAATGTATGCTTAAAATTTTCGTAGGTTAAGTAAGGATAGTGTGCTTTCATTTTATTCACAAATACTATATAAGTCAATGGACTCTTCAAAAGCAGAAGGCCATTTGTTATATTATGTGATAATTTTAAAAGTGTAGTTGTATGTCTATGTATACAAGCTAAAACGATGCTAATGTAGAATACGATTGAGATTATTTTCCCATAAAGGATTTTATGCAAATCAAAGTTTCCAAACTTATTCGTTCTTCCTTTAGAATTATTGATTATTCCATTATAATAGATGTTACTTAGTAGTGTGATGCGCATAAAAGGAATTGTTTTTCACTTATGAAGTCAAGGATTTTTGTCCTATTTTTTGTTTGTTAATAAAACGATGTTAGTTAATAGTATGGTATATGTATTTTTTCTACCTTTTCTCTATACTTACAAACGAAAAAGAAATTAAAGGCCTACGCAGACCGGGACGCCATGGCAAGGGATTTTGCCGTGAGTCAGCACACACTGGCCGCTTAGATACCGCGGCATTCCTGCACTTTGCTACGGCATGCCCCGGCGTGTCGCTGCACGACAAAGCACGCCTAAGCGACTCCTGCTCCCCGATACACTTTTAGTCTTCAGTGGCGTTTGATCGAGTGTTGGTGTGCCTCAGTTTTAAAATGAGTCCGAGTACCGCAGTATGCCACGGCATCCCGCCACGGGAGCCTGTGGCGCGTCTTTTAATGCAGCGCGATGAAATCCCTTTCAATGCCACGGCATCATTTCGAATCATAGCAATTTATGTCGTATATCTGGAACAGTACGGTTGAATGTCCATTAGTAAAAATTTAAATCTATTGCCATGCCGTCCCGGTCTGCGTAGGCCCTAACACTAAGGTTTGCCTTTAAATCAGACAAAAGCATGTCTGGGGGCGTACCACAAGCCCTTATAGCAGTATTACTTTGATATTACTTTCAGTGGGAAAGAGACGGCGCTAGACAACGTGTCTAACGCTGTCACTTGCATACTCCTAAACAGGAATAAAACAATCTTACTTTAAACGTCGTAAGGGGGCTGAAGTATTGTTCAGACGGTTTAATTATATCTTGGGTAGTTACTAAAACGACCAAAAGGGAAATGGAAGTAGGAGTAGTACTGGATTGCCAAAAAAACGCCAAAACCGCTGGCAAATTATTTTATTAGAAACCTTTTAAGGTATTAGTCACCCGGAAAACAATAAACCATTAATAACAGAACATTTATTAAATAAATGTTAAAAAAAAAAAGTTTTGAATTTGCAGTTTGGCAGATAATATGCGACAGTGTCAAGAATAGTGTTTAACAAAGCACTTACTAAGTTTTTGTGTAATTTCTGTTTACGCATCTTGAGACGAGATTGTATTTTATTTAGGAGGGACATTAGGACTGGGAGGTCGCAACGCTTCCCTCATCATTTCCTCTTTCATCATCTCTATATCTTGTTGTATTGGGCCCATTTTTCCTGCAAACGTCTTGTGTAATACAAATATTCTTTCTATTGCATTGGCAATATCGATGCTGGCCGCTAATGCCCTTTCGTAACACAAAAGGTACCATAACAAGTGAGTTCTGGTGTAGAAAGCACGCATACGTGCTAATAGATGTTCCATTTTCCCTAATTGCGCTGCCGATGCACCATATAGTACTCCAATTTGAAACGAAGGTTCATTATGTTGTTTTTTCCTAAAGGGCCGGGTTTTGTTCACCTTTTCTTGGGCATTGTAAACAGTTTGCTGCATAAAGATCAGGGATTGATTGACAAAGTACGAATTCCGTGAATACGGTAGTCGCTCATTATCTCTTATATTGTATTGATGTTGTCGTCTTGTATTTAATGCTTTTACTCCTTCCGTGTACCTCTTTTTGGCGAAGTTTATGACTTTTTTTACGGTGGCTGCGTCTAGTATGCTGATGTCGAGGTTCTCTGCGGCTAGGTTCGGGTCTTTGCTAGGGTTTCCTAGGATGTAGTCGGATAGAGCGTTGTTACTGTAGCTCTCACCAAGGTATTTAGACAGGATTTCGTCGAGAACATCGGCGTGTGGAACGGGCCGCCGGATTGAGTTCCAACATTGTGTTATTTTTATGACTGAAAATGTAATTGTTTCCTATCTTAATTTAAATACATAAATAACGTGACACGGTTTTTGTCCGCAATAGACTGGGTGGACAGGGGTGAGTATTACCGGGCCTGTGGAAAGTGAGTAATGAGCTCACTGTCCGTCCGTGTTTTGAAGACGACAGGCCGCGTCGACGGCGCGTTCGTGTTCCACGCGCGCGTCATACTGATGTCAGCAAAATTGCAGGGGCCCGTAAGGACCGACGCTTGCCGGGGCTGCGGGTTGTTCGAAAGAGAAACCGCGGCCCCGGACACAAAGAACCAAGAAGGAACATGGGTGGGTTTTGGTCAGTAGAAGTCTGACACTCCCTTCCGTTCCGCCCAGAGAGGGAGGAGTCAGTTGGTGATTTCCCAAACTCTCATCCCAATACGTATTACACAGTACTTACGTAATGTTGCTGTGAGAGCTAGAAGCAGAAGTTTATTCATCTCAAATTATTCAAAATTATATTCATAGAGCAATATTCAAAATTCAAAATTTAATTAATGACCAAACTAATGGTTAAACTTAAACGATATTACGAAAGTCCATTTAATTTTTTTTTTATGATTATGCAGTTTTAGTGAAACGCATTTCTGATAATGAAATCTAATAACTATTCTCCATCGCTTTAAGTAATTAATTAAATGTAAACAAACTTGACATGTCGTTGTATCAAAAAAAAAACCTTTTATTAAGTATTAGAATTATTGCCATTTAGTAATTTCCTATTCAGCTTTATTCTAAACCGACATTAGTTAGAAACTAAATTGGAACAATGTTGGTTTGTTTGTTCGCCATTTTTAGGTAAAAAGACAAGACAAGTCAAGATTAAATCAGTTTCAACATGACATAAGTAAATGACCCAGTCAGAAACTGTTTATCATTTTTTGTAATTATATAAAACTGTTTGATTGACTGACTGGTCGATATATCAATGCACAGCCTAAACCGGTGGTCCTAGAGACATGAAACTTGGAGAGTTTGTTGTTTGAGAAGAGTAAGTATCCACTAAGAAAGAGACATGATACCTGGAGGGTTCCGGGGTTGCGGAATGTTTATAATAGTTACCGTGACCCCAGAACATAAAGGGCAACCGAAGGAACATGAGTGGGTTTCAGTCAGTAAAAGTCTGACACGCCCTCCCGCCACGCCCAGGACGGGAGCAGTCAGATGATGAATTCCCACTCCCAAAAAAAACCCTGTAGGGTTTGTTGTTTGAGAAGAGTAAGTATCCACTAAGAGAGACATCAAACTTAGAGGGTTTGTTGTTTGAGAAGAGTAAGTATACACTAAGAAAGAGACATCAAACTTGGAGGGTTTGTTGTTTGAGAAGAGTAAGTATCCACTAAGAAAGAGACATAATACCTGGCAGGGTATGTTGTTTAAGAAGAGTAAGAATCCACTAAGAAAGAGACATTAAACTTGGAAGGTTTGTTGTTTGAGAAGAGTAAGTATCCACTAAGAAAGAGACATAATACCTGGCAGGGTATGTTGTTTAAGAAGAGTAAGAATCCACTAAGAAAGAGACATTAAACTTGGAGGGTATGTTGTTTGAGAAAAGGAAGTCTCAACTAAGTACAGTAACCACTAATATAACGCGGGTAAAACCGCGGGAGACTGCTAGTATGAAAATAAATGTAAACTATTTATAAAAAAGGTCACATTGGTTTTTGCCCGGTATCGATCCGGGCAATGATTTCAATATACAGAAAAAAATGTGGCGCAATAATTCAAAAGAAAACCATGATATTAATAAGTGAATATTTCTCTAAGTTTTATTAATTAGAAGTTAAGGTAATGAAATCATATAAATCGTGGCAATGCTGCCAGCCTTTTGGGCACCTGTCCTGTTGACAGTGATGTGGAGGAGTTTTTTGATGCTCTGTGAGCCCTTCTTGTTATAACTTGTATATATTTATTTTAGTATTATTTATAGGTTTTGTACATATTATGTTTAATTTATATAATTTAGTTTAATTTCTAGTTAAGTTTAATTTATATAAAGATGTAAAAGGATAAATAATAAACTTATATGAAATCATATAGAATAAACTCTTGGCGGATTAAAAAACGTGACCTATCCACCGAAAATATGACTAGATTTAAAAGTTACCTTAAATGCATTTCTTTTACTGAAGTATACCAAACAAATGATGCTAATAAAGCATACGACTATTTTTTGGAACAATTTTGCTGGCTATACGATCTTTGCTTTCCATACAAAATGATAAATGTTAAGACAAATAAAAACATTAAATGGGTCTCACGTGGCATCCGAGTATGTAGTAAAAAACAAAGATATTTACTATGGAAATGCAGACGTGAACCATCAGTTTATAACAAGATCACGTTCAAAAACTACTCGCGTAGGTTTCGGAAAATTATTAAATTAACGCAGAAAGCGCAAAACAATTATTTTATTAACACCTCTAGCAATAAATCTAAAGCATCTTGGCAGATTATAAATAATAAATGCAGAATTACCGAACCAATTTCCCAAATTAAAATTAAAGATAGAACCGTTACTGATCCGACAGAAATTGCCGACATTTTTAATGACTATTTTATTGACCAAACGCAAACAAATATGACTACAAAACTAAATATTAAGAACTTGACAAATAATCCAAACTCAATGTTTATGCATCCGGTATTACCGCAAGATATTTTAAGAGCCATACAGTCCTTAAAAAACAAAAATAGCACTAGAAGAAGAACGATAAGAAAGATCTTGCTAACTACAGGCCAATTGCATTAATACCAATATTTGCAAAGGTTATTGAAAACATTATTTGTGACTCAATTAACAGTTTTCTTTCTAAATATGACATTTTATGTACAGAACAAAAGGGTTTCCGAAAGGGTAAAGGCATCAATATGGCCGTTTATGACCTATTAAATACAGTAATGCAAAATGTTGATAAAAAAATCCTGTTTGTGCAATTTTAACGGACATGTCGAGGGCATTTGACTGTGTCGATCATGAAACCCTACTAAATAAATTACAAGCGATAGGAATCAGAGGAAATGTATTTGACCTCTTAAAATCCTACCTTAGCAACCGTAAGCAGCATACAGAAATCACTAAAATATGCTTGAAAACTAAGAGTGAAAAAAAAATTCTATCAAAAGCAAGAATTATTAGGTATGGTGTACCACAGGGCAGTGTGCTTGGCCCTTTATTATTTTTACTGTACATCAATGACTTGCCACAACACATTAAACATCCTATGGTACTTTTCGCAGACGATAGCACTGCCTTGATTAAATGCCTTGACAGAAATACTTATGAAAAAAACATAAATGATACATTAACGGATTTAATTAACTGGCTTGACCATAATAATTTGATTATTAACATATCAAAAACGAATGTTATGCATTTTTATCAAAGAATTCCACCAAAACCATTACATTTATATAATAGTGGACAAGAAGTTGACCAAGTCACAGTTGCAAAATTCCTTGGAATACTCATGGATAGCCAACTGACTTGGAAGCCTCAAGCAGAAGAAGTGTGTAAAAAACTAAGTGTAGCTGCATATGTGCTTCTTAATTTGTCTAAAAAAGTTAACATGGCCACAAGGTTAGTTGCATACCATGGGTTAGTTGCGTCGATTTTGAGATTCGGCTTGATTTTTTGGGGAAATTGTAGCCTGAGAGAACAGGTGTTCAAGGCTCAGAAACGGTGTGTAAGGGCAATGTGTAATTTAACTGTAACAGATAGCTGTGTACCTATGTTTAAGTCCTTGAAAATACTAACATTACCGTCTCTTTATATTTTAGAAATTGCTGTCTTTGTAAAATTAAATATGCATCTTTTTAATAAAGTATCCGATGCTAGAAACAGACCAGTAAGGAAACAATACAAAAATATGCTTAATGTGGGTCAATATGACACCGCCCTATTAAAGAAAAGTGTATTTTGTATGGGCCCGATTATTTTTAATAAAATACCAGATAACATAAAAATACAGACTACTCCAGTCCTTAAAAAGAAATTGACGGATTTGTTGATTAATAAATGTTATTACTCGATTTGCGATTTTTTAGATGATCAATACTTAAATTAATTCTGACATTTCTGTACCTATTCCTTACAATAATTCAATCATGACATATTATCACAATAATTAAGCTAATTCAGACTCTGACTTGTACTATTAACATTGTTTAAAACTATAATTTTAATATTTGACTACTTAATAATTTATATTGACATTGTGATTGTAATGTGTGTCTATGTTAAGTATGCCTGTATTTGTTTTATAAAATGGTTTTGCATGCCTTAATTAGGCAGGAAGTATAAGGATCACTCAATTAAACATAATATCTTAATATTGTACCTACTTTCTTGGCAAATAAACAATTATTCTATTCTATTCTATTATATTCTTTAAACCTGTTTGAACCCTCCATGACCTGGCCTTTCTGCAATCCCTTTGCCTCCTCTTGATCGATCTCTCTGCATAGCTCTCTCCAGCTCTTTAGTTTCATCTCCAATATTTGTAACATTTTTGTATATCCGGTCAATTCTCATAAGTGCCATCCAGAAATAATTAAAGTCAACGTGAAGTCTCGTCACTTTGCCGTGCATAATAATTCCTGGAAGTGTGCGATAAAAATGACCTTTGTTTTGGTAAGTGAAGTACCGCATCATTTTAACATAAATACGGGTTAATCTGCGGTATAAGAACGCCATGCGAAAAGCTGTGTCTGTTGTACTGAAGTATCTGCTGTTTTGGAGTTTCATTACCCTGTGTCTCGCCATGTAGAGCAGCTGCAACATCAGGTCGCAAGTTTTCCGTCTCTGCATTTGATCAGCAACGGCTATGAATGTCCCACTATCTTTAAAACTTATACTTGATTGTCTTCTTGTTATGTTGATCTTTGATTCTTCTTTTGCAATTGTGTTTGCGATTGATGTCATTTTTTTCCTAAATTTATGTATGTTTATTTTGTCCATGTCAATTGATAAGTTTTTGACTATAACGCCTTCAGGTAGGTTGTCGTAGTCCATGGATGTTTTTTTCGTGAGATTTGGTAGAACGTCGCTGAGCTTTGGAAACTCGTCGAAGTCAAGATTTAATGAGCCTACGGGTTTGTTTAAGTCAGTATTATTATGAGTTCTTCTATTTTCATTATGAACAAAAGGTAAGATAACTGAAAAATATAAAGGTTGGGTTATTGAAGATAAAAAACCGGCCAGTTGTAAGTCAATTTGATGATTTCATGATTTCTAAACTAACCTGATCACTTCATAAAATGAACATACTTCATAATCTACATATTTCATGAACTGGTCGAACACTGGCTAAACAATTTACAACACGCACGACTTATTATAAGCACCTCACTGGAAGGTGGAGGTTTGCCTCGTTCGTTTAGTAGCGAGAAGTGCACAGATAAATCATACGTGTAGTGTGAAATAATCACATTTTGAGATCTGACCACCACGTCTGCTTTTATGTATGATTAGGTAGAACTTACGGAATAGAAAAATAAGTTTCATGATTATAATGAACAACAGCGTTCGATAAGAAGTGCCATTACATACTAGAAAATTATAATTATATGTTCTGTGGCGTAATAAGAACGTTAATGCCTTTGTTATTTGATATTTACGGCATATTAATATTTTATCAGTTTTTAATTTTGATGACCCTGTGGAAGTGGTTAACGCCAGCCTTTTTGATATGGGTATTAATCTGAGCAAGTACAAATGTGTTTCAATTCGTATTGTAGCATCCAAAGTTTATCTTAGATATCACTTATACCCTCGGAAAGCACGTAAAGATGTTGGTCCCGGTTGTCAATCGTAGATTTTTGTCAGTTTTTCGGGTATTTAGAAGCCAGAAAGTCTGACCAGCCTAAGCAAGGGTTATCGTGTCGCTCAAAAACTGGGTTGTGCAAGACAGGCAGTTTTTGTTTCACGTAAAACCCTGGTATCCAGCTAAAGTCGGTTAGCCTAAAACCCGAATCCAACATAGTTTGGAAAAGGCTAGGGAGGTTGATGATAATAATAATGTTAAACCTTTGAACTACGAGACACATTAGAAAGACAATAGCAGCCCGACAGCTAGCTGTCACTTGGTCGTTGAAAGGTTAAATTACATTTTCGTGTCGTTTGTCGCTTGAGTAGTGTTGCCTAACTATCCCTAGTTGGTCTATTGATAGTTGTCTTCTGTTGTTACTGATTTATGAAAGTGCGTCAAAAGCGTCGGCATTTTCTTAAGTTTTCTGGTAGTAGTTCATTATTTGCAGAACAAGTTCTATTATATATTTTAAAAAAGCGCTTCAATGTGTTCGCGGGAATCTCGAGGAGAAAGTGTAGTTAGAGCGATCTTAACAATATCGTGGGGATACAAAAAAATATTTTTTTTACCATTGTAATGTTTATTAATTTTATTGACAATTTTATTTACACACAAAAAGAGCTGCAGACGTTGCAGTTCTGAATATAGTTCTACGTAACTCTGCCGCCTTCCTTCGTAGCATCTACCCAGTCACAGGCATCGGGAGTATGGAATATTGTCTTAATCATCTCGGCAGTGTCCCTCATATCAGTGTCAAAATGTACTATTCTCTCGTACAGTCTCATCTGGGAGTACATTTGGTGCCAAACATAATGCTCGTATTGATGAACTGCGTTTGCCGCCATCTTCAAAATTTCCGTTTTTAACCTCCTCATTCTGTTGAACAGGTATCCCAATTTATATCTCTTTTCGTTTCTGATTGCCACACGTTGGGCCAAAGCTTTACCTACCTGGTATCGAGTGTGTAGTACATAATGTATTAAACAGCTTTTAATTTGGAATTGTTTGTGAGGCTCTATTCCTCTTTCCCCAGCCCAAATGTCATGGTAATCTTCCCATGACATTCTTCTTGTTGCTTTAAGATTCCTAGTAAAGTTTTTATGCCCTTCTTCAATCTTTAGGAAGTCGTTCAATGCGAAGGTTTCATTCGTGAAGTCTGAGCGTTTGAAGCCAAATATTTTATGGAGCTCAAAATACTCTTCATCTGGAATTTCGTCATCACCCATATCTGGAACCTCTCTCGGTGGCTTTCCGCTAAACTCTTCAGGCAGGAGATCATCCACGTTTGATAAATTGCCGTATAGGATATGGTAGATGTCAGATTCCAAAAAGGGGTTGCAATTGACGAAAGAGAGATCTAAAAAATTGAATGTGTTGTTTTTAATATTGGTTCTAGACTTTTAGACTAAGTAGTTTTAGGCTTTATCCATTTTAAACCAACAAACAAATCTCAATTTGTGTATATATAGTATTTGTTTTAAAGTTATTGTATTAGGTTGCGTCTTTTTTTTATACAACCTTAACCGTTACTGCTACACAATGATGTTCTTAGTTGACTCTTCAATCCCAATTTATGCCTTTTTTATTTCCAAATGAAAATTATTATTATGAATTTAAAATCTTAGTTGAATGTGAATAAATTATATGTAAAAATACTACTTACAAAGCAATGGTAAAAATATTAAGAGCACGAACATTTTTGAAGAAATTTCTCTTCATACAAGTAGCCGGATATGCAACTTAATTTTAAATTAATTGAGAATAACCCATTAAAATTAAATCTATTTAAAAAAAAGGGGTAACCCATTAAAATGTAATGAATAAACCCATTAAAATAGTAATAAAATCAGCTGTTTGTGCTGTAACTGTTGAACAGTAGCGATGTCTCGGACCTGAGGGGCCGACGGAACACTTGTTTCTCTTTTCTTGCCTTTGCTTATTATAACTTTGACCAAGACCAGATCATCCTATAACGTGCTCTGGGGGGCCTGTCAGCTGAGTCTGCAAATACCTCCTGCCACTTTATTTAATTACTAGCTGTCCCCCGCGATTTCACCCGCGTTATATCAGATTTTTGTTTACTAAAAAAAGAAGATAAAAGTATTCTATGTCCATCCCCTGGTCCTAAGCTACCCACCAATTTTTAGCCATACCTGTTCTGCCGTTCTTGAGTTATAAAATGTGTAACTAACACGACTTTCTTTGAAATTATATAGATTGGCCAATCAGGCCTCATTTAAAACCCTCAGTCCAAAATTATTTTTCATTTTGATTAAACTTCAATAATTTACAGTAGGTACATTTGACATCATTTACAATTTACCATTTTTACCCCGATGATGGCGTACAATAAAATTATATAATATTACCTATACTAGGTCTATTTCTGGTCCTGCACAACCCGCTAGGAAATGATTCTACCCATGAAAACAAAAAACTTTATTACGGAACCAACTCTGAAATCACGAAAAAATTTGGATTATTAAACAGGCCCATCTCGCTAGCTACTATTACAGCCAAAGTGCTTGACAGTATGTTGAATGGCATTCTCAAACAATACGTGGAGCTACATGACGCTCAGTTCGGATTTAAGCCAGGATTGTCCACGGAGACTGCCATACGGAGCTTAAAATATACTGTCAGGTACTACACAGACAGGAGGACGCCGGTATACGCGTGCTTCCTTGACTTGTCAAAAGCCTTTGACCTTGTTTCGTATGACCTTTTATGGGATAAGCTGGGCAGTGTGGGTGTGCCGGCGGACACCGTCTCACTCTTCAGGTACTGGTACTCAAACCAGAAAAACCAAGTGAGATGGGCCGGTACGCTGTCGGACGAGTATAGGTTGAGTTGTGGCGTGAGACAAGGTGGATTGAGCTCACCACTTTTGTTCAACTTGTACGTGAACGAGCTTGTCGAGCGACTCAGCAGCACACATGTCGGGTGCTACATTGACGGTACGTGTGTCAACAATTTTAGTTATGCTGATGACATGGTGCTGCTGAGTCCGTCGATAGGTGGTTTGAGGAAACTCCTGAATATTTGTGAGACTTGCGCGGAGGCACATGGGCTTAAATACAACTCTAAAAAGAGCCAATTACTAGTTTTCAATGCAGGCAAATAGCGACCAACCCATGTGCCTCCAGTGTGTCTAGACGGAGTTTCCTTAAAGCAAGTTGACAAAGTCAAATACTTGGGGCATATTGTGACAGAGGACCTCAAGGATGATGAGGATATAGAAAGGGAACGCAGGGCGTTAGCGGTGAGAAGCAATATGCTTGCCCGCAAGTTTGCTCGATGTACAGTACCAGTAAAAATAACGCTTTTTAAAGCATATTGTCAATCTTTTTACTCGAGTAGCTTGTGGGTAAGTTATACGCGGCGATCCTATGACGCCCTGCGAGTCCAGTACAATAATGCTTTCAGAATGCTAGCGCTTCAGGTATGTTTGCTAAAGCCCACACGGATGGCTTCAAAGCGGTAATCCGTAAAAAAACAGCTTCTCTGTTACAGCGTCTGCGCAACGCCAGCAACAGCATTCTGAAAGTCATCGCTGCTAGGTATGACTGCCCTTTCCAAACACATTGGATAGGGGTAGTTAATGGAATTTTGTAGGGGTGCAAATTATAATTGTATAATAATTAGATACTAACACTACTAACATAAATTGTAAGTTAATATTGTTACTAACTCACTACTCAAATATGTGCATTTGCCTGAAATAAAAGTTTTTGATTCTATTCTAAACATTTATTAAGGTATAATAAAGGAAAAAAAAAACAGAATTCGATGTGGTTCGAAAAGGTTTGATAAAAAAATTTGAGAAAGTTCCTTGTGTTCAGTATGTTTATTGTATCGATTACTGATCATCAGTCACTTTATACAAATATACATACGAATTATCTGTGCACCTCGCTGGAATGCTACCCCTCTCCCGCTTCCCCGCGCGGCGCCCCGTGTTCGCCCTGTTCGTTTAGTAGCGATAGCATTCCGTCAGTGTTACGTCACAGCGCGAGGTGCACACTTAAGTCGTACGAGAAGTACCATTCCCGCGATAGACTGTATACAGGGTGTCCCACGGCTATGCCACATGGAGGGAAAGTACCTTAAATATTGTAAATAGAAAATTTTACTGAAAGAAGACATTATTTGAATTTCAATAACATTTTAAACTGTAGTCATAGATATTTAAATAAATACATAGTTGAACCGAGAATCGAACCTGTTACTCGAGAAAATTAATCAGCCTGTATTTTTATCCTACCGATCAAAAGGCTTCATCACAAGGATTTTTTTTGCTAAATAACATAGTGTCAAAAATAAAAGAAAGACCATGAATTTTAACAAAAAAATAAAAAAATGTAGTCTACAATATTTAAGGTACTTTCCCTCCAAATGGCATAGCCGTGGGACACCCTGTATACTTATTAATTTTTAAACGTCGTGTCAAAAACTCTCTTCCTATGATACGAATGATCAACAAATACTTGTTTGCATATTCGATCATTATCAACAATCAGGTCCGTAATAAGCTCTACATTAAAAACAAGATTCAACTGCCTTTCAACTATAGATAGTAAATCAAAAATTGGTAGCCTAAACATGACTTTTTCTCGATATAGAAGACAGCCTCTGTAACCCCTGAATGAAAATTTCCCGAACGTTCTGGCGGCAGCGTCTGCTTTGTTAAACAAGAAGCCCATTTTGTAAAGAGCCTTCGCTTTGTATTTTGTCCTGTATATTTGCATGATGACCATTTTGTTCCTCGCGTCATATATGACTTGTTTCATGAGTTCGTACAGTCTATTTCGGAGATGGAATCTATCTTTGAATAATTTGTTAAACCATTTTCCAGGTTTCCATCCTCGTCGACCACCGCCATCCATGATAATTTTAGGGTTGCCTCTCTCAATTGGAAGCCCTAAGAGTTCATCCGCAGGGTCCATTTTCTCGATCATCAAATCTATTTTTTCTCTGTTAGATAAAATAAGACCGTTGTACTTTCGTTGTTTATCTAATTGTTCGAATACAGTACTGGGTTCGAATTTCTTCATGAAATCTTCGAACTTCCATGGTTTTTTCTGTTTGTTGTTGCTGTCAAATCTTCTGTAGATTGTGAAATTTTCGTAGGGGATATTTTCGTTGGGTTTAATGGTGGATTTCTGTTGCTCTGCTATCTCTGCTGTCTGTGTTTGACTTATAAGTGTTATTACTAATACAGTACCTGTAAATTTGAAAAAAAAAAATCATATACTTATCAAATGTAAATGTGAACGGTTTAGGAGGTCAATGCCTACCAGGTCCGCGACCAATCGACAGCCGGCTGTCGCGCTGCTATTGTCTTTCTATTGTGTCTCGAGTCACGTGTGTTCGAAGGTTTAAATAGTTAAGATAACGGGTGTTTATTTCTTATTAAACAGCTTGATTTTTGGTTTAATTTAACTTAACAAAATATCTATGAATGCAGTTTTACCTGTTTTAAAAAGAAAAGGAATGTTTCCTTTTACTAAAATAATCTGTCTTAACAAAATTAAGTAGTTTTAGTCAAGGGCCTATTGATTGTTTCCACCTTGTAGATTATTGATTAAAACTCACCTATGATAGTATTATACATTTCAGGCTTCTAAATTGTCAACGCCATAACAAAATCATTACTAGAGTACTCAGTAAATAAACTGCTAATAACATAGCGATTACAATTATTTTTTAATTGAAATGGTAATTTAGTTTCAATTACCGTTGTAAATAGTGTTCATATTTCATTTTTTAATGTACCAAGTGCTTAATTTGTATGTATACTAGCTGGCCCGTGCCCACTTCGTTGGGCGCCAAACATTTTAACTTAAAACTCGAAAACATGCGCTTCCCCAGACATAAGACTGAGCTAGATCGATTTCTCGTCCCCGAAAACCCCCACATATCAAATTTCAGCGAAATCGTTAGGGTCGTTTCCGAGATCACATGCTTTTTCAAGCAATTAGCGCCATCTGCCGGGCTGATTTGTGAATCTAAACCATCTAGGGCGCCATTCAAACGCATACAGAAAAATTCATTTAAATCGGTCAAGCCGTTTAGGAGGAGTTCAATGACATACACACGCACAGCAGAATTATATATATAAAAATATATGGATACAGCTAAATACCTATTATTCTTTTGCTAAGAGCGACTGTCAGACCTTCAAACACAACTTAGTTATTGGGTTAGACTTAATGTCAGACTATATGGATTCTTACTAAATCATGGGCGTAGCCACACTGGGGCAAGCGCCCCAGCTTGCCCCAGTGTGGCTATGATCTATTAGCTGCCTAACTAAAAAAAAATTAAAAAAAACTTTTGAAACCGAGCCGTATTACCGTAAATGAATACACACATCAGTCTAGGGATATTTCAATTAAACCTAAATAACTATAATTTTATAAACTTATTGTTAAGACACCTAACATTAAAATACACCTTGTTTAATAGCCAATCTAATCTGATAATAAACTTTTAGATAAAGTAAAATTTAAAAAAAAAACTTTGAAGAAGAGGAAATGCTCAGACAATTTTTTTCTTTTGGAAAAACTTAATTTTTTAAACATCAAAAACCAATTATTTTTTTTAAATAATTGGTGTGTTGTTTAGTGGTTTAAAAATTGATGTAAACTTAAAATTAATAATCCGTGGATCCACCTAAGACTCTCCTGACACATCTGCTCCGGTTCTGCATACTCAAAACAAGGGTGTCAAATCCAGTTGTGGATTACTGCCCCAAGTCCTGCTAAGATGCAAGAAAAGCTGGTTTTCATCCACAATATCTTCAGGGAAATTTCTAAGAGCTCTTCTCTAAATCATATCCCAGGCATGCTCAATAGGATTTAAGTCAGGGGATTGTGCAGGCAAGTCTAAAGCTTGGATGCTGTAGTAACTTGTAACGATAGGCTCCATATGTGGACGGGCATTGTTGTGCATTAGCTGGTAATTTTGTTCGATTTGCTGTCTATGGGGCAAGATTACATGCTCTAGCACCTCATCTTGGTATTTATAGCAGTCATGTTGCCTTGTATCCAAACTAGGTGCGTTCTACCGCCGAGACGAATTCCTGCCCAAAACATTATCGTGCCACCTTGATATGCATGAAATTGTTGTGGATGCTGCAGTCGATTCCAACGTCCAAGTTCACCCCAAACGCGTACTCTTCGCGAATCAGGCTGAAATCCGAACCTGGATTCATCAGTGAAAAGCACAAGTGACCATTGAGAATGGTTCCAGCTTTAGTGTGCAATAGCCCATTGTAATCTTCTTTCTAAATTGCCTCTCCTTAGCGCTGGTACCCGGAGTGGCCTACGAGCACGTAGGTTGACTTCATACAGTCTTCTTAAAGTTTGACCGCTTACCAGCAAAGCAAACTCCCTGTATGTCTCTCTCATTATGTGAGAGTCGTAACTACTTTACTTAGGTATATTGAGAAGATATTTATTATTCTATATCTCTGGTCCAGAGAGTTCTGGCGCGTCCGCTCTGCCGCTCTGCTCTTCCTCTAGCACCGCTCACGCACTCACTCACACTCTTGGCAATAACATTATAAAATACAAAACATGGGCATGGTCAATACTTTTATAAAGATTTGAAGAAGGCTCAAGTTACAAAAAAATTACGGGGCGAGGGGGGGGGGGTTATATATAACTTCTGCCCCATCCTGGGTCCAAGGCTGGCTACGCCCATGTACTAAATGCAACTGTTTAACTATTTCCCCTTACTATGTTAAAAGTTCTAACTTGTTTATCGAACGGTAAACATTTTTAGGTAAAAAGTATTTTTAACCATTGTAAGATAGATTTTTTTTAAGTATGAGCTATTCTTTTTATTTTCACGATAAGATATTTACAAAAATTAAAAGTTAGATATTTACAAACATGCTAAAAACTAGATTTAACCAACGTCAATAAAAGGAAAGTTTTTATGTTTCGAGTTATGGACGTAATATTTTAATTTAGTTATTTCTTTATATATTTGGTCCAGAGTGTATTTCATCAGGTCTAGTAGGCTCAAAGAAATATGCCTGAGACAGACAGACACGCCAGAGACTATCGAGGTTTTATTCCTTATTCAAAACCACGGAATCCCAGATATCTTTTACATTAAAACTTTGCGAAAAATACAATTGTATAACACGAATTCAACGGGTGACTTCCCTTTGATCGATAATGAGTACGGCTCTAAAATATCACGCGTCCGCACTAAGCGAAACCTCATGAATTATTTGAATAGAAAGAAAACTTGGTCAAACATGGTCTAAGCCCGTCGATATGCCCTGTCTCTGTCACACTTACAGGCTCTCGGCATGCGCTGTCTCAGCCTGGCACGGCCCGGAAAATGCCAAAGATTATTTGGTGCGACACGGTTTGTGCCTAATCTGGAAGGTTGAGAAAAACTGAAAATAGTCCTCGAACCCTTACACATCACTTCACACAAATTAATGCTAGAGGCTTCGTAAAAGCCTTCAAAATAAATATCTGCATATTATATTGTGATTTAGAGAACTTTAAAACTAAAATGTTAATACATTATGACTAAGTTTTGTTTATTAACTTTAAGCGAAATGTTTTAGTGATAAACTTGAAAATGTATAAAAAGAAAAATATGTTGACAGACTGTATAGCAGCTTGATATTTCTGCTGTGTGTTGTATTAACAATGGTTGGTTGTATTTTTTCTGGTTATTTATTTATTATTTCAATAACTCCTATCTCATTCCTCTTTTTTCATTCATTAAAAGTAAGGTAACAATAAAAATGATAAAATTACTTTAGAGTAGTTTATTCTTACAATGCAGTTTACATTTTTATAAAAGTCATGCTGTCTATATACATTTTTAGTATTACAGTCTCGCCCCTAACTTTTATACTCAGAATTACTGCATTCGCATAGAAAAATGAAAATTAAAGAAAATGTCCCTCTGTAAAAATACCGTGCATAATCTTTGGCCCGTAGTATCGGAGCGTAGGGGTTTCCTACCCCTCCAGTCAGTGTAATAAGGCGCGATCGAATGACGCAACGTGTCGCGTCTTCCAAAAAAATAAACACGGAAAAAAATGTAGTCGAAATTCAAAAGTAGAAAATTAACCGACGCGGCCCAACGCACGCGGAGAACGGAATCAAACATAATTGTGTGTTTTTTGTTTTTCAAGTCTGACAACATTATAAAAAAGTTTTTTTTTTTAATTTTGTGGCTGTGTTTGTGTGTTGTTCGAGGTAGATTTACGGCGTATCTTGTGAAAGGCTTTGAAACTGAAATTTCAGGTGAGTTGAACCCACCTTTTGACCTGTGCCTAAAGGTTATTAAATTTACAGCGGAGGGGAACATAGTTGTAATGTAACTTATACCTTTATGAATTTGAATTTAAAATCTAAGTGTGTTCTTACAATGTGTCTTATTTATTTTTAAACAGGTAAGTATTCATTGCATATAAGATCTTAAAAATTTGGTCGTGCGCTATATTTTGTTAATACATATAGAAATCATTAAAAAATAAAGTTATTGTAAGTGAGTGCTGCTCACGAGTATTCAGGGTTCGTTTTTTTTTAATAAAGGGTAGCCACGTTTTTTAACCCATAAACGAATTGTTATACAAAGGAATTTTACAATAACAATATTGAGAATATTCTAATATGTTAATTTAGTTTAATTAAAAGAAGAATGAGCTAGAAATTCCATACATGATTGTTTTAAATAATTCGTTTTACAATAAATTGCAAGATCGTACATTAAATTAAAACACTGGTGCTTTTTGAATAGTAATATATTATGCACAATTATTGATTCGTTAATATATTACTAAGATTAATTCGTGAAGCACTAAGTATCAGAATGTTAAAAATAATGTTGATAATATTAGATATTATTTCAATTTGAAAGGTGTTGTTGAAAAAAATGGCTTCATTTAAAAACAAAAGAGATGTAGTAGAAACAGAATAAGTATGGTTCTAGAGATCAAGAATAATTTAATTCCGATTAAATATTATTCAAATAAGTACATAAATAATTATTGCAAATGCAAAAAAAAAATGAACATCAAAATAATCAAATTCAATAATAAAAGAAAAACATTGATTCATTTCTCTTTTATTTTATTAGAAAAACTTTCAGTAAACCTAAAGCAGTGCTGAAAAAACAACTTTAAATGATTTTTTACCAGTTCCACTTTTTCACTGATCAATATAATTGTCAATATTATATTGATCAGTGAAAACCACTATATACCACTAATTGGTAACAAACCTGCGGCTTCTCTCGCTTATTTTTATGAAAACTTGCATCCCCTTCTACCTTGTGAGGGTCGGTATCTCCAAAAACGCCTTCATGAGCTCTTGTGTGTCATAAAAAGAAACTTCGGTGCAGGTGTCATGTTTTGATCTTAACCTCTCAGCGACCAGCCGACAGGCGGCTGCCGGGCTGCTATTGTCTTTTTATTGTGTCTCAAACTACGTGTGTACGAAGAATTAATTTAAAAAAAAACCTTCGAGTTTACTTCGCATGCTTCTTTTCAGAGTAGTCGGCTAGGAAACACCGATGCCATTGTTCGTAAAAAAACAAAGAAAAATAAGTGTAACCAATTAAACCTTTCGACGACCAAGCGATAGCCGGCTGTCGCGCTGCTATTGTCTTTCTATGGTGACTCGAATCTCGTGTGTTCGCAGATGAAAAAAAAAATATATAAAAATAAGATTATTAAAACCCCTTTACATATTCAAACTCGATTTAACAGATAACTTGTCTAAACGTATCTGGGTTAGCTTTCATTTATGTAAGCCCCAGAATTGAAGTGTTTTTGCTATAAATATCCACTTGTTCAGCTTTACCAATTGAATCTTGGAGCTCTATTATCTCTTGGATATCTTTAATCTTTTATAAACAATCCCAACTACTTATTCAATACTTCTTTCTTAATTTTTTTGGGATCTAGATTCTCTATATAAATAAATAAAAATGAATGTGTAATAGTTTAAAATACAAAACTCGAGAAATTTTGCAACTATTGAAAAAAAATTGTTTCATGAATAATTCCGTGAGAAAGATTCTTAGAAGAGATACCTACTCAAAACAAAACAAAATAAAAAGAATTAAGAATTTTGGTCGATTTCCAACCATCTAAACATTATCATTAATTCGGGCAACAATGGCGCTGTATAAACCACCTAAGTGCGATTCGGATAACCACACAAAGTGTTCCATTGTTGCAGGTTTTTTTTTTGTAATTTTTATGAGTAAAGTACTTACAGTACTTAACATTAAAGAAATAATACCGGACCATTGCAGCCCTATAGCAGGGCAAAGGCTTCATCTCGTACAGAGAAGGCACGAGCATCAAACACGCTTGCTTAGGGCGGATTGCCGCTTTCGGACTTATAATATAACCTAACCTTACCTTGCCTAACATACATTAGTTTAACTAACGATGTTTTCCTTCGCCGATGTCAGTGATGTCCTAGATAAACTAAGAACGTACATCATCAACTTCCTAGCCTTCTGACGGGCCTGTTGGTCTAGTGGTGGACCCTGACTGCTAAGCCGGAGGTTGTGGGTTTTATTCCCACCCAGGACAAACTTTGTGTGATGAGCATGATTGTTTGTTCTGTGTCTGGGTTATGGTTATATGGAAATTATTTATAATATGTATGTATTTATAAATATTTAAGTATGTTTATCAGTTGTCTGGTTACCATAGTACAAACTCTGCTTAGTTTGGGATCAGATGACCGTGTGTGAGTTGTTCCTGGATATTTATTTATTTATTCTTCAGAACTATGTTGAAGTCGACTTCCAGTCTTATCGTATTTCTACTGCTGAGATAACACCAGCGATTTACATTGAGCTTATCAGACCGGTGACTGATGACAGCGTGACTGACGTTTTTTTTTTTTGGTGAGTGGGAAATCATCCAATGACTGCTCCCGTCCTGGGTGCGGCGGGAGGGCGTGTCAGACTGTTACTGACTAAAACCCACTTTGACTAAAAGCCCTTTATGCTCCAGGGTCACGGTAACTATGATAAACATTCCGCAACCCCGGCAGGCGTGGCCCTGTTGGGCCCCTTCCTGTGCTGACTTTGACTGATGATGATAATGATCAGAGTGTGACTAATGCCCAGACTTTCTGACTCTCTCCGTATTGACTGTCAGATTCACTAATGACAAACGGGTCTTACGTTTTACGTGCTTTCCGAATCGCGTGATGTCGGTGACGTCCTAAATACACTTAGAAAATAAATATAAATTCTAAGTCACGCTAACTATTTCCATTAAAACCTGTAACCTGACGTATTAAGTATCAGAAGCAAGAACAACACTAATGGTTCATTACCACATCAATAAATACAGATCTTATTCTAGCGTATGGCACTCGCTGGAAAATTTGCGTCACATGGTACGCCACCGTATGACACTCGCTCGAAAATTATCATCAGGTGGTACGCCTTATCAACGGGCCATCCACTAAGGTTCATTCCTGCCGGTATCTACAACCCTTACGAAATGAATGCCAGCGGGTCTGCAAGAACGAGAAAGAATGACGGTATTATAACCGCGCCATGCCACCAGTCTCGTCGCAAAGAACGCGACGCGGCGACGCGCTCTGTGATCAAGTTAGTGTCTGTTGTCCGGCGTGATTGTCATGTGATATTACGAGTATGCTGAACTGTGGCCCTGTGTGTGTACCTTTTGAAATTGTAATGATTGATCTTTGTGTTAAAAATAAATGATAAAAATGATATTTATTCTGTACACTGGAAAATTGGTTACGTCAGAATGTTATAAAATACTTATAATTATAATTATGTTCGATTTATTATTTACTTTAAGCGAACGATGGGGCCGGTGTTTCTTAGCTCACTACTCTGAGAAGAAACATCCGAAACAAACTCAAGTATAGTTTTAAGTTTTATTTGCTGTAACGCACTTTTCTTTCTTTGTAGATGTATAAAAAGGCAATCAATGTCAAGGGCGATAGCTAAATAAATATAAAATAGCATCAGGAAGAAATAAACCTAATTGTTGACATTCCCTCCCTCAGTAAATGGATCTTTACGGAGGTTTTACGTGATCTTCAAGAATCAAGATGGCGTAAAATGATTATTACTTTTGTGACGGTAAAGCCTTTGCTACACAGGGGCAATACCGTGGCGTTTTTATCTGTTTAATAATAGGTCTTCACCTATGAAACTGCCGTTCTGCAGTACCGGCCTTTTCAAATCAAAATAATTTATGTTTGGGTAAGAATTCTAGATTTGAAATTAATTTTATTTTAAAAACATGGAATTCTATTTCCAAAAGTAGTCTTTTGTTTATTGATTAGTGTTACATTTTTTGTCATCATGGATACGTTAAAAATTCGAGTAATTATGGAATATGAGTACCGTCGTGGCAACAACGCGGCACAAGCGGCACGCAACATCAACGACGTTGACGGAGCTAACACTACAAACCAACGCACCACATGTTATTGGTTTGTTCGCTTCCGTTCTGGGAATCTCGATCTGAAAAATGAATCTCACGGTTGTCTGAAGACTTTGGTCGACAATTACGAATTAAAGGCGATTGTGGAAGCTGATGATCCACAATCTACTGCTTAATTAGCAGCAGCTTTCGACGTTGGCATCAAACCAATATTGGTACATTAGTGTCAAATTGACTAGGTAAAAAAGCTTGACAAATGGGTGCCCCACAAATTTAATGATCGCCAACGCGAAGTACGCGACGAGACGTGCCTTGCACTGCTCAACAGACATACAAATGAAGGAATTTTGAACCGCATTGTT
Source organism: Athetis lepigone (assembly GCA_033675125.1). Classification (NCBI taxonomy): domain Eukaryota; kingdom Metazoa; phylum Arthropoda; class Insecta; order Lepidoptera; family Noctuidae; genus Athetis; species Athetis lepigone. The sequence continues at coordinate 2,101,209 of CM066215.1, read as the reverse complement.
ACTTGCGATGAAGGATGGATTCTGTTTGATAACCGTAAGCGCTCAGCAAGTTGGTTGGACCCTGGTTCAGCGCCTAAACAATGCCCTAAACGAAAACTTACCCCTAGAAAAGTGATTGTCACTGTTTGGTGGTCTAGCGCCGCCGCCGGTGTGATTCATCACAGCTTCTTATCAAACGGGATGAGCATAACTGCAGAAGTTTACTGTGAAGAACTGAACACAATGATGAAGAAACGGGTACATCTCCAACTAGCATTGGTCAATCGCTCCTCTCCGCTGTTCTTGCATGACAACACGCGACCTCATACTGCACAGCAGACGGTCTCCAAGTTGCAGGAACTGGCGTTGGACGCTCTCCGTCATCCACCCTACTCACCAGACCTTGCGCCTACAGACTACTACTTTTTCCAGAATGTGGATAACTTCTTGGCGGGAAAAAAATCAACACCCGTGAGGCAATACAATATACCTTTAAAGAGTTTGTTGCCTCCCGTCCAGCTGATTTCTTTAAGAAGGGCATCAATAAACTGTCTAATAAATTGATTGCATGGGTGATGCTAATACAAATAAAAAATACATATATTCGATTAATTTTTTTTATACAAAACGCCAATTTCTTAGGTAAATACCTAATACATATATTGAAAATGAAAAACTGTCTGGCTGACTGTTGAAACTGATTGTTGAAATGTAAACTTACAGCCCAAACCGCTGGTTTTAGAAATAAAGGTGTTCTTAGATATGGTGCAAAACCAATAATATTATAATAATAGTGCATTGTAATAATAAAAGAATACAGTAATAATATTATGACTCTTGATTTATATAGTTTTTACTAACGATAAATAAATACTAAAAACTACTGAAATGATAATAAAATATTTTTATTTTTACTGTGCACCGTTAAGGATAAACAACTACATATAGATACGGAAACGTTACTAGGACGCCATTTCTGAAAGATATACTGGTAAAGTCCGACTGATTAACAGACTTCCTAGTTTCTGACTACCCGTGTTGACTGACAAAAATCTACAAATGACAATGGAGACAAACGATTTTTACTTTCCGATCTACGTGTACTTAAAAATTACATAAGGTCTCATAGTTAAAATGTTGATGAAAAAACGTTTCATACCATTATCGACAAAAAACGGCAAAAACATGTATGTTGAATGGGAGCCCTATTTTAATATTTATTCTAAGGTTTTTAGTATTTGTTGTTATAGTGGCACCAGGTATATATCACCTGTGAAAGTTTAAGGACGGACAGACAGACAGGCAGACGGAGAGCGGACAGTAATAGGGTCTCGTTTTAATTTTAGGGTACGCAACCCTTAAAAAATCTATATTAAGTATATATTTCGAAACATTTTCGGTTACCGTAAACTAATAAGCTAAATATATCCTCTATATTTCTATAATTAGGAAACATAATTAAATCAACCCCTTAACCGCACAACAGCTGCAACTACACATACTATATTTATAACTGTACTAGTCATTGATAGATGTTCCTAACAAATAAGTAGAAACACTTTCATACACTTATCCGTACAACACATTTCCTACTTGCCTCATCTATCACGTGATAACTTATTTACTCGAGTTACTAACTGTTGATTAAGTCTGCCTCAGGGAGGGTGGGGCGGCGTAGGCAATATCTTACACCCCTCTCATTGACAATTCAATGACAGGCGTTGGATTCCTTTGAAACTCTTTCCAGTTGCTTAAAACGAATTTATTATGGTATTGAGTGGGTAGTGTAGCTTGAGATTTGGTTACGTTTGATTTGTTTCTGTTTAAAGAAAAGTTATTAAATAATGAAAAAAAGTTTTTATGTTACGAGTATTTGCACGATTGTTTTAGTTTATAAGGCATTTTTTTACCGGTTTACTAAAGCCAGCTTTGCACGGATGTTACTAATCTTTAAAATTTTCGGATTTTCTTTACTATATTATGGGTGTATTTTACTTCTAAATCGTCCTAATCTAAGATGATTAAACAGGAAACAGCATGGAATATTAAAAACGAATTTAACGCGAAATCGCGGCCAACACAAATCACTGCATAGTAAAAAGTCGTGTTCCGCAGTCCGTCCCTATGTACCCTTAGATCTTTAAAACTTCGCAACTTTTTTTGATGCGGTTTTTAGGGTTCCGTACCAAAAAGGTTCAAAAGGAACTCCCGTATGATAGATTAATGATTAAAGAGGACGGTTATAATATATTCAATTTATTTAGTAAAGCAAAGTCAGGATTTTCAAAGATTTGGAACACCCGTGCAAAGCTTTCCCGTTGCGAATATTTGCTAGTGAAATATAAATAAAGGTTCTTCTACATACTTCACACGAGACAAAAAGGCTATCCCAGCCATTTTATATAAGTATTGGATAGCAAGGCGTGTGGAATGGCCGTCGCGGGCGGCAAGAGGAATGTGCTAGCAGCCATATTGAGCTGTTTCGAGGTTCTATCTTCATAGCATTCGCGGTTCGAATTACATGCCGATATCTGAGAATGATGCACTCTTAGATCTTGTTTTATTGTGGAAAACAGAAATGTAACGACAATATGATTCGCGACATATTAACCGCCACGAGTGTCTAAGGCCCGTATTATTAAACTTTACTTAAATCAAAATTCGTACTTGATACCAAACTTAGGATCCTGTTCGTAAATAAACGAGATTGTTTAAGAGCTCAAGTCCGGATTAGGTGTACTTCATCAGCCGAGTGTAGACTGATTAATAAACGAAACTCGACACTTAAGTATACAAGAATGAGTGTACTCAAGATGGCAAATCTTGGAAACTGTGTGTTTATTAATTAGCGACGATCTTGAGCTTCTGTCATCGCAATAATCCGGTATCAATGATATCGCACTTGAGATCGTATTTGAGTGACGTCTATTAATACGGGCCTAAATGCGTCTAAACGCTCTTACTGATAAAGTAAGGACAGCGCCTTTAGAGTGACAAAGATAGCAACCGATTTGAGAGCGTGTTAAAATAAGTGATGTTTGAGTATTCGGGCATTTAGGCCCATATTAATAGACGTTACTCGTTGTTTGAGTATTATTTTATGTCAGCGGTGATCATAACTCTTCGCTTTCTCAATTCTTTTACATCTCTCATATTCGGTAAGTAGGTCTTATTACCCCCAAATGGGGCTTGTAGGTAACCAATTAGCGTTCTAGGGTAATAATGTAGCTAGAAAAGCCCTAGGGCGGTAAGTTATTTAAAAAAATCTCTTCACTCTTTCAAAAAGTTCGCGTACATCTAACCATCATACTGGCAATAGACATCATGCATTCAGCCCAATGACAAAAGAGGTCGCTTCGCTATTCAGCCTTGTCTTCGTATGAGTATAATAGTCAACAATTTTAAATATCGAACGGCAAAGCTCAAAAGTAACTATAAAAATAGTAAGCTTAACACAAAACTATGACAGTCGCAAGCGACTAGAGGAATGTCAGTAGCTATATTGAAGTGTTTTGAGATCCTATTATAATTATCTTCATAGCAGTCGCGGTTCGAGTTACATGCCGACATCGGAGCCTGGTGCACTCTTATAGCGAGATATATAGACCATACTTGGCGCATAAATGTAATAGGTTATAAGTATAAGGTGACTGGTAATTAATGAACGATACTCAAACACGTGATTGGGCTCATGGTTACAAACAATTTTTATTATGGAAGCAAAGGCGAAATCACGAAAAAAAGTTAAAAATTTTTTTTTGGTGAGTGGGAAATCATCCAATGACTGCTCCCGTCCTGGGTGCGGCGGGAGGGCGTGTCAGACTCTTACTGACTAAAATCCACTGATGTTCCTTCGATTGCCCTTTATGTTCCAGGGTCACGGTAACTATTATAAACATTCCGCAACCCTGGCAGGCGTGGCCCTGTTGGGCCCCTTCCAGTGATAATATGATACTTGACATATTAACCCTGGCTAAGTAAGCATTCATGGTTCGAATAACATGGTGATATCGGAGCCTGATTCACTATTAGATATTGTTTTAATGTGGAAAACAGAATTGTAATATACTTAACAATAGAATGTAGGACTAACTTAGTGTGATGAACTTGATTGTTTGTTCTGTCACCCAGACACAGAACAAACAATCAAGTAAAAGGATGTACATTACTTTTATCATTTATATAAATACAAACATATTATGTTAAATGACTAGCTGTCCCCCGCAGTTTTACCCGCGTTATATCAGTCTTTAGGTTACTAAAAAAAGAAGATAAAAAGTATTCTATGTCCGTCCCCTGGTCCTAAGCTACCTCCCCACCAATTTTTTGCCAAATCGGTTCTGCCGCTTTTGAGTTATAATGTGTAACTAACACGACTTTCTTTTATATTTATATATAGATATAGATACTAGCTGCTGCCTTCGTCCGCGTGGAATAGTTCCCGTTCCCGCGGGATTTCCGGGATGAAAAAATGAAAACTATCTTATGTTCTTTCTCGGGTCCCAGACTATATCTGTACCAAATTTCAAATTTCATCTGTTCAAATCGGTTCAGCTGTTCAAGTCAGACAGAGTTACTTTCGCATTTATAATATTAAGTATAGTATGGATAAGTAATGTACATCTTTTCTCTGATTACCATAGTACACGCTTTGTTTAGTTTGGATCAAATGGCCGTGTGTGAGATATTCCAAGATTTTTATTTATTTTAACATAATACTGAAAACCTTTTCTTTTTAAACCTTAGGACACACATGATTCGAGACTTAATAGAAAGACAATAGCAACGCGTCAGCCGGCTGTCGCTTGGTCGTTGAAAGGTTTGTACTATAACATAGTGAAATAAAATTGTTTATTATGCAGGTAGGATATTAAAATCACTTTCACAGCTCATTATTTTTTTAAATTTCTTTGAGAAGAAATGATTAAATGGACGGTTACTGTCCAATTAAAACTATTCATCTAATAATAGTACTGCTTGTTCTTCTTTACCATTTTTAGGTACGGCATCTGATAAATATACGCCATAGGGCGCAAGCAAAAAATATAAATCACTCGGCATTTTATAAATCCTATGCAAGCATGAAATAAAAGTGGCAAGTTGTCGGCCAAACTTGATAAATTACAGCCTAAATTCATCTAAAAAACGCTAAATTACCTCGATACAAACTTACAAAAGACATGATAAATCTACCAAAAGTCTTGCTTTTATTACGGAACTTAAAAAGGAAAATGCGCAAGCGTTCCAGCCGAATCATGCCGATTCATGCCGAATTGCCCCGAACTCAAATACAGGGTGTTGAAAACGTCCATTAACTTTTTGCGGCCACCATTACGCCGTCGAATGTTTTCCGGCCGCGCTGTATAAGTATTAATGTTCACCTCCTGTATAATGGGTAATCTTTTTTGAATACTTATTTTTAAGAGCCAGAGCCCGGAACACCATAGCCAAAGATGGAAATATGTTTATTTTGGGGTCAAGGAGACGAACGTTTTTGTTTTGTTCTTTTTTTGAAAGATGAACAATGTAGAAATGAAAGTGACAGTTGCTTGTCAGTTGAATTTAATGAACTTTGCGATACAATGGACCTTTTTGACGGTTTGATGTTCATTATTGTCTTTGTAGGAATCTGTTGTTTGTTGAAATAAATATGAAAAAAAAAATAATGCTATATCTTGCAGTTGTGGGTTAATAAATTGTGTCTTATGGGATAACTACCTTTTATCCGCCTTTTTGTTCATGTTAAGTTATAGCAAAATTTAGTTTTACTTACCTGAAATATTAAATTTCTTTTTTTTGTTGTAGTGCATATTATATGTATATTTTACAGATTTACACTTTATGCACAAAACTACAAAGGCGGCCGCCTTTGTACTTTTAGTGCCTTAGGCATTCACTACCAATCAACAATGCATATTCCTAAAAAGAAATTATAATATTGACATTATATAAACGTACATCAATTCAATTTACTTGTAACGAAGGAAACTTAAAATAACCTGGAGCAAAAAAACGCATTTTTTTTAAACGCGAAATAAAACTTTGACGAACAAATAACTTAAGGCCTCAATTCAGACGCCTTGAAGAATGCTCTTAGCAGAAAAGATGCTGCGATCTCATTTGTCAATAAAATTTGTTTGCGAACGCTTAAAAAACATATTTTTTATAATCTAACAGTACTACGAAAATTCCCAAAAAAGAAAATTTATTGCAGACGTCTAGTTTTAACAATAAATGTAGAAAAATGATAAATTGAACATCATTTGTCAGTAGGTACGTCCAATTTGTTTGAAACCTAAATAAAATGACGGTGTCATTAATTTTATTTGTGATTTATTATAATAATAATACTCTAGGTATCTATTTCTTACTGGTGTGGGTGAAATGAATTAGGTGGAATTAAGTATTATTTCTTAATGATTTAGCCACAAATCCATTGGTTTTTTTATTATATAATTTTATTTAAAGCTTGTTTATGGAATATACAAATTGTCAAAATAGCTTGGGGAAGGCATAAGGAGCATTGATCAGTATGCTTGCTCAAGCCAAAATAAAAAATAAACTATAGGTATTACTATTATAAAGATGAGAGTTTGTTTATTTATTGGTTTGTTTGGTTTGACGCGCTTATCTTGGGAAGTATGTCCTGGTTCGAATTAAAAAAATATTTTTGTGTTGGATTCATCGAGTAAAGATTGGTGAAACGCTGTCCAATTTGCAACAATCAAAAGATTAAGTTAAATAAACCTTTAATAAATTTAGGTTTCTTTACAATATTTTTTTAGGCGGCTATTTAACTTTACACAAATAGGGATGACGACAACATAAAAAAATGGCATTCTGTTTAAATTAGTCCGTCTTGTAGATCGGCCAAAAATACGGGACACGTATTTTTTGCTTTATTAAAATAATAAAAAAAATACAAAGATAAAGAGCAACAAAGTTCTGGAGTGGGGGCATAGCGGGGGCTTTTGACGCCGCCGTAATGCAAAAATTGTTTCTGATCGTGACGTCACGCACAACTTCAACGCACTGTATCGTCGCCATTTTTCGTTTACGAGAAAAAAGAAAAAATACGTGTCCAAAATTTTTTAATAATCTCAATGACGGACTGATAACTTTTTTTTTCGTCGTCTCGCCTATTCTACCCTAAAATTGAAGTAACACCTATTGTCAGATGAAACACATGCATTTTACTAAACAGAGAAATACTACCGGCCATTAACAGATAAATGGGCCAACATCCACTATACTGACAAGTTGGGCAATTATTGTGACGCATGTGTTGGCCACATGGACCAATATTGGAGCCAACTGACCAGTTCAAAGTGATGAATGTTTGTAATCGGTGTGGGAATTAATGATTTCGATAAGCGATTTAAAACTTTTGTTATTTTTATTTATGCTTTTGTTTTTACGGGTTAAGCGCGTTCGAATGGTTAAAAGCTTTTCATTACGAGTTAAATATATTGTACTTATTGCAATATATTTTGTTTTTAATTACTTAGAGGTATGAGGAACAATGTGGAACGTTTTTCTCTATTAAAAAGAGGGAAGTCCTTACCAGCTTAAGTCTAAGCGCCCAATAGATGTTGTCGAAAACTACTGCGTCGCGTCGGTCGGACAGAAAGTAAAAATTGGTCGTGATATGATTTCTTCTTCGTCCTTGGATTACATCGAGTCCAATGGCTTTGATTGCTATCACCACTCGAAGGATATTACTTTGATATCCTACAAATATAATACTTCTTTCAACAGAGTTATTCCTTACGAAAAACCCCAATAACACTTTTTTAATTTCTTTGGAATCGTACCCAACACTCCGTTCAGTAGTCGCGCTAGCAACTAACAGACACTACAAATACACTTATGCCCTTACTAATAATCACTGTGTAAAGTTATGCAATGAATAAAGCCTGTGTAACCATACATTTTTTGACGTATAAACCTGTCATAACTTTATGCAGCATTTATTAGTAAGGCGGTTAGTTTTTATCCTAGGACAATAAACTTTTTAGGCACATCTATTTTCCTACAAAATAAGGTTAGCATTAGTATGTAAGGGACCATGAATACTTGCCTGCAACCCTTAACCCTTGCGACCTACATAAAGTTTTGATGTAAAAGTACGCATACCTACCGTTTTACTTCGGACGTGGTCACATTAAAAATATGTATTACGCTTTACTATTATACTATATTTGACGGGCCAGTTGGTCTAGTGGTTAGTGACCCTGACTGCTAAGCCGGAGGTCGTGGGTTCGATTCCCACCCAGAACAAACTTTGTATGATGAGCATGATTGTTTGATCTGGGTCTGGGTGTAATTTATTTGTAATATATATGTATCAGAAAGTATATAAGTATGTATATTAGTTGTCTGGTTACCATAACACAAGCTGCTCTGCTTAGCTTGGAATCAGATGACCGTGTGTGAGTTGTCCTAAGATATTAAAAAAAAAAGATATTTTATATGTGCGAATGTGCGATCTCAGTAGCCTTTTCCCAATTATGTTGGGGTCGGCCTCGGCTTCCAGTCTAACAGGATTCAGCTGGATACCAGTGTTTTACGTGAAGCGACTGCCTATCAGACCTCCACAACCCAGGAACTGGGCGACACTTTACCTCTTGCTTAGACTGGTCAGATTTACAGGCTTCTAACTACCCGTAACGACTGTCAAAGTTCTACGAATGACAACCGGGACCAACGGCTTTACGTGCTTTCCGAGGCACGGGATGAGAGGCTAAATAGTATTTTACCGTTTTTAAAGGGCTTTCATTTTTTATGTGATTTTTTTTCTAAAAGAGGCATAGTTACACAACTTTGTTAAGTTTGGTTTTCAGTTAGAACGGATCCAGCTGAATACTTGTTTTGTGTAAAACTTCTGCGTACCAGACTTTTGATTATCCGTAACTACTCGACTGTCAAAATTAAAAAAAAGACCCTTACATAATTTTGCGAATAGCTTTTGTCCGCGACTTAGTCCGCGTGGATTAATTTCAAGGATGAAAAAAAATCCGGGGGATTTCCAGGACGATAATTATCCTCTGTCCTTTCTCGGGTCTCCGACTATATCTGTACCAAATTTTATTCAAATCGGTTCAGTGGGTTAGGCGTGAAGAAGAGACAGACAGAGTTACTTTCGCATTTATAATATTAGTACGGATAGTACGGATTGACAATTTTCAAGGGAGGCAATGCTCCTTAGTTTGATAACAACGTAGTAACAGCTTCCAAAATGACATATATGTACAAACAACAAAAACACAGTAGAAACCGTGCTTCCTAACTGCTCTTAACATATTTAACGAGAGAGAGAAGTCACGTCACAAAAGGGTAGCGGCTCAATCGACTGCGACGTGAGAAAAATGTTACATGCGCTTAAAGATCCCTGATATTGAACAACTGGATGGGGCACTTTAAATAAAATAAATAAATTTCTCGGGAAAACTCACACACGGTCGTCTATATCCACCCTAACCCGTACTATGGTAACCAGACAACTGATAAACATACTTTTATAATTTATAAATACGTACATATTGTAGAAAAAATATGTACGTATGAAGATGTCTTCACCAGATTTCACCCACAGATTTTTTTGTCAGGGAAAATTGACACGTTCATTCAAAAAACTTTAAAAAAAAAAAAATAACCGCCTTCAAAAACTAAAAACCCAATAATAACTAAAATTTCGGAAGTCGGTGGCAACACAAATTGAATGGCAGAAGAGAAACCACCGACTTCCGAAATTTTAGTTATTATTGGGTTTTTAGTTTTTGAAGGCGGTTATTTTTTTTTGAAAAAAGTTTTTTATTTATTACTTTTTAGTGTCGACTCCCAATGTTTGACTGTGTATAGTATCTTTCAAAGTAATTTATTTTCAAAATAAAACTACTAACAATCTTATAAAACGAAAATAGAAACTTGAAGACAAAGCACACATCGTCTATGAAAATTTCGTCAATTTTTTTTTGTTCTTGGTGAAATTTTCGAGAAGCACTGAACCGATCGCCACAAAATTTATATGGGACCACCCCTGAATCATGACTTATCAAACAAAAAAAGAACCATCAAAATCCGTTGACAATTGACGGAGTAATCGATGAACAAACATACAAAAAAAAAAAAACATACAAACAGCCGAACATAGTACCTCCTCCTTTTTGTGAAGTCGGTAAAAAGGAAACTCTTTCTTTGTAATTTACTTTATAATTCACTGAACTTATCTCAGTCTGTCTGTCCTTTTATTTGCCTGTCATTTTTTTTTTTTTTTTTTTGGTGAGTGGGAAATCATCCAATGACTGCTCCCGTCCTGGGTGCGGCGGGAGGGTGTGTCAGACTCTTACTGACTAAAACCCACTCATGTTCCTTCGATTGCCTTTTATGTTCCAGGGTCATGGTAACTGTTATAAAGTCGTTACGCTTTTACAGTTATTGGTATTTTCCAGTAACCTTTCTATTTCTGGATTAGGGCACTGGAGATAGAATTAGTTTATTTATAATATTTTTTCGATAACTTTAAGCTTGGTACAAAACTAAGACAGATGGAGAAATAAAAAAAGGACAATTAAAAATTATCACATAATATTTTAATTGGAAAAAAAGTCTTAATGGAAAAAAACATCGTTTGACATATTTTATGATTATTATTTTGTTATAACAAGTGTGACATTGATTACGTAAAACACCGGTATCGAGCTGAATCCGGTTAGGCTGGCAGCCGACCCAACACGGTTGGGAAAAGGCTAGGGAGATGATGATGAAGTGTGACATTGATTATACTATTGAATTACTAAATTCTATAATCTTGCATGCCTTATTACTGGCAAAATATCGCTGTTCTCCTATTTTTAACCGACTTCAAAAAAAAAGTAGGTTCTCTGTTCGACCTGTATGTATGTATGTATGTTTGTCCGCGATTATCTCGCGTTTGGCTGAACTGATTTTGATGCGGTTTTCAGCAAAGTGTTTGTTACATTCTGGGGAAGGTTTTAGTATATAAACTAATAGATATCCCGTGACGTTGCCGTAGATTTTTATAAGATTATAAGTTTATTTTGAGAGCTACCCTAAAACGTAGTCAGACACTGAGACTCTAACTAAAAAGTAAAAAATAAAAAGCTTTTTTTAAAAAAAGATAACCGACTTCAAAAACTAAAAGCTCAAAAATAACTATTTCGGAAGTCGGTGGCTTCTCTTCTGCCGGTCGATTTGTGTTGCCACCGACTTCCGAAATAGTTATTTTTGAGCTTTTAGTTTTTGAAGTCGGTTATCGTTTTTTAAAAAAAGCTTTTTATATTTTTCCTGTATCACCATGACACGCACCCATATTGACAAAATAAGAATCTCATCTTATTTTAAAAAAAGTACACGGCTACTCGAACGTCGCCTGCATCCATTATAATTTATAATTATAATTTATAATGGACGCAGGCGACGTTATAATTTATAACCTTATTTCACTCAAACGAAGTTGCAAGAAAATCTCTATTTCAGTCACATCGAGGCAACAAACATCTGTAACAAAGCACGGAATGGAAAGACAGTAACGGAAATCCATTACCGGCAACAGTGGAGTGGTACTCCGGTCCGGTTTGTTATCGTACCGGATCCGTGTCGTGACGCGCCCGCAGCGGCCCCGTCACGGCTAAACGGCTTCGTTCCAATTATGAATAATTCGTTTTTAATGCATTTCAATCGGTTTTAGTGGTTGGCTGTGATGAGTGGATTGTTAGGTTTTTGAGGGAAGGTTTTTTGTGAAACGTTTTCATTCTGAGTAATTTTAGTGATGTGTAAAGATAATGTTAGTGTAACTCTGTTTGACGAGATGGCTTAATGGTTTAGCAGTTATTGGTTTTTCTCAGTAGTTACAATCATTATTTAGTATTTTAAAATAAAATTGTTATTGAAATTTTTATAAAGCTTTATATTGAGAAAAGAGTTGTGCAGGAATCTTAGGGACTATTTTCTTAAACAAAATAACTAAAATACAAACCGTACTTCTATATGACATTGACATAGATAATGCAGAAAGGTAAAATATATTTGTAAAGAGTAGAGATAACTGTCGAATATTGTTATTGAAGAGCGACCAGTAGGTATAATTTAATTTTCCTTTTAATTAATCTATTTGGAAGTCTGAAGAGAAGGATTTAAATTCTATCAATTTAAATCTTCTTCACTCTCCTAACAATACAAAAGAAGTTTTATTTTCTCTATAATTAGATAAATAATTGCTTTCCTTACCAAAGAATAGGTTACTCTCTTTTCCTTTATTAGTTAACCGCTCTCTTTAGAACCTCTTCCATGTAATATTGGGGCCCAATCATTGGCGTTTCAATGGTCTAAGACATAAACGTCACATTAAAAAATATATATATGTTTGCAGTTAAAGATATGAAAAGCTTGATTTCAAGAAAAAAATATTTTGAATGGATTTATTTTTTAATTATACTACTTAAATACATAATCTGAATTATTATGCAGCATTTTATCCTGTCAATCCATACTAATATTATAAATGGGAAAGTGTGTCTGGCTGTCTGTCTGTCTGTATGTTTGTCTTTCTTTCACGGCAAAACGGAGCGACGGATTGACGTGATTTTTTAAGTGGAGATAGTTGAAGGGATGGAGAGTAACATAGGCTACTTTTTGTCTCTTTTTAACGCGAGCGAAGCCGCGGGCAAAAGCTAGTTGAATATAAAACAGACACGAAGAAAAGGCAAGTTTTCTTTTAGTCATTGACCATTACGGAGCATGTTCATCTTCGTTTTCGAAATAGTACATAAAAAACGTTTTCTTTTACTCGTACACAATATGTCCCGAGCAGAAATCGAACCGCAAACAATGTAAAAAAATGCTTAAACCTCAATGTTTAAATCCTGTAATAATTTAGGATGACGCAGGACAAACCCCAAAATCGTAAAAAAAGTTCAGCTGCGCCATAAATTTTGTCGACTTATGCGAAAATTAATTAACGGATCAGACGATTTTTTTTCACAATACAGGGTTGGTCCTATGTTAAAAGTTGTTCATTGTGATGTTTTATAATGAACAAGTTTTATTTGCATTAATATGGCTGGTTTTCTGTGGCAAGTCGCTTTGAAAGTATATTCAAGAATTCATTATGAATATTATGATACACACGCTGTCTCCCCGCGGTTTCATCTCTGTTTTTGGTTACTGCTCCATTCCCGTAGGTCATATAGCCCATCCATACTAATATTATAAATACGAAAGTGTGTCTGCCTGTCTGTCTGTATGTTTGTCTTTCTTTCACGGCAAAACGGAGCGACGAATTGACGTGATTTTTTAAGTGGACATAGTTGAAAGGATGGAGAATAACATAGGCTACTTTTTGTCTCTTTCTAACGCGAGCGAAGCCGCGGGCAAAAGCTAGTGCTATATAACATTACGCTACGACCTAAAGGAAAGTAAGATAGTAAAGCTATAGAGCTTTCTTCGACAAATAGGCTATCAAACACATTTTTTTTTCCAAATCAGACCAGTTGATCCTGTGATTAGGGCGTTTAATCGAATAAAAAAATGTTCAGCTTTGTATAAATTCAGAAAAATGTGAATATTTATTTGCAGTAATCGGACGTCAGAATGAATGGTAGCCAGCGTGTTCAGCACGCAGAATTTCCAAAAGTGTGTTGTATCAATAATTGCTTTTCTCACGATTTCAATTTTGAGATTTGTACATACAAAAAAATAGCGTTAATAAAAAGCTGTGCGAACATGTGCCTAATGAATCGGAAGGGCAACAGATTTTTAAATATAGCGTCCTGTTCCAGTAATTGTTGAAGCAACGTAGCAAATATAAGAAATTGGGTAAAGATTTAATAGGCGAGAGAGATCAAACAATTTTAATTTGATCAAGCAAAAAATACGTGTTCTTAATTTAGTTTTAGTTTGTAAATATTGTGTATAATTTTTCTTGTCATAAACGTAAATAAGACCCTGTTTTCATATAGCAAAAAATACGTGTCCCGTATTTTCGGCCGATCTATCAGACGGAATAAACAGAATGCCATTTTTTTAATGCTGTCGTCATCCCTATTCAATCGGAAAACGTCATAGTGTATCGTGTTTTTATTACTGTGTAAATCCTACCGTATATCTCTACACCACCCTTGGTTGACTGGGAGAGAATGCCTTAGGTATTAAGTCCGCCAATGTACACTTGTGCGTAAAAAATAAATAAATAATTAAATAAGTAGCCTCCGCGTGTCGTATGTAATGGTAAGTTTTACTCTGCGACTCAAACAACATAAAAGCCAGATAATAATGTCTGTATTGTACACACTTGTTTCAAATGGTCACACAGACGCTGACACTAACTATCGTGTCGCAATATTTTTTTCAATTAGAGACATTCGGTCTACACAGAAAATCAGTGTATACACTGAATGTATGAATTCGAGTATCATATAGTCATGTCTAGTAAACCGTCCTTACGGTTTATCACATTGTAAAGTCAAAGAGCAGTTAGAACCTCTCTACACTGTTGCGGAATGTTTATAATAGATACCGTGACCCTGGAACATAAAGGGCAATCGAAGGAACATGAGTGGATTTTAGTCAGTAAAAGTCTGACCCGCAAGGCCATCCGCCGTACCCAGGACGGGAGCAGGTATTTGATGATTTCCCACTCAGCAAAAAAAAAACCTCTCTACACTTTTTTCTTGTAACATAATTATTTCCATGTATATTCCATACCGCTAAAAGCCTATACCTTGCAACCCTCTAGCGTTGTCTACCCCCAGCCCTAATGAGCTCAATTAAGCTCATAATGTTCCTCGGCTCATGTGTTTTTTGTTTTATTAGTTCCGTAATTGATGTATACGTGGTATAAGCCTATTGTCCCCCTTTAAAGAGGCTAATCGACTCGCTTTGTTTGTAGGTTGCCATTCAAATATGATATTAAAGGTGGATGAATAGAGGTTGGTTTCCGTGCTACTTAGAAAATGGTTCTGTAAGCAGAGTTTTTATTCAATTAAAGTGGTCTAGAATCTCGTGGAAAGGAGGGGGTCAGACTCTTTTTCTTAGAACATCTCGTGAGAAAGAGTGGTAAAAACCACTCCAGTGTTCCTTCTTCTACTTAAGTCTAGGATCCTTGGAATGTATGCGACTTTAGCATTCCTTTGCTAGACAAAAAAGGTTTAAATACTGTAATAGAGCTTTCTGGGATTGGAATACTTCTGCGAAAAATTGATATTGCAAATATCTATAAAAGGCAGTGGCCATTTAATAAAAGGTGCTCCGTCATGCAATCCAAAGACTCAAAAAATAATCCCGGTCGGTGTAAAAACCAGTACCGTTAAAACATTTCTATTTAAAAGCTACCCCGTAACAAAAAAAATATTGATAAACCACACAAAATTCAATTGATATCTCCAATCCAGTTCTAAATGTGTTATTTCTATTTGATGGTCGTATATCATCGGCTGTTGTCGGCTTCATTCGGAAAATACAAAAATAAATGAAAGACAAACATCCCGGTGTTTGTGTGAGGATGACATTGATCCCGTGGTGCGGGAAATCGAATCCCGGGCTTAATGTAAGCGGGATGGCACGTCACTTGATGTTCTGCGTTTAATACCTGTGACTGAGGTGGATTGATGTGGCTCAAAAATCGAAAAGGGTAAAGTTTTTATATTTTATTTTATGTTCATAATTTGTATTTAGGTTTTTTGGAACACACAAGTCATGGCCTAGTGGTTACTAAGGTGTGGATTCAAATTCGGGCAAGTACCGATGAGACTTTTTCAATTAATATGTACTTTTTAAAGTTTATCTTCTATCCTTTCCCGCACCGGACGCCATAGTTCATCTTGGACATCATCATCAATTAAAGTTTATCTTGGATATCACTGACATCTCGTGCCTCGGAAAGCAAGTAAAGCCGTTGGTCCTGGTTGTTGTTACGGGTAGTCAGAAGCCAGAAAGTCTGATCAGCCTTAACCAAGAGGTATCGTGTCGCTCATTTACTGGGTTGTGAAGGTCTGATAGGCAGTCGGTCACGTAAAACACTGGTATCCTGCTGCATCCGGTTAGACCGAAAGCCGACTCCAACATCATTGAGAAAAAGACTAGGGAGATGATGGTTTATTGGAACACCTTTTAAAATAAAATACGGCTTTAGACAAAGTTGTTACAGTGAAAAGTTCATGAAGTAATGTGTTCGGTCTTAGTACTTTGATTGCTTTAGTTTTATCATTATAATTCTTTTTGAAGCGATTTCAATCACTCATCTTAGAGTATTTTAGGACTAGAAATTAGTGATTACTCATTTATTTTTGTGACGTGACTGACGTATAACTTTGTAAAAGAGAGGTTTCTATTTCGCTTGGAAATACCAATGTGTCAGCTTTGCCAACTCATCTCATAGCAACTCCATTTGCGGGTGTTTTGGCGATTTATAATAGTCACGAATATGGAGACATTTTATATTCAGATGTTGAGTCGGCGGCATCTGAAATTGAATTTGGAGATTTTCGAGATCCATCTCTATGAAAACCACTACTACACTAGTTTTCACCTGAATATAAGTGTTTTTAACCGACTTCTAAAAAAAGGAGGCGGTTCTCTATTCAGATGTCTGTATGTTTTTTTTTTTTAATGTTTGTTCGCGCATATCTCCGTCGTTTGCCAACCGATTTGAACAATTATTTTTTTGTTTAAAAGGGTAGACTTCCCAAATGGTCCCATTGTCATCAGGTCCAGGATCTGATGATGGTATCATGCCGAAATCGAGGGAACTCCTCAATTTTTATAGATAAACGTACGTTTTTTTTAAAGTTACTCTAAAACGTAGTTGGGACTCTAACTAAAAAGTAAAAAATAAAACCCTTTTTCCAAAAAAAAGATAACTGACTTCAAAAACTTAAAGCTCAAAAATAACTATTTCGGAAGTCGGTGGCAAGGCAACACAATTCGACCGACAGAAGAAAAGCCACCGACTTCCGAAATAGTTATTTTTGAGCTTATAGTTTTTGAAGTCGGTTATCTTTTTTTTGGAAAATTTTACGTGGAGCGACTGTCTCTTAGACCCCAACAAAGTTCCCATCCCTTGCTTAGACTGATTATTAGATATTCTGGCTTTTGACTACCTCATCTTGAAAAGCTGTCTCCTTAACAACTGGGCCATCGGGACATTATTTATATTACATTACATTTATATTTATAAAAAAAATAACATTGATAAATTATTCATTTCAAGCCACATTTATTTGTAGTGTGTAGTGATAATATCGTTGAATACACTAATTACGCGTTATTATTGGTAGCATTACAACTAATTATAATATTGGATCGACGGCCTTCATTTTGTGCGTTTATTGAAATGGGAGTAATTAGCAATTTTACACATCGGGATAAATATATATTATGTTTGTATTTATACTCTTTGGGATAATTTTGGTGAAAAACATACACATATTTTTTTTTAAACCAGCTTAGTTCTATACGGTCTCAAGTTCGTTCGAGTTTCGTTTTTTATAGATTTTTCTATAATCTGTGGAAAACTTTTTTATTTAGATTCAGTAGTTTCTAAGATGAAATATTCCTTATATTTCGGAAACATCGGACAAACAGGTATACAGACTTGTTAGTGATAGCATAAAGTAGAAAATTATATTATGGAAATCTTGACGTCCAATCTTTGTTCCTATTTTGATGCAAATATCGTTTTAAATTATTAACATCAAATACCTACCATCATTATTATCACCAACAGCTTCCTGAAAACAGTAAGTGAACCCTAAGTCTAATAAAGAAGATTATAGGGTTCCAATCTAGGTAAATCCTTATCTATTAAAATGTCCGGCTACGCCAGGCTACGCTTCGTAGCACTCGTAGCCGTTCGTAGACGCGCTACGAGAATTAAGAGTTGAAGTCGATCGAGGTCGGATTACGAAGTAAATGGCGATTTAATTAGTTTTAATTGGATTCTCTTTTATTGTTTTGTAATAAGGGTCTTATTTCTGTAACGGTTTTTCAGTTTAATTTTGAGAGACATTTTTAATTAAATGTCTCTTGGATATTGTTAATGTAATATTTGAAGTTTTGGAATGATTTTGTTTAGTTTTTGTATTTTTATTGTTTTTTTATTTATATACTGAATGGTGGTCGCGAAGTAATCGAAATTTGACTATGTTTATTTAGGTTTGAGATAATAGGGAGAATCATTATGTGCAATCTTCAAAGATGACCAAAGATTTTAACGGCAATTAAAGTATACTACGATGGGATAGGGTCGGTGAATAGATAAGCTAAATAAATATAAGTCCGAAATAGCCACCTTAAGCAAACATAGAAATTAATGTACGAGCCTTCTCTGTATAAAAAGAGGGCTGTAGTGAAACAGACATGGGCTGACAATCTGGCATTATAATTATTACTAGCTTTTACCCGCGGCTTCACCCGTATGAGTATCGAAACTTCCATTCCCTATTTTACCCTTTTGGTGTCGACATTTTAAAAATAATTTTTTTGAGGATACTTACTCTTAAAAAAGGAACATAACCTCCAAGTTTCATGTCTTTAGGACCAGTGGTGTGTGCGTTGATATATTAACAATCAGTCAGCTAGTTTACTATTTTATATATAAACTAGCTGTCCCCTGCGGTTTCACCCGTATTTTTCGTTACTGCTCGGCTCCCGTGGGTCGTAGAGTGATGGTATATAGCCTATAGCATTCCT
The DNA here is from genome assembly GCA_033675125.1 of Athetis lepigone. Taxonomy (NCBI): domain Eukaryota; kingdom Metazoa; phylum Arthropoda; class Insecta; order Lepidoptera; family Noctuidae; genus Athetis; species Athetis lepigone. The sequence goes on along the minus strand of CM066215.1, from coordinate 2,082,522 downwards.
CGATAAATGGGCTATCTAACACTGAAAGATTTTTTCAAATCGAACCAGTAGTTCCAGAGATTACCCCCTACATACAAACTTACAAACCTACAAACTTACAAATTTTACCTCTTGATAATATTAGTATAGACTAGCTTTTGCCCGCGGCTTCGCTCGCGTTGGAAAGAGACAAAAACCTCCTCATTTTTTTTAAGTCGGTTAAAAAGTAGCCTATGTTACTCTCCATCCCTTCAACTATCTTCACTTAAAAAATCACGTCAATTCGTCGCTCCGTTTTGCCGTGAAAAAAAGACAAACATACAGACAGACAGACAGACACACTTTCCCATTTATAATATTAGTATGGCTATAGTCTAAGAGTCAGCATCTCTCTTCAATCTATCTCATTTCTACTGAAGTGTACCAATCTTTTATAAAAACCAAGATTCCTGCACTCCCAAACAAAGCAAAATATTTTAATATCGATACAATTTCATAGATATCGTTCATAAAGTGGTCTGGACGTGAAATCACTGCTTTGCATGTAAAAGACGATGTCATGCAATGCGCTCGTGAAAATGCAATCTTAGAACCCGCTCGTTACTAGTGAGAAATATGAATTTTCGGGTTCCGTAGCAGGAAATATTATGTTTGTCATGGTCTTTATTAATATTTTAAAGTTTTACTTTTTAGTTATTATCTACCAACTGTCGTCCTCGGCTTCGCCCGTGAATATTCATTAATTTACCTCTGTAAGGTTAAAATTTGTAGAGAAATGCCGACAATTTTAAAGATTTATAACATCCGAACGAGGCCGGAACGGCTAGCAAAAAATAAAACACAAAATGAAGTCTACGGAATCCGTATCGTTCACTCTTCAAGATTTGCACTCGATCTTTTTCATTCATTCATTCTTTGTGAACACGCTGTCGTTCACATCGCAAGAATAAAACCTTTTGACCGTTTTGTTATCGTAAAAAAAGCTTTTGTACATAATTTTTTACAACGTTTCTCTCTTGCAAAGAAAAATTCGAAAAGAATTTTCTGGAATTCGAAGAGAAAGGGTCAACATTCTTTTAATAATGTTTTTGTTGTTCGTGTTAAGGAATGTTCTGCTTTGTGGCTTATTCGTTGTAGAATTTACTTTTTTAAGAGGATCTATGTAATTATGATGAAAAGGTTCAATGATTTCACTAATCGTGACCTTTTTTAAAGAGGAGTTTATTCCGCGATTTAGTCATTATTTTTATTCAAAAGAAGATAGTTACTGAAATCCAAGTTAATTTGTTAAGATCTGTTTAGAGATAGACAAAAAAGCTTTAAAAACTTACAGTTCGAGTATTTGTAAATCGCAATCCTCAGTTACCAGGCAGATAAACCTTAATAGAAAAAAAGGCTTTTACTTACTGTGCCCTGCGGTTTCACCTGCGTTATGTTAGGTTTTGGGTTAATGCTTCGCTCCCGTTGATTATAGCGTAATGTTATGTACCCTATATCCTATTCTGATGTATGGGCTATTTTACGGCAAAGTTTCATCAAAATCCGTTCAGTAGTTTTTGCGTGAAAGAGTAATAAACATACACACACAAACAAACTTTAACATTATGCACAAACAATAAAAACTACAAGCATAAACAAACGAAATAACTAAGTAAATAGAAAATAATTAAAAAAAAAACGTATGTATGTACCGTGTCGACTTTTCTTTGGTAAAAAAATAATTTACCATCTTTTCGCATTGAACTACATTTGGGTCAAAACCCATTCTAATCATACCGAATATAATTGAATTACTTCAAGATTATGATATTCAAAAGCGACTGGGATACGTTTTCGCATTTTTCTGAGTTGAAAAAGGTAGGGATCAATATTTTTACTGGGAATAATCCAGTAATCTGGCTGAAAGGACTGTGATGTAACGAGATGAAGGATTTTTAGTAGCGGTAGATATTATTGTTATGATATTATTTGAATTATTGACATAACACACACCACACCACACCACACATACACACACACACACACAACCGCACATATTTTTTGTTAATTTTGTTTATAGTGATATTTGTAACTCACTAATTATTTTGTAACTTGTCTTAATTGCTGTGTTTAATTTGTAAGCATTATGCTACTCGAAACTGGTGGGGACCTGGTGACTTGTAATACAGGTGTTTACTACCTACCACAGGCACCAGCGATCCACAACCAAAAATTGTCAGCTGCTAATGATTATCTATGTAAAATTGCCTGTATTTTTTGGCTTGTGGTGAGAAATAAACGTTTTATTTTTATTATTATTTAATTTATTAGGTTAATGAGAGTCTGGGTTAGGTGTTCGTTGAAAATAAAGCTTGGAAATGAGGTTCATTCACAAAGTTCGGTAGGTGAAATGTGCTAATTGTCTATCCGTTGATCAGGTTGATATTTTCATTAAATATTTCAATAATAATAATATACAATGAATTTTTAAATAACCGTAAAATTATATATTTAATGTTTTACAAATCACTTTAATAATTGAAAGAGTTGTATACAAATCATAAAGTATAAATTCAATGACGAATAAAATGTAATTAATATGTCATCATAACTGTATCTTAGTAGAGATTATTCACCATGGTAGGTATAGTATTCACCGAAACAAAAATCCCAAAATAAAACTCTTCATTAAGCAATCAGAGTTTTGTTTATTTTTAAGCCAAAACTTCAGGAAAGTAATAAGGACGCACCTACGCAAAAGATACATATTGTCTTAAAAGATTTAAATATTAGACGCGCCAAGTTAGGAAATTCTTCCCGGATACCCCAAATTGCTCCAATTTATATTATATACTAGCTTTTGCCCGCGACTTTGTCCGCGTGGTATAATAGTTCCCGTTCCCGGGGGATTTTCGGGATGAAAACTATCCTATGCTCGGTCCCGGACTATATCTGTACCAAATTTCATTCAATTCGGTTCAGTGGTTTAAACGTGAAGAAGAGACAGACAGAGATACTTTCGCATTTATAATATTAGTACGAATTTTATTTTATTTATGATTTTGGGAAAACTCACAAATGGCTATCTGATCTCAAACTAACCAGTGCCTGTGCGATGATAACCAGACAACTGATATAATAAACACTGGCTTTCGCCAGCGGCTTCGCTCGCGTGGATGTCGAGCTTCCATTCGCAGTTTTACCCCTTTTGGGGGGTCGAATTTCCAAGAATCTTTTCTTATTAGCTACTTACTCTTCACAAAGAACACACCCTGCAAGTTTCATATTTCTAGGACCAGCGGTTTAGGCAAAGCGATCATATATCAACAATTTGACAGTTTACCATTTTATATATATAAATACATATTTTTTTTATAAAAAAATATGCAGAACAAACAACCATGCTCATCACACATAGATTTCTGCTTGTTGATAATCCAAAACACGACCACCAACTTTGCAGTTATGGTCACCAAACATACAAGACCTGTCAATTCCATTCAATTATAATCAAAATTGGTTCCTCTCTGGGTCGCTGTGTATTATTCCTTCTATACGCTTGATGTTTGATTTGAAACCTGAGATTAGCTCAGATTTGAAATAGGCTTGAGATCACCTGTGCTGTATTGCTACTAAATCCGTAATGAATCAATCTACATTGACGAGACTAGTCTGTATAGGCTGATAGCAGTTTCATTAGTAGACCATTTTATAAGATTCTCTGGAACATCATTCACAAGTAAAAATAAATTAATCTAGACGCCCATTTCTGAAACTAGGTATGAAGAAGAATGGGTAAGAAACTCCAACAAAACTTTTTTAAATATAGGTTTAAGAATGATTTGCGGACTTAGGGACCTTAAAGAGAAGAGCTTAAGATCGCGATTCCCTTGGTGTTACGGGTGTTCCATTTCCATGACTCGTTTGCTCGTTTCATCAAATCATACAACAAAATAAATAATTAGATGAATGCGACGACGACGTTGAAATAACAATATAAACTAGGAGGTAACACGACGCCTTACGTCATCTATCGGATCTTAGGCACAACACTACGGCATCCGAGTTGATCAAATCACAAACATCGATCCACCGATAACATCTACAGATTACCAGCGACATCTAATTTGCTACGTGTGAAGTATCCGTGACATCAACGAGTCACAACTACATACAAGCATGAGATGTTGAAGACACACACTAAGATGTCAAGACCGCCTATTTAAGACGACACCACGAAGGAACCAGTCACTCGCTACTTAATAGGCACAGTGGTCGATAGCCCCGCAGTCACTTCTGTTGTCTGAAGCTTGACCTGAGCGGAGGCCCCGTAAGCCGAGCTAGGAGGTTAAGGGATAGGATAGCCCCGCAGTCCATCCCTAGGACCACTAATAGGTTCACCTTCAATGATATCTTGCCACCATTGTTTGCATTATAATCTGTCAAGTGTTTGAAGTAAAGTAATAAACCCTATCTGTCAGTCATCGTTGGTTTCATTCCACCGCCACCACCACAAAACTTAATTCAAGTCCAAAAGGAAGTCGAAAACTCGAAACAAAAAATATCACTACATTCCCTGGTTCAAGCAATTTCTAGTGAAAGTAGTGTATACGTCAAGTGATTTCCCAAGACGCTCCATAAAATAAAATAGTCAAGCAAATAAGGTAGAAAACCTCTCTAGCTCAATTTACTCTAGTATTTATTGAATTAGTCGTCGTTCGTACATAACTATGGGATACCCTTATAAATTCACGCCTAAATAGAACAGATTGTCGGCCGGACAGCCTTCACTGAAGGATTTAGGTGGTGCTTTTATTGAAGTTTCAAAGGAACTGAGAGATTTTTTTTGTAAAGAAGTACGGAGTTCTATCCTAGCTATTTAATGTTAAACTTGTTTTCTAAGTATAGTGTATCTCTTTCTATAGGTATGTCGTGATGACTGAATGGGTAAGGTTGCAAATTCTGTGACTTTCAATTCATATGTTCTAAAGTTTATCTTAAACATCACAAACATCGATAAAGAAAATAATCATGAAAAGATCGGGACTTTTAATTAATGTAAATCCAAAGTTAGCAATCCTGCAAGCGTGGTGGTCAATGCTCGTGCCTTTTGCTCTGCAGCAGGACAAGAATATGCTGGTATTGTTTTTACTATAATTTGTACCAATCTGAGTGCACATAGCCTATGCAGAGCTTGTTGGTAGGAAAATAAGGCAATAGCGCATGAGGTTCTCAATGAGATCTCCCGCTCTGGCCGGAGCGGAAGGGAGTGTGGGACTTCTAGTGACTAAAACTCATCCATATTCCTTCTTAGCACTTTTTATCCAGGGCTGTGACTTCTCAACATCTCTGAGGCCACAACATATAGAGCTAAACATAATAGCTTAGCGTGGTATAGTACAAATGGGAATACCGTAACTGAGTACGTCACAAATGCCCGACTTTCACTTGACATTACATTACCATTCGAGCTAGTGTAAGGTCAAATTCGCCTGAAAGAACGATGGTCGAAGAACCGTTTTTAAAATAATATTAACTTGTCTTTTAATAAATATATTATATTATTTTTTCGTGAGATTTCAGGAGAGACTATCAAAGATTTTCTTCAAAATCTTTAAAACATAAAGTATAGAATTTAACTACGCACTGTAAACTAAGTCATTTTAAACTAATTACACCAAAGTCAGTGCCAAGGTCTTCTCAGGTTCGTATTACTTGCCTAATTTATTAATTAACATAATTCAAGGGAACGAAGGTGACACAAATTAGTTCCCTCGACGCCTCATGGGGTGTAAATTAGGCAAATATACAACCCTCCAAGGACCTACCACTGAAGAAAGTTTAACAAAATTTTCTCTTCTGACGATGCTGAAATTCGATGACATAATGTTGTTATATTCGGTGGCGAAATAGGTGAAAGTTACCAATTTCGCCACCGAAAGCTTAAGCAGTCATTTAGTACAAAATTATAAGTATTAGGTAAGGTTACCTATTAAGTAAGGTTACCATAAGGCTCTGTCTCGTCAGATAATTGTGTGTGAGTTATACCAAGAGATTTATTATCTTTTTATATGTATAAAACGGTTAACTGACGGACTGACATGAAACTTTGACAGTAGATATTTTCTTTGTGATGGCCTAGCAAGAGATCGGCTAACAGGACGACTATAAATAGGAAAATTAAACTTAAATTAGACAAAAATATTATGATACTGTTATTTAACTAATCATATAAGAGAAACGTAGGACCCTAAAGTTTCAAATAAATGTATAAGCGATTTAATGTGATAGGTATTTCAGAGCACAACTTATGCCTGTAGCTTAAAATATTTCGGTTAGAATATAATATGCCGATTCGAAGAACAGGAATGTACCCCACATTAATGACTTGTTGTA